>JADMNL010000025.1:342260946-342860946 GCA_016271365.2 Neoceratodus forsteri
AGTGGTACTTTCTCCAGATGGTGACATTTGGAGAAGATGGCCACTGCCTCGTGGTTTCTTGCTGTAATGTACTATATGCGCACACACCACTCTGCACTGCACATAGCAGTTTCGGTCTTGATCAAGCCCACCAGTTAATCATATAGCAACAGGTAACACAACTGCAATTTCTTGCCTGAACAATTACTATTATCGGTGGCATTATGCGCGTAAGAGAAACCGCTCTATTAATGAATTTATGGTCATATCTAAATGTTCGCAGCTTAGATACCATTTAAGCTTATATTTAATAAAATATTAACTTGTTCAACTGAAAATTTACTATCTGATGTTCCAGTGCATATGTACCTAGTTTATAATTGTAAGAACAATTTATGATTAACGTCTCTCTGAATGGGGCATAACCCAGAATTTCCTCCGTTATATCCAAGTTAAATACTTGGATTTGACAATCATTAGGTGCAACGTATTTGGCGAATTGCACCATTACCAGAATTTTCAAACATGATCCACGGTTTTGCTGCACTTATCTGGCATGGATCCAGGAAGGTTATCAATTTCACTGCGGATCCCCGTAGGGTTTGAAGGGGCAGAGTTTCATGTGTTACTATAATTTTTGTGGTCCTACATGCTGACTCTAACCAGTACTGTTTGATAGATGTGATGCTTGTCATGTTTTGATTTTTAACTAAAAAAAAAAAAAAAAATGTTTAAAAATAGTTTGGCGGCCCGGTGGCGCTGAGGTTGAGCGCTGGATGCCACCTGCTGCGCGGCGACCGGGTTCAGAGCGGGACTCAGGTCGTCGGGGAAGGAGGATCGGCGTCCTCACGGATGCTCTCTCCTTCGGGAGGGATACTGGGTGTTTAACGCACCTCTCCCATGAGTCAGGAGCGCACCACCGGGGCGCGGGGCGTGCTCCCAGTATGAAAGGGAGCGGGAGGGGAGGACACCATCTGGCACTTGGCAGGCGCATGTGTGCACATCCCACCCGAGCCAGCGCCCTCAGTGAGAGGGAGGAGGGACAGAAAACCGAAAACAACCGCATGCACTCTGGATGACGGCCGCTCTAGCCACCCAGTCTGCAAACCATGGGCAGACCCCACTGTGCAAGGTGACAGAGGTAGGTAGGGGAGTCACCAGAGAAGGCACTCTAGGGGCAGACTTAGTGGGGACTGGAGGGCATTGAGCTAGCCCGAAGGAGTAGAGTGACAAGGGCGACCAGGAGGATAAAGAGAAAGTACAAAATAAATAAATAAATAGTTTTCCAAAAGCTAATTTTTAGCTACAATTACTAAAATATTAACCATATCTGTCAAATCTTCTTTCTAGGTATCATTCGCCCCAAGTCTTAGTCACTGCCGGGTTGTTTTTCTTGAGGAAGAAAATAAAAATTAAAAACATTTATGAAATACTTAAATTTTGATGGAACTAGCAAATTTTACCACCAAGTAAAACCGAAAGATGTCCAGAATCAAATGTAGAGTCACATTTTTTGCCAAATTTCCTTGCATTGCTGCTTTAATTAATCTACGAAGACTGTAATTATACATTAGCACCTGAAAACACCCCGATTAACACGTAACAGCCACCCTAGATATATCATACAAACTCTCACAAAATGCCTCAAAAACACACATGAAAAACAACACACAAATGGAAGGTTGCTAAAGTGGTGTCCTCTTCCCCCAGAAACTACCAGCCCAATAATGGTTCAGTTCCTATCTTACAGGTAGACAACAGTCTGTACAGGTGGAAAATGTCCTATCGCTTCTTCTCCTGATCCTTGTTAGGGTTCCACAAGGATCACTCCTTGGCCCAATCCTCTTCTCTTTTCATAAACGACCTTTCGTCTGTCTGCTCAAAACGCTCACATATGTACGCAAATGACATGATCACCTACACCTCGGCCCTTCCACCTCTGATGTCTTGCCCCCTCTCCAGCAAGACCTCCATAATGTGCTTAACTGGTTTCATGCTAACCTATTCAGAGTAAATACCAAACAAAAAATGTCTCAATGACTTTCAGCACCAGGCAAAAACTGGCTAGGCTTTCGACACCACCAGTGTTCACCACTCCAGAAGAACCCCTCGATGTGATCCCAACGTTCAAATACCCTGGGGTTTGGTTAGACTCAAACCTCGATTTTTTAACCTATATGGATGCTATTTGCAACAAACTTAGCCCCAAGCTGGGAGTGTCATATTGTAACAAAGGTTGCCTCTCCCTCCCTGCTCATCGTGATTTTATTTTAGTCTTTGGTAACCAGGTAAAGCCCACTAGGCCCAAGTGCCTGTTTTCAGAGGCGACCTGGGAGCTCTGGGCAGTTAAGTGACTTGCTCAAGAGTCGCACAGTAAGCAAGTGGAGGTTGTGAGATTCAAACCCAGGTCAGGTCTGGTTTGTTGGGTGCAAGCTCATTCACAGCTTGTTACTCCAACCTCTAGGCTATACTGCCAGCCCAACAATATAACAAAATGATTATCCCAGTATTCGATTACACTGACATTGTCTATGGTTACACTCCTGCTACGTCCCTTGCTAGACTTGACACTCTCTTTAATGCTTTTATCAATTTGCCACAAACTCTCCTTTTCTGCACACACCACTGCCATTTACTAAAATGCCAGAAGAATAGGCCTAATGGTCTTTCGTCTGCTCGTTTGGTCAGCCCCACCCTGGGAGCTGACCTTGCTGACCCTCTCTGGCTTCTCCTTCCCAGTCCCAGATATTCTCGCTGCACTGGTTTTGCTTCCAGAACCCTCCCTGTACCTGTCCCACCCTTTTGAACCCCTCCACCATTTCTGCCTCCACCAGCCCCCTGGGCTGCGCATTCCATGGCTCCACCACCCTCTCAGTGAAGAAGCACCTCCTCCTCCTTTCTCCCCAAATCTCCCCCATCCAGCTTCCACCCATGCCCTCTAGTTGCCCCTCCTCCTCCCTTCAGAGCACCCTGACAGCTCCTCCCCTATTTACCCCCTTCATGTACCTGAAGACCTCTATCATGTCCCTTCTCTCTTCCAATGTGTACATATTTAGCTCTTCGAGCCTCTCCACAAAGGTCCTATCCCCCAAGCCCCAAATCACTTTGGCTGCTCTCCTCTGGACTCTCTCCAGGAGTTCAATGCCCCTCTTTAAATGTGGCCTCCAAAACTGCACACAATACTCGAGGTGTGGCCTCACCAAGTAGTTATACAGTGGAAGTATCACTTCCCACCTTCTGGAGGTGAGCCCCTCAGCGATGCAGCCAAGCATCCTGTTGGCATTGCCGCTGCCTCCTACAAGTCTCCAAGTTGTTCATCTTGACATCCACCACCACCCCTAGGTCCCCTCAGCCATCAAGACTTGTAGCATCCCCCAAAGGGTGTACACTTGGTCTGGGTTTCTGGCTCCCAGGTGCAGTACCTTGCATTTCCCTGCATTGACCCTCAGCTTCTGCTTTAGACCACCTTTCCAGAGCCTCCAGGTCCCTCTGTAGGGCCACCCTCCCTCCCCATCCACCACCACCCCAGCTTTGAGTCATCCGCAAAGAGACTCATCTCACTCCCGATACCCTTCCTTATGTCAGAGATGTAGGCAATGAGCAGGAAGGGCCCAAGAAACGATCCCTGAGGGACTCCACTAATGACCCTCCTTGGGGATGAGATTATCCCGCCAACCACGACCCTCTGGGTCCGGTTCTGGAGCCAATTTCCTATCCATCTGATTATCTGGTTCCCCACCCCCCATTTCTCCCAGATTATCCAACAGGCCCCCCGTGAGGAACAGAGTCAAACGCTTTGCTGAAGTCAAGAAAGAGGACGTCCACTGGTCTACCTAGGTCCAAGGCACTCGTCACCCAGTCACAGAACTCCACAAGGTTTGTCTGACATGATTTCCCCGGGACAAATCCATGCTGTCTATCATCCAGGCACCCAACTTTTACAGGTCCCTCCCCAGTCTCTCTCCTTGACAATGCCCTCTATCACCTTGCCCACCACCGATGTCAGGCTGGACGGGCCTGTAGTTCCCTGTCACCTCCTTGATCCCCACTTCTGGATAGGCACTATGCGCCACCTTCCAGTCCTGGGGCACCCACCATGTCCTCAAGAGAGATGCTGAAGAGCTCCGCCAGGGGTTTCGCCAGGAAATCCGCCAGTTCCTTCAGCACTCTGGGATGTAATTTATCCGGCCCTGGTGCTTTCTTCATCTTAAGGGACCTGAAGGCTTCCCTCACTCTCTCTGCCGTGATTTCCACCTCCCCTACCTCGTCCCCCTGCTTTGCCTTCCTCCCACCTGCCAGTGATGCCACCTCCCTCCCCAGTGGGCAAGATTATGGAGACACTCCTTAAGGAAAGGATAGTGCAACACCAGGAATCCATAGGGGCACAGGATCCAAGACAGCATGGGTTTACAAAGGAAGGTCCTGTCAAACTAATCTCATAGATTTCTTTGATTGGGTAACCAGAGTGGTGGACCAAGGGGAGCAATTGATGTTGCCTATCTTGACTTCAGCAAAGGTTTCAATACTGTTCCACATAGAAGATTGATTAATAAGCTGGGTAGGCTCGTGGGTCGACGTTGGTCAACTGGGTGGCAAACTGGTTGACGGGCAGAAAACAGAGAGTGGTGGTAAACTGTATACAGTCAGAAGAGATGCAAGTCACAAGTGGGGTACCTCAGGATCAGTCTTGGGGCCAGTCCTCTTCAATATCTTCATAAGTGATATTGCAGATGGACTGGAGGATAAGGTTTGTCTGTTTGCAGAGGACACCAAGATCTGCAACAGAGTAGATGATCCAGATGGGGTGGGCAGAATGAGAAGAGATCTGGATAAACTAGCAAAATGGTCAGAAGAGTGGCAACTGGGGTTTAACGCAAAGAAGTGCAAGATCATGCACATAGGGAAGAGAAACCCTGAAGCCACCTACAGGCTGGGAGGGAGTTGCTGGCAGTCACAAGGGAAGAGAGTGACTTGGGCGTCATCATCACAGATGACCTGAAATCATCCAAGCAGACCACTAAAGTAGTATGTAAGGATAGAGGGATGTTGGGGTGTATTGGTAGGGGTATCACAAGTCGGAAGAGAAAGCTAACAATCCCTCTTTATAAGACACTGGTTAGGCCCCATCTGGAGTACCGCGTGCAGCACTGAAGGCCACACTTTCACAAGGACATTAACCAAACTGAGCCAGTCCAGAGAAGGGCAACCAAAATGGTGCAGGGACTGCATCAGAAAACATTTGAGGACAGATTAACTGAACTCAATATGTATACCCTAGAGCAAAGGAGGGAGAGAAGTGATATTCAAACACCTTATACATGTAACAAGGTGAAAGAATCCAACATGTTTCAATATAAGAAAATAGCAGGACAAAAGGACACAGCATGAGATTAGAGGAGGGCCGATTAAGGGGTAATGTGAGGAAGTTCTTTTCACAGAAAGGGTGGTGGATGCATGGAACGCCTACCTCAGGAAGTGGTGGATATGAACACAGTCCACGGCTTCAAACAGGCATGGGATAGGCATAAGGGAGCACTACAGAAGAGTATGAACAGAAAAAGAAATGGGCAGACTGGATGGGCCTTGCGGTCTTTATGTGCCGTCAACTTCTGTTTCTATACACCATTAACCCATCATGTGCTCTCATATATACATATGTAAACATACAAATACATACGCATGTGTACACACACACACACACACACACAGTGTTCCCCATTTGTTATTTTAGCGCGATGGGCCACCAACTCTATATTTTTTACCACCACCCTATATTTTTGGGAATCACCCTAACATTTTTATGTAATCTTCCAAAATCATTGTATATTACAATCCTTTATTACACTACTATCTTGTTTACGTACATTATACCTTACATAAAAGCCATTATGCAAATGTACAATGCATATAGGATGTTACAAGGAAAAATGCATCCTTGGCCCCATGCACCACAGCCACCATCCTATATTCTCAAGACAGTGAGGAGCCCTGATAAACACACACACACATATATATATATATCGCCCAGATAAAGTAAATATTAACCTATTCTGGTCTATTTTACTCACCAAATGTCAGAAATGATAAATGCATTACTCTTGAATGCCAACATTATCTGGAACATTGTGCATATACAAACACAGAGATAATAATATTTACATATGTAACATATGTATGCACACTCACATATTAACCATGTATATAAAATCGACAAATACATAGAACACTAAATGAAAACGTGAACAGCAATAACTGATGAACTTAATAATAATATAAACAATTACATCACATTCCAGGGTTGACCTAACAAAACAACATTTTTAACTTTGTTTTAAAAGAGGCCAGTGAAGAAGCATTTCTCAGAACCTGTGGAAAGCTATTCATGAGAGATGGAACTGCTACAGCACATGCTTGATCCTCAGATTCATTTAATCCGGTTCTCAGGACCTAAAGACAACCTGTGTCCGCAGACCAGAGAGGGTGGTTGAGTTCTGACTGGTAACCTATGACCATGTAGGACTTCATAGGTGAGCAAACCCACACTGAAGATGATGCACCACTGAACAGGCATGCAGAGCACCTCTCAGAAGACCAGAGTGATATGGTTGGATCAAGATGCTCCGATAAGCAGTCAGGCCATTGCATTTTCTACCAGTGTAAGTGGTGTATCAAACCCACCGATAATGGAGGGGGGGGGGGGAGCATCCTTCATAAATCAGACAGAAATTTACCCTTTTTATCTCTTCTAAATGTTCTTCTTACTTTCATTTTCATCCCATGTCCCCTTGTTTTGCTGACCTTTGCCAATACAGAAAGACCAGATCAAATCCATGCGTCATTAAATAAGCTGCAATATACCCTAGAAGCTAGAGAACCGCTTCTGTGAACCTGAAGACCAAGCAGATCTAGGTCCAAATGCCACAACTGCTACTTGCATACTGTTAGGGTCCTGAGAAGTCGCTAACTTCCTGTGCTCCAGGGTCACACCTAGAAACAAACTTCAACTCACTTCACTGTGCCTTTCCTGGACAAAACTCTAAATAAAGAAATAATGTTATCTGCAGCAGTATAACAGGCAGTCACCACGGTTATTCCCTTTATATTCTTAAATACTTGAAACTTCACTAGTGTTTTCCTCTTGTCGGTGCCAAACTCCATAGAAACAGTCACTGGGGCAAATCTTTTCAAGTAATGTATGATACAACTATCACGATAACAGGAGATAAACAGGGTCTTTAAAAAGCCAGTAACAAAACCTTGGGGGAAAAAAAAGTAATATTTATATTCAGCTCCTTTCCATTTTCTTCAGTACTTCATATATTTTCAGTAATTAATTCCCCATGTTCTTACACATGACATCATAATCTCCCGTTTATGACATCATAATCATCTCCACAGCAGCATATTTTGATGCCATAAACAGTATGATGTCAGGTGTAGGTAGCACCCAGAGCTCAAAGAACAGAGAAACTGCACTGATGCAAATACCCCTAAAATAAGAAAATAAGGGTGAGAATTACAGAACAAAATACAAAATATAAGCTACAGGTCTGTCTGAATATTACATTTTTTCAAAGTTCTCTTAACTGTGTCAGGAGCTCTTTAATCTATTTTTAGTATGTTCAGTATATAAATCACTGTCAAAACTGTTTTATCCACAACATTTCTACAACAAATGAGAACCCAGTGACATTTTTGATCCAAAGGTACCACTGCTCTCTTTATGGTTACCATTTCACTGTAAATGGCATCCAGGTGTAAAACAGGATGTCAAAATTAAACAAGCTGGGGACAATGTTTTGTCTCAAAGTACAAAATCATACAAAGCATGTCAGCAATCATGTTGCAATATGAATCAGACTAAATACAACGCAGTTTATCTAAAGTGATTATTAAAGGAATAATGCGCAACAGGGTGTGTCTCGTGCTGGGATAACGGCATGCCTGGTGGGGATAGGCACAAGGCCGCAGGCCGAGTGCGTCCAATGCCCCAGGCGTGGCGTTATCCCAAACGACACACACCCTGGAGTGCATTATTCCTATTACACAACAGCTCATTGTAATATATAACAAATAATTTTAAAGAATGTTTTTATTAGAGTGGAAAATATTTTCGTTTCTTAGAGGAGATGCAAAAAAAAAAAAAAAAAAAAAAACAGATGAAGAGTAGTGGCCATAATGATGACAGTAGACCCTATGGCTTGTGCTGTTGATAATGCCATGGGTTCAGCCCCAAGCTGACCAATCACAGGCCAAGATTCTTTCTTGCCATTGCACAATAAAATATTTCAAATAATATAAAAAGTACTGAGACATTATTGGTGATCAAAAGTATAACAGCATAGTAGTGGGGATTTACAAGATAACTGAACCATGAAGCGATAAGCATAAAGCACACAGGCCACAGTAGTAAACCCCACCCCCAAAAAAAAAAAAAAAGGAAAAAGAAAGGAAGGTCCAGAAATTCTAAATTTGTGTAGCGGAGTTCTTCTCATACCAATTGAAATTTTTTTTTTTTTTTTTTTTCACTACTGGAAATTAGAAAATTCTTTTTATACACATAGGACCAGACATCAAAGGAATGTCACTTAACAGACCAGCAAATAGCTTTGCATTATGTTACATGGTATAGTTATTGGTTAAAAAAAAAAAACATTAACTTTTGGTAAACAGAGCAGACTCATGTTTCAAACTTATTAAAGTTTTATCCAGATTTAGCATTTGCAGAATATCATTAAACCATTCCTCGTAAACATAACTGTTGTGCATCTGGACTTCAGGCATTTTAATATCTGTTTTTATCACATGAATTGATAACACAAATGGTAATTATAAAAAAAAGGGCCCAAGATGCATTATGAAATGCAAAGAAATCCTTGTGTATATTTACTAGAGAAGTGTTTAAGCAATACTAGTTGTCAGTGTCTGCACTACCAACAGCCAAATCGCTTATTTGCGAAGCATTTGTATTCAGATGGCAATTTCTCATGATCAAACTGAATTATACTACTGCACTCTGACAGGCAATTCTGCTTCACTTGCACAGTTTGACTGTTACCATTGGACCAAAGGTTTTGATGGCAGTAGGCCAAAATGCTAAAAATGTAGAATTCCAACTAAAACTCTGCTTTTTGTAAAACCTAAGTGTCTTCAGAGCTTCATATCTGTATATATGTCGAAACCCAATAACAATGATATTAAAAAAAAGTGTCACATCCTGTAACAGGTGTGCGTGTCATACATAAATACACACACGCATCTTTCATGAGACTAGTAACGAGCAGGCCCTGTGACTGCCACCCAGGCTCTCTCATACCTGAGACACTTTTTTTTTTTTTGTTATATTTAGTTTTTGTGACCTGTTAAGTGCACTAGACAAATCCTGCCTATTTTCAGGCACGACCCGGGGGACGAGGATACAGATGAATGCCAACTGATCTTGAACCAGATTAAGCTGTTGGTGGTATTTTTCATGAATGTACAGCTAGGACACTCTCCAACTAGTTACTATAAGGTGTGTGCTACGACCATCCGCCCTGCCCCCCTAACACACACGGACAAATACACACACACACACACACACACACACACACACACACAGATAAGGGGAGTGAAAAAGCATTTTGATTTATTCCTGTTCCAATCTTAAGACCGTTTCTCACTCAATATGTTAGTACAGTATTCTGGGACACATGCACTCTTATTGGCAGTACCATACAATATTATCAGGAAGGGCACCACCAACTATGGAAGCAAAAAAGGGTGGGGACAGAAAACACATCAGTATCAACTGTGTAAAGTGCAAGCCATTAGTGTCAAGAGTTGCTGGAGAGATGGAGTGTTCTAACCTCACAAATGTTAACAGTAAGGTCACAACACTACCTAGCAGTGGAGAAAATCTTTCTCCTGGCAGGATCAGGCAAGTACAGCCAACAGTTGCAGAAGCCCAGTGCAGAGTTAGCACAACTTTACTATCATGTAGATGAAAATGTTACCAGGCTGAAGAAAGCAGAAGTATTTCCTGTCCAAAAATTATCTGGACCTCTGCACACTCAACCACCTTCTGTGTCACCTGCTGTAGCCCAGACAGTACTCAGGTTCCCAATTTACAGCAGGAATAACCCACTAAGCTATCAGAATCACTAGTCACAGCGCCCAACACAGCAGTGTATCATGTTGTGAGGCCCAGTATGGGCACAGCCACGTCCCTTCTAGGTTTCATCCTGAAATTTCCTCAACAGCCTCCCAGACCCATCCCAATACAATCTCCTTGCCCTTTAATAAGGGACTTGTGTGGACAATAACCACAGCACAATCCGGGTGCATCACCAGCTGAGAAGCCTGCATGAACACCATTATTTTGAAAGTAGGAGTTTTGGAAATGCTTATACATGGTACCGACTGAAAGTACAGGACACAATAACTGACTGCCAGCACTGGAGACTCAAGTCCTGTATTGCTCCACTAAAAAACAGCACAGTCCATCACAGCTGAAGTTCCCCCATACATCACTCTGCTAAGGTACCCCTCAACCCTTCCCTGGAAGGACCACCTCTAACCAGGTGAGCAAGTAGCTCAAACTCCCTGCACACGACTCCTCATGGGGGGCCAATTAATGTATTCAAGCAGTGCACCTCAGTGCAAGCTAGCCTCATCTGAACAACTAGCTAGCGAAGAGGTACACGCTGGAAGCCGCTCAATTTTTCCTGTGCCGATGAGTTCTGCTGAACACGAGAAAAGTGTGCATTGTTCGGGCAAGACGACTTCCCATCCACTGAAGCCATTCAAGAGCACACACCTGTGCCCAAATAGTGGAGGTGGTGCATCAAAGGGATGCCATACCCCTGCCTGACTTATGCTCACTCTCAAAAGTATTGATGACAGCATCTGTTTATGTTATTCCCTCATGCAAGACCACAGATATGGACCTCTCAGTGGATGCTTCAATAAAACAGTGGTCCCAAACATCAGAGCTTGGAGCGACAGTATGTCTTGAGATACCAGCAGGGGGTTGAGCAGAAGTCACTTTCCCCAAAAATGTCAAATACCGAACTCGTTCAGAGCTTCATACTGACACCAATACGACGACAACCCATACAGGCGCCTGACATTTAAAAGATATACCTTATATTCACATCATGAAGATGACACACCCACCCGGCACTCATAAAACACCGACATGTATACACTATACATCACACACACAATGACACGCCCCTATACTCATTCCTGATTCCCTGCACGGATCCGCCTTACCTTCGCTGGCTGACAGTGCGGGTGAGTTCAGTTTGGTCGCTTCGGCTCGACGTGCATCCAGTAGGTTCTCAGCCATTTTAGTCGCGAACAGCCTGCCTGACACCCGCGCAGAGAGCAGGGACGGGCGCCGGGGTCGGCTCAGTCAGTGAGGCAGTGCTGCAGTAAGACAGGACACACGAGCCCCTGCGAAGAGAAAAAAAAACAGGGCACGAGTACCCGCGAGACGCACAAAACACGACACTACAGAAGACCAGGCGAGACAGAAACACAGGAGCGAGCCTCCCCGCGAGATGCACAGCCTGCAGTTCACTCGCGGCTCACCGAGAGACCGATAGGGAGCGAGCGCGAGCACCCAATCTCAGTGACGGAACACGAGCGCCCCGCCGCGCCGCCTCCAGCGCTCCGCACCCCCTGAGAGCAACTCGACTACCGAGACACCCAACACCCACATCTTCGGCCCGGACAGCGGTGGCCCAAACCCCCGGGGGGAGCGCCTCGCCGTGGGCACCACCGACTGAGCGGGCCGCCCTTGGCCCAATCGGGGCGCATATCAGCTGTTCCCGGAGCTGTACGAGTTTCCTTTATATAAATATATATATATGTATATATATATATATAAAATTATTCGGCCACGGAGGAGACGGATTAGGAGGCGCGATCTGCGCTGCTATCTGTCCCGGTTATAGCGCCTCCCGCTGCCGTTACAGTTCAGGGATACGCTGGCTGGCTCGCCGCCGCTGTCGCTGTGAGGAAAAACAATGAGCGCAGCCCTCAGTGCCCCCGATCGGAGAGTGCCGCTCGCAACGGCCGCAAATCGCGCTTCCTGTCTGTCCAGATCCCCACTTCCGCACCAAATGGGTTCTGGGAGGACAGTCGGTTCGCTCCTGCAGGGGCTTGTGTCGTTCCGGGGCCGTTTCGGCGCTTCGGTTCCGAGGAAATTGCTCCTGAAATCCCGACTCCGATCCGCGACAAGATGGCGGCTGTTGATTCCTCAATTAAAAAAGAAAGTTTTTTCTCTTTTCCAGACACGGGAGGGAAGGGGCCAGGAGGGGGGCGCGAGAGGCGGGGCTGACGAACGCGTACACACGCAGGACGCCTCCTGACGCAAGAGTCACGCCCCGCGAGCACGGAAAAGGCCGAACTACGAATGGGAACTTCTGAGAGTGAGGAATCCGAAGCGGAAGGTTACTGGTAAACGAAGCGCTTCTCATATGGTAAGCTCATCGCAGAGCGCCTATGTCTACATGATTTCTACATTTTAAAATAAAATTGAGTTGTCTGAAGAAACATTATCACGGTAGACTTGCATTGTGTATATGAGACAGCAGAGTTGCTCCAGTCCGAATTACTAGGGCAAAATGGTAATTTACTTGCTTTCTTGTTTCCAGCCAGTTAAAACATGCTGCTCCGATTTTGCACCTGGTCGCTGTCGTTTCCATTTTTTGGTTTTATATGGAAACATAGTGATGGCAGATAAAGAGCAATGGTAAATCAGGTATGCCGACGAGATGCTATAAAACCCTGCGACCTAGCGTCGAAACGGGGGCTCAACTCTCACCAACAGTCTCACTCTTCCTTACCCCGGATTCAACGGTACAAATGAGCACTGCCCCATTCGTTGTGTCCTAAGCCTGTTTGAAGTCCCCCAAGATTTTTAGCTCCCACCACCGGAACGAATTTAAGGCTGCCCAATTTCACCGAAAATGAAGACACTGTGTGTGTGTGTGTGTGTTTTACGTTCAGGATCCCATGGCCTTTCTCCAAGAAAGTAGGAGGATTTGCCCGTTGTCATGGCCAGATGCCCCATATTCACTACCTCTATTTACTTATTTTATTTTGCTGCTTCTCGGGCACCGCCTACATTGAGAATATCATGATACTCTTACTCTAAGTGGACGGCGGAGCAAATATTCTCACTATACAGTAGGTGCTTAAGAAAAGACGCCTGACATAATTTCATCAATAGAACCTGAAAGCCGGAAGAGACCAAAGTTCATCAAGTTTGCCGTTATTATACTACCTCACCCCACTAATCTAGTGTAATAATGGGTTGTCTCCCTGCTCCCTCAGTCCAATGCTGCCTCCCCCAGAACTATGAGCACCCTTGCCCTGTTCCAGCCACGTTTAAACCCATTTAGGGTTGCTGTTTCCACCACATCTGCTGACGGTCTGTTTCACCATCAAGTAAAACTTACTCATGTCTCTCTTGAACTTGCACTTCAACCTCCAATCATGCCCCCAAGTGAATGTGTCCTATTTAACAAAACAGATCCTCACTATTCACCCTGTTTATACCCACTCAGAAAGTTCTGTGCTTCTGCCATGTCCCCTGCCCACCCACATCTGGCCTCCAGTGAGTACATATCTCCCTGGACAGACACTGCAGGGTAATGAGAGTCAAAAGCTCTCCACCATCCCATCTGCATACTCTGACGCCTGCTGCATCCGGAGCAGGTATGGACCACACACCCTGCATCTTGTGTGTACCAGAGCGGCAGCTGCCCCACCCACCCCCTGAGCGAGCATTTCTGTTACAGGGTACCTCAGTCATGTGACTATCTCCCCAATATCTCTTCTGCAGTTTATAAGTTTTGACCACCAGCGGTCGCTACTGAACCCTAGCCAAAGGGTAACACTTAAACTTAACCTCATGATATAAGACTAGTGCAGTATAAATTCTTCGCCTTTGCCTTATTCCTGCAGTACCTCGTCACAGGAGTGTAGCCAGAAATTTCCATTTTGTACATGATCTCCAACAGTTACACCCCCCCAATTAAAAACGTATACATCCTTTCCAAATGGCACCCGCTTCAAACAAGTCGATTGTTGTCAGATGACTCCTCTACTCTCTAAAGAGGTTATACATGTATTGACACCTCAGTGGCCTACACTAACCCAAATACTACAGATTAGAATGATAATATTAACAGAGTGGCTTATGGTTTGTGACAGGCATCAACAAAACTGTACACAAATGTGTACAGTGAGTATGCTCTGTCTACACCCTTGCCTCCTCGTCATATCCCCATGGACTTTGCCTGTGTCAAAAGACTCGAAAGTAGGTGTCAAACCTTCTTCCCTCTGGTGCATAGCCTATCCACAGGAGTTCCTCCCATTTAGCTGGCCATAATCTGTATGGGCTATTGTGATCATATGTTGGATCTTATGTTTCTGTGACTGCCTACGACATGCTAGGAACTATCTCCTTTTGCCCTTTAGCGGGTTTTACCACTAGGGCACCTTCAGTTAACTCTACATAGTCCATGCAAACACACAATTTTGATCCTGTCTCCTTTCCATGACTGACCAGTAGAGGTCATTACTGTTTATTTTCCTCACTTTGTTATATTATGCAACGTATTATCTTATCCTTGTTGCCTCCTCTGGCTGTTTCTCTCCAGTCCCTTCAAATCAGTATTTTATATTTGTCAAATCCATCTTGGTATAATAGTTAGCAAGTAATATGGGAATATTAATGACTCCTTTCCCTCTTCCCTCACTACCCTGTTGCACCTAGGCACCTGTATCCCCTTTACTGCATACTTGTCTATAGCTACCTCTGACCACTAGGAGTCACTATTTAGCACCCCAGTTTCAGACCCTCACCCAGCTTGTGGTCTTCACTTGGAGCGTGGATTACGGCCCCCTTCTCTTACCCCAGGTGAGTTTTGAACCTGGCACCTTGTGCTCTAGAGACAGCGCCATTACCACTGACCCAAAGTGGCGCCTCAGTAACTGACTGATATTATACTAGCTTCCTCCTTCTCATATTACCTGACTGCAGTTCACCCCTAGAAATGCCGCCCACCTACCATTGACTTGCTTCTCTCTCCTCCTTCTCCTGCTCCAACAAAATCTCTTGCACCTCAAATTGTTACTCAGTTTGAAAAAAACAAAGGTCATGCTTCTTTCCCTTTATGCCCACACATTAAATATGGCTATCTCCAGTCCCATTTACCAGATGACCCTCCTGAGAATCGTCGATGCTGGACAAATTTAAATATATGGGTTCTGTCTTGACTGTCAGTTATCATTCGCAGTGCACATTGAGGAACTCTCAAAGAAACTAAAACAGAGGTTAGGCCTTTTCTTTAGAATTAAACATCTTTTTAACTATACTGCAAAACTAAGGTTGGTCCAGACCGCTTTTCTTCCCCCATCGACTCTGCAGATTTCATTTATAGCCAATGTCTTAAATCAGCTCTTATTAAATTGGACACACTTTATCATAGAGCACTAAGGTTCATCACCAGGCCCCTTTCAGAACCCATCACTGTGCTGTTTATGCCCAACTTGACTGGCCCTCGCTGCATACTAAAAAGGTAAAAAATGCCATACTGTGGTCCTACAGGGCAATCCTAAATAAAGAAGGATCAGCATTTATGTAGCGCTTTTCATACACAGTATCCCAAAGCACTTTACAAGCAATGCTAGACTGGTAGTGAAGTGACTGAATGTGTGGTGGCGGCCATATCACACATCATCACCCACACACAGCCTGGATAATTGCATGAACCGGTTTATGGGAAGGGGAATGTTGGCCGGGACACCGGGAATGTTCCCTGCTCTTTACAAAGAGTACCCTGGGTTCTTTTACTTCCACCTGGACAACACCAGGATGGGCAGAAGGGACCTCAGTTTAACATCTCATCCAAAGGATGGCACACCCCAGCTGTACAGCACCCCCCATACTGCACTCAGATGCCAGCAATTTTGAGGTGCAAGTCCATCCCGGTGTGGGATGAGAACCCACAACCTTCTGGTCCAGAGGCAGATGTGCTACCAACTGAGCCACGCTGACACCTAGCTCCTTCCCTATATCACAGAACTTTATAAATGCGCACTAGGTGCCTATCCGCTGAGGCGATACTCCTACATATTGCTGGACATACCTAGGGTAGGGCCCCGCTATATGGAATCAGTCAGCCATGCTCTCCCGGCCTTGTGGAATACTCTCCAACGCTCACTGAAACTGACCAAAATTATCTGTCTTCAGACTTTTAAATCCTCACTGGATCCTTTCTTACAGGAGAATTGTAATTGTTATGCATAACCTGTACACATCTCTTCCTTGGGGATGTCTGTTCTGTGTTGTATTGCCTATATAGCACTTGTAACCATGTATTTAATTTGATTGCAGATCGCCATGTTCCTACATCTTACAAATATGTTAGTTGATTTGTTTCTATTTGGTCCTCATTTGTACTGTATCATATGTCATGATACCCTCTATGTATAATGTATTGTCTGTACAGTGCATGTGTTGAAATTCTTTTTTTCATCTGTTTCTGTGTTCATCCAGGACCACCTTGAAAATTAGCTTGCTCAATGGTAGTGTTATTCCTGGTAAAATAAAAATGATTGATTGATATCTAGGACCACAAGTCATTCCTCATAGGATCTGTCGTCTTGGCCTTGATCATGTGAACATACAAAGAAGCCAGCAGAATAAGGCCATTTGTTCTATCTAGTCTGCTCGTATTGCAGGGTCCACAGGTTGAGGTACTGTCCCTGCCCCCCCCCAACTCCTCCCATCCTCCCTACCCATGATCCTTACCTTCCCCCTATTCCTGTCCCAACCTCTCTTGAAGCTGCCCACTGTTTTCAACAAGACCACCTCTTCTGGCAGTGCATTCCAAGTATCCACCACCCTCTCTGTGAAGAAGTGTTTCCTGACCTCCCTCCTAACCCCCCCACCAGCGTAAGACTGTGCACCCTCGTGTTATGGTTGCCAATCAGCTTAAATAGACCCTCCTTATCCACCTTATTTAGCCCTTTCAAGTGCTTGAAGGTCCCCAACCATGGCACCCTCTCTCTCCTTTCCTCTAGGGAGTACATGTTCAGTGCCCTCAACCTCTCCTCATATGCCTTACCCTGCTAACCCGCTATCATCTTTGTAGCCCTCCTGTGGACCTTCTCCAGCAGGTTAATGTCCATTTTGAGGTGTGGACACCAGTACTGAACTCCATACTCTAGATGTGGCCTCACCAGTGACCTATACAAGGATAGTATAACCTCCTGTCTCTTACTACCGATCTCCCTAGCCATGCACCCCCGCATCTTGTTTGCCCTTGCTGCGGCTTTCTTGCTTTGCATGGAGTGCTTCAGGCCTCTAATGATTATCACTTCCAGGTCCTTCTCCTCCTTTGATGCAGATACCTTCTTAATATAGTCTCATTAGTAAAAAGCCTTGTATAATAGGTGATTTTAGTGAATTTCAGACATGGATCCTTGAACAGAAGTACTCTTTATTATTATTTATTTATATTTATTTATTGAATTTTGATGACCGGGTAGGCCCACTGGGCCTCAGAGTTCCCTTTTTCAGGGGCGACCCGGGAGTGACAGTTATTACAGGTAAAAGAGGCAGTACATACAGATGCAGTTCTTGTTGTAGGCAAAACAGTCCACATGGGCATATGACAGGAAATTGTGGAAGGAAGACAGACAAAGACAGGAATATCACATTAGTTACAAATGGAGAGACATCTTGCTTGGTAGTTCATGTTGTGTTAGCAGTGGGCACAGTGTTGGGGCAAGTAGAGTTTGGCTAGGTCTGTGGTTTCCTCGCCTGGACAAGGGGAGGGACAAGCTAGCTGCTAAGTGCTGCCACATCTGGCGTATTGTTATGTCCTTAAGGTGGGTGCTTAAGCCACCGAATAGTGCTATGTAGATCAGGTGCTGTAGCATAGGCATTTGCTCCTTTCTAGCAAGTGAGACTTGAGTCTGGTTGGAAGCAGATGATCGACTCGGCTTCCCGACCTCCAGTGGGAGGTTGTTCCAGTGGGAGGGCAGCATGAAGCGAAGGACATGGACCCAGCTTTTGTCCTCGCCAAGGGACCACGAAGAGGTTTGGCCTGTGGTCCATAGATTCAAAGTAGGCATCGTTTCACTGTTATAAGTCCACTAAGGCTAGGGGGTGGTGTAGGCCCAATTAGCTTAAAAGTCAGGCAGAGAGTTGGGTACCTGAGGCGAGCTTCGAAAGACGGCCACCAGAGTCTAGTTAGTGACTCGCAGTGGTGACTCTTAGGGTGGGACAGTGAGGCAAAGTGGACTATTTTATTATACAAGGTCTGTAGCTTGCTGAGCTCCAGCTTGGCCACACTCTGGAGTACCGGGGCCGGGGTGAGTGTAGGGAGTAGTACACTCGACGCAGTGGCTGCCCTAGCTTCTGGGATCAGCTGGTCCTTAAGTCTGTAGAGGGTTCCGAGTTTACCATGGATGACCTTAGTGACTTGGTCCACATGTTGTTTTAAGATGAAGCCTTGGTCCAGAGTAACATAGAAACATAGACTTTGACGGCAGATAAGGACCACTTGGCCCGCTCAGTCTGCCCATTTCCCTACCTACTGGATAAGCTGCAGATTCTAGTTAACTAACAGCCTATTTCCTGCAACCCCCCACTATAATTGCCTTATGTCTGTCCCATGCATGTTTGAATTCCTCCACTGTTTTAGACCCCACAACCTCTCCCGAAGGCGGTTCCATGTCCACCACTCTCCATGAAAATAATTTCCTCACATTACCCCTGAGCCGTCCCCTCTAACTTTAAATTGTGCCCCTTGTTCTTACACATCTCTTTTCTGAAAGATGCTACCCTCCTGGACTTTGTTGATTCCCTTGAGGTACTTAAAAGTTTCTATCATGTCCCCATCTCTCCTTTCATCAAGGGTATACATATTAAGCTCTCTCAGTCTCTCTTCATATGGTTTCTGATGTAGACCCTGCACCATTTTAGTTGTCCTCCTCTGGACTGCTTCCATCCTGTCTATGTCTTTGCGTAGATGAGGTCTCCAAAACTGCACGTAGTACTCCAGATGGGGTCTCAACAACTGTCTGTATAGAGGGATAACCACTTACCTTTTTCTACTTGTGATGCCCCTCCCTATGCATCCCAGTATCCCCCTGGCTTTCCCTACTGACTTCTCACATTGCATACCCACCTTTAGGTCATCTGATATGACTACACCCAGATCCCTTTCCATTATTGTTGTTGTTAGTACCTCCCCTGCTATTGTGTGCTCTTCTCCTGGATTTTTATTTCCCAGGTGCATTACTTTGCACTTCTTTGCATTGAATCTAAGTTGCCATATGTCTGACCATTCCTCCAACCTTGCCAAGTCCCTTCTCATCCTTTCTACCCCCCTTTGTGTATCAACTCTGTTACAGATCTTTGTGTCATCCATGAAAGAGGCATACCTTTCCTTCCAGACCCTCTGCAATGTCACCTATAAAGACGTTAAAGAGGACTGGACCCAGTACTGAGCCCTGAGGTACTCCACTAGTAACCCCCCTTTCTTCAGAATGTGTTCCATTCACTATTACCTTCTGTGTCCTGTTGTGCAGCCAGTTTTCTACCCAGGCTACCACCCTGGGACCCCCTCCCAGGCTGGCTAACTTGATTATTAATCTTTTATGCGAGACTGTGTCAAATGCCTTGCTAAAGTCTAGGTAGGCCATATCCACAGCCCCTCCCTGGTCTATTACTTTGGTCACCCAGTCAAAGAAATCGATTAGATTTGTCTGACGTGACCTTCCTGCTGTGAATCCATGCTGCTTTGGGTCCAGTGCCCCGCTGGCCTCTAGGTACTCAACAGTTCTTTCTTTCAGAAGTGATTCCATCATTTTCCCCACCACTGAGGTCAAACTAACAGGTCTGTAGTTTCTGCTTCTGCCTTGCTCCCACTTTTGTGAAGGGGAATCACATCTGCCCTCCTCCAGTCCTCAGGTACCACCCCATCTTCCCATGATTTGTTGAAAAGTGTGGTTAGTGGTGTCACTAGGTCCTCCTTAGCTCTTTTAGGATTCTAGGGTGAATCCCGTCAGGCCCCATTGCTTTGTCCACCTTGAGTTTTAGAAGTTCTTTCAGTACTCTTTCTTCTTTAAATGGACTGGTATCAACCCCACTATCTAGAGTGCTTCTACTGTTTGGTTTAGGTAACTCCTCCTCTTCTTCTTTTGTGAATACTGAGCAAAAGTATTCATTCATTATCTCTGCCTTTTCACTGTCTCCCTCTGCCCACCTCCCCTCTCCTTTATTAATCTTCCCTATCCCTCCCTTAACCTTTCTATGTTCCCTAATGTACCTATAAAAGGTTTTATCCCCCTTCTTAACTGAGTTGGCTATCCTTTCCTCGGTTTGGGCCTTTGCTTTTCTGACTGCCTTCCCCACTTCTTTCTGCTTTAATTGATACAGTTCCCTGTCGTGCTCTGTCTGTGATTCCTTATACTTTTTGAATGCAGCCTTTTTCTCCTTAACCTTCCCTGACACTTCTTTTGAGAGCCATAGTGGTTTTTTATTCCGTTTTGTTTTCTTTATTTGTTTCACACAAAGGCTTGTTGCCTCCATGATGGCAGTTTTGATTTTTCTCCATTGTTCTTCCACCCCTCCTTTCTGGCCATTTGCTAATGCATTCCTCAGGTATTCACCCATTATGCCAAAGTCAGCCCTTCTAAAGTCCAGTATCCTTGTATTTGTATGGCTTGTCTCCATGGTTGTGTTTATTGTGAAGCACACTGTGCAGTGGTCGCTTGTTCCTAGGTGTCTACTGATTTCTAAGTTTGTGATCCTCTCTCCATTTGAGAGTACCAGGTCTAATATTGCTCCCTCCCGAGTGGGTTCCACCATTAGCTGTCTAAGGCATGCTCCCTGTAGGGCATCGAGAATGACCCTGCTCTTGGATGTGGCTGCAGTCCATGTTGCCCAGTGAACATCTGGCATATTCAGGTCCCCCATCAACAGTATCTCCCCTTTTTCAGCCATTTTGAGAATGCCCTCTATCATTTTCTTGTCCATTTCCTCCCCTTGAGACGGGGGTCTGTATACAACCCCTGTGCGGATTGTGATGCCATTCCCTGTCTCCAATGTGACCCAGAGTTCCTCTTGTCCTCCCCCTTTACTTTTTAGTTCTGTTACTTTGATCCCTTCCCTTATGTAGAGAGCTACTCCACCTCCTCTTTTACCCTCCCTGTCCCTTCTGTAGATTGTGTACCCTGGTATGTTGACATCCCAGTCATGGTTCTCTGTGTACCATGTTTCTGTGACTGCCACAATATCCAAGTGTTCCACTTCCATTAGGGCTACTAGCTCTGGAAGCTTGTTTCCCAGACTACGGGCATTGGTACTCATTGCCCTCCGTTTATAAATGAGCTGCATAACCACTGTGGGTAAGTCCAAGGTATTTTGTGGAGGCAACCACTTCAAGTTTTTGCCCACCCTGGACTTGAGTTGGAGGAGCTGTGACGTATCATGGCCAGGATCTAGGGTCCAAACAGCATCACCTTCGTTTTATTAGTATATAGGACCATTTTGTTCATGGTGAGCCAGTCCTTCATCTCTAGGATGTTCCTTTGGAGGGCAGTCCCCAGGTCGTTTAGGTTGTAAGAGGTTCTGTAAATGACCGCATCATCCGCATACTGGATGACATTGCTGCTCCCACAGTGGTTATGCAGCTCATTTATAAATAGTGAGAAAAGTAGGGGGCCAAGTATCGACCCTTGTGGTACCCCTTCTTTGAGTGGCAATGGGTCGGAGATTTTGTCCTTCCACTTGACCTTCTGTGTACGTCCTGAGAGGTAGCTCTCGAACCATCCCAGTGCGTGAGTGTCAAGGCCTAGTTGGCACATTATTTGGAGTAGGGAGCCTGTGGTTTACCAGGTCAGATGCCTTGGAAAGATCTATGAAACCGACCTGTGTAGGACCTCATGCTGATTTTGCTAAGTACCTCAGCCGAGAATTTGGTTAAGTGGTATCAGTTCCATGTTTGGCTCTAAAGCCATGTTGGGTCGGGGAGATTAGCTGGTGGGCTTCTAGATATTCTCTGAGCTGGGAGTATACTAGCTTCTCCTGTATTTTGCAATGGACACAGCAAGGAGATAGGCCTGTAGTTCCCTATAGGTTCGGTTTGCCCGCCTCTGTGAGTGGGGACCACGTGAGCCTGCTTCCATGGCTCAGGACAGACCCATCAAGTAGGGACCTGTTTATCAGCCAGGTAAGGGGCTTAGCTAGTGCTGGGACTCCATCCTTGAGGATTCTAATCTGGATGCCATCAGGGCCCTGATCCTCTTGATTTCAGGGATTTAAGGATGTACAGGACCTCCTTTACCCTAACCAGCCTCAAGTGAAACAATGGGCGGTCGAGGTTAGGGGGTACCTGTATGTGAGGCTCATTGCTGTTATCTGGGAGCCCAGCCTTATATTCATCCAGGTTCATGAAGTAGCTGTTTAGGGCCTCAGTGATGTGTGTCCCATCTTCCAGTAACTGCCTGTTGGCCTTGATAGGGCTAGGGCAGCTTATTTATTGCCTTTGATCAGCTCGTTGATGTGTGACCAGAAAACCAGGTTGCTCAGGTTAGTTTTCTGGAGATGGGTGATGTAGCCTTTTTGCTAGCTTTATAGCTTGCTTGCATTGGTTTCTAAGGGCTCTGTAGCAGGCAAGATCAGCAGGTAGCGAGATCTCCTGAACTTTCTCCAGGCCTTGTCCCGGTGATCATCAAGGCTTTTAAAGAGGGGTGATCTACTTATAGCAGCGCCTTTTACTCGATGGGGTTTTCATCGGTGCTAAGAGATCTGCAGTCCTCATGAGAGATGTCAGGAAAAAATTGACAGCTTCCTCCAGGGTAGGTAGGCATCTTAGTGGACTCCAGTCAATGCCGTCTAGATAGCAGTTGAATTGCTCCGGAGAGAATTTGGAGTAATCCCTGGTGGTGATCACTCTAGGCTGGACTTTGTCCGTGCTATTCTTCCAAATAGCGAAAATAGGCGAGTGGTCACTCAAGGCATCTGCCATGGTGCCTGCTATTTTTACGCTCTTTGGGTAGACGCCAGGACCCAGTCAATGGTTGAGTGCCTTCCGATTTGTGGTTCATTCTGGTCAGTTGTGAGATAACTTGGGCAAGGTTTGTATCATGTAATGAGCCGTTTATGGTGGACTTTGCCTCTTGGGCCCAGTTTAGATTGAAATCACCCAGTATGATAAGCTCAGATGCAACTTCAACGATTGGGTCCTTCAGCAGCTCCCAGAGAGTGAAGAGCATTGGTAGGGGGGCAATATGCACAACCTACTGTAAGGTGCTTGGCTCCACCTAGTGTCAGCCATATAAAAATTGATTCAATTTCCAGGGACCTGCCGTGGGGCATGCTAACAAGGGAGGAGGGTCAGTATGTCCTTCATGTATATAAGAACACCCCTCCCCTTTTCGATGACCTATCCTCTCTGTAGCAGACGTATCCAGAGGCAGCAACCTCATGATCCAGGATATGGGGCTTTAGCCAAGTCTCTGAGACTACTAGGATGTCAGGTTTATACAGTGCAAGCCACGCTTGAACTTCGTGGATCTTAGGCCTAAGACTGCAAATATTCATATGCGCCAGCCTCAGACCCTTAGCTGCGTACCAGGTCTGGTCTAGGGGGGAGGAAATTGATATATTAGGAGTACCTGGTCCTGGGTTCAGTTGAATGTCCCCCGCCAGTAGCAGCAGAGCTGTGAGCAGGAGGCGGAGAGTGAGGGTTAAGGATGGTAGAGTCGCACTGAGGGTTACGCTCCTAGTAAGGAGAAGGGATCTATAGAGGATCCCTTTCCTTGTGAATTCATGTGCCACTAGAAGGGAGATATTGCACATCGGGGAAGGACAGTGGTAGTGACTTGCCGAGTGCTTTCCCGTCCCTTCCCGGCATGGGGGAGGGCAAATACTTGCTCCAACTAGTCCATCCATAGTAAAGCCAGGATATATAGAGACGCAAGGAGGATGCCACTGTTCAGTTTCCGGATCCCATCTTGCCTCTTCTGTGGTCCCCTGCTAGGACCTCAAAACTTCTAGGTTCTAATACCTAGCCTAGTGAGTACCAGTACCGGGTCATGCGTAGTTAGTTACCTGGCAGGCAGGAATAGTGCGGGCCAGCTACGCTCCGTTAGGTTGTGTTTTGGGGAGCTGTAGTACTGGTTAGGTGCACTTCAGAACAGGTAGCAATGGCTTAGATTCGCTTCCTTATCCATTTGGCTAGTCATTGAGGTGCACGTGGTGCGCTAGGAAAGTGGCTTCCTTCCTTTAGTTTTATAAGGTAGTTAGAGTTACTACTCTGGCTGTACCCACTGTTTCAGTTTTTGTGTAGTGACCTAGCACATATCGGGGAGTAGTTAGGAATACAGTTCGTGCAGCAGATTAGGATCTGGTCGCTAGTGAATAACAACTCTAAGGCAGTCCAGCAACAGAGGTACTTTAGACATTGCAGTGCTATACACTATTAATTCTAGGTTCCCTTTCTAAATTGTATTTAAGTAGACTAACAATAACAGGTATTCAGTGTTACAAACATATCATATGGTTTGCTAGCAGCAGGATCAGTTGGATTCTAGGTCTGGGATGTAGTGTCCAGAGTGTGCTTAACATCTCAGTTTGTTACAATCGGTTTAGTTGTCCGTAATTCTGTCAAAATAAAGAATAGAATCCCTAGCAGGTAGTCTTGTGGCAGCTGGTGGATACTGAGTCAAGCAGAGCTACAAGATGTGCCCACCTCCTGCGGGTCCTGGCTCGAGGGGTAACAGGTGGAGGTTGTAGCTGGGGAGCTCCTCCTCCTATTAATTGGAGTATCCGTCAGGAATGTTATCCTACAAGCTTGGTTGTCTGATACTATTCCATCCCTGATAGAATGGAAACATTGCATTTTGGAAATCCTGTGGACAGAAAAATTGGCCCTTTGTATGCGTGATCAGAGTAATCAGTTTACAATAGGTGGGGCATATTGTACAGATTTTATGTAGTAGTGATGCCCCTTCTTAAAGAGCTACCGACACCACAAAACGTAAAAATATAATAATTAGGTGCAATTCTGCTTGCATTCCATTTATATTTTATATATTTTCCTTCCTATTATTTATTACTAAAGAAATGTGTACAAATACATGATTGTTGTCCTTACAGTTCATTCTGAGTTTGCCTGCCTCTACAGCTTCCTCCCTACTTCAAGTCATAATCCTCTGTTGTGACATCATGGTCTGTTGCCATGTGAGTAACTGTGATGTCACAAGCAGTGCTCTCTGACTTCAGGTAGGGAAAAGCAGCAGGAATAGATGAACTCTTCAGAAGCAAAGATCCTGTTTTCATGCAGATGACCTCACTCAAATAATGGGAAGAGGATACAGAACTAATTGGAAATACAAGCTGATAGTGCCTAAATATTATGTTTTGTTAAAGTTCTCCTGAACTTGTCACCAGCTCTGTAAGACCAACAGCAAATACGACAAGACCCTGCCATATGAATACTTTTGCCTCTAATGTACTATCTTACTAGGTAAATGTCTACTCTATTTTGTCTATCGTTCTTTCACCATTCTTCTAATCATGCTGTGTTTTCCCTTTTCTTTTCTCATCTTTCTTTGGCTATTTCACTTTCTCATACTCATCTATTTGACATATGCTTTGTACTGCATACGTTAGGGGAAAGAAGGCATCCGTTTACCTTTGTACATCTGATTTATGGTTAAAAATATCTCTGTGATCTATAATTACTGTTTTTTGTTGTTTTTTGGTTTTTTACAGTATTTCTTTCATCTGCACTGTGTTATTCTATTCACAATACTGCACCTATTATCATTATAAACAGTTCTTAGTTATCTGTTTTTGTTTAAAGAAATTACACGTTTAACATTTACTATTGGATGTTTCTTTTTTCTCTCAAAATATGTATGTAACCAATGATTCTTATTGTTAGAATCTTACTTCAATAAAAAATTCAATTGACAAAAAACAAACAAACTTGGTAACCCTTCTCTGCACCAACTCCAGTCTGTCCGTCTCTTTCCTCTGGTGAGCACAGTATTTAGATGAGGCCTCACAAAGGATCTGTATATGGGCAGTATCACCTTATTTCTCCTACTGTCAGAACTCCTCCCTATATGCCCTAGCATCCCTAATGCCTTACTACATGCTTTGTTACAGTGACTCATTTGCTGGAGGAACTCGCTGATTATTACCCTTAGATCTGTCTCTGCTGTAGTGGCCAGCCTTACCCATTCCCTCCAGTATTTTGCATAAGGGTTTCTTCTTATGGGTTCGTGGCAGCAAGGTCTTATTAGACCAACCTGATAGTATTTTTTGACTGGGTACTGAGGGTAGTGGTTAAGAACCATGTTGTGTGTTTACTCTACTTTGATTTCAGCAAGGCTTTTAACTCTGTGCCTTACAAGAGGGCTGCTGAAGAAGCTAGAAGATCTGGGTACAGCAGAAGACATAGATGGGTGAGAAACTAGTTGGGAGGGAGACAGCAGAGGGTTGTGGTTAACACAGTCAAATCAGATGAGACAGAGTTCACCAGTGCAATGGGAGCTGTCCCGCCAATGGTCTCAGAGCAAGGGCCACTGTGACCCAGTCAATGTGAGACACCCTCCACTGGTTTTTAGTCCCGGAACATCTTCAGGAAGGTATCCCGTTTGTCCACCCAGAGCTGACAGACATCCTGACAACCGATGCCTCCCTCATGAACTGGGGTGGCCACCTGGGGGAACACATAGTCCATGGGCTCTGGGCCCTTGAGGAGTCCCAGTGCCACATCAACCTGCTGGAGCGCTGGGCAGTTTGGCTGGCGCTGACTGCTTTTGCTCCACACATCCGGGGTCAGGTCGTTCAGGTCCAGACGGATGACACCACAACCATGTACTACCTCAACAAACAGGGCGGGATGCACTCTCTTCCTCTGTACAGGGAAGCTCTCCATGTTTGGACCCTCATGCACAGCCCGGAGGCCGATCTCCTGACTATCCATGTGGCCAGTGTCTCCAACCAGCTGGAAGATGCCTCAGCTTTGTGGGCAAGGCATCTCACGAGTGGTCTGTCCACCCGCAGGTAGTACACAGTTTGTTCTCCCAGTGGGGTGTCCTCTGGTGGATCCCCTTTTGAGCTCGGACCTCCCCACCCACCTCTCCCATGCCTGGGCTTGCCCCTGGAAGGCTGGTGAGAGCTTCTAATGTACATTGTGGGTAAGCCCGGCTTATCCCCCAGGTCAGGCCACAGGAGCAGGACCCCCCAGCAGACGGCGGAGCAGGTCATCGCAGGGGAGCCAGCTTTTTCCAAATGCATGATCCCTGGAAGTGGGTTGTGCAATGATATCCGCCTCAAACATACTGGCCTCGGTTATGGCAGTACCTCCAGCCCTTTATTGGGGGTCTGTGATGCGCTGGACACTCTTCCCCTGTATCCCCCAGGAGAAGGAGAGCAGTCCCTAGGATGCTCAATCCATCTCCCCCAGCCATCCCTCCAACTTCCAGGTTCGTTCCCAAACCCGGGTCGTTGGTGTCACAAGCGAAAAACCAACTGCAGCACTAGGGGGGCCAGCTCAATCTCTGTTTCCTAAATAGGGGGTGTGCACCTTGCCCCCTCCTCCCGGAGAACTGCTAGGACTCTGCCAGAAGTGTGGCTAAGCACACCACATCCACATCCCTAGAAAATGTATTTATTTATTATTTTATTTATGTCTTTGATAACCGGGCAAGTGAGCTGATCTGAAGGACCATTTTCAGTCATGACCCGGGCCACAAGGTGCCAAAAACACGAGTCAAAAACAACACATGCAGGAACACAGGATAAACACACCTCAACATGAGGTGATGAGACAAGAACATACAGTAACAGCTGGTTATACAAACAATAATAGCAATAGTACAAGTATAAAAACAGTAGCTTACATGTGATTACGACAAAAGGAACAGTACGAATAACAGAGAGTAGCTACATGTGATTACATGAGGCATTTTCAAGTTAACATCAAGTACCCAGCCAACAAAGGCTGTGCAAACTCAGACAATCAGGTTTCATGGACTACTCTGAGATCAAGGTAGGACCAGAGAGCAAAAGTGCAATGAGATACTAGGGAGCTTAGGACTTAAGAAAATAGAAGTGAGAAAGGGAGGTGGGGCAAGCAGCGAACAGTCATGTCATAGAGCATAGGCAGTTAGTAGGCCCTAGTGTTGTTGTGGAGAGCAGTGATAAGTGGCTACAGTCAAGAGCCAGTCTTTTAGGGTTTTTTTGAAGGACAGGTGGGAGGGGGAATGAGCAGATGGATGATGGGAGTCTGTTCCACATGGAGGGGCAGAGACAGAGAACACTTTACTACCCATGGCAGTGAAGAGTCACAGTACTTCCAGCGGAGGGACGGAGGATACCCTGAGATTCCTTGAAACCACCCTGCCTGTTAGAAAGGATGAGTAGGGGGATAGGTGGTCATTCCTGAGCGAATTGTCCACCAAGCAGCCCATGGCATAGTCGAAACGACCTTGTAGTGGGAGTCACCCTAGGGACTGGTAGAGTGCACAGTGATGGGTGGGGTAGGGAGCTTAAAGGACAAAGCGACAGATGGAATTGTATGTTATGTTTAGTTGTGAGTATAGTGTAGAGGACACGAGGGAGTAGATGGGGTAGTAGTCAAGGAGGGGCAGTAGGTTACCTTGTGCGATGGCAAAGCACGCCTCAGCAGACAGAATATGTTTGAGTTGGTAGGCAGCGCCTAATGTCTGGTGGATTCTCTGCACAGTGTTGTTAATATGCTCAGAGAAAGTAAGGGAGGGATCTAGGGTAACACCTAGGTATTTGAAAGAGGGGACATTTTCGAGGGGGGGCCTGCTGGGGTGAAAGTAGGAGGGAGGAGTTGGTTTTGGCTACCTTGACAAGGAATGGTTTGGAACCAAAGAGCATAGATTTTGTTTTCTTTTCATTGACCAGGAATTTGCTGGAGAGGAACCATTGATGGGCAGAGCCATAATTTCATGTAAGGGTGGAGGAGATTGATTCATATGATTTATCACTATGGTATAGGACTAGGTCGTCTGCATAGAGGAGTGCCTTACAATTGAGGCTTTCCATAGGGAGTGCATTAATAAATGTGGAAAAAAGTAGGGGGCCAAGTATGGAACCCTGGGGGACTCTAGTGTGTTCAGGTAGGGCAGTAGAGGAATCTTCGCCTATTATGACAGACTGAGACCTGTTAGAGAGACAGCTATGGAACCAAACAGCAGTTCCTGGAAGCAGCCAAATGAAGTAGGGTGGAGTGGAGAAGGTGGGCAACAAGATTAAAAGCCTTGTTAGATCTATGAATACAGCACCCGTGGCTTTGCCCATGTCCATGTTTCTTAGAACGTGGTCAGAGAAAAGGGCCAAAGCACAGGAGGTACTGTGGTACTTACAGAAACCATGCTGGAGGGGACATAGAAGGTTATACTTTTCTAGGTGTTCAGATAGCTGGAAGTGTTCAGTTTTTTTCAACAGTTTACTTAGGTGTGGGAGGAGGTAGATAGGTCTGTAGTTTTCAGAGGAGAGGGGATTACCAGCTTTGAAAACTGGTACCACATGTGCATGTTTCCAGGAGTTGGGCACAGTGGATGTAGAAAGGGTGAGGTTGAATATGAAAGTGAGGGGTTTAACAATGGCTGGGGAGATAAGTTTTAGAAATGCAGGGTATAGTCCATCACTGCCAGGGCTTCCTTTGGCTGGGAGAGACTTCAGGAGTTTGGTGGTGACAGTCTGACCACTAGCTCTGAAGTGGAAAGGGGGGGGGAGCAGTTTGATTGGTTGTTCAGGCCGGGGGGGGGGGGTTGCTGAGATAGGAGGATAGGTCTGTGAATTGTGTGCTAAAAGTGTTTGCAATCTCAGCGGGGTCAGAGATGGGGCCAGAGGGGACGTGAATTATTTGTCTGTTGGTTTGGGGGTTTAGAAGTGACCCAGTGGAGGCCCAGAAACTACAAGGATTGCCAAGGTTGTTGCTTTCTTGGTTAAGGTAATATTTGCGCTTGAGCTATTTGGCAGTCTGTTTACAGGTATTGCATGATCGTCTATAGGCATTTTTAAGGTTGGGGAGGGGGATGCATTGTATGCTTTCCATTTACTATCCCTGTCTTCATTAGTGCCAGTAGTTCCCTGGATAGCCAGCGGGTACATCCCTCTCTTACCCTTCTGGTTGTGAGAGGGAAATGAATGTCCTGTGGTTGTTGGAGGGCAGTGGGAAAGAAAGTAACCAAGGATGTAGTATTGTTGTGTAGGGAGAGGGCAGACCAATTTATTGCCCTAACATCGCTGAGGACAGATTCATGATCCTGGCAGTTAAACTTTATGAAAGACAGGAGTTTGTGGGGAGGGCAGATTGATTTGGTGGCCAGTATGATGTAAGTTGGGGTATGGTTACTAACAGAGTCAGACATTGTGTTCGCCTGGAGGATCGAGTCTACCTGATTTGTAGCAACCCAATCAAGGAAGGAGTGGTTTAGCAAACGAGCACTGTGTCTGGTAGGGGAGGAGATAACTTGCTCCAGATTATGTGCTTTCAGTAGGTTTAGTCTGATTCCGGGTCACCTAACCAGTTAAGGCTGAAGTCCCCGAGTACAATAGTATTCTTGAGGGTGCAATGCACCCTAAACCATCTAGAAAATTGGATAGGCCTGGGATGCCTCCCAAAGGGGTTATAACAGCAACCTAGATAGAGTTTTTAGATGCACCCAGGGTTATCTCAGTGAGGAGCCACTCTGGGAGGTGGGAGTTGAGCAGCTGATGGTGGTGGCAGTGATGTGGTCTTATATACAGTGCCACTCCCCACCCCGCTTTCTTCCTGGTCTGTCTAGACGTAGGAGGGAGTAACCGTGGAGCTGAAAAGAGGAGTCCGAGTGGTATGGTTTCAGCCATGTCTCAAAGAGACCTAACACTTGCGACTTGTACAGGGATACCCACACCTCAAGCTCAGGGAACTTTGATGGGAGGCTACAGATATTCATGTGAGCAACTCTGAGGCCAGATGATCTTGCCAGGTGGCATCGATGTGATCGATATGGGTGTTTATGGGACCCGGTTGCTTTCTACATCTCCAGCAAGCAGTAGAAGGGAAAGGAGAGGACAGATGGAGGAAGTCAATGGGAAGACTGAGAGTAAGGGAGTGTACAAATAGGCTGGAGCAAACAACATTCATAGTTTGACAGCAATGCAAAGAGGGCTGAGCCTGTGAGAGCACGCTCATACCTGACCACTATGATTGGGTTAGAGGGTTTGTGTGGGGTGGAAAGGAGCATAGGCATTGTTGATCCACAGCAAGTATTGACCGCACAAAAGTCAGTTGCCAGTAGCAGGCTAGTCATAAAGCCATCACAAGGAGGATCTGATATGGATTCATTTTAGTTTTACAATTAGAGAGGTGACCAGAGAAAATTAATTGTAGAGGATTTTTCCAGGTCTGTAGAGTTTCATGTGTCAAAAAATGGGTAAGGCCATTTTAAGAAAAGCACAGAGGGGCAGGGAGTCCAGTGAAGCAAGAGCATTTAAAAGAACGTTGGGGCGGAGAATTTTTTCAGTCCTGAGGAGAAAGGCCAATCCGGAGCTGAAGCATGGGTGTGCAAAGTTTGAAAGGAAAGTTAGCCTGTAGCCGGGTTCTCCATACCTTGAGCTGGTGGGAGGCATCCTTCTGGCAGAGGCAGTGATGGTCGCGGCTAGAAGGGCAAGCCGCACCGCAGTCAGGTGGAAAGCTGAGGGGGAAAGGAGAGAGAATACAATTAAACTAGAGCAGGAATTGGTGGGGGGCAGACAGTGGAGAGACAGGGTATCAGCAGAGGGTCAGGAGACAGAGATTAGGCAGCAATTGGTAGGTGGGGAATTCCAGAGGGGTAGCAAAGAGAGGAATTAGCATGAGAAGGAAAGACATAGGAAGGAAGGAAGGCTAATCAATTCAGGAACCCCACACAGTGCAAAGTCTTTAACAGTAAATTCTCTGATAAGCAGCAGTAATCTAGACAGTTAAAACTGCATTAAGTTCAACACTTGAGAGTGCACCCCAGGCTTCAACAGAAAAATACTTCCACCAGTTAAAATTACAAGAATTTGGCCCTGTGTTTCAGCATAGAGTAAAAAACCTGGTTGGCCGATCAGTTTTTCAGTCCTGAGGAGAAAGGCCAATCAGGAGCTGAAGCGCAGGTGCACCAGAGTTTGAAAGGAAAGTTGAAGCCTGCAGCCTGGTTCTCCGTGCCTTGAGCTGGTGGTGGTGGTGGGTGTCCTTCTGGCAGAGGCAGTGGTGGCTACGGCTGAAAGGGAAGCTGCACCATGGTCAGCATTGTTGGCGCCTGGTCAGTGGTGGAAAGCTTGAGCTGGTGGAGGGCATCCTTCTGGCAGAGGCATTGGCGGCCATGGCTGGAAGGGCAAGCTACGCCATGGTCAGTGTTATTAAGCACCCGGTTAGGGGCGGAAATCTTGAGCTGGTGGGGGTGGGTGTCCTTCTGGCACAGAAAGTTGTGGCCACGGTTGGAAGGGCAAGCCGCACCATGGCCAGCATTGTTAGGTGCCCGATCAGGGGCGGAAAGCTTGAGCTGGTGGGGGGCATACTTCTCGCAGAGGCAGTGGCGGCCATGGCTGGAAGGGCAAGCCGCGCCACAGTCAGTGTTGTTAGGTGCCTGGTCAGGGGCAGAAAGCTTGAGCTGGTGGGGGGCGTCCTTCTGGCAGAGGCAGTGGCAGCCACGGCTGGAAGGGCAAGCTGTGCCACAGTCAATGTTGTTAGCCATCCGTCAGGGGCAGAAAGCTTGAGCTCGTGGGGGGGGTGTCCTTCTGGCAGAGGCAGTGGCATCCATGGCTGGAAGGGCAAGCCGCGTCGCGGTCAGCATTGTTAGCCACCCAGTCAGAGGCGGAAAGTGAAAAACACGTTACTCACCTGTAACAGTAGTTCTAGGAGTGGTAAATGGTGTACATCCACAGTGACCCACCCGACCTCCCCTGGCAAGTGGCCCACTGGTCTTGCTTCCAGCAGGCAAGATCTGACATCAAGGAGTGCTGCTGGGGGAGTTACCACCTGGGTGGGTGAGAGGAGTCAGCTTGAAGACATTCTGGCAGGATTGAAAAGGAAAAGGAATACTGCCAGAAGGGTGAATGTACACCATATACCACTTCTAGAACTACTGTTATGCTTAGTAACCTGTTTTTTATTTTAAGGCCTGGGGAACACTAAACATACAGATGTGGTTAGCTTGTTGCGTTCTCCCCATACTGCTGGTGAAATGGGGTATTTGCCTACCACTTTGGCCCCTAATCCCACCATTTAGGGATGACAGTACATAGAACCCAGTTCCACCTTGGGAGGCCTGCAGGGTTACAGTCCAGTAATTTTCCTCCCTCTTACAGGGTAGTAACTGTCCAGATGCAGACAGCACAAATGGAAGTCTTAGATAAATGTAGCATAGTTTCTCAAATTGGTTCTTTTTTGGGTTACAGGTCTTGCTATGCCTGTTCAGAGTTATTGCACTTTTTATACTGTTGTACTTGTCACTGTTGTTTGCACAGGTCTTAAAGTTTTATTGTTGTGATGGGGACGGAGTGATCAGCACTGGTGACAACGAGGGCATCTCTCAAAATGTAAATGGGCTAACGATTCTGTAAAGAGGGCAGAAGTTTTATCCTATCTTAAAAATCAAAACCAGGTCTTTTAGTTCTCCAGGACCAGGAGACCCATCTCTCCCAAATAGAACATGAGAAATTGAAAACTTCAGATTTACAGAGGTTATTGCATTCTCCTGTCAAATGAGTAGATGGAAGTAAGTGGCAATCTTGGTACCTTATACATCGCTGTTTACATTTGAAACCACTTATATGGATAAAGAAGGCAGATTGGTCATAATTGTGGGTACCCTGATGTAATCAATCAAAATGTATCATATGGTTACAAACCTTCACAATCAAGATATCAAATATACATACATGAATACATACATATTTATGTAAAAAAGATAAATAAAATTTCCCCTTGCCCATATAACTTAATACAAAGCTCATTTATACATACTTCCATGTGCAAACTTCAGCCAATACAGTACAACCAAAGTGACAGCAGTTCAAAACTATCACAAGGTGCATACCATAATCAGTATAATTGCCCTTCTATACAATTTTAATTAGACTCCTAATTTTTTAATAATAGAAAAATAGTTTGCTAACCTGTCTACTGTCCAACTATCTTCGCATTTGAAGCAAAATATCAGTAAGTTCTGATTTATCAACACAATATAAGTTATTTAAATAAGGGCCCAACCAGAACATTTGTTGCTTTTCATACCATCTACAGACCCATAAAACGTAGTAGAGATTCCCCTGTCTCCACTACCACAATTGTATTCCTCCAAAGATATACCTGTTTTGTTATACCTATAGTCCAAAACTTTACTGGGAAACTGCTCGAACTTGTAAATTATGAAACTGGTATGTCCTTGGGGTTGACAAAATGTCCAGATACTTTTTATCCATGTTTGTAATTATTTGCAGCAAACCATTTCAGTACCGTGATTCCTTAATTCCCTTTAAATCACTTGTATTCAAAAATTACAAATTTTTTATTTATATATTTTTATATTTGGAACTTATTTGAACACCCTGGTCCACTGATTTTTTAAGTGTACTACTTATACTTCCCAAAGTAAAGTAAACAGTGTTCAACCAAAACCAGATTGATATCCCATTTCATGCCAATATTCTTTTTTCTAACAAACATTTCTTGGTAGCTGTTTTTTCATTGACATTTTTATACCTAATTCTGATCAAATATAAGATGAAGGACAAGAATGTCAAAGCCTAAGAGTGTATCTTAGTGATTTATATAAAGGAATCGTCAATTTATTTATTATATTAGATTCCCATATTTCTCAGCCATATAGCAGTTGGGCTTCCACCTTAGTTTTTCATCACTCTTAACAAAAGCCTCATAGACATACCCCCATATTTACAGTTAAACCTATATAACCCAACCAAGGTTTTCCTCATCTTTTCTTTTACCAATTCCACATGGGAGGACCACCTGCAGTTTTGCTGAATCACTATTCCTAGATACACATAGCTGGACACTACTTCAACCTTATCTGATCCAATAAACCAAGTACCACCACTACTCCCCCACCCCCCAAGAATCATAACCTTAGTTTTACTCATGTTAATTTTTAATTTAAATTTTTCTGATTCCTTACATAAAAGTTAAATTTTTTTATAAACCAAATTTAGTTAAGGACAGGATAAGAATGTCATCCAGATAGGCCAAAAGGGGCAAGGAAAATTCCTAATTTTTGCCACACTGTGCTTCAAACATATTATCCAGGTATAATGTAAATAGCAAAGAGGCAAGAATGCAGCCCTGTCTCACACCACAATTACATTCAAAAACATTAGATAATTGACCCCTAGGTCCAAGTCGGATTTTAGCCCAAGTGTTAGCATATAACCAAGCAATTATACTATCTATGTTTGGATCTATACCTCTATCCAGTAAAATCTGCCATAACAAACTTCTCGAGACACTATCAAAGGCAGTACTGTAGTCTATAAAACATAAATACATCCTTTGACCCCTGAGTTTCACATACTTTTCTGTCAAATGATTCAGGACAAAAATATTGTCCAAGGTGGATAGACCATGTCTGAACCCTATTTGGTATGGAGAAATACCCCCTGTTTTTTTCAACCTCCTGTTATTTTTGAAAATATTTTAAGATTAACATCTAATAGACTTATTGGTCTATACATCTTTGGATCATTTAATGGTCCTTTTTTATGAAGTGGAATGATATTAGCTCCTTGCCATGATTTAGGATAGCTGTTTGAAATTATACATTTATTATAAAATAATGTCAAGTATCTGCACCATAATGGAATTTCTGTTAAAAAGACTTCAGCTGGTACCCCATCCAGGCCAGCTGCCTTCTGCTTTTTCAATGTATACAGGGCTAAATAAGTCTCTTGTAATGTAATAGGCTGTAATTTATTAAAAGTCTGTCCTGTCACTTGGAAAACCTCTACCTCAGGGTCAATATAAATTACCTTAAAATAGGCTACCCAAGTCTCCTCAGAGATAAAGGTGTCAATATTGGCCTTATACTGGTTAAAACCTTTTGCCACAAGGGACCAAAATGCTCTATTATCCTTTCTTTGTATTGCCTCAAGCATTTTCCCCCATTTGGCTTCATAAAAACGTTTCTTTTAGTTTATAATAAGTTCCTTATAGCTTTCTTTTCCCATTCAGTAATTTGAGGTTTACCTGTTTTCTACCTTTGTCATATAATCTACAAAATTCCGTAGCATCAGTTTTGGCCTTTCTGCAATCATTATCAAACCAGGTATCAATTGCTAAGTTCCTGCCTACTTTTATTGGTATTTACAAAGCTGATTTAATTTCAACCAAAGGAGCACTTAGCTCATTAGAAATGTAACCAATATCATATTTACTAATAGTGTATGTTATAACGTTGTTGTCTCTGAAAATCTAGCTTTCCCTAGACTTGTACCATTGCTGTAGCGTCACGATGCTGTTGTCCCACCATTGTAGATGCGTCACAATGATGGTACAACAGCTTAGATTGCATTTGTGCATGCGTTACGGTTCTGAGCTGTTCTAAAAATGTCCAGGGCAGCTCACCGATGGCACAGGAGGACATAACTTTGCAGTAGTGCCATTTTTAAATAGTGTCCAGTACAGCGGACAGACATATTTCTTTTTAAACTGATGAAGTACACTATCTTTGTGGAGTGGAGTGATTTTACGGACACGGGGTTGTGGTGGGGAGTCATTGACATCATGGCATGACTGTGCTGGTAATCACATGCTGTTTCAGGGTACAGTTTTTGCCCATACACTATAAAAGACAGTGTATGGGCAACATTAAACAACAACAGTGCTGTTCACGTCTCGAGGTGTCATGACACCCTCAAACCTCTCAAGCTTTGCTCTTGAGGTTTCAACGGTTGCCTTGACAACCTCTCAACATGAACAACACTGTTGTTGTTCGCTGTTGCCCATACACTATCCTCTATATATTCTCGCTGGGTGAGCTTAGTACTACCTATGGATAATTGGTAATATATCACTATAAAAGTTCTGCCTCCATATAACCTTTCGTGCAGTTCTGATTTCTGTAATTGGAAATAGCTCTTCAACCGCCTGTTTACCCATCCTAACTGGCCTTCCATAACAAAAAGGGTAGTGGTCACTTTCAGCTCTAATTGACACCTCACATTTTGTCCAGCAGCACATTTGACCAGTCAAAAGGCAAAGTCGATCACAGAAATGCCCTCTCAGGAAAATATGTAAACTCTCTTATTTCTTCTAATCTACATTTACAAGGTACATATTTCATAGTATCACAGTAAAAGCCAGCAGAATAGGCCCCATGGTCTATCATGTCTGCTCAGAAGCTAGCCTCCTATTAGAGCTCAGCCTCACCCCCAGCCCCAGAGGTGGCCTCCTGGCCTCAGCTCCACCTGTACCTGTCCCAACCCTTCTTGCATCCTTCCACTGTGGTCTCTTCCACCAGACTCCTGGGCAATGTGTTGCATGGTTCCACCACCCTCTCTGTGAAGAAGTGTCTCCTGCACTCCCCCCTGTACTTCCCCCCTTCCAGCTTCCACTCGTGCCCCCTGGTAGTTCCCTCTTCTTAAGCCTGAACACTTCCCTGGCTCTTCCCTTATTTATTCCCTTTACATACTTGAAAGTTTCTATCATGTCCCCTCTGTCCCGCCTCTCCTCCAGTGTGTACAGATTGAGTTCATCCAGTCTCTCCTCATAGGTCCTACCCTCCATGCCCTGAATCATCTTGGTCACCCTCCTCTGGACCCTCTCCAGCAGCGTTATGTCCCTCTTAAGATGGCTTCTTCAGAACTGCACACAGTACTCAAGATGCCCAACCAGGGCATTATACAGAGGAGGATCCACCTCCTCCTGGAGGTAATCCCCCTGGTTAAGCAGCCCAGTATCATGTTTGCTTCTGTTGCAGCTCTTCAACAATTCTCTGTGTTATTCATTTTGCTGTCCACCACTATCCCTAAGTCCCTCTCACTCGATGTGACTTGCAGTGTGGTCCTCCTAGGGTGTATGCATGTCCCGGGTTTCTGATCCCCAGATGTAGCACCCTACATTTCCCTACATTGAACTTCAACCCTCACTTCCTTGCCCACCCCCCCCAGGGTATTCAGATCCCTCTGCAGGGCCTCTCTCCCCTCCTGCCTGTCTGCCAGTGCTCCCAGTTTTGAGTCATCCACAAAGAGACTCAACCTACTCCTAACACCCCATCCTATGTCCGAGACATAGGAATTGAACAGGAGTGGCCCCAGGACCGAACCCTGGGGGACCCCGCTGATGACCCTCCTGGGGAAGGAGACTACCCCTCCAACCACCACTCGCTGTATTCACCCAGTAAGCCAGTTTTCCACCCACCTGAGCAACTGTCCCCCACCCCATCTCCCAGCTTTGTTAGTAGGCTGTTGTGGGGTACTGAATTGAACACCTTGCCAAAATCCAGATAGAGGACATCCACTGGCCTGTGTCAGTCCAGGGCACCCGCCACCCAGTCATAAAACTCCACCAGGTTAGTCTGACACAACCTCCCCGGAACAAAACCATACTGCCTGTCATCCAGGTGCCCCAACCTTTCCAGCTGCCCCCCAGCCTCTCCTTGATAATGCCCTCCATAACCTTGCCTACCAAAGACGTTAGGCTAACGGGCCTATAATTCCCCTTCTCCTCTCTGGACCCCCCTTGTGGATAGGCACCACATGAGCCGCCTTCCAATCTTGAGGCATCCACCCTGTCTTCAGGGAGATGTTGAAGAGTGAGGCCAGTGGAGCTGCCAGCACATCCGTCTGTTCCTCCAGCACCCTTGGATACAGCCCATCTGGCCCCGCACCTTCTCAGTCTTTAGTGACCGGAGGGCTCTCTCACCCTATCTGCTGTGATTTGCCTCCATCCCCCTCCTCATGCATCCTCTCCCCTCCTAGATACCACCCATCCCCTGCCCTCGTCTCATCCAGTCCTTCAATCTCCAACTGACCTCCTGGTTCAGTGGGCTCCTGTACCCTCCCATCGGTTGGAAAGATCCCCACCTCCTGGTAAAGACAGAGGCAAGTACATTAGCACCTTTGCTTGTTCCCCAGCTTCTTGCCCATCCCACCCAGTTCTAATCCTGCTGATCTGTGCCCTCACTTTTCTTTTCTCCCTATGTATCTACAGAACCCTTTCCTCCCCATGGATATCCCTGGCCGGGTTAAGCTCCTTCTTACCTTAGCCCCCCTCACCACCCTGGTGACCCTCTTGTCCAGAAAATCATACTCTCTAGCCCCCTTGAGCTGCTAAGCACGATAGGCAGTCTTTTCTCCCTCAATGCATCCTGCACCTCCCGGTCCACCCAACACAGCTACTGGCCCTACATTGCTTGCGCCTTAACTTTGCACAGGCCCTCAAGCCTCCTGCACCCCACTTCTATGGTTTCCCACAAGCTACCAGCATCCATGTCTGGCCTTATCTCATCCAAGCACCCTTAAGAATCCTTCCCATTCCCTCAAAGTCCGCCCCCCTGAAATCTATTACTTCTGTGTTAGTGCAAATTTCCTCTCTCCCTAGGAACATAAGAAACCAGACCATGGCATGGTGACTGCCTGCCAATGGGCTGCTCACCTCCAGGCCCCTTATCTGGTCACTATCTGCTAGGACAATGTCCAGGATCCAATCCTGCCTAGTAGGCTCCCCCACATGCTGGACTAGGTTGGCATCCTGGAAGACATCCATCAACCTCTGCTCCCTGGCCACCAACGATGTCATAGTGCCCCAGTCTGCCCCCGGCATGTTCAGGTTGCCCATGATCACCACCCCTGCCCTTTCTGAGGCCACAGTGATCCCTGGTGTTCTCAGCCAGATCATCCTCCAGTTCTGCTTCCATTGCGGGGGGTCTGTACACCAGCCCTGTTTTTAATCTTTACTCCCCTCATTTGTAGGGTTACCCAAATTGCCTCCCATCTCCTTCTGCCTCCTCAATTCCACAAACTACTATGTCATTTTTGACTGTCAATGCCACAGACCCCCCTTCCCCACCCCTATCCTTCCCTAAACATTGTGTATCCCTCTAAATTTAGGTCACAATCATGCCTCTGGATGGTCCATGTCTCAGTAATTGCCACCAAATCTGCTGCACCCTGAACTAGCATTGCCTGGAGCTCTGGCATTTTATTGGCCATGCTCCTGGCATTAATCAGGACCGTCCTCCACCCGACCCCCCTCTCCAGTCTTCTCAGCCCAGCGCAATCCCCATCTTTCTTCCCTCCTCAGTTCCTCCTGACCTTTTAACGCTACCCGCAGCCCACTTTGCATGATCTAGTCCTGAACCCTCAAGCTTCCTCACTGGGGATTTTAGTCTTTCTATCCCTCCCCCTTTTACAAGTTTAAACCCCACTTATCACCAATGAATCCAAAAAGTTTCAGTTCAAGGCTCTTCCTCCCCTCCAGGTTGAGGTGCAGCCTATCCCTGGCATATAGCCCCTTGTCTTCCCATGTATCACCTAAGTCCCCCATTAATCCATACCCTTCTGACTTGCACCACTCCCTGAGCCACTAGTTAACCCCCCTAAGTTTTTGCTTATTTTCCCCACTTGCCCTTGGTACTGGCAGTATCTCAGAAAAGGAGATTGAGCATCCTATAGAATGGCAAACCCTGGCCAATTCCCTGAATCTTGCCTGTATCTCCAGTTCACTGTTCCCTTCGAAATCGTTTGTTCCCAGGTGAACTAGAAAGCCTGGGAATCCCCTGAATTCCTTTGCCATTGAGTATAGCTGGAATTTGGCCTTATGTACTGATAGGCCTGGGATACATTTAACCTTGACTGGGCTGCCTTTTCCCTCCCCAGCCACCTCCCACTGGATACCTCTAATCATGGAGTCACCCAGCAGGAGCACCTTCACCTCTCCCCCAAGTTACTAGCCCATTTGTGCCCTTCCATACTCCTCCTTCTGTCTACATCCCTGGCTTGCTCCTTGCACCCCCCACAGCCTGGGTGTCTCTATTTTGTGCATGCCCTTCCAGGCTCCCTCTTCTGCCTATGTCCCCAGTTTTCTCCTCTCCCCCCTGCAACTTGGGGGTCACAGGTCTGTATGTGCCCTTCCAGACTCTTTCTCCTGACTATGGCCCACTGCTTGCTCCTCCCACCCCTCACAGCCTGAATATCACCACTACCTCCTTAACTCTTCCCCGGTTGGTCTGTTGCCATTGACTTCTCCACCCAGGCCTCCTATTCCTGCTTTCCTTCTCCCCTCCCTCCCCATCCTCAGGTTCTGCAGTAATGGACCCTTGTGACCTAGTGCTCTCTACACCCCCCCTTCTGAAGATTCCAGTCTCGGAGCTGGCCTACACAGAGTGCTTCCCTCCTCACCCCTCTCCTTGTCCTCTTTTCCCTTCCTCAACTCTGCCCTGTCCTGGGTCCTGGCCTCATCCACTCTGACTCTGTTCTGTGTATCCCCCTCTGCCATACCTCCCTCAGACCTGGGCTCCTGTCCCCCTCCCCACCCATCTGGTGCCCTGGTCTCACGTTCCCCATGCCCTCCCCTCCTTTGGATCATGCCTCTCCTCCTGTCCCCTGCCCCCCTCTGACACCTGACCAATCCTCCCCATCACCCCTGCACCCCTGCTTGCCAGCCCTCTTCCACCTCATCATCCTGGTACAGCAGGGTGAACTGATTTGTGTGATGCCTGCCCCAAGCTCACCCACTCCTGTCCCCTCCCCTTCATTGGCTTTTTCTGGACTGCCCCTCCTTTTGGAGTGAAGACCGTTACACTGGTATTTTCATGTCTCTCCCGAAGAGACCATGTGGTCCTAGTCCTCTCCTCCAGCCCCTATACCCTGGGGTATGCCATTTTGTCCTCACCTATCATCATGTAGTTCCTGCTTCCCCTTCCCTCTCCAACCCACCCTCTCCCTCCAACTTCTTCCTGATCCCCTCGACCTCCCGCCTGAGGCCTGCCAACTGGTAACACACTGGGCATCCCCCAAACCTCCATGCCCAATTCAGTATTATGGCCGCTCCACACCCCGTACACCCAGTCACCCTCCCGAAGATACCGGCTCTCGCATCATTCAATCCCATCATCACTGTAGGTGTGGGCAATATGGGCCCCCCTCAGCAATAAAAGTACCCTCCAATCCATATACTCTTAATCAATCTACACTCTAAAAGTACCCTCCAATCTGTATACACTCAATCAATCTACGCTTTTCCCAGGAGTAGCCAGCATATGCCCAAGTAAGCGATACAAACAGTACCCAAGATGCAGTAGCCAGCACTACCCAAGCATCACCCTAATAGGATTAGGATGCTGCAAGGCCTGATAGGACTCACCCAATAAATGTAGGGCGAGCCTTGGGGCGGGTGGGTTGTGAGGTGGGCAGGTGGGAGTACACCACAGGCTGTGTCAAAACACAATCAGCCAAGGAGTCCTCTGGCAGTGACACCTCACACAATCACCAACTTGTCTGTTAGAATCCCTTACTCCTGCCCAAACTAGATGTAAAAGCACAATAAATTGGCAGTTAAGACCAGCTGTCAAATACAATTACAAACACACAGAAGTACCAGCTAATAAAATCTTTCAGATCTACTTACACTCACAGCCACCAGCTAGAGGCTCCTTCTCCCCCTCCACTAAATGAAGACTAACTGAGATGGCAGTTACACCTCATATTCAAACAGCACTAATCCCCTGTAATATGATGCATGCACTTATAGGCTAGACAGCAACTTTTAAATACACAAAACACCAACGTGTCTGCTAGAATCCCGTACTCCTGCCCAAACTAAATGTAAAGGCACAATAAATGGCACTTAAAACCAGCCCTCAAATACAATTACAAACACACAGAAATACCAGCTAAGAAAATCTTTTAGATCTACTTACACTCACAGCCACCAGCTAGAAGCTCCTTCTCCCCCTCCACTAACTGAAGACTAACTGCTATGGCTTACACCTCACATTCAAACAGCACTAATCCCCTGTAATATGATGCCTGCGCTTATAGGCCAGACAGCAACTTTCAAACACACAAACACCAACTTGTCTGCTAGAATCCCTTACTCCTGCTCAAACTAAATGTAAAAGCACAATGAATGGCAGTTAAGACCAGCCCTCAAATACAATTACAAACACACAGAAATACCAGCTAAGCAAAACTTTCAGATCTACTTACACTCACAGCCACCAGTTAGAGGCTGCTTCTCCCCCTCCACTAACTTCAATTATTTCCAATACAAATTTTCCACTTTGGTTAACCACTTTCTCTCTGGACTGCCTGCAAGGCAACTCGTCTATTTGGCTACAAATAAAGAATGAATGATCTGCAAGACCATCATGCAGGCCAATTCGAGCATTTAAATCACCCATCAAAAGTACCTCTGCTTGTGGAAATATTTGCTGTACTTCTTTTAATTGGTCAGATATTTCCTGCCATATACCCTCCAAGAAATAACCAGAGTTCTCCGGGGGTACATAACAGTTCATCAATATTACTTCCATTATTCCACATGTAAGTGAAACAATCACATAGTTTTCTGCACATTTCCAAATTACAGCCTTGCAAAAAACACCAATTGTAACCAAAGTAATAATCCCACCAGAGAGTCTCCCTAGCTTCTTACATTTGCAGCCAGGGACTTGAAAGACTTCATATCACTTTAAATCAATAGCAACCTCCTTGGAGTGCCACGTCACCTGGAGACAAATTATCTCATATTCCATCAAGAACTGAATACACCTCATCTGCCCATATGGACTGTGGGTACCCTGATATGAGGGCAATATACAATAGTTAATCTCTACCTCCTTCCTGGCCCAGACTCCTCTGCAATTAGTTATTGTTTAACCAGATTGTTAAATTTCAAAAAGGTACATTGTTAATAGGTAGGGATATTAATATATCCATGGAGTCTGCTAAAGATACAATCTCCACACATCAGGCTAAAACAATGGCAGCACCTACATACTGCAGATGTCTGGAGTTGGGAATGACATGTATGGTGTACCTTACAGCAACATGATAGGCAGTATATGTTCTACTCACATGGCAATAAAATGTACTCTAGGCTGGACTATTTATTTCAACAGAGTATTTTACAAATATTCAGACCTGTAGAACTGGACAGATACTCTTGTCTAATCATGCCTCCCTCAATGACGTTAACAACTGAATTAACTTCACAGCCCAAACATACCACCTGGAGGTTTAATGTCAGCCTATTAAATGACCCCAAATGTAAAGATTTCCTGCTGGAAAAGATACCAGAGATTTGTGGAATAATCAGGGCCAGAAGATACCACAGGCTATAAGCTGGGACACTTTAAAAGTAGTCCTTCATGGGATAATAATTAGCAATACCACTTGGGCACACAAGGTGAGAGAGGAGAAGATGAAACAACATACTAAAACATTTGCCTTTCTTCAGCTATGTCACCAATAAGGCAATACTGGTTTATTCCCCCCAGATTAAGCAAACCGGAAACCAAATACAAGAACTCTTAGCAGTTGAAACTGAACTGACACTGCAGTGTTTAAAACAAAAATATCATGAGGGTGGAGCTCAATCCACAAAGCTCCTTGCCTTTTGGCTGTGATAACAGCAGAAGTGAGCTATCATTTTAACAAACTCTGGCAAGAGCCAATATGGCTGCAAAATAATGGTATTGTGGGCAGCGAGGAATGTGTAAACTAGCAATTTTTGCACTAACCACTGAGCCACCTAACTGTGCTTTGTAATTGTTGTGATACACACACACTGACTAATACATGTACACATACACATACACATACATGCCTATATATTCCAGTGTGACATAGCAGTACACTGTCTACACACATTTTTACAGATTAAAAAAAAGACATCAAGGGACTGTTTTCTTCTTTTCAGGCTCCAAGGGATATTGGAGGGTGGGGGGTTGCCACTAGACAACTCATTTAAATCAGCAATGCTATGCATAAGGCTGAAACTGATCTAGATAGTGTGGAAATGTAAACTAGCAGTTTTTTACACTAACCACTGAGCTACCTAACTGCACTTTCTAATTGTTGTTACACACACACACACACTGACTAATACATATACACATATATACCTATGTATTCCAGTATAACATACAGTATGAGTCACATTAAACTATCCCTCCAACTCACTGGTTTAGCATTTTTCAGTGAGTTGCTTAACGTGTGCACTGCTCACTGCAATTAATTAATACAAGTTTCATGATGGTTTGCTTCTAGCTGCTATTCAGTTTCAGCTTACTGTACTTTGCAGCTCTCTGGAAACGTTTATCAGTGCAGTGCATGAGAAGTGCACACCTTAAAGGGACACTGTCAACTTTCAGCAGCTATACTGAATTTGTGTGACCAGTGTGCTTGTAATAACATCTATGGCTAAATAAACTATTCATGTGCCGCAGTATGAGTAACAGTAAGCTATGTTACCTAAATTTTAAAAATATATACTTTAGCTCGGGCCAAGCACATTACCTTATTGTTTGGCCAATCCTCCACTGCTGGAGGCCTCTTCTCAAGATTAACACGGATTGAGTGTGTGCGAATTTCCTGAACAATTGTAAGTGATAGTTGGAGCTAAAAGTACATGCTCTTCTGAGCATGGGGATCTTTGTAAGAATAATGAAGAGCGTTGCAAGTCTTACTTTTACCACACAAAAACAGGACTGTGATCCTGAGCATGCGTGTCATGTCCACGGCAATGTCACGCGCATGCTCAGGTTTGTAGTCTTGTTTTTCTAAGTGGTAAAAAAAAAAGACTTGCAATGCTCTTTTTTATTCTTACAGATATTTTTGTCCATACCAAAACAATATCTAACAGCATTTAGCTAGTGGGGCCGGTGCCAGTTTTGACCCCTGTCCATGAACATCCACATGTGGTCACACAGGTGACAGTACAGGAACAGACAGAACCACCCTCACAGTGTATGCACACACACGTACACACACACACCAGAATAGGTAACATATACAATGAGAAAACAATGCACAAACATATTTGTACTGCAACACAAGATGAAACCATATCCAATCACAGCCCCTGATAAACTAATGTGAAGCACCATCATATTATAATGACAGTGAGTGCACATGGGCATTGCTGCAGAGCCCTCCCACATACATGCAGTAAAACAGTATGACTTGATAATAGTTCAGAACTGATGAGTGCAAAGACATATTAAAAATATAGATATACAATTTGTGATGCAGCATAGGTCAGTGAGTTGTTATACAGTATAAGGGAGGGCTATCACAGATGATATGAAGGACTGGAATACCTTTGTGTTGTTAAATAAAACAGACAGTGACCCCTAAATTACAGATAAAGCAATGACTAGGTATTTATAATTAAAAATACTAACCGGTTATGTGACCGCTTAATGGCGTGAGGACGTGCCTTTTCGAGCTCCTACCCTCGGGTATAATTTTCTATAAATCTGCCAAACTGCACTGTATCTTCCTCAAAGAGTGAACCTGCCACATCGAGAGTGCCATAGACGCAGTTTGTAGTATCAGCATTGAGTAGATCGCAGAGATCGGGGGCTAAAAATAATAAGAAACCGCCGACTGCGAGCCTGGTGAGTAGCGCAGGCCCCATCTCCTTTTCGGCAGCAGAGATGTCAGCTTTGGGGCACGAGCTGAAAGACCAGCTAATGGAAGCCTTGTCGCCACAATTGGAGAGGCTGGAGAATAAAATCAAGGGGCGACTGGCCATGGTAGAGGCGCAAGTAGAACGACACCATGAGCGACTGGAGGAGATGGAGGGCCGCGTCTCGGCGGCAGAGGACACGCTGAACCCGCTAAGCAGGAGGGTGGATGAACTAGAGAAGCAACTGCTAGAAATGAGAGAGGCAATGGACTACCAGGAAAATTACCTCCGGAGATCCAATCTGAGACTCAGGGGCCTCCCAGAGGGTAGAGAAGGTGCGGACATCCTAGGGTTTTGTGCCAAAATGTTGCCTGCAATCATGAGCATGAAGCCTAAAGGTGGGAGATTTAAGCTGGAAAGAGCTCATCGCGCTGTGCAGCCGAGGCCTCAGAACGGGCAACCCCCGCGGCAAGTAATATTTCGTTTTCACAACTTTCAGGACAGGCAGGAGATGTGGAAGGCTTACAAGGCTTTACCGGAATTGAAATATGAGGGAGTTCACTTATATATCTCCCAAGATTACTCATAGAGGATTGGGAAGAAGCGGAGAGAGTTTAATGAGGTTATAACTGCCTCGTCAGAAGGTGAAAGTTGAATGGTATATGGTATTTCCGGCTATTATGAAGATCAAGCATGAAGGAGCTACGTATAGCTTCTGGGAAGTCAAAAAAGCACAAAAGTTTGTGTCAGAGCTGCAAAAGAAAATTGGGTGACCTGTACCTGGAAAATTACTGGAGGGGAGAGTGAGTTTCACCACAAGGGGATGTGGTAGCTATATGTGTCTGTTAATAACTTGAGACTCTGTTGGTATTGAGGACTGTTCATGTACTGGACTTACAGCCGTGTGATGGTGGCCTGGACCCTCCTTCCCCCCCCAAATAAAAAAGGAAAACAGAGGGTCAATTTAAAACGAGACTGGATTTAAAAACTTTTAACCTGTGAACGTCTGAGAACGCAGGACATGACCATATGTCAAGGAGATGGTGTTGCTGAACCACATGAGGGATTGGAGAACTGTCTGAGAGCACTGTTGAATCATCAAAAGGCGAACGATGGCGATCGGTCACCAGGAGGGCTCTGCGCGTTGATGCTGAGCCGCGGCCTAGCCTGGAGGATCGCATGTGAAGCATCACGCCCTGGAATAACTGACTGCTCTGTAGAGTGTGTAAAGAAAGGTGGTTTGGGATACAGAGAGGAGGGGCAACATCTCACCTGTGTGGGGGATGGAGGAAAGGGACTTACTTGGCCAGAGGGGATGGTGTGCCAGCCTGAAGCCACGCCAGGGTGATAAATAGTCGGGAAATATTCCAGGCTTAATCGCAAGTGCTGGGCTGGGATAAGAACCACCTGGGATGTCTAAGATTGGTAAATATAGAGGCTGGAGAACGCCATGAGGATCACACGGCTGCACGGAGGGAGGGGAATATTAGATGGAACAGCTGGGGAGAAATATGATGCTTAATCTAAAGCACTCAAGGAGTGGAAAGATGGCGGTAAGGAGCCTTGAAACACCCAGGGGAGGGAGGGGAGAAAAGGTTGATCATAGAAGTTTGTCTATGTATCAAACCCTACAATCTAAGTGTGAAGGGAACATCCTGGCGCAGAATGTTGTACGATTGTATTGGGGGAAGAGTGGTACATTGTAAATAAGTTGGGGGGAAGTTAAATGTTCTGGTTTACTTGTTGTTTATAAATTCTATAGTAAGTCCACAAGTAGAGAACAAAGGTATAGAAGGTTAACGCACATTGAGGAGGCAAAGATGATGGGAAGGAGTAGGGGGGCCATAAAGAAGGGACGGGATGATAAATGGAGCAAAAGGAGAGACTAAAAGTGGTCTCGTGGAATGTGAGAGGTGTATTTTCCCCAGTTAAATGGACCTCTATAATTACAGCCCTTAAGAGAGTGGGATCTCATGTAGCCTTACTCCAAGAGACCCATTTAACTCCGTCAGAGCACCAAAAGCTGATCAGGAACTGGGTGGGGACCTACCACGATCCTCCTTTTCCTCACATAAGAGGGGGGTAGCTATACTAATACACAAACAACTTCCATTACAGGTGACTAGAGTGGTACAGGATAAAAAGGAAGGGAGATATGTGTTCGTGGAGGACAAGATATATGGGACCTCGATTACATTTGGGAGTGTCTATGCCCCTGCGGTTTTTGAACCCACTTTTTACAGAAGCCTTCTGGAGGTGTTAATGAGGGAACAGTTTCAGGGACTGATTATGGGGGGCGACTTTAATTGTACACCACAGCCGGTACTAGACCACTCGGGAGGGAGGGGTAGAGGTGGAAATTGCATGAGATGGTGGAGGGAAGGGGTACTAGAGCTGGATTTAATAGATGCATGGAGGACAGCTAATCCTAACCTCAGGGAATACACTTTTTTTTCCAACCCACATAAAACATGGTCGAGGCTGGATCATATTTACACCGAGGGACTCTGGTACCATAGGATGGTCGATGTGAGGCATGAGCCCATACATATATCTGATCATGCAATGGTAACAATGATGGTGGAATTGGAGGTGGGGAGAACGCAGTCTGGTTCATGGAGGTTCCCCATATATCTACTGGGCAAAGAGGATTTTAGAACCTTCTTGAGAGAGCAGCTGGAAAGTTACATAGAGACGAATAAGGAGTCTGCCCCATCCACACAGGTCTTCTGGGATGCAGGCAAGGCATATTTAAGGGGAGCTATTATAGGGTACGTGGCAGGCTACAAAAAGGAGCAGAACAGGAAATATGAAGAATTATTCCAACAGGTTAAGAGATTGGAAGGAGGGTAGCGAGAGGGATGAAGGAGTGCCAGGTGCTGGCAACGCCAGAGGAGCACTCAACAATATGTTAGCCAAACAAGTGAGGGGACTCATGTGGCTTGTGAAGCAAAGATTCTATGAATGGGGTAACAAGCCTGGACCCATGTTAGTTAATCTAATTAAGGCAGAAGAGGGGCTTAGAGAATACAAGAGATAAAGAATGAGAAGGGAGCTCTGTTGAGGAACCCCCATGCCATAAGGGACAGGTTTAGGGAATTTTACCGGGTGCTATATGAGAGTGAGTCTGAGGGACAGCAAGAGCAGGCGAGACAATTTCTAGATGGAATTATGATTGAGAAGCTCAGTGACCATCAAAAGGAAGCCTTGGATAAAGAAATATCTAAAGAAGAGATCAGAAAAGCTGTAACGGGGCTGAAGTTGGGTAAGGCGGCTGGGCCGGATGGCCTCCCTATCGAGTTTTACAGGGCAATGGGACAACAAATGGTCGATCTACTGTGGGAGATCTTTAGGGAAACAAGGGAGGGGAATCCGCTCCCCCCCACCATGGGGTTGGCGATGATCTGCGTGATCCCAAAGCAGGGCAGGGACCCCCAGGACTGTGCTGCATATCGGCCTATATCCCTACTGAACGTGGATGCGAAGATTTATGCGAAGGTGTTGGCTAGTAGATTAGAGGAACTGATGCCTAACCTGGTGCACCTGGATCAGACGGGATTTGTAAAAGGGAGACACTCTTACCACAATTTAAGAAGATTGTTAAATGTGGTTCATGGCTCTTCTCAGCATCCTGGAGCCACAGCTATTCTGGCACTGGACGCCGAGAAGGCCTTTGATCGTATTGAATGGGGGTATTTATTTGAGGTCCTGGGCAAATTTGGCATGGGGGAAGGTTTTTTAAATATGGTTAGGGCCCTATATTACTCCCCCAAAGGCTGCGGTGTTAGTTAATCTGAGGTCTTTGCAAGCTTTCAATCTGTACAGGGGAGGCAGGCAGTTGCTCTCTCTCCCCGGCCTCCTGTTCACCTGGCTATTGAACCGCTGGCCATAGCCATAAGACAGAGCGACAGGGTGACGGGGGGTGAAGGGGCTAAGGGGGCATCAATACAAATTGTCTCTATGTGCAGATGACATGATTCTGTACCTAGGTAACCCAGAGAGCTCTATCCCTACGATTCTGGGGATGATAAGTAGATTTTCCCTTTTCTCAGGGTACAAAATAAACCTGGACAAATCTGAGGTAATGTGTCTGGGAGGGGGGAAACTCAAAGGAATAGAGAAATGGGGCCTTCGGGAGGTTAGCACTTCTTTTAAGTACCTAGGAGTTAACATCGGGAGGGCCTCTCTGAGCTATATGGCCTGAACTATAAGCCGATGGTTGAAAACACAATAAGAGATATGAAAAGGTGGAAAGCATTGCCAGTGTCTTGGATGGGGTGACTGAATCTCTTGAAAATGAATGTTTTGCCACAAATCTTATATTTATTACAGATGCTCTCAATGGGTCTATCTAAGAAAGATACTAGGAAACTTGAGAGGGGCTTCTCTGACTTCCTATGGCAAGGAAAAAGGACCAGAATCAGCTTAAATAGGCTAAAACTAAGCTCAAAAGGACGAGGGCTGAACTTCCCAGATATAAAGAGCTATTTCTTGGCCTCACAGATGAGGGTGATTAAGAACTGGATATCACAATCAGAGGTAGCTAGTTGGTTGGGCTTAGAGGGGAAGGGGGGAAGGGTAGATTGTCAGCTTATTTAATTAAAGGCGGCAAGAGGGCCTACCTGAATCAACCCAGACCTAACCCGATGGTGCTGTGGACTTTGGAAAGCTGGGAACAAATCAGAAAGATGATTGGGGGGGAGAATGGAAACACTGCTCCTCCCAATAAATAGAAACCCTTTTTTCCGGCCTGGCCTGGAAGATCAGGGATTCTCGGAATAGAATGAGAGAGGTATACAGTGTGCGAAGGACCTATTTGATGGACCAGATATGTGTTCCTTCTAGGAGATTGGGGAGAAGAGAGGGATTCCTGGTTCCCATACTTTCAGTTTTTTTCAGGCTAGGGACTTTGTCAGGAGGCTGGGGAAACCCGGGGCACAACCCCCCCTCTCTCAGCAACGAATTGAGGCTTTGATTTGTAAGGCCAGAGGGAACCCAAAGGGGATGATAGATAGCGCAGCACGTATTCTTAGAGAAGGCCTGAATGGGAAGACGGAGAGTACCAGGGAGCTATGGGAGAAAGATTTTGGGCTTCCAATCTCTGACTCTAACTGGGTAATTATGATTGAAACGCACATGGGGCTACTGCTGTCGAACAGATACAAAGAATCGGCCTATAAGTTTATTCACAGGTTGTTCTACCCACCCAGTGGTAGTGCACAGGTTCCAGCCAGAGGTGTCAGAGATTTGTGCTAGATGTCAGTCACAAAGGGGAACCTACGTGCACTGCTTCTGGGCTTGCCCCCGACTTCAAAGTTTTTGGAAAAAAGTGGTGCAGTACCTAAAAGGTGTGGGAGTTCCCTATCACCCTGTGGAGCTCCTATTTGGAGTTGATTTGGGGAAGGGGGAGGACTGGGCTCCGCACAGGAAATGGATTAGGGTGGTCCTAGCCTTGGCCAGACAATGCATTTTGAACACCTGGGTATCAGCAAAAAAACCCTCCATTGAACAGTGGAGGGCTTTGATTACTACTGCACTGGCAATGGAGAAAAGGGCCTATCAAATTCAGGGTAGAATTGAGTCCTTCGTGGCTATATGGAACCCACTATTAGCTGCTATGTCTCAGGAGGAGTCACTGATTTTGGGCCTGGGCGCCTAAGGAAAGCAGAGGATAAGGAAAAGCCCCCACTCTACTTTAGGATACTTAATCAATTAAAATAATTATGCTTATTGCAGCAGTACATATGTAATGAAGTTGTGTATCTCAATGTGTGTATGAATTGAGATAATAACTAATGAAGGGACTTATGGCAAACAAAGGATATGAAATCACTCTATTTGCTGTGGACAAATGTAAATAGTTGTTAGAATTGTGTGTTTTTTTTTTTTTGTCTTAGTCTAGTTCTGCTTTGGTCTGTATTGCCCGGTTACCCTTTACCCACTTGAGTTAAACAGTCTGGGAAGTAGGCAGCTTAGATGAAGACTTGAAAGAAGATTTGTGATACCTGCTTCAGTAGCTTTCTATAACCCGTATGGATCCCTTTTGTGTATGATGTCTCTTCTCTTTTTTTTTTTATACAAACCTCTGTATGTATGTATTTGTCTTTTTTGTATATGGATGAAAATTCAATAAAAATATCAAACAAAAAAAAAATACTAACCAATCCAAGGTAAGTCTCCGATTTGTGTCGCCTGAATCAGAACTGTCAGCTCTCAGACAGAGTTGATGCACAAGGTGGGTGGAAAGGATGAGAAGGGACTTGGCAAGGTTAGAAGGAATGGTCAAATGTATGGCAGTTTAGATTCAGTGCTAAGAAGTGCAAGGTAATGCACCTGGGAAACAAAAACCCAGGGGAAGAGTACACAATGGGGGTGAGATACTAACAACAACAAAAATGGAAAGGGACCTGGGGGTAGTCATATCGATGACCTAAAGGTGGGCAAGCAATGTGAGAGGGCAGCAAGGAGGGCTGGGGGGATACTGGGATGCATAGGGAGAGGCATCACCAGTAGAAAACAGGAAGTTATTATCCCTCTGTACAGACAGCTGGTGAGACCCCATCTGGAGTACTGTGTGCAGTTCTAGAGACCCAAACTCCGCAAAGCCATAGACAGAATGGAAGCTGTCCAGAGGAGGGCAACTGAAATGGTGTGGGGTCTGCACTGGAAGACATATGAAGAGAGACTTAAGGAGCTTAATATGTATAGCCTCGAGGAAGGGAGGGAGGGGGGCATGATAGAAACGTTCAAGTACCTCAAGGGAATCAACAAAGTCCAAGAGGGTAGCATCTTTCAAAAAAGAGGTGTGCAAGAACAAGGGGCACAATTTGAAGATGGGCGGCTCAGAGGTAATTTAAGGAAGTATTTTTTCACAGAGAGGGTTGTGGATGCATGGAACGGCCTTCCGGAGGAGGTTGTGAGTCAAAACTGGTGGAATTCAAGCATGCATGGGACAGTCATAAGGCAATTCTAGGGGTTGGGGGTAGGAAAAAGTAGGCTGCTGGTTAACTAGGATCTGCAGCTTATCCATTAGGTAGGGAAATGGGCAGACTGGGTAGGCCAAGCGGTCCTTATCTGCCATCAAATTCTATGTTTCTCTATGTTAGAATCAGATGCAGCTTGTGCCCTCTCACATTGATTAATACTAGATACTGCGGGCTCAGATTAGTAAGGTTGGATACCAATATCAAAATTTAAATAACATCTTTGTATTCCTCTACCTCAAACATGATGAATAGTGAGCACAGGCACAGTAAAGATTATTGTTATCCAGAGGTCAAAAAACATGCACCCTGTAAAACAGTTAGCTTAGCTGATCTAAGTTTTCAGGAAGAAGGCATATAACTTGCACAGACAAGCAAACTCCTTTTTCAGTACTTTAGCAACAGAATTTCAACAGCATGGTAAGTTTTAAGATGAAAAAGTGCATATGAACAGTCCATTTCAAACCGCCACTGTAAAAACAAACTCTGGCCAGAGCCAGTATGGCTGCAGCCGAGGTCACCAGTGGAACACAGTACTGTCTGCTGTGTCCAAGATGGCAGCCAGAATTGTCAGTGCATGCACAATAACTCACACATGTGCATGAGCTCTGAGTTGCACATGCACAGAAATGAGATAAATACAATACTGGAGACAGTCCTGACCCAGTGGATGGGCCCATCAGGCCTTGGTACACATGTCGATAACTTGTGGGTGAGGTTTCTTTACTCAACACAGGGTGTGGCATCTGCACCAAAACACTGCTCTGTCCCTACCCAGGCTAGGGCTGGTGCTGCATGGTGCAGCACCTTCCCCATCAGCCTTGTCCCATTAAACCAGCTGAAATCACACCTGAGCTCAGGTCATTGGCACGGTAAGGCAGCGTTTTCTCCAGTATGCAATGGACATCCCTGCAAACAATGTTACTTAATAAATTCTTCATTTTTTAATATTTTGATCCCAAACTTTCAACATAGTCTTCTTATGACCCCACCTCATAAACCCCATAGGTGAAAATTTTCAAATCTGTGTTGAAACGCCATTCCGCGTCACAGGTGCAAAAACATGTTTTGGACAGGATGTGCAAAATGACAGCTGTGCTGTTCATGAGGTGGTGTGAAAAAATGACTATGTTGAAAATTTGGAGTCAAAATAAATTGAAAATTACCAAAGTTATGCACAAGCATAGAACAATTTCAACAAATGCATGTAACTCAGCTATTTTTAGGAATTTATTCACCAAATTTTCAACATGGCCTTTTGGGGACCCCACCTCATGAATACTGGTGGGGAAATTTTGTTATTCCGTCCCAAAAGATGATTTTGTGCAGTGACTGCAAAATCACCTTCTGGGTCCGATTAGCAGAAATGACAGTGCCAGTGTTCATGAGGTGGGTCCCAAAAAGCCATGTTAGAAAATTTGTGGAAAATTCTTAAAAATCGCAAGTTGTGACCATAAGTTCAAAACACCATTGAAATACATTATATGGCACTTACCTTTATTCCTCAGTTCACAGTTAGCCTTTGAAGAGTGCAAATGTGTCTTGGTCCACAGAAGATGGCAGCACATGACCTCTGCTGGTAAGTATAGGTAAGGGGATGTGGGTTGGTGGGTGCTTATTGGGAAGATCAGGATGGTGGAGGGGCGGCAGGGATGACGAGAGACTGTTTTCTTTTTTCAGGTTAAAAGAAACAACAAAGACATTGCAGGACTTTTTATTTTGCAGGAACAGAGCAACTAAATAAAACTTATTCTGGGACACTGGGGTGGTCTCCCAGTGTCCACACTGCTGGGGAGGTACCTGCCAACACGTGGATTGGGGACCCCAATCTCAGGAACTACTAATAAAACAATGGGCTGCGAGGGAAGGGGGTTAAAAAAAAAAAGACATCGGTGGACTTTTTATTTTTTTCAGGATGAAAGCAAATAAATTATTTCGGGACACTGGGGAGTGGGCTCCCCAGTGTCCCACATAGTGTGTGGGGATTGTAAATGCCGACATGGGGACTGGGGCCCCCAATGTTGGCAACTCTTAATAAAACAAGGGACTGGGGGGATCCGACACTGGTCAGTTTATAGAAAAAAATAAATAAGCAAATAAATAAATGCTCTGCCAATGGGGATTGGGGGCCACGGTGTGCATATAAACTTTATTAAGGAAAGCACAGTCAGGATGGCTGCCAAAGTTATTTATGCATACACAGACAACTCTGGTGGCCATCTTGGACACGGCGGCCAGTACCATGTTCCAACGGCGACCGGCGGACAAAAAAATGTGAATATGCAGTGACTGCTGTTCACCTCCACTGTTTACAAGTCCAGCCAGTATCCGGTAGGCTACCTTTTTACTTACTGTGCTCACAAGATGTCTGCAGGGCTACTCCCATTGCAGCCATAAAACTCAGGGACCCTGGTCTTAACACAAAAGTACATGAAACCTCTCAGATACTACAAATTGTAAGTAAATATTACTCTGCTTTGTACAGTTAAGAGTCAGAACCATATTTACATTTAACCTCAATCCTAAAGTGTCCTCGTCAGTACTGGAACCATCTCAAACAAGCCCTAAAATTGCTGCAATCCTACCATCACACCAGACTATGGAATTGATGGGGTAAATTATAACAACCCCAATACCATAGTTAATGCCTTCAACAAACTATTCACCGATCTCTCCCCGACCTTCAACTTATTAAATCAAAATCTAGGAGCCCCCACCACCACCACCACAGTCTCCTTCAGTTAATCACCCCCCTTTCCTGTTTAAAAAGGTATCTTCTTCGGACATCCTTAAATTACTGAAGCTGATTCCTGAATCTAAATCAACAGGTCCTGAAGGCCTTGAGCCAAGACTACTGAAACTTGCTGCAAATGAGCTGGCAACCCCTGTCACTAGGGCCCGGATATTCAAACTGCACCATTCTGAGGCGCAAGCCCTTGCGCTGCTCAAAATAGTTGCGCAGGGGTGTGGCCGGGGCGATATTCAAAGGAGTTGCGCTATTGAGCAACTCCTTTGACTATCACCCCCCCAGCCACAGCCACTGTGCATGGCGCAGTGGAACTTGCGCCACCGCAAGTTGTCAGAGTTGAGCATTAAACTTGCGGTGGCGCAAGTACCATTGCGCCATGTGCAAATTTCCGATATTCAAAAGGTGACATGCAAATGGGGCCATAATTCATGCAAGGCGCAGGGGGGGCCATTTGCATCTGATTATGGCCCCATTTGCATGCCATTAGCATGTAGGTGCGCCGATCCGAGGACTTGCACCTGGCCACCCTGCCAGGCAGCAGCCGTCGGGACCAACGCACCCTTGCCGATCGTGGGCAGAGCGTGAAAACAACCCCCGCCCAAACATCTCCCAATGCCCGATCGCGGGCAGAATGTATACTGACAACCCCCAAACATCTCCCAATGCCCGATCGCGGGCAGAATGTATACTGACAACCCCAAACATCTCCCAATGCCCGATCGCGGGCAGTATATATACTGACAACCCCCAGTGCCCGATCGCAACGGCAGTATTATAATGACAACCCCCAAACATCTCCAATGCCCGATCGCGGGTAGTATATATATAATGACAACCCCAAACATCTCCCAATGCCGATCGCGGGCAGAGCGTGAAAACAACCCCCTCCAGTGCCCGATCGCAGGCAGAATATAAAAAGACCCCCCAACCCGAATATCTCCCTGGTGGTCCAGTGGACCATAATGCCCGATCATGGGCAGAATGTAAAAAGACCCCCCCAACCCGAATATCTCCCTAGTGGTCCAGTGGACCGTAATGCCCGATCGGCAGACAGAATGTCCAGTGACAACCCCCAAACATCTCCCTGGTGACTGGAGTGCATTGCATCCCCCACTGTCACTAGCTAATCCATGTGATCGGAGTGCTGTGACCATTGGCTGTCCAGCTCCCATTGAAGTGGATGCGTGTACCAATGGGCCCAACAGAGTCTGCTAGTGCAGACCGCCATGAGGCCCAGGAGGCGCAGGAAGTCCCGGGTAGGGCGCAATTGCCCAACCTGAAACGCTTGGGCAAAGGAGGAAAGAACTTGGCCCTGTCTGCCAGAGCCGGGTTTGGTTCGTAGAGAGTCGAGCCTGCCCCGATGAATTGTATCACCTGCTTTGACACGGAAGTTCAACTTGGCCTCGCTGACGAGGAGGCCAACCTGAGAGCAAATCTGAGGGCCAGATCTCTGGACCGCGCCCACCACATTCTTGAGGAGGCTGCAATCAGCCAGTCGTCCAGGTAGGGGTACACCCGACCCTTCGACATCTGCAGGAATGCTGTCACTACTGCCATGCATTTGGTGAAGACCCTGGGAGCTAGGAAAGACCAAGGCACGCCCGAACTTCGCATAGGGATCCCCTGCCCTAACGCTGAGGAATCTCTGGTGGGACGGATGGACTGGGACGTGAAAGAACGCGTCCTGGAGGTCCAGAGAACAGAACCACATGCCTTGTTCCAAGGATGGAATGATCTGAGCCAGAGTGACCATCCTTAAGGTTCGAGACTGTAGGAACCTGTTCAGGTCATGCAGGTCTAAAATGGGGTGCCAGCCCCCCATCCGTTTCGGGACCAGGAAGTACCTGGACACAAACCCTGGGTCTGGTGGAGGATCCACCACCTTCCTGATCACCTCTTTTTTGAGGAGCAGTGCAATGTCAGCCTGGCGAGCAGACAGAGAGGCTGCGGACCCCGTAGCCCCCGAGGGACGACGGCTCGGAAGGGCGGGGCCTGCTCGAACTCCAGGGGCAGGCCCTTTCCTACCACCTCCAACACCCAGCGGTCCATGGTGATAGCGGATCAGGCGGAAAGGAAGTGGTAGAGCCATCTTCTCACGGGGAATCCAGGGGGAGGACGTAGGCTGTGCTGACATCTCTCAACCCGCTACTGGGCAGGCTTGGAGGAGGGACCAGCCGAGGGACCTCCTGGGCATTTTCCTCCCTGCTTCCTGTTAGAGGAAGCCGCAGGCTTCGCTTTGGGATGCCAGGCGCAAGCCTACTGGCCCTGATGCTGGTGTTGTTGGGCCGGACGTGCCGCAGGCGCAGAAGGGCAAAAGGACTTAAGTTATTGACGACGGCCCTTGCTCTTCTGGGCGGAGGTGACAGAGTCCAGTGTAGCATTGGACTTTTCGATCCGCTGGAGGTGGCCTTCCACTCCAGGGCCGAACAGGTCAGTCCCCAAGAAGGGGACGTCCGCCAGTTTATGCTGGGTATCCGCCGTGAAGGTGGATATCTCAGCTATGCCTGGCGGCATGGCCACTGCGGCCACAATCGATCTGGCACAGGAGTTCCAATGTCCAGAGCCATCTGGAGCTGCTGTTTTGCCACTGCCCTTCCTGGTCCCGCGACCTGCTTGATCGCGGGTCTGCAGGTTGGCCAGAGATGAGGGATCACCATCCATGCAGAGCCCATGAGGGCGTGCAGCGTGCCATCAGCATGGCTGTGCTGGCCTGGGCGGAGGCCCAGGGTAGGGATGCAGCGCGACACCTGCGATCGTATAGTCCAGTTTTGGACCTTGTCGAGGGCCTATCCACATCCCTAGCGCTCCCAGAACGCCGGAAAACGCTTATCGGTGACTAACCCTCCACAGAGGGGTGTTCCAAAACCGGACAAAGAGCCAGTAGGGACCGCATACCCTGGCCACAAAGGTGCAGGACAGGAAGCCGGGCCGCTGCCAGAGCTCCGTTGGTTGGGCCAACAATGGCTTCAGCCCGGAAAGGCCTCCATGGGCGAACCGGTCCAGTATCTCCGTGATACTTGGCCCGCTTGTATGGGCTCGAGCTGCATCCCGTGGATTCCAAGAGCTGGAAGCAGGACCTTAATAAACGACGATGGGTCTCGCCCATCGACTGCCCCTCACAGGACTCCAGGTCAAGGGGCCTGGAAAACAGGGAGTCGTCGTCGTCGGACTCAGAGGAGTCCGCGAAGAGCTGCCTGGGGCCTGAGCCACCCTCCACCTACAGAGGACGGTCGGGAGTGAGGGTGACAGACAACCTGTGGTGCAGACCCTGACCCGACCGAGAGTCCTTGGTCGGCGCCCCCGATTTCGGTTGTGGAGGCAGAGGTTCCACCACAATCAGTGGGGCAGCTGGTTTCGACCGAACAACCGGCCCAGGCTTGAGCACCTCGACTACAGCGAGCCATTTCGCCTTTCGTGACAGCCACTTGATGGCCAAGGCGTATGGCGCTGGCTTGTTCCCAGATAAAAGTAACTGCTGCCACATCAAGTTCTTGTAGCCGGGTCATACTTTGCAAGCCTCTCCTCTTCTGAGGAAGAAGACGAGGACGAGCTTGCCACCACTCTACCTCCAAGATCGAGACCGGTGTCGGCGGACCGAGACTAGGTCTGAGACCGAGACCCTCGTGTTTCGAGGGCGGGTCCAGGAAGGGCGGGGACACCCGCCTTCCCTCGGCTCAGGAGCCTTGACCGTGGGTCGCACAGGAGGCGAGGTAAGTCTCGGTTCCACCGGGGAACCGGTGAAGAAGGGTTGTCGGCTTCACCAGTTGACAGCCCATCTGACAGGTCAAGAAAAATCTCAACTGCGTTGACAGGTGTCTCGGCCGGCTGACCTGACGGGGACACCGTGAAGCCAGCGGCCTTAGCCGCACCTCGACCGAAGTCGAGTGTCGACTGTCCGGTGAAGGGGACCTCTCCCGCCTCCCACGAACGCCAATGGTGGACTTCACCTTCGAGTCCTCTTTGGACCGAGAAGAGGTCCCGATGGCCCCTCTCCTTCGTGGAAAGGGATTGGCAAAGCCCTCTAAAAGAAGCTGTGTAGGAGGATCCCAGAGAGAGCGGATAAATGCCACGACCGAGAAGATGAGGATGCGCCTATGCGGCCTCCTCCCAGGGCCATCATCTGCTCGGATGTTTCAGCCGGCCAGTCACCGGACACCGCCCAACGGGCCTCCTTGGACTTCACCGCTGGTAGCGATTCTTGGGGCGCCTAAGCTGTAACCGGCGCAGTCTTCCAGGACGCTGGACAAACGAACGATAACCTCGCAGGCCTGCATGGTCGTGGATCTAGGCTGAGGCAGCAGACGCACGTGGAGTGCAGATCCGCTCTGACATTTTCTGCCCACATGGGCACCGCCGAAATCTGGGAGTCGATTTGTCCATCGCAGCCGTGAGGGAGTAATTAGACCGAAGTCTTGAAAACTTTAGAATTATTTTTGGGCAAACCGAAGAATTAGGATCCAGTCTATACGCAGAGCGTTAAGGAGGGAACCTGAGCTTCCAAGCGGTAAGGAAGATCTGGCGTCATGGGACGGAGCCGCGAGTTTTACCACCCGGGTGGGTGGGAGGAACCAGCTTGAAGACCTTCCAGCAAGATTTAAAGTGGCAAGGAACCTGCCAGACAGTGTGGATAAACAACATATCCATGTCCCTAGAATACCCAATTCTCCCAACCTTTTCCCCCAGGCCGGAGGAGAGGACAGACATACGCATATATAAATATATTCCAGTGGCTGGACCAGGGTGGGCTCAGGGAAGGAGAGAGTGGTGGAGCACAGTTGCATCCCTCCAGCTGTACCTCTCCACAATTCATACGCTGTCCTGGTGGATAGTGGTTCCTCTGTGGAGGCACCTGCAGTGAAGACCAAGGAGGATGCTGGGAACCTTCACAAAGGAGACCCACAGGAGGGTGGCATGTGACCCCACAGGGGAAGGGAACAACTCCCAGTGGGGGACTCAATCACTGGGGAGTAGAAGTTGGGGGGGAAAAGGGAGAGGGAGGCAGGTGTTTTGCCTGGCGCCACGGCTTGAGGACAGGAAGCGAATCTCAGGATCTTGGAGCAGCTGCAAGAGGGAGGAGCTGATGTCATTGTCCACCTAGGGACAAATGACCTGGCTAGGAATGGGATCGAGCAATGCAAGAGGAGTTTGTAGAGTTGGGGAGGGGCCTTAGACAAGTAGTGCATATGGTAACCTTCTCGGAGGTGCTGCCTGTCTATAGCAAGGGTGATGCTAGGGTACTCCTCACCAGGGAATTCAATAAATGGCTGAAAAACTGGTGTGGAGCTCAGGGTTTTGGCTTCACTGGGGAGTGGGGAGCCACTTGGAGGGATGCAGGCCTATACTGGTGCGATGGTCTGCATCTTTCCGGGAGGAACCAGGATCCTAGGTGAGAAGTTTAAATGCTTCACTGGCAAGCCTTTTAACTAGCCAAGGAGGGAGGCACTGAAAAGGAGCGGGGAAATCCCAGCCTAGCCCCACAAAACACTGTAATTCGTGAGGTAAACACCAAGGTAGAGAAGTCATTAGGGAGCAGGACGGAGGTAAATGTAAAAAAAGGCAAAAGCAAGGACAGGGATGGGGCTAAAAGGGGTAAGGCCATCAAAAAGTGGAGGGTGATGAGTACCAATGCCCATAGTCTGTGTAACAATCTCCCTGAACTAGTGGCCTTGATGGAAGAGGGTTGCCTGGATATTGTGGCAGTCACAGAAAAATGGTACACAGAGAACCATGACTGGGATGTCAACATACCAGGATACACAATCTACAGGAGGAACAGGAGGGTAAAAGAGGAGGAGTAGCTCCATGTAAAGGAAGGATCAAAGCAATAGAACTAAAGAGTAAACAGGGAGCAGATGAGGCATTCTGGGTCACCATGGAGACAGGAATGACATCAATCCCATGGGGTTAGATACAGACCCTCATCTCAGGGGAGGAATGGACAAGGAAATGATAGAAGGCATCCTTAGAATGGCAGAAAAAGGGGAGATATTGTTGATGGGGGACCTGAATATGCCAGATGTTAACTGGAGCACCTTTGCTGCAGGCACACCCAAGAGCAGGGTCATTCTTGATGCCCTACAAGGTGCATGCCTCAGACAGCTAGTACTGGAACCCACTCAGGAGGGAGCAATCTTAGACCTATTACTCAAATGGGGACGGAGAAAGAATCTCAGATTTAGAAGTGGGTAACCATCTGGGAACAAGTGACCACTAAATAGTGTGGTTCACGATAAACACAGCCATACAGTCAAGCCATACAAAAGCAAGAGTACTGGAATTTAGGAGGGCTGACTTTGGGAAAATGTGAGAGTGCCTCAGAAAAGCACTATCAAACAGGCAAAGAGGAGGGGTGGAGGAACAGTGGGGAATAATCAAAACAGCCACCACAGAGGAAACAAGCTTTTGTGTAAAGCAAATCAACAAAACACAACGAAGGGAAAAAAACCCGCTATGGTTCTCAAAAAAAGTGGCAGGGAATGTTAACGAGAAAAGGACAGCGGTCAGGAAATATAAGAAAACACAGAAGGAGCAGGACAGAGAACTTTATCAGTTAAAGCAGAAAGAGGTAGGGAAAGCAGTCAGAATAGCAAAGGCCCAAACCAAGGAAAGGATAGCCAACTCTGTTAAGAAGGGGGCTAAGACCTTTTATAGGTACATTAGGGAGCGAAGAAAGACCAAAAAGGGATACTGAGGCTTAATAAAGGGGAAGGAATGTGGACAGAGAGCGACAGTGAAAAAGCAGGGATACTGAACAAATATTTCTGCTCAGTATTCACAAAGGAAGAGGAGAGGGGGGAGGTACCTAAACCAAACAAGAGAAACACTCTGAAGATGGGGGTCAATACCAATCCATTTACAGAAGAAAGGGTTCTGAAAGAACTAATAAAATTGAAGGTGGACAAAGCAATGGAGCCTGATGGGATTCACCTAAGAATTCTAAAAGAACTAAGGGTAGAACTAGTGACACCGCTGACTACTCTCTAACAAATCATGAGAGGATGGGGGTGGTACCTGAGGACTGGAGGAGGGCTGATGTGATTCCTCTTCACAAAAGTGGGAGCTGGACAGAGGCTGGAAACTACAGACCAGTTAGTTTGACCTCAGTGGTTGAGAAAATGATGGAATCACTTCAGAAGAAAAGAACTGTTGAATACCTAGAGACCAGTGGGGTACAGCACCCAAGGCAGCATGGATTCACCATAGGAAGGTCGTGTCAGACGAATCTAATAGATTTCTTTGAATAGGTGACCAAAGTAGTAGACCAGGGAGGGGCTGTGGACATGGCCTACCTAGATTTTAGCAAGGCATTTGATACAGTCCCACACAAAAGATTAATACACAAGTTAGCCAGCCTTGGAGTGGGTCCCAAGGTGGTAGCCTGCATAAAAAATTGGCTAGACAACAGGACGCAAAGGGTAGTAGTAAACGGAGTCCACAGTTAAGAAATACAGGTTACTCACCTGTAACAGGAGTTCTAGGAATGGTATATGTTGTTCATCCACACTCATTGGCAGGTATCCTTGCCGCTTTAAATCTTGCCGGAAGGTCTTCAAGGTTGCTCCTCCCACCCACCCGGGTGGTATAACTCTCGGCTCCGCCCCATGACGCCAGATCTGGCCCGCTGGAAGCTCAGGTTGTGCGTCCGGCCGGGAGGTCGGAGAATGTAGGGATGAACAACATATACCATTCCTAGAACTCCTGTTACAGGTGAGTAACCTGTATTTCAGGACATGGATATGTTGTTCATCCACACTCATTGGCAGACTCCTAGCAGTTCTCCGGGAGGAGGGAGGCAAGACGACACCCCCAATACTTACTTGGGAAAGAGAGACTGAGAACTCGAGGCCCCAAAACCAGCATCCGCGCGTGACCTGGGTCGATGTGGTAGGGTAATGAAGGTGTTTGCTGACTTCCAGGTAGCAGCCCTGCAGATTTCCTGGATAGGGACGCCCCTGGAAGCAGCCACTGCAGAGCAGTATGGCGGTAGAATGAGCCTTATCCTCTGGGAGGCTCCATGCCCGCCAACTTATAGCAGAGATCTATGCAGGAGGTTACCCACCTGCTTATCGTCCGCTTGGCTGCAGGTCTGCCAGATGCGGCTTCAGCGAGGTGACAAACAGCTGGCTAACCTCTCCCGAATTTCAGCCGTATGCCCTTATAATAAGCGAGCTCTCTAGGGTCCAGAGTATGGAGCCTATATTCGCCTCCGAGGTGTGATTGGGGTAGAACACCGCAGAGTCAACACCTGGTTAAGGTGAAACTCCACACCACCTTCGGAAGGAATTTCGGTGGGGCGAGGACAACCTTGTCCCTGTGGAAGACCAGGTAGGAGACTCGATGGAGCGCCTCTGAGCCTCCCATCCTTCTGGCTGACGGATAGCCACCAAGAAGGCGGTCTTCCACGACAGGTGAGAGAGAGCACACCTGTGCATAGGTTCGAATGGCTTGCCCATGAGCTTTGCCAGTACCAGCAGTAGATCCCACGGAGGGTGGGGGTTCCCAACTGAGGGGAAATGTGATCAAGGCCTTAAAAAGCGCCAGACCACCTTCTCCTCTGTACCGGACTCACTTCCTGCCCGCCGCCGTAAGCAGAGATGGCTGCCAGGTGCACCCTTAGGTCGTCGACCCAAGCCCTTGACTAGAAAGGACCATAAATAGTCCAAGATGCTTGCCAAGAACAGGAGGAAGGGTCCAAGCCCTGTTCTGACACCAAATGGAAAACCTTTCCATTTGAAGGCATAGCATTTTCTGGTCGACTCTACGGGACGCCTCAACTACATTGAGGACCCGACGAAAGACCCAAGGCCTGGAACCTAGCCGCCAGGAACCAGGTCAGGTGCAGGGATTGAAGGTCCGGATGGAACACCTTCCCTGATTGACTGAGAGAGGTCCGGGCGAGCTGGAAGCTGCCGCGAGTCCTGGAGCTGAGACTGAGGAGTATCTGGTACCAGAACTGGCGAGGCCAGTCTGGGGCTATCAGAATACCTGCGCCTTGTCCCTCCTCGCCTTGAGAAGCACCTAGTGGATCAAGGGAAATGGGGGAAAGGCGTAGAAGAGGCCCGGGGTCCATTGCCTCGAGAAGGCATCCCCCTGCAGCGAGCCCTGCTGAGGGGGGCGGGCATGGAACAGACTCAGCTTCGCGTTCTCCATGGAGGCAAACAGGTCCACCTGAGGTGTGCCCCAAAGGGAGAACAGATGCTGTACTACCTCGGCAGGAGAGACCACTCGTGGATGCAGCCCCATCCGCCCAGGGCATCGGCCAGGGTGTTGGAGGCTCCTGCCACGTGAATGGCTAGGGAGATCCGCCCAGGCTGCGCACGAGTGACCAAATGCGGAGAGCTTCCCTGCAGCAGAAGCATGGAGCGGTCCCGCCTGGCGGTTTAGATAGTACATGGTCGTGGTATTGTCCGCCTGACCCGGACCACTTGACCCCGGAGGAACGGAGCAAAGGCGGTGAGAGCTAGGCGGACCGCCGAGCTCCAGCAGGTTGATGTGGCATCGACTCCGGGACCAGAGGCCATGAGCCCGGTGTTCCCCAGATGGGCACCCCAACCCATCAGAGAGGCATCGGTCGATAGAGAGACCGCCGGCTCGGGCAGACGAACGGGATGCCCTCCTGCAAATGATCTGGAACGGTCCACCACTGGAGAGCTGCCCACATCCCCTGTGTCACCGGCACAAGCTGGTCCAAGGGATCGCAGCGCCAGACCACTGGCTGGCCAGTCCCCACTGAAGGGGACGCATGTTCCAGCCGGGCCCAACGGACCACGCTGGTGCAGGCCGCCATGAGACCCAGGAGGCGAGGAAGTCCCGGCAGGGGCGCAATCGCCCAACCAGAAATGATCGGGCAAAGGAGGAAAGAACCTCGCCCCTGATCCGCCGGGAGCCGAGCGCCTGGTTCAAGAGAGAGCTGGCGCCCACGAATAGAATCACCTGCTTCGCTCGAAGTTCGGACTTGGCTCGCTGGATAAGGGAGGCCCAGTTGAGAGCAGACCTGGAGGGCCAGATCTCTGGACCACTCCGCCCTTCCTGGAGGGAGCTGCTATCAGCCAGTCGCCCAGGTAAGGGTACCTCGACCCCTCGCGCCAAGAGGAATGCTGTCACCACTGCCATGCATTTGGTGAAGACCCTGGGAGCTGGAGATGAGCCAAGGGCATGGCTTGAATCAAGAGGGATCCTTCCGCCGGAAGCGAAGGAATCTGGTGAGACGGACGGATAGGACGGAAAAACGCTGGCCCTGCAAGTCCAGAGAGCAGAACCACACGCCGCTGCCCAAGGATGGTATTATCTGAGCCAGAGTGACCATCCTGAAGGTTCGAGACCTTAGGAACTTGTTTAGGTCGTGTAGGTTCGAGAATGGGGCGCCAGCCCCCGTCTGGCTTCGGAACCAGGAAGTACCTGGACACAAACCCTGGGTCTGAAGGAGGGTCCACCACCTCTTTACCACCTCCTTCTGGAGGAGGAGAGCGGCGTCGGCTCGACGAGCCGCCATGAGGCTGGGGATCCCGGGCCTCCGAGGGCGACGGCTCTGAAGGGTGGTGCCTGTCGGACTCCAGAGGCAGGCCTCTTCCACCACCTCCAAGACCCACCTGTCCGTGGTAACAGCGACCAGGCGGAACGGAAGTGCTGGAGCTGCCCCCCAATGGGGAGACTAGGGTAAGGTGTACGGAATGGGGACACCCCCTCAGCCCGCCACTGGGCAGGCTTGGAGGAGGGACCGCCGAGGGACCTCCTGGGCCCTTCCTCCCTGCCTCTGTTAGAGGAAGTCATGGTTTGGGTTTGGGATGCAAGGCCGAGCCTGCTGGCCCTGACGTTGCTGGGCCGGGCTCGGGGCACAGAAGGACGAAAGGGCTTAGGGCTGTGGTTTGCGGCCTTTGTCCTTCTGAGCGGAAGAGACCGAGTCCAAGGTGGCATTGACTTCTCGATCCTCTGCAGGTGACCTTCCACCCCAGGGTCAAGAGGTCAGTCCCCAAAGGGAACATCCACAACTTGTGCTGGGTATCCGGGCAAGGTGGATATCCTCAGCCAAGCTCGCGGACGCATAGCCACTGCGCCGCCACCGATCTGGCACATGAGTCCCCTATATCCAAAGCAGTCTGGAGCTGCTGTTTGGCCACTGCCCTGCCCTGGTCCCGCACCTGCTTAACCGTAGTCTGCAGATCGGGGGAAGATGAGGGATGACTCATCCAGGGAGCCCAACAGGGCATGAGAAAATGTGCCATGAGGACGGGCGAACTGGCCTGACGAAGGCCGAGAGAGGACGAAGCGTAGACTTTTCGCCCGACATAGTCCAATTTCTTGGACTCCTTGTCAGGAGGTTTGTCCACATCCCTGGCGCTGCCGGGCGCACCGGAAAACGCTGTCGGTAACCAACCCTCAGCAGAGGGTGTTCAAAAACCGGACAAGGAACCGTAGGGACCGTGATACTTCTGGCCATCCTGGCCAGGCGAGGGCAGGAAGCAGGGCGCTGCCAAAGTTCCAGTGCCGGACCCACTATGGCCTCGGCCACCGGAAAGGCCTCCGTCAGAGAATCCCCTCGGTCCAGAATCTCCGTGAGGGGATACCTGGCCCGTTTGGAAACGGGTTCGAGCTCCATCCCGGTAGACTCCGAGATGAGCCGAAGCAGTCCTAGGAAGGACGACGGGCTATCGTCCATTGACTGACCTCCTGAAGACTCCAAGTCCAGTCGCTGGAGAAAAAGGAGGAATCATCTTCGACTCGGAAGAGTCCTCAAGAGCTGCCTCTGGCCTGAGCCACCCTTCACCTGCCGAGGTCGGTCGGGAGTGAGGGTAACTGACAGCCGATGGGTAGACCCTTAGCCGACCGAGAATCCTTGGTCGGAGCCCCAATTGGTGGCTGTGGAGGCGGAGGTTCCACCGAATCGTGGAGCAGCTGGTTTGGCCGAACAACCGCCTGGGATAGGCCTCGGATAAGTCGAGGGGTTGTGTCGGCTGCCCGTGACACAGCCACTTAATGGCCGGAAGGCGACGGGTCGGGCTTATTCCCGCCAGGAGGAGCTGTTGCAACATAAGGTCTCTGCATCGCCGATCGATTCTACGCCAAGCCCTCATCCGAGGAGGAGGACGAGGACGAGCGGCGACGCCGCTACCGCGTGCACGAGACCGAGACCGCCATGACGGTGGGATCGCTGGACCGCTGGCGAGGTCCGGTGACCGAGAGTCCCGGAATTTCGAGGTCGGGTGCGGGAGGTGTCGGCCGGAACTGCACTCCTTCGCTCGATGGTCCATCCGAGGGCCCGGAACCGGAGGCACAGGCGAGCCCATCGGATCTCAACTCTCCGGGGAACCGGAGAGGGGAATCGCTGCTAAAGGCGACAGCCTGTCTAATGGGTCGAGAAAATCTCGACTTCATCGGTGGAGTCTCGGTCAACTGACCTGACGGGACACCGTGAGGCCAGTGGCCGGCCGAGCGGTCGATCGAAGCGACGGTCCGACGGCCCGGGAGAGGGACCTTCCCGCCCCAAGAGCGCCGACGGAGGGATTCTACTCCTGTCCTCTTTGACCGAGAATAAGGTCCAGCAGACGCAGGCCTTCTCCTTAGTGGAGAGGGACAGACAAAGCTCCTTAAAAGAAGCCGTGTAGGAAGAACCCAGAGAGAGCGGGATAAATGCCGCGGCCGAGGAGATACGCCCGCTACCGCGCCTCTTCGAGGGCTTAATCCATCCGCCGAGCTGATCCGCCGAAAGCTACCGGCCGCTGGACACCGCTAACCGGCCTCTTGACTTCACCGGAGGGAACGCTCGGACGCGCCCAGTTGCAATCGGGCAGCACGTCTTCGAGGACGAGGCCAAGAAAGATGAGTACAGGTCGCAAGCTCCGCGGGTCGTGCTCAAGGCCTAAGCAGTAGACACACGTGGAGTGTGGATCCGTCCGAGACATCTTCGCCCGCATGGGCAGTATCTCCGAACTGAGTCGATTGGTCCATCGCAGTCACAGGGATAGAAGAAGACTGAAGTCTTTTGCAAATTTATTTTAAATCCGCAAACGGAGAAATAGGAACCAGTCTCAAACGCAGAGCGTTAAGGAGGGAACCTGAGCTTCCAAGCGGTAAGGAAGATCTGGCGTCATGGGGCGGAGCCGAGAGTTATACCACCCGGGTGGGTGGGAGGAGCAAGCTTGAAGACCTTCCGGCAAGATTTAAAGCGGCAAGGATACCTGCCAATGAGTGTGGATGAACAACATATCCATGTCCCTAGAAAGGAGAGTTACTAGCGGGGTACCGCAGGGTTAAGTACTGGGACCGGTCCTTTTTAATGTCTTTATAAGTGACATTGCAGAGGAACCTGAAGGAAAAGTATGTCTCTTTGCAGATGACACAAAGATCTGCAACAGGGTTGATACACAAGATGGAGTGGAAAGGATGAGAAGGGACTTGGCAAGGTTGGAGGAATGGTCAAATGTATGGTAGCTCAGATTCAATGCAAAGAAGTGCAAGGTAATGCACCTGGGAAACAAAAACCCAGGGGAAGAGTACACAATGGGGGGGGGGGGGAGATACTGACAACAGTAAAAATGGAAAGGGACCTGGGGGTAATTATATCAGATGACCTAAAGGTGGGCCAGCAATGTGAGAAGGCAGTAAGGAAGGCTGGGGGGATACTGGGATGCATAGGGAGAGGCATCAATAGTAGAAAACAGGAAGTTATCCCACCTCTGTACAGTTGGTGAGACCCCATCTGGAGTACTGTATACAGTTCTGGAGACCCCATCTCCGCAAAGACATAGACAGAGTGGAGGCTGTCCAGAGGAAGGCAACCAAAATGGTGCAGGGTCTGCACCAGAAGACATATGAAGAAAGACTAAAGGAACGTAATATGCATACCCTTGAGGAAAGAGAGAGAGGGGACATGACAGAAACTTTCAAGTACCTCAAGGGAACCAACAAAGTCCAAGAGGGTAGTATCTTTCAGAAAAGATGCAAGAACAAGGGGCACAATTTGAAGCTAGAGGGGATGGCTCAGAGGTAATGTGAGGAAGTATTTTTCATGGAGAGGGTTGTGGGTGCATGGAACAGCCTCCTTGAGGAGGTCATGGAGTCAAGAACAGTGGGGGAATTCAAGAATGCATGGGACAGACATAAGGCAGTCCTAATGGGGGGTAGGAGGAAGTAAGCTGTTGGTTAACTAGGATCTGCAGCTTATCTGTTAGGTAGGAAAATGGGCAGACTAGGTGGGCCAAGCGGTTCTTATCTGCCGTCAAATTCTATCTTTCTCCAATAAAAAACAATTGGCTGCACCATACTAAGATCTCCCTCCTTTAGGGTGAGGTAGGTAACATTTTGTTTGATTGGATTCAAGCGACTACCCCAAAGGCTGGAAAGAAAACAATAAGGCTGTTTCCAAATGTTTCGGAACAGGATAAACATAACTCAAAAATAAAAACAAGGGGATCAAAAAGGTTATAATCAAAAAAATCCTTTTATGTTTACCCATATGACATTTATTTCAATGTTGCACTGTCTGTGTTGCAATGGTAATTTTTGCATCCCAGTTAAAGTAAGTAAATCCCCCTGGACCAAAGATGACACCCAAAACTTTACATGGTTCCCTCTGCACTGGAATATTAGCCACCTGCTGACCTGCCATAACTGTATCAGAAATGGAAAGACAGACACACTTTTACGTAAATTTAGTTTGACGTCTACTCCTTCCGAAAGAAACTAAACCAAATCCACTACAACGGAATCAGAAAATCTGCCACTACCAAAACAGTATCATCCGCATAAGCTAATACCTTTAGAGGAGCCAAAGGGCCAAAAGAAAAACCCTAAATGGCAGGGGACAAAAGCACCATTCTCAAGATAGGGTCCAAAACCAAAACATACTACAGAGGGCTGAGTGGACAACCCTGTCTCACCCCCACCTGAATACAACAAGCCTTCCCAATCCAGCCATGATCAAAAGGCCTACTATGGGCCATCGCATAAATCAACTGAATCCAAGACAAAGAAGTTTAGGAAAACCGAAAGATAGCAAAACTTTCCACAGCCACACATGGCTAACCTGATCAAAGGCTTTTGACTGATCTAAACAAATCAAAAAAGGCTCCATATCAGCAATCTTTCCTCTGTTGATTAGTTCACGGAGCAAAAAACAAACTACCCGTAATATTCCTGCCTGGAACAGAACATGCCTGACATTCGTGAATAAGGGACTCCAAAACCCCAGAAAGCCTACTTCCTAAAATTTTAGCCAATAATTTGAAATCTACACTGAGTAAAGTAATCTGCCTTCAATTGTCCAGGTCCAATCTATCACCTTTCTTGAAAATGAAGGTCAACAAACCCTCATACATCTGGGGAGTCAACTTCATATCCATCAACATAAACTGAAAAGTCTAACAGTTCCACAGGTGACACTCTCCATACTTCTCGATGGACCTCATCAGGGAGGCCATCTGACCCAGGGGCAACCCCAGACCGAAAACCTGAGACAATCACTGCCAGCTACTCTAACGTGATGGGTGTAATTAGTAACGTCTGCTGATCAGGAGACAAACCCAGCAGATAGGCGGCCTGGAGAATCCGCGCCAAAAAGGTACCAACTGGATCTCCCACCCTTTGCTGGTCAGTTAAAAATTCTTCCATAACATGAAGAATACCATCATTGTAAGAAATCAGCATCCCCCCTTCTGCCGAAGGGCTGAAATGGATCGTTTACCAACACGGGACATGCAGTCCTCATAAGGGGTGGTTTGATTTTTCTTCCTATGTGTCCTAAATCTTTGTTCCACCTCCAAGAAGGAGGATCTATTATACTGATATTTTAAAATTTATTGCTTGATGACAGCATCGCATAGAATGATCCACCCCTAAGGCCACCTGCTGTGAATTTAAGGTAAACAATTCAGTACGTAGTTTATAAAGGGCCTGTGTTTTAGTTTTCTGTCTGTGACGGAGGCTACATTGAAAATACATTGTAATACACAGTTTTGTATCATCCCACCAGTCCAAAGGAATATCATAAAGAAAAACAGACCGCTCATCCCCAAGAATAACCTCCAGACCCTGTAAACACCTCATAATCAGACAATAAGTTAACATTCATCCTCCACACCCTTTCCCAAAGGACCGGGTGGGGGTGGGGTGGAACAATGCTACATGTATCCCTATAAGAGCATGATCTGATGTTTCCACTGGCAGTACTTCTACATATGAGATGGGACGTAATTTGGAAATAAACCAATAATCTTTCTGGGTCAAAAGTTCCTTTAAAAAAGTGTGTGTGTTGGTGAAATGGTAAAGGACACATGAGCATCCTTTAATTTAGATTTCAGATATAACTGTTTAACAAATGTGCATCACAGCAAGTTTTATTCTGTGATGCAGTTCTGTCTGAATTATGCAAACTGATACTGAAATTTTCTCCAAACAATACCTGATTTCAGGTACATAGATAAGGTTGAATAAGAAGAAGTAAATCAATACGAAGAGATTTTTACTATGGACCATAGGGATTAATTAAAACGAAAATCTGTACCCTCAGAATCAAAATCAAGAATCAGGGCCCTACCAGGGGAAACATCAATCAACCTGGCAACATGTATATCGGGGTCAAAAAAACATATACCCAACCCACTGCACGAGTCCTCTCCAATAGACCAATAGGAAGCCCTGGAAAGCCACTCACGGGTAGCAGAATCTATTTCCAGAACTGAGTGGAACCTAGTATCTTGCAGACACATAATATCATATGGTAACTGTGACAAAAGGGAAAAGGTCAATGACCTTTTCTTTGCTGATTTGACACTGGCTAGCCTACAAGGTCGTATAGAATCATACAGGAGGGGGGTACTTTGTACTGGACCTTGTCACACGTTTAGTAGATCTAGGAACCTGCAGATCCGGCGGATCCAACAAAGGAACTTCAGGGGATTCCTGAGATCAATTTGCCAAAGAGGCCACATCCTCCGCTTCCATCTGGTCACCCCAATCATGTAACAGCTCAAATGCCAGTGTGACTGTGTGAGCTCCACCTGGCACTGGTAAAAAGCGAGAGAGAAGGAGAGCAAGCGACCGTGGGCAGCACCACAAACAATGACACATACCAAGAGGGCGACAGACAGGGCAAAGACGGAGCAACACAGTGCTGTGTGTCAGTCTGTAGTCAACTGCCCTGTGATCGGTAGAAATTTTTGTTCTGCAATCTCCTCTCTGTCAGTGTGCGGGGAGCACTACAGTAACAGTAGCAGGCAGTGTATCACTCAGTCTTATGCACAAAAATGTCACAGATCATGTCAGTAGTGTATGACATTTCTATGTGCATAACACCACTGCAGCATGTATTAATTATGAGGGACTATTTTGCAAGGTGGCAGGATACACTACTTTTTTGGTATTTAAACAGCAAAAATAAAAAAGATTTCTGTATATTTTTGTTTAAGAGAACCTGTTATAAACGCAATAACCCACTCCAGGATGTGGGGTTATAGGTATTTAATCCACGCCTGAGGCACTGTGAGGAGACACTGCCTGCGGCCTCAGGCCTCAATGCACCCCAGGTGTGGACTAAATGCCTATAACCCCACACCCTGGAATGGGTTATTGCTTACTTATTTCTTTGAAGATGTACATTAAATGAAGAGAATAAGGTAAAGACAATATTAGTATATTCAAAGGGTACTGTATAAACAGTATACATTAGCTGGTGTATGTAAAGTATGCAATATGAAATATTGGCAAATCTTGCACAAATAAGCAGGTTCGCTTGATACTGTATATTCTGTTTTATTTTAACAAAGAATTAAAAAAATAAGATCAACGGTTCTTCAGTCGCTACCGGTGTCCACAAGCGGAAGCAGTGGATGCCCTTTTACAAGAGTGGAATTTCAGCAGAGCGTACACCTTCCCTCCTCCACCTTGCCTCCCCAAAGTCATATGTAAAATAATGCACTCAAGCACAAGCTTTCTTCTAATAGCTCCAGAGTGGCCCAGAAGACCGTGGTTCTCAGACTCAGTGTACCTAGCTCAACGAGCATCACTCTGCCTTTCAGGTGCGGGAGATCCTTCTCTCACAGGGCCTCATTCTGCATCCAAATCCGGGAGCGATGCAGCTCATGGCCTGAGCGAACTCCAGGCTTTGTCCCACAAAGAACGATAGCTTGTCATGCATAAGAACGAGGTGGTGCTCAGAACAGTCCTGTCCTTCATTCCGAAGGTTCCAACGGCCTTTCATGTTAATCAGGAAACCTGACTCTCGTCTTTCTGTCTGCAACCTACTCACCCAAAGGAGAAGGAGTGGTACAAGTTAGATTTGTGATGGGTCATCAGGACATACCTCAGACTGACTGCTGAGTTCCAGGAATCGGATAGGTTGTTCATCCTTTTTGGAGCAGCCAAGCAGGGACAAAAAGCCTCCAAGGCCACCCTAGCTAGGTGTATGAGGGGCTGCATTGCCAAGGCTTATGTCGCAGTAAAGAGGAGGCCTCTGGCTCTCATTAAGGCTCACTCCACAAGGGCTATGGCCACTTCCTGGGCGGAAAGAGGAGAAGCACCTGTTTTAAAGTTACGTAAGGCAGCTACATGGTCCTCTGTCCAGACATTCACCAAGCACTACAGACTGGATGTTCAAAGTTCTGCTGATGCGGCCTTTGGTCGCAGAATTTTGCAGGAGGCAGTTAGCAAATAAATTATTTCCTGTCCGTGGTTGATGTATGGTACAATAATTCTCCCTAACCTGGTTTTTATGGGTACTGGTTGTTAGAATCCATCTGTAATTACTACCCATTTGACAACGTGGAGCACTACAGAAAGAAGAAATTTCTTCATAGTTACCGTAATTTCCTTTTCTGTTAGCTCCTACACTGTCAACGGGGCCTGCCTGGAAGCCTTATTCCTTCAGGAGAATACTGTCCAGTATGCCAGCTTGGGGATGTCCAATGTCCTATTATAACCTCTGTTTTGGAAGTCTGTCTAGACAGCCCTCTATAGTTTACTTGCTGCGCTGTGTTTATATAAATATACAAAGTAAATAAAGAAAGACTGCAGTTCCACATTTCAATGTTGGTTTCTAGCTCACAGTTTTAACTGGTTTGAATTGGATGTTAACCAAGGGTGCCTCCTTTGCTGCAGGTGAGTGCTAAATCTGCATGCAGCCTTTTGTGTTTTAGTAAATCAGTTTTCTTTCAAGTTGCTTCAACTTTATAAGACCTTCCAGGACAGACTGTTGGAAGATGGGCCTCAATCACTTATCAGTCACATGACAAGGTAGTCCACTGTTTACTATGTTTAAGTTTGGCTGGAGTTACTGTATATCTGTGTAGACAGCTAATTGTGTGCTTTTCGTGTCAAGTCGACCAGTATGATTTTTATTTCCATGTTTAAAGGCACTGCAAGGACAACAGTAACTGGAGAGTTGCTGCTGTCCGGAATCCTCATATGGCACACATTCTAAGGCTGATTCAGCCATCAGGCTGTGCCACATCCCATAGTAGGGGTGCACAGTATCCATCTGTAATGACTACCCACTGACAATGTAGGGGGTAACAGAAATACAGGTTACTCACCTGTAACAGGAGTTCTAGGAATGGTATATGTTGTTCATCCACACTCATTGGCAGTATCCTTGCCGCTTTAAATCTTGCCGGAAGGTCTTCAAGCTTGCTCCTCCCACCCACCCGGGTGGTATAACTCTCGGCTCCGCCCCATGACGTCAGATCTGGCCGCTGGAAAGCTCAGGTTGTGCGTCGAAGCCGGAAGTCGAGTCAGGTGGATGAACACATATACCATTCCTAGAACTCCTGTTACAGGTGAGTAACCTGTATTTCTAGGACATGGATATGTTGTTCATCCACACTCATTGGCAGACTCCTAGCAGTTCTCCGGGAGGAGGGAGGCAAGACGCACACCTCTACATACTTACTTGGGAAAGAGAGACTGGAGAACCGAGGCCCCAAAACCAGCATCCCGGCGTGACTCAAGGTCGATGTGGTAGTGGGTAATGAAGGTGTTTGCTGACTTCCAGGTAGCAGCCCTGCAGATTTCCTGGATAGGGACGTCCCTGGAAGCAGCCACCGTTGCAGCAGTATGGCGGGTAGAATGAGCTCTTATCCCTCTGGGAGGCTCCATGCCCGCTAACTTATAGAGAGAGATCTATGCAGGAGGTTACCCACCTGCTTATCGTCCGCTTGGCTGCAGGTCTGCCAGATGCGGCTTCAGCGTAGGTGACAAACAGCTGGCGTAACCTCTCCTCGATTCTCTCAGCCGTGGGCCTCCTTATAATAAGCGAGCGCCTTCTAGGATCCAGAGTATGGAGCCTATATTCGGCTCCGAGGTGTGATTGGGGTAGAACACCGCAGAGTCAACACCTGGTTAAGGTGAAACTCGACACCACCTTCGGAAGGAATTTGGTGGGGCGAGGGACAACCTTGTCCCTGTGGAAGACCAGGTAAGGAGACTCGATGGAAAGCGCCTGGAGCTCTCCCATCCTTCTGGCTGACGTGATAGCCACCAAGAAGGCGGTCTTCCACGACAGGTGAGAGAGAGCACACCTGTGCATAGGTTCGAATGGCTTGCCCATGAGCTTTGCCAGTACCAGCAGTAGATCCCACGGAGGTGGGGGTTCCGACTGAGGGAAATGTGATCAAGGCCTTTGAAAAGCGCCAGACCACCTTCTCTCTCATGCATCGACTGCTTCCCTGCCCGCGCTGTAAGCAGAGATGGCTGCCAGGTGCACCCTTAGGGTCACGAGCTAAGCCCTTGACTAGAAAGGACCATAAATAGTCCAAGATGCTTGCCAAGGAACAGGAGGAAGGGTCCAAGCCCTTGTTCTGACACCAAATGGAAAACCTTTCCATTTGAAGGCATAGCATTTTCTGGTCGACTTACGGGACGCCTCAACTACATTGAGGACCTCGCCGGAAAGACCCAAAGCCTGGAACTCTAGCCGCCAGGAACCAGGCCGTCAGGTGCAGGGATTGAAGGTCCGGATGGAACACCTTCCCTGATTGACTGAGAGCAGGTCCGGGCGAGCTGGAAGCTGCCGTGAGTCCTGGAGCTGAGACTGAGGAGATCTGGTACCAGAACTGGCGAGGCCAGTCTGGGGCTATCAGAATCACCTGCGCTTGTCCCTCCCTCGCCTTGAGAAGCACCTTGTGGATCAAGGGAAATGGGGAAAGGCGTGAAAGAGGCCCGGGGTCCATTGCCTCGAGAAGGCATCCCCTGCAGCAGCCCTGCTGAGGGGGCGGCATGGAACAGACTCAGCTCGCTCCTCCGTGGAGGCAAACAGGTCCACCTGAGGTGTGCCCCAAAGGGAGAACAGATGCTGTACTACCTCCGGGGGAGAGACCACTGCGGGGATGCAGCCCCTATCCGGCTCAGGGCATCGGCCAGGGTGTTGGAGGCCCTGCCACGTGAATGGCCAGAGATCCGCCCAGGCTGCCGCATAGTGACCAAATGCGGAGAGCTTCCTTGCATAGAAGCATGGAGCGGCCCCGCCCCTGGCGGTTTAGATAGTACATGGTCGTGGTATTGTCCGTCCTGACTCGACCACTTGACCCCGGAGGAACGGAGCAAAGGCGGTGAGAGCTAGGCGGACCGCCGGAGCTCCAGCAGGTTGATGTGGCATCGGACTCCCAGGGGATCAGAGGCCATGAGCCCGTGTTCCCCCAGATGGGCACCCCAACCCATCAGAGAGGCATCGGTCGACAGAGAGACCGTCGGCTCGGGGCGGACGAACGGGATGCCCTCCTGCAATTGATCTGGAACGGTCCACCACTGGAGAGCATTCCACATCCCCTGTGTCACCGGCACAAGCTGGTCCAAGGGATCGCAGCTGTATGACCACTGGCTGGCCAGTCCCCACTGAAGGACGCATGTTCCAGCGGGCCCAACGGACCACGCTGGTACAGGCCGCCATGAGACCCAGGAGGCGCAGGAAGTCCCGGCAGGGCGCAATTGCCCAACCAGAAATGATCGGGCAAAGGAGGAAAGAACCCGGCCCTGTCCGCTGGGAGCCGCGCCTGGCTCAAGAGAGTCGAGCTGCGCGATGAATAAAATCACCTGCTTCGCTCGAGTTCCGACTCTGGCCTCGCTGGACAAGGAGGCCCAGTTGAGAGCAGACCTGGAGGGCCAGATCTCTGGACCACCCGCCTCCTTCCTGAGGGAGCTGCTATCAGCCAGTCGTCCAGGTAAGGGTACACCGACCTCGGGCGCCGCAGGGAATGCTGTCACCACTGCCATGCATTTGGTGAAGACCCTGGGAGCTGGAGACAAGCCAAGGGCATGGCTTGAATCAAGAGAGATCCTTCCGCTGAAGCGAAGGAATCTCTGGTGAGACGGACGGATAGGGACGTGAAAACGCGGCCCGCAAGTCCAGAGAGCAGAACCACACGCCGCTGCTCCAAGGATGGTATTATCTGAGCCAGAGGACCATCCTGAAGGTTCGAGACCTTAGGAACTTGTTTAGGTCGTAGGTCGAGAATGGGGCGCCAGCCTCGTCTGCTTCTCGGAACCAGGAAGTACCTGGACACAAACCCTGGGTCTGAAGGAGGGTCCACCACCTCTCTACCACCTCCTTCTGGAGGAGGAGAGGATGTCGGCTCGACGACGCCAGTGAGGCTGGGGATCCCAGGCCCCGAGGGCGACTGCCTAAGGGTGGTGCCTGCTCGAATTCCAGAGGCAGGCCTCTTCCCACCACCTCCAAGACCCACCTGTCCGTGGTAACAGCGGACCAGGCGGAACGGAAGTGCTGAGCCGTCTCTAATGGGGACCCAGGGTAAGGTGACGGGATGGGGCGACACCCCTCAGCCCGTCACTGGGCAGGCTTGGAGGAGGGACCGCCGAGGGACCTCCTGGGCCCTTTCCTCCCTGCCTCCTGTTAGAGGAAGCCGGCGGCTTGGGTTTGGGATGCCAAGGCCGAGCCTGCTGGCCCTGACGTTGCTGGGCCGGGCGCGCCGGGGGCACAGAAGGACGAAAGGGCTTAGGCTGTGGTTTGCGGCCTTTGTCCTTCTGAGCGGAAGAGACCGAGTCCAAGGTGGCATTGGACTTCTCGATCCTCTGCAGGTGACCTTCCACCCCAGGGCCGAAGAGGTCAGTCCCCAAAAAGGGAACATCCGCCAACTTGTGCTGGGTATCCGAAGTAAAGGTGGATATCCTCAGCCAAGCCCGCCGACGCATAGCCACTGCGGCCGCCACCGATCTGGCACATGAGTCCCCTACATCCAAAGCAGTCTGGAGCTGCTGTTTGGCCACTGCCCTGCCCTGGTCCCGCACCTGCTTAACCGTAGTCTGCAGATCGGCGGGAAGATGAGGGATGACCTCATCCAGGGAGCCCAACAGGGCATGAGAAAAATGTGCCATGAGGACGGCCGAACTGGCCTGACGGGTTTAGAGAGGACGCAGCGACTTTTCGGCCTGCTATAGTCCAATTTCTTGACTCTTTGTCAGAGGTTTGTCCATCCTCCTGGCGCGGGCGGCGCCGAAAACGCTGTCGGTAACCAACCCTCAGCAGAGGGGTGTTCAAAAACCGGACAAGGAACCGGTGAACGGGTGAGATACTTCCTGGCCATCCTGGCCAAGGCGCAGGGCAGGAAGCAGGGCGCGCCAAAGTTCCAGTGCTGGACCCACTATGGCCTCGCCACCGGAAAGGCCTCCGCCGGAGAATCCCTCGGTCCAGAATCTCCGTGAGGGGATACCTGGCCTGCTTTGGAACGGGTTCAGGCTCCATCCCGGTAGACTCAGATGAGCCGAAGCAGTCCTAGGAAGGACGACGGCTATCGCCCATTGGCTGACCTCCTGAAGACTCCAAGTCCAGTCGCTTGGAGAAGAAGGAGGAATCATCTTCGACTCGAAGAGTCCTCGAAGAGCTGCTCTGGCCTGAGCCACCCTTCACCTGCCGAGGTCGGTCGGGAGTGAGGGTAACTGACAGCCGATGGGGTAAACCCTTAGCCGACCGAGAATCCTTGGTCGGAGCCCCAATTGGTGGCTGTGGAGGTGGAGGTTCCACCGCAATCGGTGGAGCAGCTGGTTTTGGCCGAACAACCGGCCTGGGTATAGGCCTCGGCAAGTCGAGGGGTTGTGTCGGCTGCCCGTGACAGTTACTTAATGGCCGGGAAGGCGCCGGAGTCGGCTTATTCCCGCCAGGAGGAGCTGTTAAACATAAGGTCTCGCACTGCCGACGCACTTACGCCGAAGCCTCCTCATCCGAGGAGGAGGACGAGACGAAGCGGGCGACGCCGCTACCGCGTGCCGAGACCGAGACCGCCTATGACGGTGGGAACGGTTGGACCAATGAGGTCCGAGACCGAGACCGAGAGTCCCGGAATTTCCGGTCGGTGCAGGGAGGTGTCGGCCGGAACCGACACTCCTTCGGCTCGGAAGGTCCATCCGAGGGCTCCGGAACCGAGGCACAGGCGAGCCCACGGATCTCAACTCTCCCTGGGAACCGGGAGAGGGAATTGCCAGTTAGCATAGCTCGTCAATGGGTCGAGAAAATCTCGACTTCATCAGTGGAGTCTCGGTCAACTGACCTGACGGGACACCGTGAGGCCAGTGGTCAAGCCGAGCGGTCGACCGGCCGACGGTCGACGGCCCGGGAGAGGGACCTTTCCGCTCCCAAGAGCGCCGACGGAGGGACTTTACCTTGTCCCTCTTTGGACCGAGAAAGGTCCAGCAGACGAGGCCCTTCCTTTAGTGGAGAGGGACAGACAAAGCTCCTTAAAGGAAGCCGTAGGAAGAACCCAGAGAGAGCGGGATAAATGCCGCGCGAGAAGATACGGCCCGCTACTTCCTCTTCTTCGAGGGCTACCCATCCGCCGAGCTGATCCACGCGAAAGCCACAAGGACACCGCCAACCGGGCCTCCTTGACTTCACCGAGGGAAACGCTTCGGACGGCCCAGTTGCAATCGGGCAGCACGGTCTTCGAGGACGAGGTCGGAAAGATGAGCACAGGTCGTGAAGCCTGCGGTCGTGCTCAAGGCCTAAGTAGTAGATACACGTGGAGGTGGATCCGCCCGAGACATCTTCTGCCCGCATGGGCATCTCCAAACTGGAGTCGATTTATCCATCGTAGTCATGAGGGATCAAGACTGAAGTCTTTTGCAAAATATTACTTTAAATCCGCAAACGGAGAAATAGGAACTAGTCACAAACGCAGAGCGTTAAGGAGGAACCTGAGCTTCCAAGCGGTAAGGAAGATCTGACGTCATGGGGCGGAGCCGAGAGTTATACCACCCGGGTGGGTGGGAGGAGCAAGCTTGAAGACCTTCCGGCAAGATTTAAAGCGGCAAGGATACTGCCAATGAGTGTGGATGAACAACATATCCATGTCCCTAGAAAAGGAAGTTACATAAATATGAAGAAATGTCTTCCACCTTAGGGAGAGAGTAGGTTCACTTCTGTTAGGCACCTACCCAGTTGACAGGCCGGTGAGTACGGAAGTCATCCAAAAAACACCCATTGCCCTGTACAATAAAACGGAAGCCCACCAGCTATGAAAGCTAAACAAAGATTAAAAAGCAGAGTTGTTTTCTTCGATGATCCCGAGAATTTATTCTCCTAATGCAGAATGCAAGAAAGGGAAGACTGATGGGAAGTGCTCTTGCCCAAAAAGGAATAACAAACTTCTGTATAAACGCCAAGCTCCCCACCCAGGCACTAGAGAGTCTGTGCAGCAGGAGGGAATGGATTTGTAAAACCAAACCGTCCTGATGGGGACAAACATGAGCCCAGACCAAGGAGGACAGTACTACCTCCTAGCACTGGTTGAAGATATTGAGCAGCACTCTACCTGCAACAGGGCCAGAAGACTGAACTGGGGTTACAGTCCCTGCTCATGAAAACCATAGGTATGACCTATGAGGGTCTAGACTGTGATATAAGAGCGACAACATGCCATGCTAGGGGAACGAGTAGCCTACAAACCCATATGGAGGTGGGGACGACTGAGGGTCACCAAATGCCCTGAATTCTTAACCTAGGGAGAGGGCAATGTAATAACTAGGCCCAAACACCATACTTCCTGATTGGCATCAAAGGAAGCCATGTATGTGCCCCAAACCTTTGTGGTCCATGTCCCCAAGCTGATCCATGTATCTGAGCTAAATGAAAAAGAAGAGGGAGACTCCTGCCTGAAGAAATGTCAAGGGCTCACTAGCAGGGACATCATCACAGTATCCAGTCACCCGAATCAATCGTTCTCCACTCATGTGTTCAGAGAGCGATACAGCTCTGTAACTGCCCCGACGCCTGATTACAGACCAGGATTAAACAGAGCCTTTAGGGTCCAGAGCTCCTGCACCACTTCCCATTTTGGGTGGTACTGCTTGGGCACTTGGGACAGGCATCTCCTGGCTCTTCTGCTGCGTGAGAAGTTGTACCAGAGTGCTTCATTGTAGGCAGACAAGAGTGTCCCGGCTCTAACTTTCCTACAGTGATGAGACAGGGATCTGGCCGATTTCAATTTCACAGAGGACAGGAGTCTTTAAAGGCCTCTTCTGCAGGATGGTCAAACAATTTTCGCCCTGAAAAGTGCATTCAGCATTACCCACTGTACATGTCTGGCGAATCCAGAGACACTGAGCCACTAATAACACCTCAGGAAAATAAGTGTTTGCCCACTGCCGCACATGCCTCGAGAGACTCTACCAAGTCCTTTTTGGCCATTCCCTCATGTAACACCCTGCCCAGAGACTGTACCTTCCTCCAGAGTGTATTCTGATACTTGATCATATGTGCATGGTAGCTGGCAATACTCAACCCTAGGGAGGCCTAAGCATAAGTGTGTTTTCTAGGATCGTGGATATGTTCTTCATCCACACTCTTTGGCATGTCCCCTTCCACTTTAAATCTTGCTGGAAGTCTTCAAGCTGGCTCCTCCCACCCACCTGTGTGGTATAACCGTCTGCTCCGCCCCATGACGCCAGATCTTCCTTTCCGCTGGAAGATTCAGACTGCCTCCCTTGTGCTCACGCATTTTGTAGGCCCCGACTCTAAACCTTTCAGTTATTCAAAATTCATCTAGTTCGTGATTCCTGCTTTGATTATTCGACTATGGAAAACAAGTCATCCCTGGATTTCATCAGTGCTGCTGCGGTCAGAAAATGCTGCGCATCGATCCCTACACCATATGCATTTACTGCCCTTGTGTCAACCATGACATTTCAAAATGCGATATGTGTCTCCAGTCCATCCTAACGTCCTTGACGACCATCTCGCATGCCTAAAGTTGGGAAGGCCGGAGAAACGGAACCCTCCAGTGAAATCCAAGGAGGCTCAGTGGGCGGTTTCCGAGGCTGCAGGATCAGCCGAGCAACTGGAACGCATGCAAGCATTCGAAGTGGAAGCAGCTCGGGCTGCAGAAACTACTTGGAGCTTCTTCGTTCCGCTCAACCTGGGCTCCACCTTCTCAGGTTCCTTCCGAGAGTTGTGCCAGTCTGTCCTGACCAAGAAAGAGAGTCCTCCGGTCACGCACTCCTCTCGATCCCGTAAGCGGGAGAAGGATCCGGATTGTCTTTGTCCCAACAGAGACACTCTTGGGAGCGGAGAGATCTCGGTCCCAGGAATATGCGGCCTCGACTTCAGTCGAGATTGCTTCTTCGGCCGCTGGCTTCTCTGCTTTGCCGTCTGGTCAGTCGATCAATGATGTTGAAATCACCATCAAACAGATTGATCCTTTATCGCCGACTCTGGTCGACTATTCCCTGGATCGAACTCCAATTCTTACTTCCCTGATGAGGGGACCCAGCCTGGAAGTAGTCCCCGACCCCGGGAAATCACTGGTCCTGCCGGTGTCTCCCGAGAGACTGAACTGGCCTGTCCAATCTTGATCATGGTCTCAGAACCCCTCGACCGAAAGGCCGAGAAACAGACATAAATGCTCTAAAAAGAGGCAACGCCATCAGTTGCCTTCGTCCTCCTCAGACGAGGAAAGGCTTCAGTGGAAATTCCGTCAGCGTTAGGTGGCAGCAGCACTCTTTGACCGGGCACAAGATGACTCCAAGCCCACCCTGGCCATTACTTGGCTTTCGCCCTAGGGTTGAAGCAGACCTTCGAGCCGAAAAGTCAGTTCACCGCCCGTGGAGCCAGCAATACCTCCGGTTCGGCCTAAAACGGTTTCTCCACCGATCGTGGTGGAACCGCTGCCCAAGCAGCCTGTGGAAGGGGCTTCTTCCAAAGAAGAGAGGCCGGACACCGGGCTTCCCTGGCATCTGTCGGTTACTGGCACCCTGGACCACCCTTGGTGGGTTGAAGGTGACCTGGGTGGTCAACCATTATATCTGGGTTCCTCAGATTCGGATGTCACCAGCCTACATTCTCGTCCTGGGGATGACGAATCAGCTGGTGGCATAGAGACGGAGGAAGGTCCCTCGTCTTTTCAGGGCATTCTTCGCCTCATCTCAGAGTCCACAGGGATGCCCCTGGTGCCAATCCAGAAAAAGGCGGAGTACCCTCTCACGGACATCCTCAAGAGAGGGGATACCCTGATGGAGGCTTTTCATGTGGCAGAGGCCATTGTTGGCCCGGCCTTAGAACTTTGGCAGCGCCCTGCATCTTGTCCAGCTACGTCTGCCCGCATGGCCCGCAAGTATGCAGTGCCCATGGGGTCCCTTGCGGGCTTCACAGAGCACCCTTCGGCCGAGAGCCTGGTGACCGCCTCTGTGTTCAGGCGTACTGGCAGTTCTGATACTGACCGACCTCCTGAGAAAGAGTCCAAGCTGTTGGACTATTCAGCCAGGAAAGTCTATGCGGCTTCTTCCTTGGGCCTTCATCAGGCAAGCTCAGCCGTCATCACGGCACACTGCTCCTACACCCTCTTAGGGTCTCTGGATGAAGTCCTCCCACATCTCCCACGGTCAAGCAGGTCCTGAACCAGGGCCTAGTTGTTGCCAAATAGCAGCTTCAGATGGCCCTGGACATTGGGGAGTCTTGTGACCGTTGGATGGCAGCCACACTTGCCTCTCATCACAGGGCTTGGCAGAGGCTCTCCCCGTTCCTGGCAGACACTCAGCAAAAACTAGCCGACGTGCCTTTCCTAGGGACCAACCTGTTCAGCCCAGGAGTGGCTGGTCACCTTCAGCGCATTGAGCAGTCCAATGGCACCTTGGACGCTACTTCTGCCAAGGGCATTTCAGGCAAGAACCACCAGAAGAAAAAGAAGCCTTTTCGGCATTCTTCCCCTGCGGCTCAACAGTCCTCTTTTCAAAGAGGACAGCATCAGCAACAGCAGCAGGCTCAAGCTTGGCGTCCCCGGCCCAAGCCGGGCCCTCCCAGGCCCGTAAAGGAGGCTGTAGTTCCAGTCCTGGAGCCTCTTCCTCCAAGCCTGCCCAGTGACGGGTTGGGGCTGCCTCCCCCTCTCCTGTCACACCAGCTTTGGGTCCTCCCGTGGGGGGCCGGCTCCGCCACTTCCTTTCTGCCTGGTCTGCTGTCACTTCAGACAGGTGGGCTCTCGAAGTGGTCGGTCAGGGACTGCCTCTGGAATTCGAGCAGTACCCTCCAGCAGACCCAAACTTTATCTCCAGGTACTTCCTGGTGCCCAAGCAGATGGGGGGCTGGTGCCCCATTCTAGAGCTGCATGACCTGAATCAATCTCTCAGGTCACACACCTTTCGGATGGTCACTCTGACCCAGATCATACCATCTTTGGAGCGAAACACGTGGTTCTGTTCACTGAATCTGCAGGACACATTCTTTCACGTCCCAATCCGTCTGTCCCATCAGCGGTTCCTCCGCTTCAGGGTCAAAGGGACTGTGTACAAGTTCCGAGCCATGCCGTTCTGCCTGTCATCGGCCCCACAGGTCTTCACAAAATGCACTGCAGTGCATCTCAGGCGCCGGGTCTTCAGGATTTATCCTTACTTCGACGATTGGCTCCTAGCAGGTTCCACCCAACAGGAGGTGGAGAGGTCCAGGGACCTGGCCTTCCATACCTGCTTCCAACTCACTCTCCTGATCAACAAGGCCAAGTCGGAACTCGTGCCTTCTCGGGCGATGGGCTTCAATCGAGGCACTGCTAGAGTCTTGTCAAGCCAGAGCTCGGCTCTCGCAGACAGAGCGGAGGGTCTCTCCTCCGTGCCAACCATTTCTGGTCAGGCAACTGTGCCCTGCCCGGGACTTTCTGGCTCCTGGGTTATTTGGCGCATGCACCTCAGTGGTCCGCTGGGCCCAGTTGCACATGCGCCCACCTCCAATGGGAGCTGGCTGCCCAGTGGACTCAGCGCCATGGTCATTTCGACCAGCTGATCACTGTAACCCAGAAGATGTGGGACGCTCCACTGGTGGACCGCACTGACCAGTTGCAGGAAGGGATCCCATTTGTCTGCCCAGAGCTGATGGTCGCCCCACGACCGATGCCTCTCATGGGCTGGGAAGCCCACATGGGACACAAAAGGGCCCCCGGGCTCTGAACCCCGAGGAGTCCCGATGCCACATCAACCTGCTGAAGCTCAGAGCAGTCAGACTGGCACTGTCAGCTTTCGCTCCTCAGCTCTGGGGTCAAGTGGTTCAAGTCCAGATGGACAATACCACGACCACGTACTACCTCAACAAACAGGTCGGCACGCACTCCTGTCTGCTATGCATGGAGGCGCTCCGCATCTGGACCCTCATGAGCCGTCTGGAGGCAGATCTGCTAGCCATCCACGTGGCAGGAGCCGCAAACCATCTGGCGGATGCTCTCAGCCGCTTAGGCTAGACATCCCACAAGTGGTCTCTCCATCCAGAGGTAGCTTACAGCCTGTTCTCCCACTGGGGCAAACCGAAGGTGGACCTGTTTACCTCCAGGGACAACACCAAGCTGAGGCTTTTCCATGCCCACCCCCCCTCAGCAGGACTCACTGCAGGGGGATGCCTTCTCGAAGCTGTGGACCCCAGGCCTCCTCTACGCCTTCCCTCCATTTCCCTTGATCCACAAAGTGCTTCTCAAGGTGAGGAGGGACAAGGCAAAGGTGATCCTGGTAGTCCCAGACTGGCCGCGCCAGTTCTGGTATCCAGATCTCCTCAGCCTCAGCCTCAGGCCCCATTAGTGGCTTCCAGCACACCCAGACCTGATATGTCAATCAGGGGAAGGTTTTCCATCTGGACCTTCAATCCCTGCACCTCACAGCCTGGCACCTGAGCGCTAGAGTTCCAGGCTTTGGGTCTCTTCGAGAATGTCTTCACCGTGGTGGAGGCATCCAGAAAGTAATCTGCCAGGAAATAATATGCCTTCAAATGGAAATGGTTTTCCATTTAGTATCAAGGCAAGGGACTGGACCCTTTGTCCTGTCCAGTGGCTAACATTCTGGACTACCTTTGGTCTGTCTCCAATGGCAGTCTGCGGTCATCGACCCTTAAGGTGCATCTGGCAGCCATCTCTGCTTTCTGGGTGCAGCGACAGTGGTCAGGTGTTTTTTCAAAGGCCTGGATCACAAATCCCCTCCGTTGCGTGAGCCTCCACCTCCATGGGATCATCTGCTGATACTGGTAAAGCTCATGGGCAAGCCATTGAACCAATGCACAAGTATGCCTTGTCAATTTGTGGGAAGATGGACTTCCTGGTGGCTATCAGGTCTGCCAGAAGGACAAGGGAGCTCCAGGCACTTTTGCTGGACTCCCCTTATTTGGTCTTCCACAGGGACAAGGTTGTCCTACGCCCCCACCCGAAATGCCTTCTGAAGGTGTTGTCAGAGTTTCACCTTAACCAGGTGTCGACTCTGCTGATTTACTACCCCAATTACACCTCGGAGGCTGAGTATAGGCTCCATACTTTGACCTGAGATGTGCTCTCTCCTATCATAAGGAGAGGACAGCAGAAATTGGGGTGAGGTTCGCAGCTGTTTGTCACCTAAGCTGAAGCCACTTGGCAGACCTGCAGCAAAGCAGATGATTGCAAGATGGATTACATCATGCATTAGTCTATGCTGTGAGTTGGCGGGCAAGAAGCCTCCCATAGGGATAAGAGCTCATTCTACCTGCCACACCGCTGCATCGGTGGCTGCTTCCAGGGACATCCTTATCCAGGAAATCTGCAAGGCTGCTACCTGGAAGTCAGCAAATACCTTCATCACCCACTACCACATCGACCTTGAGTCACGCCGGGATGCTGGTTTTGGAGTTCTCCAATCTCTGTTTCCAAAGTAGGGGGTGCGTGCCTTGCCTCCCTCCTCCCGGAAAACTGCTAGGAATCTGCCAAAGAATGTGGATGAACAACATATCCACAATCCTAGAAAAACAGGTTACTCACCTGTAACAGTAGTTCTAGGAGTGGTATATGTTCATCCACACAGACCCACCCCGACCTCCCCGGCTGCGGACACACAAACCTGGCTTCCAGCGGGCTAAGATCTGGCGTCATGGGGCGGAGCAGAGGGTTACACCACCTGGGTGGGACGGAGGAGCCAGCTTGAAGATGTCCGCAAGATTTAAGTGGAAGGGGACATGCCAAAGAGTGTGGATGAACAACATATACCACTCCTAGAACTACTGTTACAGGTGAGTAACCTGTTTTTCCCCACTGTATCCAATCTCATGGAGTCCTTCTGGGGGGCTGAGATGACTGGGTGCCCTGGACCTATAGTGGGCATCTCTAAGTACCAATGAATCAACTTCAGGTTGGTGGGCATAAAGGGGTTTGCTGGATGGCAGAGAGTATAGTTCATCCGCCTTCCTTGGCACCACTGGTACTGTGTTGGGTCTGTACCAAGTAGCATAGGTGGTATCCTCCAAAACTGGATATAGAGGAAGGGATAACAGCTAGAGTCTCTGGAAATTCTATAAAATCCATGAGAAACCTCTTAGTTGCGTCCTGCTCTTCCAAGCTAAACCCTCTAATGGCCTGCATGTCTTCCATCATGGCCAAAAACAAGGGATCCTCTGATGGTGATCTTGGTGTATGGACCACCAAGTCCTCACTACAGGAAGAGGGAATGCAGCTTACACCATTCTTGAACTGGCTGTCCTTCACATACTCCTCTTCATCCCCATAAGATTCCATTCTAAGGCCATGATGCTGGGACAACTCATCATCATCATCACTGTCGAAGCTCTACAGAGAAGATGGGTTTGTAGGCACTGGAGGCAGTCATAATGTGGGGTGAGGGGCTCATCGATGGGACGACCGGCTGCAGGGGCAGACCTGGCATGATACATATGATCATGTCCAAAAAGAACCACAAGCCGTCAGGGCATCGATGCCTCCTGTATTAGGAGTTAGGACAGGTATCACCAATGATGAATGGATGCCCTGCAGTGACTGCACCCTCTGGTGATGGTGCCGTAGTGTTTAAACCCAATCCAGGCCCTGATATCTTAATTGTATTCTTTATTTATCTGAAGTCTCGGATTACAAGCAACTATGAATCTAAAGACTTTTACGTAAGTTCCGCGTCATACACCAACAAATCAAAATACAGACAACTAAGTATACCGAAAAAAAAAATGCAAACACTTGGGTACATAAAGTTTCAGGAGGCTGTTAAAAGGAAATATAAACATACAGGCAAGGGCTATTGAGTAAAACAGAACCATTCACTGAATAGACTAAATGATTTGTGCTAACAAGGGCTGAGGCAGGAGGAAGCAGCCAGAAATGACTTTGTTGGTACGGTGATAGTCAGCCTAATGAAGGCTTTGTCCACAAGGTGGTGAGGGGGTAAGAGTTAACACAGGTGGGGCAGGTAGGAGAGTGGGAGGATATATGGGGGCTAGGGAGGGCAGTCAGAGGCTGTGTGCAAAGAGGTGCATTCTCAGGAGTTGTTTAAAGGGGCCCAGCATGGGTGTGTCAGCAGTGCTGGCTGGAAGCCCATTTAGCCAACTGGGAGACCTATAACTAAAAGACCATTGGGCTTGACTTGTTCGACGAAAGGGGACTTGGTAGGCATGATCTGATCCTTTCCTGGTGGTACAAGGGCAGGCGGAGCTGGTAAGCAAGAGCTGGGAGTTTGGTGGGGTAAGGCCCAAGCTAATTGTTTGCCCATACAGGCAAGTGTGGTACTTCAGCCCGTCACTAAGGTTGAGCCATTTTGTCATGTAGTAGAGGTCACACGTATGCGTCCTGCTGTGTGCACCCAAGACCAGCCTGCAGGCTTTATTTAGGGCTAGGCGAAATTCTTTGTAATGCCATGTCAGTAACCACGCCATATATGATAACACCGTAATCCACTACTGAGAGAATGGAAGATGTGACTGCCATTTTCAGTGTCTCCTCTGGCATACAGTGTTTATGTCTATAAAGCACCCCCTGCCTACTGTTGACTGCTTTGGAGACCATATTGATGTGCAATGACCAAATTGATGTGCAATGACTTGGAGGACAGCTGTAGAACTGCCTACAACCTCTATGCTAGATGACAGGGCATCGATGGTGGACGAAATTCCATCAACGACCAGTCTGAGACATGGGGATAAGACCTTAGCTATGGCAGTGCCACAAACTTGGGCATCACTACAAAAAAGGATGGGACTAAATATCCTACCTACTTTGACACATTTTAGGGCCTGTTTAGGAAAAATATTTAACAGACATTGAAACTGTTTTGGATAAATAAGTTTGGTCTAAACATTTTTATTTTACTACACTTTTCCTGCTACCGGCCGCCTGGTACCTCAGCCCGGTCACGGACCCTGCGACTTCCACTCTTACATTGGCCGCGACTCCCTGATACCCCCTGGCTTGCCCCCCCGGACAGGGTTGCGGCAGCAAACCTAAGTGCCACATCCGATGGGATAGATCAGGGAGCTGGCCTGAGAGCTGTGAAGCCGGGCGGGCTTCATTAAAGAGCGTCCAGCTGCAGTTTTCTAGACTGCACCAGGGTGGGGATGTGTAATGTCAGCGTCTGCCCGCCCTCTTGTGTGCTGTAGCGGTCGCCTGTGGTTCCCCAGCCTCCGCATGCTCTACCTCCCTCACTCGGGAGAAGAAAAAGTAGTCCATGTAACATTCTATCCTTCTTCCCCCGGCCGTCCTCTGACTCCCTCGGTCCGTCCCAAACCCGGTCACAAGCTGGAAATCCAACCGCTGTATCGAGCGGGCTGTGGTCTAATCATTTTATGGAATTAAGTATTTGCTAATGTCTCATTAGAATGCATTTGTGATAATTATTTTATATTTTGTAACACTGTTCTCTGTTTTATGTTTGGATGCAATTGTAAGCGAGATGACATTTCTCAACTTTCCTATCCAATACATGAATGATTCTGGTTCTGAAACGATGGCGACATACCATCATTGATGGGCATGGCAGTGCCAACGCCCAAGTCCAACCTTAGTGTCTGGTCAAGAGTTGTTGGTGGTAGTGGGGTGCAGGAACCAACTTGTCAACGACTACTGTGCGGGGCTCTTGAACCCACGTGTTGACAGCAGGCACAGACCTGGTGACAGCAACAGATCACTGTCAAAATCGTGCATACAATATCACGCGTGTTATTACAGCATATACATTTTAATGCTTCTTCATAATAGTGTAGTGAAATAACAGCTTGTATGTTATAGCGCATTAATGAAATGTCAGCTTACTTCACACTTTAACCTGTCCTTTTGAATTTAAAAGCCTTACCTCCCAAGTTTGCTACTGTTGTAGTCACGCTAATTTTTCTGGTGTTGCAAAAGGTTTTTTTTTTTTTTCTATAAAGTTTTATAAACCACACTACCATGACCGTACCACGCCATTTTCATGTCCAGCTCTGCATGCTGAGTCACACTCCATCGTAGCACAGGATATACATGCCTCTCAAGAGTTAGCACACTGTGTAAGCATCTCCCGCGTAGTATCTATTGCGGCGCGGCTATAGGCAATAGATCATGTAAGAGTGTGAAGCATATTTATCTTTCAGCAAATATAAACCGACCTAATCATGTACTGTATACATTTCTCATTTTTGTGTGTGCTTTCTTATATTTTGAGGGCTGTGGAACATACCATGTCCAAGTACATAAAAGGAAAAAGCAGCTGTTGGAAGCTGGTGTATAGTATCTCGGGAGACGTTTACACAGTGTAAGCAACATTGGTGAGGCTTGTGCATCATGTGCTGAGTTTCAGCATGGCAGTGTGTGCAATACTGGACAGAAAATAGTTTAGAATCGAACAGAAGAACAAAGAAATAAATGGATACTGTTACAATAAATAATGAAAATGGTAAAACTTTAAAATGTTTTTTTTTTTTGCCCGTCGCTTTAACGGTGCATATTCCTTTTGAATCTGAATAATGATTTAGTGCTATTTCATTAGCACCATATTGGGAAACAGCGCTATAGTGTGGTAAGCGCTATTAACATCATGCGGTTATTGCTGCGCTATTTCGTCCAGGCTATTGGCGAGCGGATCCAGACAGCAACCTACCAGCTGTAACAGGCCCAGCACTGCTCAAGTCCCACCCTGATCTGCCTGCTTCAGAATCGGTCAGGAGACCGAGTCACCACCACCACCACCGAGGCGGATAGCAATGAGGTGGAGACAGGCTCACTGGCCACCACAGCAACTTGGGACCTCAACTGGGTGTGTTGATACCTGGGTTTTCGATGTTTCTTGTGCCTGTGGCTCCCAGAGGACTTCATCGACCAGGGTTCAACCATCAGGACGGACAATGCATCTCTTTCTTGCAACTGCATCTCCACAGCTGCAAAGAGCTCCCTGTCTGCGTTGCCTGGTAGCCAAGCTGAAACCCTGGCAGGTCGCACAAGCCTTGACGTTGTGGGAGAGGCCTAGACAGCATACGCACACCTCGTGCGCATCATCTTTATAGATTTTTCACTGCAATCACAATAGCTAAATAGTTTAGACGCCGCTTTCGGTGGCATGCAGTAAGTGAGGAATCACTAAAAACGTTATGATTTTGTGAAAACAGAAGAAAGGAATTTGTCAACAGTATTCATTTCCACTGCAGATCTGACTAGCGTAATCAATGGCAGGAAAAGAACTGAAGAGAGGGGGTCTGCCCACACCTTATATGTACGTGGGGACACATGACGTCATGTGTGGCCTCTGGCTGACTGCTGGTGAAAGTTCCCATGTGGTCCTAGCGCCTGCGATGGTGTAAGTTCCAAAGATATCACCAGATGAGATATCCTCGAAATTCAGATGTGTTAAATAACTGTGCTGTGCATCTGTTATCAGAGCTATTGATCACGTTATTATAGGTTGCTAGAATTACCTAAAAGCTATTAAGAAATGTGTACAGTGTAGGCCATTGGGCCAGCGGGTAGCATGCTGTGTTCCCATGCTGGCGATTCAAGTTCAGGGACGAGCTCAAGGAGCTGGCTGGGCAGCAAGAGGATGGGGACTGAGTGCTGTCACATACCACCACTCTGAGGCTGGGAAGGTATGGCACAGTGTTCTGTTGCACTCGTGACACCCTGTGATGAGCTGGCAAGCCTTTCTCACGAGAGGTACACGTGCCTGTCATGGCCTGGCAGGGTAACGTAGTCGGTCAGGACTGGAGAGGCAGGATGCCATGAAAAACAAGTCTTGAAATATCTCCACTATTCTGTTTATTCCATTTCCAAAGGGACTTGTATGCATGAGGATACAATTTCAAGATCACAAAAAGGGACATTTTTTAAAAAACGAAAACTACATTACACCAGATTGCACACATATATATTAGTGATACACAGTGGGGACCCCACAAGTGGCATCAACAGCATGCGTATAGATAAATAATTTATCACACAAAGTCCCCTCTGCGTATTTCATTTATGGAATAGGATAGGATCTTAAGTGACAGATCACTTTTTAGCTTTTCTTAAAAGAAAACATTATTTCTAAAAGTCTACAGGTTTACTGTTTGAACTAGTGGTGCTGTGCATTCCCCAATCCCGGCTGCCATAGCCACTGCCATGGATGTGGTGTCGTGATGACAAGCTGATGCTGCAGTTCACTGGTACTGCAGAACTTTCGCAAAAATTACAAACCATCGCTGCCTAAGTTCTGTGGCAAATGGTAATCCTAGTGTAGAACTTGGTCCCAAAGTGCTGCAGAAAAATGAAAGCCCTGCAGGTGACTTATCCATACTTCTGACAGACTCCTAGTAGTTCTCCGAGAGGAGGGGCAAGGCACGCACCCCTATTTGGCAACCAGAGACTGGAGAACAGAGGCCCCAAAAGCAGCATTCTGGTGTAACTCAAGACTCATGCTGAATTTGGAGATGAAGGTGTGTGCTGACCTCGAGGTAGTCGCCCTACAGACCTTCTGTATGGGAATATCCCCGGAAGCAGCCACCAATGAAGTGGTATGTCTGGTGGAATGAACCCTGAGCCTTACAGCTGGCTCCCAACCAGCCAGCCTACAGCAGAAGTCAATGTAGGAGACAATCCACCTGCCAATCATCCTCTTAGCTGCCAGTCTAACCATAGTTCCATAAGTGGTATATGGTACACATCCACACTTTGGCAGTCTTCCTTCCCCTTTAATTGCAGCCGGAATGTCTTCAAGCCAAGTTCCTCCCACCCACCCAGTTGATATCCTCCTCCTCAGCTCTGCCCCATGACATCAGATCCTGCACGCGGGAAGGTGTGTGCCACTTGCCAGGGGAAGTCAGGTGGGTTGTGTGGATGTGCACCCCACACCATTCCTAGAACGACGGTAACAGGTGCGTAACCCTCATTTTTATGGGAGTGGATATGATGTACTATCTATACTTTGGCAGAGTCCTAGCAGTTCTCCGGGAGGAAGGGGCAAGGCACACACCCTACTCAGAAAAGGGACTGGAGAACCAAGATCCCAAACCAGCTCTGGTGCAACTCAAGGTCGAGTGGTAAGGGAAACAAAGTGTGTGCAGACTCAGGTACTAGTCCTGCAGATCTCCTGGATAGGGACATCCCTGGAAGCAGCCAACAAGGCAGCAGTATGTCTGGTGGAATACACCCCAAGCCCTACGGGAGGCTCCCTACCAGCCAACATATAACAGAGGTCAATGCAGGTGACAATCCACCTGCCAACAGTCTTCTTAGCTGCCGGTCTGCCAGGTGCACCTTCAGTGTAAGTTACTAATAGATGGCAAGCCTCACTCTGAACTCCAGCTGTGCGCTCCTTATAGTATGCGAGCACCCTCCACAGATCCCAAGTGTGGAGCCTGCAGTCGGTCTCCGAAGAAGGGCTGGTGAAACAGACCAGGAGGTTTATCACCTGGTTAAGGGGAAACTCCAAGACTACCTTCGGGAGGAACTTCGGGCGGGGAAAAAGGACTACTCTGTGCTTGTGGAAGACCAGGTCGAACCGAACAATCGGTGCCGGGGTCGGCTCCTCGACCACTACGAGGGGTTGTTTCGGCCGCTCCAGTTACAGGCACTTAATGGCCGGAGAAGGCGACAGAGTTGGCTTATTACCGAACAATAAGAGCTGCTGCCACATTAAATTCTTGTAGCGCCGACGCAACTTGCGCCAGAGCCTATCCTCCGAAGAGGATGGCAAAGATGAGCGGCATGGTGCCGAGACTGCCGATGACGTGAGGACAGAGACCGTGACCGAAACCTTCGGGGGTTCCGAGGGTGGGTCAGAGAGGGGATGGGGGAAACCCGCTCCTCCCTCGGTTCAGGGACCTTAACCGGGGACTCCGGCACAGGAGGCACAGGCAAGTCCTCTGTTTCCACCAGGGGAACCGGTGAAGTAGGGTTGTCGGCTTCTCCAGTCGACAAACTGTCCGATGGGTCGAGAAAAATCTCAACCGCGTCAACAAATGTCTCGTCCGGCTGACCTGACGGGGGCACCGTGAAGCCAGTGGCCGCAGCCGCAACCTCAACCAAAGTTGAGAGTCGACGGTCCAATGAAGGGGATCTCTCCTGCTCCCACAAACGTCGACGGTGGGACTTACCCTTAGAGTCCTTCTTCTTGGACCAACTGGAATGTCCCAATGGTCCTTCTCCCTTGGTGGAGAGGGACTGGCAAAGCTCCTTAAATGAAGCCGTGTAGAAGGAGCCCAAAGAAAGCAGGATAAATGCTACAGCTGAGGAGGAAGAAGCAGCACTGGGTAGCCTCCTCCTCGAGGGCAATCAATTGCTCCAAATGTTCCGCGGAGCCACTGCTGCGGACACCGCCCAACGGGCCTCCTTTTACTTGACTGGCAGATACCGTTTTTCAGGTCGCCCGAGAAGAAGTCTGGCAGCGCAGTCCTCCAAGACCAAAGCCGAAAAGGACCTGTACAATTTGCAGGCCTGCGAGTCGTAGCCAAGGCCCAGGCAGTAGACGTACGTGGAGTGCGGATCAGTCCGGGATATCTTCTGCCCACACGGGCACTGACGGAAGCCGGGAGTCGATTTGTCCATCGCAGCCGTGAGGGAAGATGAAGACCGAAGTCTTGTAAATTTTAAAATAAGTTTCGGAAATTCCGAAGAGTGTGGATCCAGGCCTAAAACGCAGAGCGCTAAGGAGGGAACCTGAGCTTACAAGCAGTACGGAAGATCTGGCATCATGGGGCGGAGCCGAGGGTTTTACACCCGGGTAGGTGGGAGGAGCCAGCTTGAAGACCTTCTGGCAAGATTTAAAGCGGCAAGGAACCTGCCAGACAGTGTGGACTGAACATATCCATGTCCCTAGAACCACTACTTTCTGAGGTAAAAAGCAGCTTAAAATAGGATATCACTGAAAACACTAAAGACACGATATTTTTACCACAAAATAACTGACAAGAACTATGAGGAATCTGTAGAATACACGATCTCATGGAACCTACTGGAACTGCTAAAACCATGGAAAACATAATAAAATTGCATTATTTACTCACAAACTCAGCAATGTCACATGAAAAGTAATAACTTCAGTGAAATTTGTCTGTGGCCAAAATTGAGAAAGCACCAGAGGCAGTGTTGCTCAGTCGCGGAGAAAAATTTGGTGCCCTCTGGGCAGGCTCCACTCAGCACACCTTCAAGTTCTCTTCTGATTGGCTAATTAATTTATTCATTAGCATAAACTCCACCTCCAAGGCAGCACAACCTAGTCAGCTTGCTGCATATTGTTACTGATGCTTTAAGGACCCCTGGGGTGAGAAGAAAGTGGTTTTCCACAACAAGTGTGACATCTCACACCTGTACATAAGCTCGAAAGACTTGACCATAAGCACTGCCAGAACCAGCAACAAGTCCCAAGGTGGTGGTGGAGGTGGTTCACGCACTGGTGGGTTCAAGTGTTCTAGGCCTTTGAAAAAGCACCCACCACCTTCTGCTGCACCACCACTGCATACCAGTCCACGCCAGGCATGCAGATACGGCTGCCAGGTGCACCTTGAGGGTCATCTATCTCAGCCTCAGCTCGGAGAGGGACTAAAGATAATCCAAAATGCTAGCCAAGGGGATCAAGTTCCATGCCCAGATGGAAAATCTTCTCCACTTAAAGGCACTGCACTGGGAGTCAACTCTTTGGGAAGCCTCCACAACATGGAACACACTTTCCGGGACCCAGGGCCTAGAACTCTGGTTGCTCAGAAACCACAGATTCAAGATCCAGGTGCAAGACCTTTCCCCAATGAATGTGATTAAGTCCAGGCACAGAGGCAACCACAACGGAGGCCTGCTGCAGAGCCTGAGGAGCTCCGGCTAACAGAACTGTTAAGACCAGTCCGGGGCGATCAGGATCATCCATGCCTTGTCCCTCCACGCCTTGAGGATCAGGGGGAAAATGAGGAAATGCATAAAGAAGGCCTGGGGTCCAGGGTCTCGTGAAGGCATCCCCCAGCAGTGTCCCAGACTGAAAAGGGGGAGGGGGGAGCACAAAAAAGCCTCACCCTTACATTCTCCCAGGAGGCAAAGAGATCCCCCAGAGGAATGCCCACAGGGAGAAGAGGTGTCTCACCACCTCCTGATGCAGTGACCGCTCATGAGACATCTTGCCCACCTGGCTGAGGGCACCTGCTAGATGGGGTTGTGTGCTCCTATGACATGGATTGCCAGGAGATCTGCACCCAAGCTGTGCATGAGTTCAGGTGTGGAGGGCCTCCCAACACAAAGGAAGGGAGTGTGTGCCACCCTGTGTGTTCAGGTAGACCATGGTCATGGTGTTGTCCATCTGAACTTGCATGAGCTGATCCTGGATGAGAGGAGCGAATTCCGTCAAACGCTAAATGCACTACACGGAGTTCCAGCAAGCTGATGTGGAGATGGAACTCCCTGTGAGTCCAAAACCCATGGGCTCTGTGGTCTCCATGGTGCCCTTCCCATCCCATCAGAGACGTGTGTCAAAGAATGACCATCAGCTCTAGGTAAACAAATGGGACTCCTTCCTCCAGATGTTCCAGGATAAGCTACTACTAGAGGCAAACACATCATCTGGGTCACTGCAACTGGCTGGTCCAAGTGACGTAGGCGCCGAGACCACTGATGGCCCAGCTCCCACTGCAGGTGCTGCATCGGTCAGCAAGTCCATCTGACCACACTGGTGTAGGATACCATGTACCCCAGCAACCGCAAGGAGTCCTAGGCATGGCACAAGCACCATACCTGAAATGATAGTGCAAAGGAGGTAAGATCCGATCCCTCATCCACAGGAAGGTGAGCGTTGGCCTAGAGGGAGTCTAGCTCTGCCCTGAGTGCACCACCTGCGAGGGGATCAGTTCGGACTTAGCCGGGTCTCTGAAGGTTCAGAGGACCAGGTCCCTGGACCACTCCACTGCCTCTCTGTATGTCCCAGCTATCAGCCAATCATCCAGGTCGGAGTAGACCCTCACCCCCTGGCATCGCAGGAATGCAGCCACCATTGCCATACAGTTGCTGAAGACCCTGAGGAGAGGCCAAAAGGCATGACTTGGAACTGATACAGTGCCCCTTCTGCGCAGAAATGGAGGTACCACCAAAGGGATGGACTGAAATGTGGAAGATTGCGTCCTGAAGGTCCAGGGACCAGGACCACATGACCTGGTCCAGAGATGGAATAATCTGGGTCATTGTGACCATCCTGAACTTGTGCTTCCTTAGAAACAGATTGAGATCGTAAACATCCAGTATGGAGCATTAGCTCCACTCTGTTTCTGAACCAGGAAATACCTGGACACAAATTCCTGACCTGCCGCGGAGTCTGGGACACAGGCTATGGCTTGTTTTGTGAAGAGCTGAACACCACCTTCCGAGTGTGCACAGCATGTCCTGCGACACCACGGACATGCTGGGAGTATGGGGTCAGTAAGGCTGGAGAGCCTCAAAGTCAAGAGGCAACCCGCTGCATACCACTTTGAGGACCCATTTGTCGAAGGTTGGTACAGAACAATGATACCAAAAATGGCGTAACCAACCCCCCAACAGGAATATAAAGTAGGGACTGGGCAGGAGGTGAAAGGCCCCCCTCAACCCGTCACTGGGTAGCTCTGGAGGGGGCACTGGCTGCTGCTGCCAGAGGGGCACCACTACCCCTACCCTGCCCTTTTTGGGACCCTGATGGGGGAACTTGATTTTGGGACCCCAAGCCTAAAACTGCTCCTGCTGGGGCTGCTGTGACGGAAAGGGCCACAACTGAAAGGATTTCATCTTCTGTTTCTGTCCTTTCTGGTCTTCTGGGAGGAAGCCACAGAATCAAGGGTGGCACTGGACTTCTTCATCCTTGTGAGGTGTCCCTTCCACCCAGAAGCCAAAAAGGTCAGTGCCCAAGAAGGGAACATCAGCCAACTTGTGCTAAGTGTCTCAGCCAGGCCTTGTAATGCATCATAACGGCTGCTGCCATGGCACTGGCGCAGGACTCACCAATGCCCAAGGCCATCTGAAGCTGGTGTTTGACCAGCACTTGACCCGGGTCTTGGACCATTTTTACTGCAAACTGCCTGATGACAGGCAGGTAAGGGAGGGCATTATCCAGCACTCCCATCAGGGCATGACCAAAATAAGATATCATCAGTGTGTAACTCACCTGACAAGACATCAAGGGAGGACGCAACATATACTAACATACTAAAATGCCAGCAGAATAGGCCTAACGGTCTTTCGTGTCTGCTCGTTTGGTCAGCCCCCACCCTGGGTGCTGACCTTGCTGTCCCCCTCGCCTTCTCTGGCTTCTCCCTTCCCAGTTCCGGATATTCTTGCTGCATTGGATTTTGCTTCCAGAACCCTTCCCCTGTACCTGTCCCACCCCCTCTTGAACCCCTCCACTGTCCCTGCCTCCACCAGCCCCCTAGGCAGCGCATTCCATGGCTCCACCACCCTCTCAGTGACGTAGCACCTCCTCCTTTCTCCCCTGAATCTTCCCCTCTCCAGCTTCCACCCATGCCCTCTAGTGGCCCCCTCCTCCTTCCTTCGAAGCACCCCGACTGTTCCTCCCCTATTTACCCTCTTCATGTACCTGAAGACCTCTATCATGTCCCCCCGGTCCCTTCTCTCTTCCAATGTGTACATATTTAGTTCTTCGAGCCTCTCCTCATAGGTCCTGTCCCCCAAGCCCCAAATCATTTTGGTTGCCCTCCTCTGGACCCTCTCCAGGAGGTTAATATCCCTCTAAGTGTGGCCTCCAAAACTGCACGCAGTACTCAAGGTGCGGCCTCACCAAGCAGTTATACAGAGGGAGTATCACTTCCCTCCTTCTGGAGGTGATCCCCCTAGCGATGCATCCCAGCATCCTGTTGGCCTTGGCTGCTGCCCTCCTACAAGTCTCAGAGTTGTTCACCTTGACATCCACCACCACCCCCAGGTCCCTCTCAGCCATCGAGACTTGTAGCATTTCCCGTCCCAGGGTGTACACTTGGCCCGGGTTTCTGGCCCCCAGGTGGAGTACCTTACATTTCCCTGCATTGAACCTCAGCTTCCGCTTTCTAGACCATCTTTCCAGAGCCTCCAGGTCCCCCTAGAGGGCCACCCTCCCCTCCTCCCCATCCACCACCACCCCAGCTTCGAGTCATCCGCAAAGAGACTCATCTCACCCTGATTCCTGTCCTTATGTCAAAGACGGAGGCGCTGAAACAGAAGGGGCCCAAGGACTGATCCCTGTGGGACCCACATGACCCTCCTTGGGGATGAGACTATCCTCGCCAACTACGACCTTCTGGGTCCGGTCCTGGAGACAACTGCCTATCCATCTGATCATCTGGTTCCCACCCCATTTCTCCCAGCTTATCCAACAGGCCCACGTGAGGAACAGAGTCAAATGCCTTGCTGAAGTCTAGAAAGAGGACGCCCATTGGTCTACCCAGGTCCAAGGCACTCGTCACCCAGTCATAGAACTCCACCAGGTTTGTCTGACACGATTTCCCCAGGATGAATCCATGCTGTCTATTGTCCAGGCACCTTGACTTATCCAGGTCCCCCCCAGCCTCTCCTTGACAATGCCCTCCATCACCTTGCCCACCACCGATGTCAGGCTGACAGGCCTGTAGTTCCCTGCCACCTCCCTTGATCCCCCCCTGTGGATAGGCACTATATGTGCCACCTTCCAGTACTGGGGCCCACCCTGTCCTCAGAGAGATGGTGAAAAGCTCTGCCAGGGGTTTCACCAGGACATCCGCAAGTTCCTTCAGCACTCTGGGATGTAATTTATCCGGCCCCGGTGCTTTCTCCATCTTAAGGGAGCTGAGGGCTTCCTCACTCTCTCTGCTGTGATTTCACTTCCGGTACCTCTTCTCCCTGCTTAGCCCTCCCTCCTGCCAGTGATGCCTCCCTCTCCCCAGACCCGTCGATCAGTAAGGGTCCCCCTCTCAGTATCTCTGTCTCCTCCCATGTGGATGCAGACCCCATTTTCCTTGGTGAAAACTGAGGTGAAGTACTCATTTAGTACCTCAGCCTGCTCCCCCGGGTCTTGTGCCCATCTCTCCCGATTTAATCCTGCTAATCTGCCCCTTCACCCTTCGTTTTCCCCAATGTATCTAAAGAACCCCTTGTTCCCTCTCCTAATTTCCCTGGCCAGGTTCTGCTCCTTCCTTGCCTTAGCCGCCCTCACCACCCTAGTGGCCCTTCTAGCCATCAGCTCGTACTCCCCTCGATCCCTTTCACTCCTTGAGCACTTGAATTGCTTATAGGCTGCCTTCTTTCCCCGCACCACCTCCTGGACCTCCCTGGTCCACCAGCAGGGTTTTTGGCCCTACCAGCATTTTCGTCTTACTCTTGCACAGGTGCTGGTAGCATCCTGCACCCCTCTCCTGATGATTTCCCACCTACTATCAGCGCTCCATGTCTGACCCAATCCCATCCAAATGCTCCTTAAGTATCCTTCCCATTTCCTTAAATCCGCCCCTGAAGTCGGTTACTCCGTCTTTGTGCAGCCTTCTACCCCTCCTAGGTCCAGGTAGAACCAGACCGTGGCATGGTCACTCCCCGCCAATGGGTCCCTTACCTCCAGGCCCCCAATCTGGTCACTGTCTGCCAGGACCACATCCAGTACCCGCGCCTCCTTGGTCGGTTCCCTCACCTGCTGAGCTAGGAACGCGTCTTGAAAGACATCCAACAACCTCTGTTCCCTGGTCACATAGGATGTCATAGTCTCCCAGTCTGTTCCTGGCATGTTTAGTCCCCAACACCACCGCCTCTGCCCAGTCTGCAGTGTCTCCCAACATCTGCCACTAGACTGTCCTCCAGCTCCTCTGCCAGGGCAGGAGATCTATACACCACTCCTATTTTTACTCTCTTGCCCCCCCTTTTTATCAAGGTGACCCAAATCGCCTCCACGGTTCCCTCCACCTCCTCTACTCCCCCCTATGCCAATGCAGTTTTTGACTATCATTGCTACCCCTCCTCCCCTTCCCTCCCCCCTGTCCTTCCTGAACATAGTGTAACCCTCCAGGTTCAGGTCCCAGTCGTGTCCTGCAGTGGCCCAAGTCTCAGTGACCGCTGCCACATCCACTGCTCCCTCAGTTAGCATCGCCTGGAGCTCAGGCATTTTATTGCCCAAGTTCCTGGCATTTAGCAGGACTACCTTCCACCCTTTCCCTATAGTTCCATTTCCTCTGCTTGTGTTCCCATGGGGATTCTGTTTTCCCCTGGTCTGCACTTTGCCAGTCGGCCTTTTCCCGCAATCCTCCAGCTCCCCAGGGGGGTGGAGACAGAGTCCCCTTTATCGGCACCCCCATGACAGCCTTTTCTCCCATCCCTTCCCCTTTCACAAGTTTAAACCCCACTTTTCACCAATGAACCCCTCTATTTTCAACTTAAGGATTCCCTCCTCCAAATTGAGATGGAGTCTCATCTCTAGCATACAGCTCCTTATCCTCCCAGGTCTCCCCAATCCCCCATCAACCCATACCCTCTGGCCTCACACCACCCCTGAACCACTGGTTTATCTCCTAATCTTCCTTTTGTGTTCCCCACTAGCCCTTGGCACTGGCAGGATTTCTGAGAAGGAAACTGTGCATCCTATGTCATGACAGACCCTGGCAAGCTCCCTGAATCTTGCCTGTATCTCTAGCTCGCTATTTACCTCAATGTCATTTGTACCCAGGTGGACCAGTATGTCCGGGGAACCCCTACAATCCTTTGCCAGCTAATATACCTCGTGCTTAGCCCTGTGCACTGTTAGTCCAGGGAAGCATCTTGTTCTAACTGGCCAGGCTTCTCCCTCCCTATCCCATTTGATACCCCTGATCATAGAATCCCCCAACAGGAGCACTCTGACTGCTCCATTTCCCCCCTTCCATGTTCCTCATCCTTTCTACCGGCCCCTCCACCCAGCTGGCTCCTTGTTCCTCCTCCTATCTGGATGCCACATGCCACCCCTCCTTATTTACCATGGCCACCCCCCCTCCAATCCTATGCCTCTCCTCCTCCTGAGTATCCTTCTGTACCTTGCTAATTCCCCCCTCACTGCTCACGACTGGTCCTTCTCCCCCATCTGCTAAACTAGCCTGGCTCGTCCTCCCTTCCTTCCTGTCTCCATTTAGTCCCTCCTTGCTCGTTGTGCTCCCCTGGCCTAAACCCTCAGCTCCCTTTACTGAATCCTCCTTGTACTTCTGGTCCTTCTCCTTTACCTTTCCTCCCAACTGGTCCTTCTCCTTGCGCTTTCCTCCCTCTTCCCCACCCCTCCTGCTCTGATTCACTGCTCCCCCCATTTTCCTGCATTCCAGGTCCCCCGCTGTTCTTCCTGCTATCTGGCCCCTGCCTCCTGCCCCCCCACTCCCTTTCCGTCTCTAACCACCCCTGTCGTGGCTACATCACCCTCCCTCATCCTCAAGCAGAAGAAGAGATTTAAAGCAGTTACTGAGTGTAAGGTCTGATCCACCTCCCCGCCTTGCTTCCTTCTGTCCAGCCCTGGCCATCTGCCTACTTCCCTGAGAATGTTGTCCCTCCGTCCCTCCTTTGAGAGGGTCCCCAGTTACCTGCCTGCTTCCTTGGTAGTGTCCTTTTGGAACCCCTCTGCCAGGGTCCCTATGTGACCCTGAGTATTCTCCTGCACTCCTTTCCCTATGCCCCGCCCCCAGTGCTTGGTGCAACCCGGGGGAGATCCCCAGCCCCTTCCCCAACCATACCGCCCCTTCCCCAGCTGTCTCCTAATCCTCGCAACCTCCTCCCTAAGCTGTGCCAGCTGGTAGCACACTGGGCAACCACCGAACTTCCAAGCCCAGTCCAGTATCATGGCTGCTCCACACCCTGTGCACCCCACCACCCTCCCAAAGATGCGGCCTCTAACGACGTGTGGTTCCATCCCTTCAAACAGGTTTCCTTGTGAGCCACCAGGTTCCTCCCTAGTCCAAGATACACCCTACTGCTTAATCAGGTCACCCACTAATCTTAGAGACAGTTCCACTGTACACCAGTAACGCTGTTACTAGGTGCAGGACAACACATTAAACTTATAAGGGAAATGAACAACCCCTAAGCTCCTCTCTCCCAGCCTTTAAATCCAACCCCAGTGGTAGAATCACATGAGCTGCACCTGCAGCCTTTTCTCCAATTGCAGGCCAGGTGCTCCCCTCATAAATTAGCGGAATTCTGGGAGGAGGGTGGGTCTTGGGCAGACACCTGACTCAAGAGAGAGTGTATCAGCCCTGTGTCCCCTCCAAGCCCAGCAGCCAAAGAACCAGGCCCAAGCAAATCCCACCAAATAGGTTTTAATATACCTTTTGCTGCATGGTCAAACTTGTTCAACTCCTTGTCGTGGGTGGGGGTGGGCTTGTCCACATCCCCAGTGTCACTAGACTTCCAAAACACAAAATCAGTGACCAGACCCCCGGTTGAGGGATAGTCCGAAAATCTAGAGAATGAGCAGATAGGGACCACATACTTATGGACCATATGGGCTGAGGGTACCACGCAGGAAACTGGGTATTTCCAAGGCTCCAGCACCAGTCCTAAAATGGCCTCTGCAACAGAAAAGGCAACCCCCAGGGACTCGTTCCTATCCAGGATGTCAGTGAAAGAGCATGTGGCGCCTTCCTGCACTTGTTCCAAGAGAACTTCCATGGATTCTGACATAAGCCAGAAACCCACGGTCAGAAGGACCTCAACTGATTCACAGTGTTTCCTGTGAGTCCTTGAGGACTGCATGGAGGACCCACTGGAGTCATCAGAGGATTCTAAGATCCTAACAATCTCTTCAGCTGATCTAAGACTCTCCTCTACCCTTACCCTCATCACTTATCTCACCTGCCCTCCCCTTCTCTATACTTCTCCTGAAGCTCCTCTCTACCCTTATGCTCCCCACCTATATATTACCCCCTCACTCCCTTTATCCCTTTTTCTATTCCCCAGGCTGCTTTTCCTCACACTCTTGCTCCTGTAATTACTCTCTCCCTTTGAATGTAACCTCTACTACTAATGCTGCACAAGGTAAATGTAGTTTATATCTACCTTGTTACGCTCCTAAGTTGAGGACGATGGCCATATGAACCTAAACTTTATTTTATCCACTGTGCCTTTTTTTTTTAGATCCTATGTATTGTATTGCTTTCCTTGTCTGTATACATGCTCCAGGACCTCCTTGTGAATGGGCTTGCTCAATGGAGTTTTCCTGCAATAAACTTAAAAAAAAAACTTGACAACTCTTGCCACCATGCTCTACCCTGGATTCATCCAAGTGCGAGATTTCCATGGACAACCAGCCTGGCAAGCCAGTAGCCTGTCCACAACCAGTTAGCCATGCCGCCCGAGGAAGCCTGTGATAAGCAAAGTGCTAGGGGTCCATCCAGAGTAGTGTCTGAGGCTCACTCAACAAGAGCTGTAGAACATTTCAAGTATTTTTGAAACTATTTGCACTTTATGACAGCACCGTCCTTTAGGCTTTTGTACATGTTAAGCATTATTAGTGGTCAGGCAACAGTACACCACTATTGGATTGCATCGTTAGTGCTCCAAGATCAAAGCTACGAGCAAGTATTTGAAGCAACAGCAGGATTTAGATCCTGTAGAAGTAGCGAAAGCTCAGTATTTTAGAGCCCTTGTATATAAACACTGACTACAGTGATCTCTTGAAACCAAAAGCCTGAAAGTGTTCTGCTGTTCTTAGAAAGGAATGCTATTCCAGCACAGCTGACTTCAAAGCATATGCCGGTCAGCAATTCCTTGCACTAGCCATGCATACCGCAGCTCAGCATCTGTAAGATGTATGGTTATATTTGTGAAGCACTGCTCAGTGTCATAGGGTACTGCCCAAAAACTATTGTGTATGTACAGTATGTGCTCCTCGCTCCATACTTTGTAATGCTGACATTGTGCATAATTGTTTTTTAAATTATTTAATAAAATAGGTTATACACTTCAGTGGTCCAGTTAAGGGGCGTATTGGCGTATTTTACGCTCATTTTTGCCCTTTTTACACCCTGTGTAGTATCATCATGACTAGGTGTTTCCATGGACTTCACGTATTCGCACTTCAGTCCACCAGAACAGTGTGACCACGTTGCAAAATACTACCTGGCATACCGAAATACTACCAGCTTGGAAAACTAGGAAGTTTTTACTTCTTGGCCCAAAAAGTTACCTGGAACACTGATACACTTTTATATGAGCTCTCATGGTCAGTAAATTACTTAAACTAATCTGGAGAAAAATGTCTCACCGTGCTTGATTGCACAACAATTTTCTGGACTGGACAGCTGTGACTTTGTTGGGGCTGGCCGGCCCTCTATAAAATACTGTCTCAATTTACCACTGGCACTTGTCAGCACTAACCCTCTAGTTATTCTTATTTGTCAGGAATACCCACTGACAACATGGAGTCACACAGAAATGTAGTTAATTCAGCTCCGTACATATAAGATACAGCAGAAAGCAAGGGCCCGTTTCCAGAGAAAAACTAGTGTGTGTGTGTTGGGGGAATGGTTTGAAGCGAAAGAAAGGTGAGAGGGTAGTTACAGGAAGGTAAGGGTGGGAAAGGGAGTAGTAGGGGGAGAGAGGCAGTGTGGGTCAGGTGCAAGAACGGGTATGGATAGTGTGAAAAAGGAGAAAAGTTAATAAGTGGAAGAGGAGGAGAAGATGGAGTTCTGATAGCATTAGTGCAGACATACACTGAACAGCTTTCCTGTACCTGCCCAAGTCACACAGAGCATGCCTGCATAGTTGCAGAATAAGTGAGACACTCCAGCCACAGAGTCTTAAACTTAAAAAGCCAGAGGGCCTGAGACCTTCTCTCAGCTTAAATGACTGCAAGGAATGATGGGGTTAATGTGTCCCAAATCTGTCCCACCTGAAACAATAGCAGGGTACTAAATTTGAACTCTGGTAAGTGAGATTTAGTTTTACACTGGGGAATTACTAAACATATAAAACTGAACAAACTGTTAGGTCACAATGTACCCTGCTGTTGGCAGATTCATACATGTCCCCTTCCACCTTCCGAGCATAGGCTGCAGATTCTCCATAAATCGATTCTTCAGTGCTGCTGGATCAGGGGTAGGAAATATGGCTTGGACACTGCAATAAGAAACAAAAAGTACAGGCTCTGAATCTACTGCTTAAGCAAATAATTTTATAACGTACTGCAACCCCTGGTGAAATACACACGAACAGCAATGGTCATTTCAGTTTCTCAAACACACTTGATCCCTCTCAAAACTGCACACAAATATTTCTTTGTCTCCTCCATCTCAGACACTGACACACACAAGCAAAATATACACATGTAACTTTCACACAGCCAACATACACATACACAAATCTGAAGTCTTTTATTCTTATATTCCAAATCCAAAAATGATTTTGTATTTACCTGCACCCATGTACGCCGTCTCATGAACATACACACACACACACACACTCTTACAGTAAAGATGAACACAATCCCTTCATAGATAGGACATACATACAACAAGCAGAGCGCACACCCTCTCACACAAGCAGAATAAGGTTGTTACGACCAATAAATCTTTTTTTTTTTTAAAGTGCATTTATCCACAGCCACACACTATTCTTGGTACCAGGGCAAGCGCAGAGAGTTAAATGTTCAGTCTGAAAGGCCATCTCATGGCATCTGTCACTCAGCTTGTGCCCTCTAGCTCCAAACCAACAGATATGATTATTCACAGAACGAGGTCAAAGTACTATGGAGATCCAAACCCAGAAAAGATTCACTGCACTAAACAAGGGAGTGTGGATAAATACTATTAGAAGAAAGACCGTTACGGGAAGTAAGTACAGTTACTCACCTGTAACCAGAGTAGCATACAGTTCACAATTACACTTTGACACTTTCCTGGAACAGGTCGACCCGTCCGACATCTCCAAGCTAAACTCCTCCCACCACCTGGACGATATATCCTCTGGCTTTGCCACGTGATGTCAGATCTTTGCATGCTAGAGGCAGGGATCCGTACACTTGCTAAGGGAGGTCAGGTGGGCTGGGTGGATCTTAAGTGTATACCACTCCTATGAAGTACAGTTACGCAAGAACTTACCGCAACAGTAAATCTTCGACAGAGGTTCGTGCAGTAGATATTTACATATAGGACTGACCCGTCAGGACCCCACAGAAAAATTTCTAGCTAGCAGTCTCTGCGGGGGTGCCCCCAGTCAGGTGACCGACGTCATGCAATGTCAGTATAAAGGGGCGGTCCCCCACGTCCGCCTTACAGTTCTTTCCCAAGGGCCCAAAAAAGAGGCAAGACAAGAGAGAGGCAGATATTTCCCTTCATGGAAAAGGAGCTAAAAAAGCTAAGGGGGATGGAGCGGAAGGTATTTCATTTAAGTGCCTCTCAAGATTTACTGTTACAGTAAGTTCTTACGTAACTGTACTATCTTACTTCGAGAAGGCTCTTGCAGTAGGTATTTACATATAGGACTGAATCCCAAGCAGTCTGGGACAAGGAAAAGCACTCGGGAGGAGGAAAACTCTCCATGCTATGAAGCCTCTGGCTCAACGGGTCTTATGAAAGAAGACCTTGAAGCACAGCCAACCCGAAATCTGCTCTACGGCGAGAGGCAATATCCAAACTGTAGTGTTTCGAAAAGGTATGGACAAAGGTCCAAGTAGTGGCCTCTGACGTGACCCGGCAGGGTTTTCTTGTAATTGTCGTAATAGAAAGTGATACAATAAGCCAACCATTTAGATAAGCATTGCTTGGAAACGGCTTTGCCCTCTCTTTTGTGAGCAAGAGAGACAAAAAGCTGATCAGATTTCCTGAGATCCTTAGTCCTAGTGGTATAGTATCTCAGTATCCTGTGAACATCCAAGTATGCAAGAGGTACTCCTTGATTGGAGTGTTCGCGTAAAAGCGGGCAGCTCAATGGATTGATTCAGCGTAGATTCCGCCACCACCTTAGGGAGAAACTTAGGGTTGGTGCGCAGAGCCACATTAAGGCCTGAAGCTTGGAAATTCATTGCGCTGAAGTAATGGCCACTAGGAAGAGAGTCTTCCAAGAGAGGAACTTTAAGCCTGCTGAGGCTGCTGGCTTGAAAGGGGACAGAGTAAGCTTCTCGAGAACAAAATTCAAGTCCCAAGGAGGAGCAGGAATGTGAATGGGGGTCTCAAATGGAGGAACCCTCTGAGGAATATCTTAGAGACTTCAAACTGCGCTGAAGTCCAGTCTCCGAAGGGGACAAGGTAGGCTGAAATCGCTGCCATGTGGACCTTTAAAGAGGAATGGCTGAGACCCAGAGCGAAGAGATGAGGCATGTAGTCCAGGACTCTATTGGCTGGGCAAAAGAAAGGTTCTAACTCCTTTGACGTGGCCCAAATAGAGAACCGTTTCCACTTCATGGCGTAGGTGTACCTGGTGGAAGTCTTTCTGGCCTCCACCAAAATGTCTGCTTCAAGCGGAGAAACCCCCGAAGCAGGCCTTAGCTATGTCTGCAGGAGCCACGCATGCAAATGAAGGGATTTGAGACCTAAATGGACAAGGGTCCCTTGATCCTGGGTCAACAAGTGTTGCGACAGAGGAAGCGGAGGTTCCTCTGAAAACTGTTGCAGAACCAAACTTGCCTCGGCCAGAATGGAGCGATGAGGATCATTCGTGCACCCTCTGATCTGAGCTTGTTTAGGACCCTCGGAATTAAGGGAATAGGAGGGAAGGCATAGATGAATCTGTCCCTCAAATTGTGAGACAGAGCATCCCGCCAGAAAATGTTGCCCTGGAGCGAGAGAGCAGAAGGCGGGAAGTTTTCATTTTGAGGATACACGAACAGGTCTACCTGAGGGGTTCCTGAAAGCAGGAAGATGTCGTCTACTACCTCTTGATCCAGTTCCCATTCATGGGCCCTGGCTGAGGACCGAATGAGGTGGTCTGCCAGTGTGTTTTCTACTCCCGAACGTGAATGGCCATCAGGTAAAAGTTTGTGGGTGGCCAAGCTCCTCACCTCATTGCTTCCTGCATAGAGGGTAGGAGCGTATTCCTCCTGCTTGTTGATGTACCAGACCACACATGTCCGTCTGTATGAACAGATGACCGGGAAGTATGGAGGAGTGCAGGGCCTGAAGGACATAAAGGACTGCTCGTTCAGCATTTTTATGTGCAGATTATGTTCAAACCTGGATCAGCTGCCCGGTCTTGTGAGACCGAGGTGGGTTCCCAGCCTCTCCTGAGGCATCTGTTGTCAACGTCTGGGAGGGGGGTTCGATGTTGAAGTGAACACCCCAGCAAAGGTTCTCTTGTACCATCCACCACTGCAAGTCCCCGATCATGGGATCGGAAACTAGTACCTCCTGGTCTAGGTTGTCCAATGTTTGGTCCCAATGAGACCGAAGCGTCCACTGAGAAATCCTCATATGGAGCCGAGCACATGGGACTGTCAGAATGGCAGCCGCCATTAGCCCGAGGAGGCGAAGGACTGACCTGGCTCCGACCCTTCTGCGACTGGACAAAAGACAGGCCTGAGTCTGAAGGGCGTCCACCCTGTCCGGAGGCATAAAGGCTTTGCCAATGGTCGTGTCCAGGATCACCCCTATAAACTGGAGTAATTGGCAAGGGACCAAATGGGACTTTGCCTGGTTGATGGTGATACCCAGGGTGGTGAAAACCTGCAGGGTAAGGAAAAGGGAGTGTTGAGTTCCTTCCTGGACAGGCTGCCAGGGCCAATCGTCCAGGTACGGGAATACCTGCTCTCCCTGGGTACGCAGGTGGGCCGCCACTACAGACAAGCATTTGGTAAATACTGGGGGCAAGGAAAGACCAAATAGGAGGGCCCTGAATTGGTAGTGCTCCCCCTGAAAACAGAATCAAAGGAATCTGCGGTGGGATGGGCATATGGGGATATGCAGGTAAGCATATCCTACATATCCAAAGCACACAGCCACAGTCCCTGCTGAAGAAGAGGCTTAAGGCCCTGCAGAGAGAGCAATCTGAAGCGTTCGTACTCCACGAACATGTTCAGAAAACTGAAGTCTAAAATAGGCCTCACATCTCCCGTCTTCTTTGGAACTAGAAAGAAATGGGAATAGTAACCCATTCTCCAAAGGTGGTTGGGAACTGGTTCTATCACTGCCTTCGAGAGAAGAGAGGCGATTTCTTCTAGGACCAGAGAAAGATGTTCCGGGGAGTAAGACGACTTGGGGGGTGGTCTTCGGGGCGGTTTCTGTAGAAACTATCGAGTGTCCGGCTGTGATCAGCTGGAGCACCCAAGCATCAGACGTTATCCTCTCCCAACTCGGTAGATGGGAGGAGAACCTCCCTCCTACTGGTTCCTCTGGTGCCTCCAGAGGCCATGGGAGAGGTGAGGAGTCAGAAGGTCTGGGGCAGCGCAGCTTTTTTGAGAGGGGGAGTCTTGGCTGCTGGAGGGGCCCGACGATTGTTGGCCCATTTGCCCTGTGGTTTTGGTTTTTGTCGGTTACGTCGATGAAAAGGGCACCGTTGCCCCTGAGGGGGTCTGTGCAAAGACTCCATGGACTTCAGCGCCAGTGCCCTTCTCTTGCACGTCAGTAGCGATGTCCTTGGCGTCACCGCCAACAGCACCAAACCCCGAAGGGCGCATCCTGCATAGCGGATTGCACTTCAGGGCCAATCCTGACAAGCTGAGCCAGGCATGACGCTGAAGACCCACAGCGAAGCTGAGCTCTGTCCAGCTGTGTCCACTGCATCGTAAGTGGCACAAGCATGTGCAGACTGGCCGAACGAGCAGAATGGACAAGATCGTCACTTCCTGTTTTGTCTGAGACTCAGCAAGGGAGTCTAACTTGATTCCACCTGACTAAGGATGGTCTTCTGGTAATCCCTCATACGAGCTACATAATTCAGGGCCCTTATATCCAGGGTAGAAGACACATAGGAGGAGCTAGTACCATGACAGCCAGATGCACTGCACGGAGTTCAGTAAGTTAATGTGGTGATGGGATCCCAGGGCTGACCCAGGACCCATAAGGTCTGTGGTCTCCCAGATGTGCGCCACATCCCACCAGAGATGCATCTGTAGTGAGTGTGACGGGACAGTTCTGGGCAGACAAATGGGATTCCATCCACCAAATGTTGTGGGTGCAACCACCACTTGATGACATTCCACATCAGTTAGGTTACAAAGACCAGCTGGTCCAGATGACCTACGCGCCAAGACCACTGGTGGTCCAGGTCCCAGTACAAGTGGCGTATCTGCCAACGGGCCCAGCAAACCACAATGGTAGAGGACACCATGTACCCAGCAGCCTCAGGAAGTACCGGGCAGGGTACAAAAGCCCAACCTGAAATTATCACACAAAGAAAGTATGATCTTGAGCCCGGTCCGAAGGGAGACAGGCCTTGGCCAGCAAATCACCTGTGAAGGGACCAGTTCGAACTTGCTGGGTTGACAAGATATCCAAGTCTCCACTGGACTGGAAGGAAATATCTCGGACTGCTCAACTGCCTCATTGAGAGGACCCGGCTATCAGCCAGTCATACAGTCAGGGATACACCTGGACCCCCTTGTGCCATAGGAAGGCTGCCACCACTGTCATGCATTTGAAGATCCTAAGCACAGATGAGAGCCCAAATGGCATCATCTGTAATTGGTACAGAACCCCTTCTGCACAAAATCGGAGGTACCACCAGTGGGACAGACAGATGGGGATGAGGATGAACGCATTCTGGAGATCCAGGGCTCAGACCCACATGCTCTGCTCCGGGGTGGTAAAATCTTATTCAGAGTGACCATCTGGAACTTTCACTTCTGTATGAACAGACTGAGATCATGCAAATCACTGGTACAGGGTGCCAGTCTCGTCTATTTCAGGACCAGTAAGTACCTAGACACGTACCACTGACTTGCCAGGGTGTCCGGGACATGTGGTATGAATCCTTTGGCAAGGAGCCAAGTAACATTCTCCCTGATGGCAGACAGCTTGTCCTGTGATACGCTGGACTCCCAAGGAGTGTGGAGTCAGAAAGGCTGGGGGTACCTCAAAATCAAGCAACAACCCTCTGCCTATCATTTCCAATACCTACTTGTCCACAATAATGGCAGACTATTCTGGCCAGAAGTGGTGCAGCCAACCCCCACCCCAAACTGACAGCTGGGTCAGGGACACAACAGGATGATACCCCCAAAAAAAATCAGTTACAGGGCAGCTTTTAGAGGCACCAGCCACTGGGGTGGGAGGGTAACACCTCACCTGCTCTGCCTCTCTATTAGGCTAGCCGCAAACTTTGGCTTCAGGTGCCAGTGTTAGTGCTGTCCTTGCCTAAGCTGCTGCCAAGATAACTGCGACTGAAAGTACCTGAACTGGAAGGTCTTTTTCTTAGGTTTCGTCTTTCATGGATGACGATACAGAATATACAGTGGCACTGGACTTCTCAATCCTAGTAAGATGTTCCTCCACCCCAGGGCCAAAGAAGTTGACTCCTAAGAAGGGAACACTGACCAATTTGTGCTGGGTATCTGCCATGAAGATTCAGGGCCACAGTCAGGCCCTGCAATGCATCGCAATGGCTGTTGCCAAAGCACAGGCACAGGAATCATCCATGTCCAAAGCCGTCTGCATCTGGTGTTTAGCCAGCGACTGACCTGGTCTCTAACCAATTTCACCAGCAATGTCAATCAGCAGAAAGGTGAAGGAATGACTTCATCCAGCAATCCCAACAGGGAGTGACCAGAGCTGGCCATCATCACAGCGTAACTCCTCTGAGAGACCTAAGGATGCAGCAGCACTGACCTTTTTAGCTGCATGGTCAGTCTTCTTGGACTCTGTGTTCGAAGGCTTGTCCATGACCCCATGGCCACTGGATTTCCAGAAAACAGTGTCCGAAAATATAGGTTAATAACCTGTAACTATAGTTCTAGGAGTGTTATATGGTTCACATCCACACACTGGCAATTCTTCCTTAAAAGTGGATTCACCAAAACATCTATAAGCAAAGCTCTTCTTACAACTGGGTGGTACATCCCCTGGGCTCCGCCCTGTGACAAAAGATTTTGCATGCTGGAAGCAAAGATCCATGTGCCACTTGCCAGGGGATGTCGAGTACGTGGTGTGGATGTGAACCATACACCACTCCAAAAAAGTACAGTTACGTAAAATCTTACCGTAACAGTAGATCTTCGAGGAATGTCTCTTGCAGTAGGTAATTACTTCTGGGAGTTTCCAGCAGAGGGCGCCGTGACACCGCAGCTCTTCTAGCAGTTTTGCACCAGGGACTGCCCACACGACATCATCTTCCTGCTTCCTACATTAAGTATGGGGGGTATCTGGTATCCTCGGTTCCCCATAGATTCAGCTGCTAGGCGAGGAACTAGGGAAGCCGAGGTACCAAGGAGTCCCAACTCTAAGTCACTGGACCACAATTTGCTCTGTTAGAAGGAGGGGATGGAGAGGCGATATTACCTACTGCAGAGACATTCCAAGAAGATCTACTGTTATGGTAAGATTTTACGTAACTGTACCATCTTCCATGGAATGCTCTCTTGCAGTAGGTAATTACTTCTGGGAGGATCAACAGCAGTTATGTCCAAATGGGAGGACAATTATGACAGGAGACCTTGTAGGACCGCACGGCTGAAAGCAGTCCTACGTCGTGAGGCAAGATCAAGATTGTAATGTCTTGTGAAAGTACAGATTGTGGACCAGGTAGCTGCATTGCAGATATTTGAAATGGTGGCTCCTTTAAAGCAAGCCACGGTAGTGGCCATTTCTCTAGTGGAATGGGCTTGGACAGGTCCAGGTAAAGTCTTCTTGAACTTTTTGTAACAAAAGGTAATACAATTCGCCAACCATGAAGACACGGTTCGTTTAGCAACGGGAAGCCCTTCTCTGCCAGAGGCAAAGGTGCCGAATAATTGAGACAGTTTCCTAATTGACTGGGTACGATTAGTGTAATAGCGTAGTATACGCCAGACATCTAAGGTATGTAATACATGTTCACCGTGATTACAGTATTCAGGATAGTAAACCGAAAGCTCCAAGGAGTGATTTAGAGTATGTTTGGAGACTACTTAAGGAAGGAAGGAAGGGTTGGTACAAAGGACCACCTGTCCTTGCGAAAAATCAAGTAAGGTTCCCTACACATAAGGGCATGTAGCTCAGAAATATTGCGAGCTGAAGTGATAGCTACTAGAAACAATGTTTTCCATGAAAGGAAACGGAAATCACAGGTGGCTGCTGGCTCAAGGGTCGTCTTTTCTATAATGAAACTGAGATCCCCTAAAGGAGTGGGTCTTCTAATAGGAGGCTTAATATGCATCATTCCTTTCAAAAACATCTTGGCTAAATAATGTTGGTATAGAAGTCTGCCATCCAAAGGTTCATCAAATGCTGAGATGGCAGCCAGGTGGACTCTGATGGAGGAGTAACTTAAGCCTGACTCTGATAATGAGGCCAGGTAGTCTAAAACCTTCATCAGTGGACAAGAGTAAGGGTCCCGTGAGCAAGAAGCAGACCACATGTAAAAGCGTTTTCATTTGGAATTATATGTTTCGCTGGTTCAAAGTCAGTTGGCATTCATCTGTAGCCCCCTCCCCCGGGTCGTGCCTGAAAACAGGCAGAATTTGTCTAGTATGCTTACCCAGTCAACAAAAACTAAATAAAAAAAAAAAAAAAAAGCCAGACATAAGAGTGTCCTGATGGAACAGGTGGAAGGTAAGCTCTGGCTGCGAGTGTGTCTAGAACAGCTCCGATGTATTGCAGAGACTGTGTCGGGTGTGGACAGGACTTTGGCCAGTTGACTGTTATCCCTAGATCATTGTACATGCTCAGAGTAGCAGCTAGGGAGGCAAGCAGAGATTCTCTGGATTCTGCTTTGATTAGCAAATCGTCTAGGTATGAGAAGACTAACTGCCCTTTTTTCCATAAGGCTGCTGCCACCACTGCTAGACATTGGGGCCGATGAGAGGCCGAAAGGGAGTGCTTGAAACTAGATCTATACATTCAGTTTAAACATTTTCACATGATAACTCTCAACTGCCTTCATGCCTATCCTAAAAGGAGGAGACTGGCTGTGTCCCCTGGATATGAAGGACGCCTAATTACATATCCCCAATCCATCCTGCCCATTACAAATTTTTGCACTTCCACCTCCTGGGTCAAAACTACCAGTTTCAAGCACTCCCTTTCGGCCTCAATGTCTAGCGGTGGTGGCAGCAGCCTCATTAGAAAAAAGGGCAGTTAGTTTTCCATCGTCCTCCCCTCACACACTCTGCCAAACACCCCCAACCCACACACACATACACAACCCTGAGCTTCGTCTCCCTACCAGCAGTGTCTGCCTAGCAACATAGAACTATTTGACGTGGCGGAGAAATAAATACCATGAAAACAATTGCAAATAACACTTTTTCTTTATTTTTTCACAAAAATAAAATGAACCATTGTATAATAGTAATATACCCCTCCAGGGTGTGTGGGTATACTGTTGGGCTTACCATGACTGGTGTGGTAAATCCTCCGGTATACCCACACCCTGGAGGAGTATATTGCTTAAATATGTCAGATATGGTTCACAATTCAAATATTCATGGTGCCTGAGGAAAAGACCTTTTTCCCCAGGTAGTCAGTTCTTTGGAACTCTATCAGGTGGTAAGGAACTCATGTGTTTGGATTTTTTAGTACAATCATGAACAGCAGTAATGACCAATGAATCCGCTTCTGGGATGGTGGACGGAAAGGGATGATCCAGAGGAGCCTGATACGAGCGATCTGCTTTTCTGGGAACAGCTGTAATAGCCAACGGCTGATGCCAGGCAGCCAGCATGGCATTCTGGTAGGTCGGAATCAGTGGGGGCACCACTAAAGCGGTCTCCTCTGGCAATTCAGGATATTCTGTCATATCATTATGCTGTTTGTCATGTTCTGTGCTACAGAATCCCATGACCTTTTGTATTTGAACCATCATCTCACTAAAGGTCGAGTCATCAGGAGGAGAGGTGCAACTGGCATAGGCAGGTCCTCAACCAGGGAAGAGACTTCCCAGTAGGGACTTTTGGGTTTGGGAATCCAGATCTTGGAACTCTTCGTCATCAATATCGCGGGAGATCCACTTGTAGTTCAGGTTCATCTGACAATAGTCTTTCATATCAGGAGGAGGAGACCAGAGAGGCAGTGGATCCCCGTCTCTGTGAAATCTTTTAGGCAGAGGTGACTGAGACCAGAAAGGATCCTCTAGCTCTCCTCGGGCAGAGAGCTGGGTATAACGCATGGTACGTAAGACCTCCTTCACTATCTTGGTAATGCCTCGTTCTTGGGAAAGGGGGTAAGCAGCTGGGTTGTGATACAATGGGGGTGATGGAGGGTATGGGATGGGCAGTGTGAGCAGGTCTTGCCCCTGAGAAGAATAAACCAGGGTCTTGGTCCACTTGCCCCCTGTAAGATGCCACCTGTGAGGGTGGAGGGGCATTCTGTAAAGCAAAAGCCATTGGTTTGCCTTGTGGGACACAGGATCTCGATGAGCCTGTGAAAGCATGCTCACTAAATATGTCAGATGCCGTCGACGGGAGAGCAGTGTATTTGGCTGAATTTAAGACGCTTGATAGCATAGAGGTATAAGCCCGCCTGTCGACACAGCAGCAGACAGCTGCATGGAGTGCTTTAAAGAGCTGAACGTGTCGTTGATGAAAGGGTATGAGCCCATTGAGAGGAAGCTGGAGAAGACACTCCGTTGATGGAGGAGCTACAGAAACAGCGGCCATCAACAGGCAACGCAGTTGGGAGTGACAGGAGGGTTTTTTCCCCTCTCTTTACCCTGCTGAGAACAAGAACCAAAGTTGAGGGAGCCCTTGGGACAAGACCCCTGGTTCTCCAACAGAGACATTGTCTGCTCCATAAGTAAGTGATGAATTTCGAGCAACCATAGTTTACGGGTTAGCTCTATTAAACTCCTGACAGGAGTTGCAGGAATTAGTGTCGTGTGAGGGTCCCAGACACCTTACACAAAATTTGTGATTGTTAAAGCAATAAATCTTCCTGCTACAGCGGCAGGAATGAAACAGAGCTCGTTTGCTTGAAGAATCTTTAGACATTCATTCTTGGAATCCAATTCTCGTCGATGACTGCTACACAGAAGTTGAACTAGCTGCTGTGTGAGTTGAAGATGGCAGGAAAATGAACTGAGGATACCAGGGACCACCCACACTTATACAGGAAGCTGGAAGATGATGTCATGTGTGGGCGGTCCCTGGTACAAAACTGCTAGAAGAGCTGCTGTGTCACAGCACCCTCTGCTGGAAACTCCCAGAAGTAATCCGTGGAAGATCTACAGTTACAAGTGCATAACCTGTTTTTCTAGGGACGTGTATATGGTTCACACACTGGCAGATTTCCAGCAGTGTACCATGGGGAGGGGGCAAGGCACGCACTCCTACTTGGCAAAGAGAGACTGGAGAACCATGGCCCCAAAAGCTGCATCCTGGCGAGACTCAAGGTAGATGTTGTAATGAGACATGGAGGTGTATGCTGTCTTCTAGGTGGCAGCCCCACAGATATCCTGAATAGAGATGTCCCTGAAAGTAGCCACTCAGGCAGAGGCATGTCTGGTGGAATGAGCCGAGCCCTACGGGAGGCTCCCTACTAGCCAACCTATAAGAGGTCAATGCAGGAAGTGATCCACCTACCAATCATCCGCTTAGCAGCCGGATGGCCAGGCATGGAGTCAGCGCATGTAAAGAGCTGTCGAGCCTCACCCCAAACGCCAGCCGAATGCTCCACATAGGAGAGCACCCACTGCAGCTCCAGAGAATGGGAGTCTGCATTTACATAGAAGTCGACAGCAGATATGGACCGCAAGGCCCATCCAGTCTGCCCATTTCTTTTTCTACCTTATAAATGTGCCATCGGCCTTTGCTCTGTCAGTGGCCTATCTATTCATACTCATCTGAATTGCTCCCTTATACCTATCCCATGCCTATCTGAAGCCCTGCACTTAATTCATAGCCACCACTTCCTGAGGTAGACCGTTCCATGCATCCACCACCCTTTCTGTGAAAAAGAATTTCCTCACATTCCCCCTTAATCGGCCTCCCTCTAAAGTCTAATCTCATGCTGTGTCCTCTTGTCCTGCTATTTTTCTTATATTTAAACATGTTAGACTCTTTCACCTTGTTAATGCCCTTAAGGTGTTTGAATGTTTCAATCATATCACCTCTCTCCCTCATTTGCTCTAGGGTATACATATTGAGCTCAGTTAATCTGTCCTCATATGTTTTCTAATGCAATCCCTACACAATTTTGGTTGCCCTTCTCTGGACTGTCTCCATTTTGTTTATGACCTAAGAGACATCGCACTCTCCGAGCTGAACAGCCGAAGGCACAAGAGGATGCCTGAAGTAGGTCCCAGACACCACAGATATATATTATATAGTTTTAGAAGGGGAAAACTGCCCAGGAAGGAGCCAGCTGGAAACAAACAGCAGGAAAAAGGAGTCACAGCTCCAGAAAGGAAAGGGACTGAAGGTCTCGGGGCCCTCCCAAGTTCCCTTTAATCCCGATTAGGACCCCACAGGTCAAGTTAACCAGAGCTGGAAACCTGGACCTTCGAGAGGCAGGGTCTAGACAATCATCCAGAGGAGCGGGAGTCCCCATCAGGATCGCGAGAGGAGGGCCCAGGAGAGCCCGTATCATGAGAGGGGAAGCACCCTGCTTGCCCCCCTAACAGTGGGCCTCTGTCACTCAGTGGAAGGCAAGAGAGCCGGAGATACCAGGAGGACTATTCACTTAATTTGGCCTCAATAGGGGGAAGGCAAGCAGGAGCAGCTGCCGAGAGCTGAGGCATGGGACAGGATGGAGGGTGGGAAACAGTGATGAATGGTGAAGATATACAGGAAGATCAAGAATTACGGTAGGTACGTAATTTTCATATCTTCCCTGTATCAATCTTCACCATTCATCACTGGTGGGTGATTACCAAGCCCCCCAAAGGGGACCTGGTACCTCCCTGAGGGAAAAGTTTTCCCTCAGCGCCCTGTGGGGGAAAACACAGGGAAAGGAGACCCTCACAGGCCAGGCTAGGCCCATAACTGGTCGGGGTGAGATGGGGCTCTCTTTGCCTGGGAGAAGGAAATTGCCCCTCAAGAAGAGCGGACGAAGAGGTGGGTCCACGAAAAGTGGAACCAAGTACCCTTCGCCAGGCCAGCGGTGTCAACCAAGAAAGGCAGAGCCACACCATCCGCCTAATGCAGATCACTGTCCCTGCCAGCCTGGACGCCACCTCACTGGTGCCGTATGATGACCTTGCCTGGTGCCTCGCAAAGCTCAGACCACGCACGGAGAGGGCGATGGCTTCGCCTGGTTGCTCTGAATCAGGCATTACGCTAGCAATTGGCCCAGCATCAACCGTAAGTGCCTGTTGTGATCGATGATGGGCCTGATGCATGCCATGTGACACACAGCATGCAAGGCACAAGGAAAGACTCTCTCCCTAGCTGTCAAACTCGCAGAGTCAGCCTGGAGGTCGGTCGTGCCTTGGGCCTTAATGCCTGGAAGAGGTGTCCAGGAGACTCAGTCCCAAGGTAGGGTAAGGCAAAGTTCCTGGAGATCCCTGGGGTGCACAATACCTCCGCTGACAGTCCATCAGGGCTGGAGAAGGGGTTGATGGACGCTACCTGGTGCGGTATGACACCTCCTGAAAAGGAACTGGCCAGGTAGACACCACCAGGTGGTGTGCACTGTATTCACTTAGAAAAGTGCGCATCGCCCGCTCAGGATTGCGTCTTGCTACCCTGGATACATTTATTTTAGTCTTTGGTAACCGGGTAAGGCCCACTAGGCACAAGTGCCTGTTTTCAAGGGCAACCTGGGAGCACTGGGCGGTTAAGTGACTTGCTCAGAGTCACACAGTATGCAAGTAGAGGTTGTGGAAGTCAAACCCAGGCTGCTGGGTGATAGGCTCATTCGCAGCTCGTTACTCTAACCACTAGGCTACACTGCCAGCTCTGGAGCGCATCAACCAGCCTCAATAGGAAACGCTGACAGGAGGTCTGGTCAGCGTCAGAGGACAGGTGGATGGATGGATCCTCTTCCTCAGGGGAGGAAGATGAAGAGGCCAACGAGTCCGAAGAGTCAGAGGGCGGCTGTTCCTGGAGAGCCAGGTGAAAGACCTGCTTGTCCATGGCTCTCACATAGTGGGGGAACGCAGCAGCTGTGGCCCTCAGCTGCTCCCAGGTCAAGGGCCCCCGAGGGACCCACATGGCCCGGGAAAGAGGGAGGAGGAGGAGAGAACGCAGTCTCACTGGATGAGAATGCCCTCTGCCAGGGCTATGAGACCCTGCAGACAATCCAACGCCAGGGAAGGATCTGCTTGTCTCCTCAGTGGCCATTCAACCAGTCTGATATGATCAGAACTGAGCCCAGAAGGGTATCTCCCCTCTCCCCCACAAAGGCAACCAAGGCTGCGCAGGTCCAGAAGGGCAGCTCTTAGCCGCACTTACAGGGAGTCTCACTGGAAGACGATAAAAGGGAGAAGGCAGTTCAGCACTGCAGCTGCTCCTCCTCAAGTCTCATAGGGCTCCAAGGAAGGCAGAGCACCTCATCTCCCCCCCATCCCATCAACTCTGAGAGGGACCTCTTCCTCATCACCAATTGCAGGGCTCCATCACTCCGCCTGCACCCACCGAAGTGACTGGCATGGGAGACCCATTTCCGGCACTAAAGGACAGAACGGTACCTGCTCCGGACCCAGTGCCGGAAGACTCAATTTCTACTGGGGCAGAACCACTCAACACGAGGTGCCCCCACGGAACCGCTGACTGCTCCAGAAAGGCTCCCCGTGCCAGGGCCTGCACGGATTGTAATTACTGGCCCCGAAGAAGGAGCAGATTGGGAGAGCGCCATAGTGCTGGGAGAAGGAGAGCCGAGAGACTTCGAAGAGCCGGGTTGCCAATCCTCATCCGCATCCCGATCATCCTCCTCCGAAGAGGAGATCAGGGAGTTCGGCAGAGAGGCCACCCCCAAGGTCTTCCCTTCCTCGGCGTCATTCCCTGGCACTGACCGCGGCGCAAGCGTAGGCAGTGACACTGGGGGAGCATGCATCTTCAAGGAGGTGACAGCCAAGACGGTGCCCCCAGCCAGGCCCCCAAGGAGCCTGACCATCCCTCCAGCACCGTGGAAGAAACCTCCACCCTGACAAGGCTCAAGAGGTTGGCCTCCACAGCCCGTATAGAACCGTGAGGAGACCTGGAGGAAAGGTTGAGACACCTGCATATGGCGTCTAGTACGACCCCGCCCCAAAGGTAGGCGGAGCACAGCCAACTTTAAACGCGTAGTATTCAAGCACTCTACGGTCCATAGAGAAGCAGGCGCTGCAATGGTCCATATCATGGTTCGGACCCAGGCAGGTCAAGCAACGGTCATGCCAGTCCATAATGGAAATCTGCCAGCCATAGGGACACTGACGCACCAAGGGCAAATTTGGTGCTGAGTGAACGGTGGTGGCGGCAGAACTTTGAGGCAAGCAAAACAGGTAGGCCGCAATCAGCGTAGTTCTCTCAGAGCTCCCTCACGAGGTTGTGCCCACTCAACGGCGGCAGAAGCAGAACTGAGGTGGGGACAAGGAGTCGGTTACTGGCCAACCCTCATGCCATGCAGTGCGTCAGCTCGGGGCAACGCCTGCCGCTCTCCTCACCTTTTAGAAAAATGTTCCCGTGGGCTCCTGCGCCTCCAGCTTGTGCCCACCAATGATACAGATTTATAGAATGATATTAGCTTAGGAGGCATAATGCCCTTAGGGAGCTCACCACCAATGTGGTGCAAAAGTTACTAATGGAGGTAAAATGCTTTTCTACTACCCATATAATTATCTAGTTTCTTTAAAAGATTCCATATTATTACTCTCTACTATTTCCCTCGGTAAAGTGTTCCACAGAGTGACTACCCTCTGAGTAAACCATTTACTTCTTTTATGAGTTATGCAATTTAACCCTCTGAGTTTAATACTATATAACGATGTAAGTGCCTATTAACCACCATAATCAGCAGTCACACAGCTTTGTTATGCACGGCTCAGAATTTTAAAAGTTGTTAACCACACTTGAACTTCCAAACAGTTGCATAACAAAAAGAATGCACCAGAGTTCCATAATTCTCACACAGAATGTAAACAGTGTTTTGACCATACACTATAGAGCGATGGCTGGGCATGGGGTGACAACCATACTGAAATCCTCTAGAGTAGTTGCTAGGGCTACAGTAAACCTCTCGAGCTGCGCTCTCAAGGTTTACCATGTTGCCCTAGCAACCACTTGAGGTGATTACAGCGTGGTTATCACCCAATCCCCAGCCATTATCCTCTATGTGTGCAGGTAATGGTTTGTGAATTATTTTTTAACAGACCAAAATTTTCAAAAAGAAGTGGATCTCTGGTGGAGTTATACATCAGACATAGGTCTCCACGCTGTTGCCAATAATCCAAGGAAAAAAGGCCCAAAGCTTGTAGTCTTGCCCCATAGTCCAGCGCTTTCATATCAATCTTTCGTTTTGTTACTTTTCTTTGGACTCCCTTTATTAATCTTTTACCTTTTATAGTAACCGACGCACTGAAAGAAGGGCAGTAGTCTAATTGGGATCTAACCATACTTGTAGAGTGGAAGAATCACTTTTGGGTCTCTACTATTAATATGTTTGAAAATACATCCAGTAATTTAATGACATTTTTGAACCTTAGCTGAGGTATGGTTATCGAAAGATAACCTATTATCTATTAGAACTCCAAGATATTTTTCAGTTGTTGTTACAGAGAGCGGAATATTATTCATTCTATAAGTGAAGTTATGATTATGTACAAAGTGCATTACTTTACATTTTTGTTCATTAAAGCACATTTTATTAACTGCCCAAGCACATATATCATTGAATTCCTTTTGAAAGGCATTTGCGGCTTGATTATTATTAACCATGCTGCCTAGTTTGCAGTTGTCTGCATACTTGGTCATTCAAACATTGTTGGTTGTTTGCATTATTGATATTAACAAATTAAAAAGTACTGGGCCCAAAACAGAGCCCTGTGGGACTCCACTAGTAACCTTAACCCACTGTGAGGAGTGACCTCTAATAACAACTTTCTGATATCTATTTTGCAACCATGACATGACCCAGTTAGTAATATCGGGATGAAAGTCGAACATATACATGTGGTTTATCAAAACCTGATGCGAGACATTATCAAAAGCCTTGGAGAAATCAAGAAGAATAATATCTACTGGAAGTCCTAAGTCAAGAGATGCGCTGACATTCTCAAAGAAATTTAGCAAATTAGTCTGACATGATCTCCCTTGGGAAAGCCCATGTTGTACAAGATCCTGTAAGTGATATGAAATATGTGCTTCAATCCGATTCAGTAGTGCTCTTTCAAATAATTTACCAATAACCGATGTAAGGCTAATGGGTCTGTAGTTAGATACTAGTTTTTTGTTACCTGCTTTATGTATAGGGGTGACAATGGCCTCATTCCATGTCTGAATTGTTTTATCTTGATTAAGTAAGGTATTAAACAGAAGTGACAAGGGACCACAAAAAACTTTAGAAGTTTCTTTCATGAAACTAGAATGTATATTGTCAGGTCCTGGTGATGAATGGTATTTAAGTTTGTGAAGCAGAACGTTTACCTCTAGCATAGTATTCGGTGGAAGATGCACTATTTCAGTTTCCATAACTTTTAATGAGCTTTCAGCTGGTGCAAACACACTTGCAAAATAGTCATTAAATTCTGCTGCCATGTCTAGTTCATTATTTCAGATACCTTTACTGGTTTCAGTCGGTCCAACAGTAGAATAGCTACCCCTTAAAGAGCCTATGTAGGTATAAAAGGATTTGCGATTGTCTAGAGTTTTAGTTGCCAGTTTTGGTTCAAAATTACTTTTTGCTTTTCTAATAGTATATTTTACTATTTTTGTATTTTCCTTGTATGAGTTTCAGTTGGTTGGAGATGGATTATTTTTAAATTTCTTATAACAGCTCTTTTTTTTGTTGTTTTCATTGATGGCCTTTTTTATACTTCTATTCCACCATAATGGTGTTCTGTGGCCATTACTATATTTTGGCCTATTAGGAAACCATATATCCAGACAATGATTAATCTTGGCATTTATACAGTCCCAGATCTGATGTAAATCTAGGCCATTTAGGTCAGTTTCCCAGTCCCAAATACTAAGGTATCTGTTTATTTCTATATAGTTAGCTTTGTTAAAATCTTTGACTATTGTCACACCATTAATTATGTTACTGCAGATATCTAACTTTACAGAAACCATATTATGGTCACCATCGCCCAAAGGCGCAATAATAGTTGGAGCTGACATTCTATCTTCAATATTAGTTAATATAATATCAAGTATATTGCTCTGTCTGGTCCCTTCGGTTACTATCTGGGTTAGATTTTGGTTAATAGTGAGGTCAATAAAAGAAGTTTTGACCTGGCCATGTCCTTCAAGTTTTGGCCAGTCGACTCTTGGGAGTTATAGTCCCCCATAAGAATATAACTATCCATTGTTTCCATATTTTTTTAATGAGATTAACAGTTCCAGGTTTTCGGCTTGAGATAAACTGGGGGCCTATAACAAAGTCCTACCACTAATGTTTCCTTGTGTAAATTAACTTGCACCCAAATAGCCTCTAATTTACTATTCAATATAGCCTCTGGTGTTATACATTGTGCTACATATTTATTTGATATGTATAGTGCAACCCCACCTCCTCTAGTATCAATTCTATTTTTATAAAATGTGTTGTATCCCTGTATTTCTGTATTCCATTCCTGTCCAGTGAACCAGGTTTCTGTTACCCCACAAATAGTTATATTGTCTTTTACTCAAGTGTAATTCAGTTATTCTATTTTGTTGGATAAACTACAGGCATTAACCAGTAATATAGTTATGAATCCTGGATTGCTATTTAACTTTTTTTATTTGATTTAAATGTTGTTTTATTATCTTTTTTTAGTGTCATTGACAGGATTTTCTACTATTTGTCTAGTTTTAGGAGGGCAAAGTGATAGTTGTCCTCCCCCCAGAGGAATTAGTTTAAAGTTCTGGTAATAAAATCTGTAAAATGTTTCTCCAACTACTTAAGTCCATCCCATGAATACAACTCTTCACGATAAAATTTCTCCCAATGGGTCATACAGTGTATATTCTGTCTTAGTGTCCATATACGCATCCATTCATTTATTCTCTTCATCTTTAAAGCGTTAAAATAAGATGCCTTAGGAATTGGTAGTATTTCCGAAAGGACAGGGACACGGCCTAAGTTTACCAACTTGTCTGAAACTGCCACAAAGTCTTTTTTTATATTATCTTCAGAGTCCTTAAGATGTTATTAGCTCCTAGCTGTATAATGACAATAGGGTTAGGCCCAACATTACTTAAAATGTTGTTTGCCATCGTTGCAACATCCATTATTTTTGCCCCACTAAAACTAGACAAGGTTCTGGATGTTTTATCTGGGCTACAAACTGCCCTATCAAGTTACTTAATAACTGAATCGCCTAACACCACTATTTCTTTCTTAGTTACAGATTCAGCGATTTGGGGAAGGTTGGAAAGTGTGTCAGTTACTGACCCCAGATATGCAGTGTCTGAAATCGGGCTGATCATGTCAGTTTCATTAGTGTCAGTTTCTAAGATATCAAAACTATTATGCAAAGGTAGAGTAAATGTATTAGCTTTTCTTCCTTTTTTGGAAACCTGGAAGCTTTGAACTGTAAACCATTCCTCATTTAATAATGGATCAAAGGCTTCTTTTCTGGTCCTCTTTTTGTTAGCAGACTGGATACTTAAGTAATTTACAGGTACAGTTTGAATGGTAATCCTGTTATCACTAACTGGAATTAAGGCACTGTAGGTATAGGGAGGACTGGATTCACAAGGTGTTTCAAGTTGGCCTGCCTTCAACCTCCTTGCCATTTGTTTTGGCTAGTTTCCAAGTATTCTAACCTCTCATTAAATAAACACATTTCTCTAAGGAGTTCTTAGTTTTGCTGACATTTAGGGCATTTGTCTTTTGAGTGCATATGCCTTCTTCACCTGAACAAACTGACATAACAAAAGGCTTTGGAGAAATGGCCACAGCCATGTATTTATTGATAAAACCAACTGTTTATATATACAATTGCTAGCGTGCTGTGTGCGGCTAGGTAGCCTTGGAAGGAATCTAGCTCCCCATGGAGCACTAGATCGTTGATGGTCGACCCTCCCTCCCAGGAGAGGCCCACTTTACCATCAACCCAGACCCTGCGAGGGACAACAGCCTCCGGGACATAAGGGATGGCTCTGTGACCAGCTGTGGCTAGCTCCTCCCCAATCAGAGGATCCACTATGCTGCGGGACCCTGCCCGAAGAGGGTGCCTTCCGAGCGCCATCCATCAGGCCCGCCCTCCTGTCAGCCTCAGGGAGATCTGGCTGGTCAAGACACATGATTCCCTGTTACCCCTCCTCAGCATTCCAAGACTACCAAGCCGCCACACTTACAATGTTCATGACTGTGACACCTACCTATCTGCTCCTAGCCTCTCTAACTAGAATAACTCCCCTTGCTGGAGAAGGCAAAAGCAGGAAGGAAACCCAATGGGGGGGAACAACAAATTCTTTCGACTCTAGGCGATCTCCCTTAGTGGGACAGCAAGTTCCCTGTCTCCCCACGCTTATCGAGGGCGAGGTTTGGGTGGGATGCGACCTGGGACAAGGAGGAATGAGGAAGAATTCCTCTGTGCAGCCTCGTGAGGGGCCTGGCCCTCCTGTCCCTGGCCTGTCCCTCCCCTTGGGAACCCCCCAGCCCACTTCTGGGCGGTCTACCTGGGTCCCTACTGTTCAGGTGTCTCAGGCCCCAGACAAAGCCCCGCCTGCTGTGATACCTTGCAGACTCCTCCAATATCTCTGTGGGAACTTTCCTCATAATAAGGAACATGGTACAGACTGTACATCTAACACCAAGGCCTCCCTCCAGAGTTATCATAGTGTCCATAATGGAAATAGTGCTCTGACACAGTAAAATATGATGCTCCGGTCAAGTAATCCAACACTGTACTGCAGAAGAATGTCCAACAAGTATTTCCAACTTACGAATATTAAAGTCTAAGTGGTTGGATGTAATATTTCAATGTTACTCCCTTCTCTCCTGATGACACCCGAACACGCAAACACACGTGTCTTTGCGCGCGTCTTCGCACAAGACTGCGCAAGACCCTGCTCATGCTCACCCTGCTCGTAGTAGGGTGGATTATATGCTCAATTTTACCTGGGACGTGTCTGTAGGAGTCAAACACTAGTTCGCTCTAACTTAAAGTATGCCTTTAAAAGGCCACCATTTCTTTCAAATAATACCACTCATGCATGGTTTCTGAGTCTTATTCAGCTATTCTCCCCAGAGTAAAAATATTTATTTCCCCTTAGTTGTAGCTCAAATCGAGAGAACGAAAGACTACAGGTACTCTTCCTGCACTGAAACAGTTAGCAGTGTTTCAGAAATCGTAGTACATCAAGCACAATTATGTAATATATAGCAGCATCTAACCACCTTAACAGCAGCAGTAGAGTGTATAAAAAACAGAGCATGTAGCGTCCTGCTGCTTAGTGCAGCTAGTTTTATGCTAATTGACCCAGAAGTCACCGTAGGGGTCAAACACTAGCTCGCTCTGGTAACTTAAAATAAGTCTTTAAAAAGACCATAATTTTTTTCCAAAATACCACTCGTGCGTGGTTTCTGAGTCTTACTCGGCTATTCTCTCTCCAGAGTAAGAAAGAACACGTTACTCACCTTTAACAGTAATTCTAGGAGTACTATATGTTGTTCATCCACACTTCTTGGCATGTCCCCTTCCACTTTAAATCTTGCTGGAAGTCTTCGAGCTGGCTCCTCCCACCCAACCAGGTGGTATATACCTCAGCTCCGTCCTATGACGCCAGATCTTAGCCTGCTGGAAGCAAAGTTGCATAAAGTCCCAGGAGGAGGTGAGGTGTGTGTGTGTGTGCATGAACATATACCACTCCTAGAACTACTGTTACAGAATGTAACCTGTTCTTCTAAAACCTGGATATGTTGTTCATCCAAACTTCTTGGCAGACTCCATGCAGTTCTCCAGGAGGAGGCAGGCAAGGCACACACCCACTACTTACGAAATAAAGATAGGAGAACCGAGGCCCCAAAACCAGCATCCCAGCATGACTCAAGGTTGATGTGGTAGTGGGTAGTGAAGGTGTTTGCGGACTTCCAGGTAGCAGCCCAACAGATTTCCTGGATAGGGGATGTCCTGGAAGCAGCCACCGATGCAGCAGTATGGCGGGCAGAATGAGCTCTTATCCATCTGGGAGGCTCCCTGCCCGGCAACTCATAGCACAGACCCACGCATGATGTAATCCATCTTGCTATGGTCCATTTGGCACAGGTCTACCAGAAGCAGCTTCAGCATAGGTGACAAACAGCTGGCGAACCTCTCCATGAATTTCCGCCTTCCACTTCTTGTAGTAGGAAGGCACGCTCTCAGGTCAAGGTATGGAGCCTCTACTCTCGTCCGAGGTGCAATTAGGGTAGTAAACTGGAAGAGTCAACACCCTCGGAAGGAATTTCAGGTGGGGGCACAGGACAACTTTGCCCCTTTGGAAGACCAGATAAGGGGACTCCACCAAAAGCGCCTGCAGCTCCCCTGTCCTTCTGGCAGACGTGATAGCCACCAGGAAGGCCATCTCCACGACAAATGTGAAAGCTCACATTTGTGCATATGTTTGAATGGCTTGCCCATGACCTTTGCTAAAAACCAGCAACAGATCCCACGGAGGTGGAAGTTCATGCACGGAGGATATGTGATCCAGGCCTGAAAAAGCGCCCGACCACTGTCTCCTGTGCCTTCAGCTGACTGGCCCACACCCGGTAAGCAGAAATGGCTGCCAGGTGCACCCTAAGGGTTGACGACCATAGACCCCCTTTGGAGAGAGACCAAAGGTAGTCGAGAATGTTAGCCACAGAACAGGATAAGGGGTCCAGATCCTTACCCTGACACCAAATGCAAAATCGTTTCCATTTGAAGGCATAACATTTCCTGGTCGATTCCTTTCTAGATGCCTCCACCAAGGTGTAGAGATCTTCAGAAAGACCCAAAGCCTTGAACTCTAGCCACTCAGGTACCATGCTGTGAGGTGCAGGGATTGAAGGTCTGGCTGGAAGACCTTCCACTGGTTCAGAGATATCGGGTCCGGGCATGCACAAAACCGCTCCGGGGGCCAGCAGCTGAGGCTGAGGACATCTGGGTACCAGAACTGGCATGGCCAATCTGGGACTACCAGGATTACCTTTGCCTTTTCCCTCCTCACCTTGAGTAACACCTTGTGGATCAAGGGAAATGGAGGGAAGGTGTAGAGGAGGCCTGGGGTCCAGGGCTTCAAATAGGCATGCCCCTGCAGCGAGCCCTGCTGAGGGGGGGGCGGGCATTAAACAGCCTCAGCTTGGTGTTCTCCCTTGAGGCAAACAGGTCCACCATTGGTTTTCCCCAACGGGAGAACAGGCTGTAAGCTACCTCAGGATGGAGAGACCACTCGTGGGATGTCTGGCCTATGCAGCTGAGAGCATCCACCAGCTGGTTCGAGGCTCCTGCCACATGGATGGCTAGGAGATCCGCCTCCTTCCACAGCAGATGGAAGTGCGCGCCGCCCTGTTTGTTGAGGTACTACATGGTTGTGGTACTGTCCATCTGGACTTGAACCACTTGACCCCGGAGCTGAGGAGCAAAAGCTGACAGCACCAGTCTGACTGCGCTGGGCTCCAACAGGTTGATGTGGCATCGGGACTCCTTGGGGGTCCAGAACCCGTGGGCCCTGTTGTCCTCCATATGGGCTCCCCAACCCATGAGAGAGGCATCGGTCGTAGGGACGACCGTCAGCTCGGGGTGGACAAATGGGATCCCTTCCTACAACCGGTCTGGGATGGTCCACCATTGGAGAGCGTCCCACATCTTCTGGGTTACACTGATCAGCTGGTCGAAGTGACCAAATCGCTGCACCCACTGGATGGTCAGCTCCCACTGGAGGGGGCACATGTGCCACCAAGCACAATGGACCACTGAGATGCACGCCGCCATGTAACCCAGAAGGCGCAGGAAGTCCCGGGCGAGCTCTGGCTTGACAAGAGTCGAGCTCTGCCCTGATGAAGCCCATCACCTGAGATGGCACGAGTTCTGACTTGGACTTGTTGATCAGGAGGCTGAGTTGGGAGCAGGTTTGGAGGGCCAGAACCCTGGACCTCTCCACCTCCTGAAGGGAGGAACCTGCCAAGAACCAGTCGTTGAGATAAGGGTAGATTCTGATTCCTCGACGCCAAAGGTGGGCCGTCACCACTGCAATGCATTCATTTGGTGAAGACCCGAGGGGCTGATGACAGACCGAACAGCATGGCTCGGAACTCATACAGGGCCTCTTCGACCCTGAAATGAAGGAACCGATGATGAGATGGACGGACTGGGATGTGAAAGAACACGTCCTGTAGAGCCAGTGAACAGTGCCCATGTTTCGCTCCAGGGATGGTATGATTTGGTTCAGAGTGACCATCTGAAAGGTGCGGAACCAGAGATACTGATTCAAGTCGTGGAAATCTAGGATGGGGTGCCAACACCCCTCCTTCATCTTGGGCACCAAGAAGTACCTGGAAGCAAAGCCTGGGTCTGTCAGAGGATCTGGCACTGGAGCTACTGTCTACTTGGAGAGGAGCTGAGCCACGTCATCTCGAGGAGCTGACTGGGTGCGTGCGGAGATCCGTTCCTCCCGAGAAGCGGGCTCAGCTGGGAGGTACTGCTCAATTCAGAGGCAGTCCCAGACCAACTACCTCGAGAACCCACCTGTCTGATGTGACAGCGGACCAGGCGGAAAGGAAGGGAGCCAACCCCAGGGGAGGACCCAGAGCTAGCGCGACTAGTGTGGGGTGGCCACCCCAACCCGTCACTGAGTAGGCTTAGAAGAGAAGGAGGAGGTTACAGAACCTTAGCTCGGCACGCCTTTATGGGGCTGCTGAGGACCCTGCTTGGGCCGAGGGCACCAAGCTTGAGCCTGCTGCTGCTGTTGATGCCGCTGTCCTTATTGATAGGAGGGCTGCCAAACCGCAGGGGAAGACTGCCGAAATGGCTTCTTTCTATTCCGCAGGTTCTTGCCCGAAGAACCCTTTGCAGAAGTAGCATCCAAGGTGGCACTGGACTGCTCTATACACTGAAGGTGACCGACCACTCCTGGACTGAACAAGTTGGTACCTAGGAAGGGCACGTCAGCAAGCTTAATGCCGAGTATCCGCCAAGATGGAGGAAAGCCTCAGCCAAGCCCTGCAACAAGAGGCCATTGCGGCTGCCAGTGAGCGGGCACAAGAATCTCCTATATCCAAGGCCGTCTGGAGCTGCTGTTTTGCAACAGCACGGCCCTGGTCACAGACCTGCTTGACTGTGGCCTGCATATCTAGTGGGAGATGAGGGAGGACCTCGTCCAATGACCACAAAAATGTGGTCCATATTTTTGGACTCCTTGTCCGGGGGTCGGTCAGTATTGGCTGAACTACCAGTACGCATAAACACAGGCGGCCACCAGGCTCTCGGCCGAAAGGTACTCTATGAACCCCCCAAGGGACCCCATGGGCACCGCATACTTGCGGGCCATAAAGACAGATGGTGCTGGGCAGGAGCCAGGATGCTGCCAAAGTTCAAGGGCCGGGCTAACAATGGCCTCAGCCACTGGAAAGGCCTCCGTCAGGTTATCCCCTCTCTTGAGAATGTCAGTGAGAGGGTACTCTGCCTTTTTGTGAATAGGCTCCGGGGCATTCCGGTGGAATCGGAAATGAGGAGAATGCCCTGGAAAGAGGAAGGGCCTTCCTCCATCCCTGCGCCAACCGACTACTCATCATCCCCGGGATGTGAGTGCAAGCTGGTGACGTCCAAGTCCAAAGAATCGTGATAGAGCGGTCTACCGCTTAACTCACCCTCAATCTGCTGAGGCAGTTCGGGGTGACTTAACAGACGTCGGGGAAGCCCAGTGTCCTGTCAGTCCTCTTTCGAGGGCGCTCCTCCCTCAGGGTGTTCAGGTGGTGGTTCCACCTGAATCGGTGGAAAGACTGGGATAGGCCTAATCGGGAGATGGGCCAGACCCACAGGAGGAGGAGCCGAGGGCTTCGGTTCCGGAGGGATTGGCTTCGGCCTAGGAGGCAAGAGCCAAGTGATGGCCGGTGTAGGCAGCGCAGCCGACTTTTGCCCGGTCAAGATCAGCTGCTGCCACATGAGGTCTTCGTAGCACCGACGGAGTTTCTGCCGGAGCCTCTCCTTGTCCGAGGAGGATGAGGACCTGTGGCGTTGCCTCTTCTTTTCAGTGCCTATGGTTCTTCCTCGGTTGATCATCCGAGGGGGTCCTGGATCGAGACCAAGATCAGGCCAACTCGGTCGATCGGGAGACACCAGAACTGGTGAGACCCAGGGGTTCAGGACTGGTTCCTTGATGTGGACACCAGCAGGCTGGGTCTCCTCATCCGGAAATACCAGGAATGGAGTCCTTTCCAATGAGCCGTCGGGACAGTTGGCGACAAGGGGTCGAGGATAATTTCGACCTCGTCGGCCACTTCCTTGGTCCCTTGGCCAAACTGAATGTCTGAAAAGCCAGCGGCCGAGGTTGCGGTCTCGACTTCTTGGGACTTTAACTTCTCCCGGTCCCAAGAGTGTCTCCAATGGGACGAAGACACCGGGTCCTTCTACCTCTTGCGAGAGCGGGAGGAGTGCAAGCCCAAGGGCACCTCACCCCAAGTGGGGAGAGACTGGCACATCTCCCTGAAGGAGCCCGTAAAGGTGGAGCCTAGGTTAAGTGGAACGAAGAAGCTTAAAATGGCCGAAGCGCGAGCTGCTTCCTCCTCGAAGGCCTTCATCTGTTCCAGCTGTTCGGTGGAGACTTGGCCGTGAAACTGCCCACCTAGCCTCCTTTGATTTCACCAGTGGGCTTCTTTCTCTGGTCTCCCCAGCTTCAGGTGTGCCTTGCAGTGTCCAGGGCGTTGGGATGAAAGTCAGGCAAAAACAACTGCTTGAGTGTCATGGCGACACCTAGGCAGTAGCACTTACATGAGTCGCAGATCGGTGCGCGACATCTATTGCCAACAGGAGCACCGGTGAAAGCAGGGGGATGACTTTTCCTCCATAGTCGAGACAGAAAAAGCACGATCGCTAACTCTATTGAGTTTAATTTTTGGTAAAACCGACAATTTGAAATCCAGGCCTACGATATGCTGAGAGCATGAGGGAACCTGCATCTTCCAGCAGAAGGGAAGATCTGGGGTGTAATGGGGCAAAGCCAAGGTTCTGGAAACTGCGTTGCTGTCCTATCTGCAGGCAACTGTTAGCTCTGAGGAAGGAGGTTGCCCACCTCCAGGCTGAACTGGCAAGGACTAAGGAGGCCTCCCCACCCAAGAGCACCACTGCCACAGAGGCTGCCAAGTATGAAGAGCAGTTGGACCACAGTGAGTTCTGGGAGGAATGCATGGTGGTGGAGCAGAGAAGCCCCTAGTTGTACCTTTACACAAATCATATGCCAGTCTGGCAGAGCAAGGTTCCTCTATGATGGCACACTCAGTGGAGACTAAGAAGAATGCTGAGGACACCCACAAAGGAGACCCACAGAAGGGTGGCAGGGAACACCACAGGGGAAGGAAACAGCTTCTGATATGGGACTCAGTTGTTGTAGGGGTAGACCTGGTGAAGGGAGAGGAGAGGGAAGTAAGGTGCCTGCCTGGTGCCATGGCTTGGAGGGACAAGAAGCGAATCCTCAGGATTGCAGAAGCAGCATCACAGGAGAGGGAACTAGATATCATTGTCCACCTTGGGACAAATGACCTAGCTAGGCATGGGATCAGTGCAGGATGAAATTGTGGAGGGGCCTCAGACAGGTAGTAAGCACGGTTACCTTCTCAGAGGTGCTGCCAGTCCATGGCAGGGGTGAGGCTAGGGTACTACACACCATGCAGTTTAATGAATGGTTGCAAAACTGGTGCAGAGCACACGGCTTTGGCTTCTTTGAGGACTGGGGGTACACCTGGAAAGATGAAGGTTTATACTGGCAAGATGGTCTGCATCTGTCCATGAAGGGAACCAAGATCAAAGTGACAGATTTAAATGCTTCCTTAGCAAGCTTTTAAACTAACCATGGGGGTGTGTTAATAGAGGCAGGAAATTTCAAGCCTCCCCACAAAACATGACGGGTAGTAGGTAAACACTGAGGTACAGTGCTCAGAGGGCAGGACAGTGGTAAATGGAAAAATAGACAAGGGCAAAAAGAGCAGGCATGGGGGAGAAAAGGATAAAGCCAACATTAAATGGAGGGCCATGAGTACCAATGCCCGTAGTCTGGGAAACAAGCTTCCTGAGCTAGTAGCCTTGATGGAAGATGAAAAATTAGATATTGTGGCAGTCACAGAAACATGGTACACGGGGAACCATGACTGGGATGTCAACATACTGGGGAACACAGTCTACAGAAGGGACAGGGAGGGGAAAAGAGGAGGTGGAGTAGCTCTATACATAAGTGAAGGGATCAAAGCTACAGAACTAAAAAGTAAAGGGAGGACAAGAGGCACTCTGGGTCACCTTGGAGACAGAGGAATGGCATCACAATCCACTGGGGTTGTACACGAACCCCCCCATCTCAAGGGAGGAAATGGACAAGAAAATGATAGAGGACATTCTCAAAATGGCTGAAAAGGAGATACTATTGATGGGGGACCTGAATATGCCAGATGTTAACTGGATGACATGTACTGCAGCCACATCCAAGAGCAGGGTCATTCTCGATGCCCTGCAGGGGACAGGCCTTAAACAGCTAGTGCTGGAACCCGCTCGGGAGGAAGCAATACTAGACCTGGTACTCTCAAATGGAGAGAGGATCACAAATTTAGAAGTCAGTAGACATCTAGGAACAAGCTACCACTGCACAGTGTGCTTCACAATAAGCACAATCATGGAGACAAGCCATACAAAAACAAGCATACTGGACTTTAGAAAGGCTGACTTTGGCAAAATGGGTGAATACCTGAGGAACACTAGCAAATGGCCAAAAAGGAGGGGTGGAAGAACAATGGAGAAAAATCAAAACTGCCATCACAGAGGCAACAAGCCTTTGTGTGAAACAGATAAAGAAAACAAAGCGGAGTAAAAAACCACTATGGTTCTCAAAAGAGGTGGCAGGGAAGGTTAAGGAGAAAAAAGCTACATTCAAAAAGTATAAGGCATCACAGAAGGAGCACGACAGGGAATTGTATCAATTAAAGCAGAAAGAAGTGGGAAGGCAGTCAGAATAGCAAAGCCCCAACTGAGGAAAAATAGCCAAGTCAGTTAAGAAGGGGATAAAACCGTTTATAGGTACATTAGGGAGCATAGAAAGGTTAAGGGAGTAATAGTGAAGATTAATAAGAGAGAGAGAGGTGGGCTGAGGGAGACAGTGAAAAGGCAGAGATACTGAATGAACACTTTTGCTCAGTATTCACAAAAGAAAATGAGGAGGAGTTACCTAACCCAGACAATAGAAGCACTCTGGGTATGGGGGTTGACACCAGTCCATTTACAGAAGAAAGAGTCCTGAAAGAACTCCTAAAAATCAAGGTGGACAAAGCAATGGGGCTTGATGGGATTCATCCCAAAATCCTAAAAGAACTAAGGGAGGACCTAGTGACACCACTGACCACACTTTTTAACAAATCATGGGAGGATGGGGTGGTACCTGAGGACTGGAGGAGGGCAGATGTGATTCCCCTTCACAAAAGTGGGAGCAACATGAAGTAGAAACTACAGACCTGTAAGTTTGACCTCAGTGGTATGGAAAATGATGGAATCACTTCTGAAAGAAGAACTGTGGAATACCTAGAGGCCAGCGGGCACAGGACCCAAGCAGCATGTGGATTTACAGCAGGAAGATGTGTCGAGCGAATCTATAGATTTCTTTGACTGGGTGACCAAAGTAATAGACCAGGGAGGGGCTGTGGATATGGCCTACCTAGACTTTAGCAAGGCATTTGACACAGTCCCACACAAAAGATTAATAATCAAGTTAGCCAGCCTGGGAGTGGGTCCCAGGGTGGTAGCCTGGGTTGCAAACTGGCTGCACAACAGGACAAAGAAGGTAATAGTGAGTGGAACACATTCCGAAGAAAGGGGGGTCACTAGTGGAGTACCTCAGGGCTCAGTACTGGGTCCAGTCCTCTTTAACATCTTTATAGGTGACACTGCAGAGGGTCTGGAGGGAAAGGTATGCCTCTTTGCAGATGATAGAAAGATCTGTAACAGAGTTGATACACAAGGGGGGGCTAGAAAGGATGAGAAGGGACTTGGCAACGTTGGAGGAATGGTCAGACATATGGCAACTCAGATTCAGTGCAAAGTAATGCACCTGGGAAACAAAAACCCAGGAGAAGAGTACACAATAGCAGGGGAGGTACTAACAACAACAAAAATGCAACAGGACTTGGGGGTAGTCATAACAGATGATCTAAAGGTGGGTATGCAATGTGAGAAGTCAGTAAGGAGAGCCAGGGGGATACTGGGATGCATTGGAAGGGGAATCACAAGTAGAAAAAGGGAAGTGGTTATCCCTCTGTACAGACAGTTGGTGAGACCCCATCTGAGTACTGTGTGCAGTTTGGAGACCTCATCTACGCAAGGACATAGACAGGATGGAAGCAGTCAGAGGAGGGCAACTAAAATGGTGCAGGGTCTGCATCAGAAATCACATGAAGAGAGACAGAGAGCTTAATATGTATACCCTTGATGAAAGGAGGACGGGGGACATGATAAAACGTTCAAGTACCTCAAGGAATCAACAAAGTCAGGAGGTAGCATCTTTCAGAAAAAGATGTGTAAGAACAAGGACACAATTTAAAGATAGAGGATGGCTCAGGGGTAATGTGAGGAATCTTTTACACGGGAGAGTGGTGGATGTGTGGAGCTGCCTTCCTGGGGAGGTTGTTGGGGCTAAAACAGTGGGGGAATTCAAACATGCATGGGACAGACACAAGGCAACTGTAGTGGGGGGTGGCAGGAAGTAGGCTGTTGGTTAACTAGAATCTGCAGCTTATCCAGTAGGTAGGAAAATGGGCACACTGGGTGGGCCAAGTGGTCCTTATCTGCCGTCAAAGTCTATGTTTCTAAGGTATATACCACCCGGGTGGGTGGGAGGAGCCAGCTTGAAGACTTGTGGCAAGATTTAAAGTGAAAGGGGACATGCCAAGAAGTGTGGATGAACAACATATCCACGTTCCTAGAATATTTCTTCCCCCCCTTAGTTGTAGTTCAAGCGGGAGAACTGAAAGACTACAGATACTCTTCCTGCACTGAAACAGTTAGCAGGGCTCCAGATATCATAGCACATCCAGCACGATTATGTAATATATAGCAGCGTCTAACCACCGTAACAACGGCAGTATAGAGTATAAAAAAACAGTATATGGTGAAGATTGATACAGGGAAGATAGGAAAATTACGTACCTACCGTAATTCTTGATCTTCTTGGACGAGTCTCCACCACTCATTCACACTAGTGGGATTAGCGCCGGAGGCACTAAGACCCATCGGGAGCAAACTTTTTGCTGGAGGGTCGGCGCGAGAGACGGCGCCGCGAGACACGGCGCCGCGAGCAGCGGCTCGAGCGGTAATGACCATCTCGGCGACGACCCTCCAACCGCCTCAGTACCTTTTTTACCATGGAGGTGCAATGCAACTAACGTAAAGAGTAAACCCAACATTAAAAAACGGACATAAGATAGTCCGTATGACCCGTGTAAGAAGGGTCAGCAAAGAAGTCCTCACGGCCTAAAGATTTGAGGGAGTGAAGACCAATACAGCGGTGAGTTCGGGGGATGGAGGGTGGGCGTGTGAATGAGTGGTGGAGACTCGTCAAGAAGATCAAGAATTACGGGGGAATGCGTAATTTTCCTATCTTCCTGGACATAATCTCCACCACTCATTCCACACTAATAAGGAGAAGTACCAAGCTGGTAATCCCCAAAAGAGCGGCAGAGAGGCCAGAGCTCACGCGTCTAAGATAGAAGCCCATTAAGGATAGTTCTGCCGAATGCGGAATGTCGCCTAGCATGAACATCCAGTGCATAGTGCTTAACGAAGGTATGCACTGAGCTCCAGGTGGCGGCGTTGCATATATCTGCAATTGAACATTGCGAATTTTCGCTAGGGATGCCGCGACTGCCCTAGTAGAGTGAAGTACACTCTACCTTCTAATTTAACTTGAGCCATGGAATAGCAATGACGAAGGCATGCCACTAACCATGAAGAGATGCATCTAATAGCGACAGGTTGACCCAGCCGGGTGATGCTGAAAAAAGCGAACAGTTGCTGAGTCTTGCGAACATCCTTGGTTCTATCTAAATAGAACATAAGGCTCTCTTAACATCCAAGGAATGAAGAGCTCGTTCCCTTCATTTTGGAAATTAGCGAAGTAAGCGGGAAGTACCAGAGGTTGGTTTAGATGGAATTCTGACACAACCTTGGGAAGAAATTTAGGATGATGCAGGAGAACTACCTTGTCTTTATGGAATACAGTATGCGGAGGGTCCGTAACCAGGGCATGTATCTCAGAGACCCTCACGGGCTGAGGTAATGGCCACCAGGAGGCAGTCTTCCAGGTAAAATTTTAGCTCACAGGTAGCTAAGGGTTCGAAAGGCTTCCGAGTGAGCATGTCCAGCACCAGGTTAATGTCCCAGGCTGCAACTGGACGGCTTAACAGGGGTCTGGTATGGAGAATCATTAAGAAATCTCTTCACCATAGGTAACTGGCCAGAGTTAAGGAAGAAACCCGGCTCATGGAGCCTGAGATGGCACTAAGGTGAACTTTAACTGTGAGTACTGAAGACCCTAAGTTTGACAGGTCAAAAGATACTCAGAACCTTGCCAGGAGGACAGGAAAAGGATTCAAGAGGATTTGCACACCAGAGAAAACGTTTCCATTTGGGCGTGCGTTTTCGGTGGCTGGCTTCCGAGCAGCCAGAAGGATGTCTGAGACTCTCACGAGGGCGTTGAACGATTCACTTCTATCTCTTCAGGGCCAAGCATGAAGGTGAAGTGATTTCAGGTTGGGATGGACCAGCAACCCTGAGTCAAAGACTGATTTGCAGGAAGTGGGCTCGGAGGCTGCCAACATACTGTTGAGTAGAAACCATAGTTGCCGAGGCCAGGAAGGAGCAATGAGAATCATCTTGGTCCCCTGAGACTCGAACTTGAGGGTACTCTCTGGATTAGAGGAAGCGGTGGAAAGGCGTAAAGAGCGTTTGTACACCGCAGCCTGAACACATCCTGACAGAAAATGCCAGGCCCTGGATTTCTGGAGCAGAAGAGAGGCAGTTTTGCGTTGAGTGGGGATGCAAAAAGGTCCAGGTCTGGAGTCCCCCACTCTTTGAACAGGGACCGAGCTACGGCTGGATAGAGACCACTCGTGAGGGTCTGCCTTCTGCTGAGGTGATCTGCTAGGTCGTTTGTATACCTGGCAGATAAACCGCTTGAATCAGAGACTTGTGCTCCAGGCACCACTCACACCCTCATTGCTTCCCTGCAAAGGGATAAGAATGAGCACCGTGCCTTGTTGATGTAATACATCACTGCTTTGTTGTCCGTTTGAAGGAGAATGTTCTTGTGACAAAGGACATCCTTCAGAGCTCGGACTGCATAGAGGACGCTCTCATCTCCAGGACATTTATGTGGAGATGAGTTTGAACTGAGTCCATACACCTTGAGTGTGGAGGGAGACAGTGAGCTCCCCATCCCATGAGCGATCGTCTGTGGTGATGGAGATCTGATGATCGAGGGAGCAAGGGAATCCTTCCAGGAGATTGCTCTCTTGAGACCACCAGGTGAGAGACCTTCGAGAGGGCTCCGTCACCTTGATGGGATAAGACTGGGGGTGAGAGGTCGGGGACCACTGAGTGGAGAGCATCCATTGGGTGGTTCTCATGTGCAGTCGGGCGAGAGGACAGTGAAGACCCGAGGGCGCCATGAGACCCAACATGCGTTGCATCCAGAGAGCTGTAACGATTGGTTCTCCTGATGTAACAGGCCATTGAGAGGATGTCGAGTCTTCTGTCCTCTGGAAGGAAAGCCTTCGCTGAAGAGGTGTCTAGAGCGTCCCTATGAAAAGGAGCCTCTGGGAGGTTGCAGTTGAGATTTTTCAAATTCAGCAGAACTCCCATGGACGTAGAAGGCAAGTGGTTGCACGGCTTCCAAAGTCCCTTGGCTGGAAAGACTTGCTAGAAGCCAATCGTCCAGGTAGGGAAACACTGGAGTCCGACTTTCTGAGATGCTGTGAGAACTGCACAACACTTTGTAAAACTACAGGCGCCGAGGATAACAAAGGGCAGGACTCTGAACTGATAATGCTGACCCAAAGCTACAAACCTGAGGAACTTGCGGTGGGTGGGGTGGACGAGGATATGCTGGTAAGCATCCTGCATATCCAGAGAGGCCAGCCAGTCGTGCTGATGCAGCAAAGGGTAACAGGGTACCTAGGAAATCATCTTGAATTTCTCCTGGGAGGAATTTGTTTAACTTTCTGAGGTCTAGAATGGGCGCATCCCCAGATTTCTTTGGAACAGAAAGTAATGGGAGTGAACCCTGTGTTTACATAGTCTTGGGGGGCACCAGTTCTGTGCCCTGTTGTTCAGAAGGCCCTGGATCTCCCGGTGAGGAGGTCTGACTGAGAGGTCGACAACCTGGGTTGTCGTCTGGGAGGACAATTCGGGGTTTCCAAGAATTGAGAGAAATAACCCTCGCGAATTATCGAGACCCATTGTCAGGGTTATGGACTTCACTGGTTGTAGTACATCAGGCGACCTCCACGGAGGAAAGTTCCACCTTAGGCAGAGGATGGAACTTGGGCCAGCGACTCATAAGGTAGCGCTGGGAGCTTTAGGCCCTGCGCTTTCTGCGTCTTCTTTTGAGGTTGGGCAGGTTGGCTTTATGGAAGCTTCCCTGCCTCTGCCTCGAAAGGACTGGCGACTATGAAACTGGCGATCTGTTCACATGCCCCGAGAGAGCGGCAGAGGTCTGGCCAACAATGGCGATCTAGTCTTCTGGAGTGGCCTCTAAGGCTTGCTCCACCTGAGGGCCAAAGAAAGGAGCCATCAAAAGGCAGCGCCATCACCTGCTGCTGAGCATCATTGGTGAAGCCAGAAGTCGCAGCCAGGAATGGCGCGGTACAAATCCAGCGGCTGCTGAGCGAGAAGCAGTGTCGAAAGCGTCCATGGCGGCTTTGACCTGTTGGTTGTGGACTCAATACCTCTAATAGCGGTCAGAAGCAGCTCTGACTTGGAATCCGAATCTGGAAGAGCTTCAACCATTCTTTTCATAGAGTGCCACAGGATATACTCATACTGAGAAAAATAGCCTTGATAACTGGCATACAGCATACTTAGAGTGGAGGCAGCAAAGACTCTCTTACCTAATGTATCAATCTTACGAGACTCTTTGTTAATAGAATTAGACTGTGGTAACTGAGGAAAACGACCTTGTCATTCTCTGCCAGGACTACAATAGGATCCATAAAGGCTTGGGATGCCAAAATGGGACAATCCTTGGGAGCTGAATACTTCTTATCAATGGATTGTACTGAGGGAATAAGAGCAGGATTATTCCATACCATTTGAGACAGCGTCTCGAAGGAAGGCTGGATCGGAGGAGTCAAATCCGTAGGGATCTCGAAGCATGAAGATACTGAGTCTTAATATCTTCCCAGGATCGATGTCTGTAGTCTGGAGAGAAGAGTGGATCCCAGGTTCTTCAACAGAGACTTAAAGGACAGGTCCTCGACCACAGGCTCTGTAGCAAAAAGATCCTGTTTCCTCCACTTCATCACCCAACCGAAGGTCTGGGTCAGGCTCAACATCATCTCCTGATGGTCCAGAAAGGACTGTTTGGACAGGAAAGGGTGAAAATTAGAGAGGAGGAAATAGCAGAAAAACAGGAGAGTCCCAAGGGCTGCGGGCGCGAGGCAGCAAAGCAGACTGAAAGCGGCACCACGAGGCGCCGAAGCGCGAACAGTGACTCTAGCGCCCCCGTGGCGCCCAGCGAGACTACTGCGCGCAGCGGCCCGGCAACACACGCGCGCAGGCGCCGCGGACTCACGCCGCCCTATCCAACAGCACCACCGGCGGTGCTATGAGAGACCACGGCGCTGTGGGCGGCGCCGCAAGACCAGCGGCACCAGCCAGCCCGACAAGCCAACAGACCCTGCGGAAGGTGCGGGAAGAGCCCCAGAACCTGGAAAGCTAGAGAAGGAAAAAAACAGGAGATAGGGCATTGGGTGAGGCCCCTGCGCGCAAGCCATGTGGGCGGGACACCTAGCACGGAGTCGCTGGCACCAAGAAGCGCCACGCGACTAGAAGGTCCAACCGCCCTACCTGATTGCCGGAGGGGCCGAGGGCCCGAGGCAACCGAGCCAGGCAGAAGAACCAACCTCCGAGCCCATTGCTCCATAAGAGCGCCCACTGATGAAACTGCTCATCTGGAGTCCTACCTATAGGCGGGAGGGGCTCCGATGTCGAATCGGCGATACGGAAGTTGGCGACTCCGAAGAAGGAGACCGCAACAAACGATAACCGGCGTCGGCGCGCAGACATACCAGAGGGAGACCTCGAGTGATGCCTTCTCTTTTTTGACCTGTGGGCCGAAGAAGAGCTCGAGGCCGAACGGTGCCGAGAATGCGACCGTTTATTTTTATGCCGGCGGGGGGACCGCCCATCCCCCCGGGCATCGGACTGACCGCTGTCGGAACCCGCAGAGGAGAAGGAGGCTGACGGACCCAGCCCGGCTGACTGAACAGTTTTCATACGAGTCTCCTACCGTCACCTGACCAGCTCATGGTCGACTCCGTCCAGTAGGCGAGACTTCTTCAATTAAAATTTAAATATTAGAAAAATTAGAAAATAGAATAAAATTAAGCGATACTACTTATCGTGATAAAGTTACAAAAACAAACTGAAAACTATGCGCTAGTTTGAAGTTTGACTCCCGATAGAGAGTGACGTTGTCACTGAGCGCACTGACGGCGGAAAAAAGGAACTGGGCGGTTGGAGGGTACATCGCCGAGATGGTCATACACACCGAGCACGCTGCCCGCGCCGTCTCTCACGCCGACCCTCCAGCAAAAAGTTTGCTCTGATGGGTCTTAGTGCTCCGGCGCTAATCCCACTAGTGTGAATGAGTGGTGGAGACTTATGTCCAGGAAGATCAGTAGTTCTAGGATGAGTAATATATGGTCTACATCCACACGTTCTGGCAGAGTCCCTTTCCCTTTAAATGCTGCTGGAAAGTCTTCAAGTTGGCGCCTCACACCAACCTGGGTGATAACTCCCCTAGCACCGTCCCATGACACCAGTTCTTACCTGCTGGAAGCAGAGTCATGTGCCACTGTCAGGGGAGGTCGGGTGGGACCGTATGGATGTACACCATGTACCACTTCTAGAAATGAAAATTACATACCTACCGCAATTTTGATCTTCTCTTGTATCAACATTCATTACTGCTTGGGTGTAAGCCGGAAGCAGGAGTTTTGGTATTTTTGTGGAGGGAGTCGTCAACGAGAATGACGCACTGCGTGGTGCGAGGGCCACCGTTAGGTCAGAGACTCCTCCATTCCAGTTCTGTGTCGAGGAGGCGAAATAAAGAATTTAGAAAGATTAAGAGCGAGGCAAGAAAGCCAAGGAATAGATAAAGGAAAGGAAACAAACTGAAAAAGGAATAAGCTGAAAAGAGGACAGGAAAGTGGAGAACCCTACCCTCAGGGTCTGCAGGACCTCACTCCTTGGGCGGCTCTGAGGGAGGAACAGATAAAAGGAGAGGAAGAGGAATAAAGGGTATTGGGAGGAGGGAAAAAATTCTGCCACAAATTTTGGGGAAATTGGCTTGAAGCTCATCAGCTCAGAGTTTAAAAGCAAGGGAGCAAGGATCCCTTTAGGAAAAAACTTATCAGATGGTTCAACCAATTCCTCTGCACAGCTTTGTATGAGGGGCACATATTTTCCTATACATCCCACTATCCTGTTACCCATCACTCAGGTTGAGAGCTCACAGGATGCCGAAGGCAAATCTGTTCCGGAGTACAGAGCCCCCAACTACATGAGAGGAAAGAGGTCCCACTAGTACATGGCCGTATGATAGTACTAGAGGGGAAACCCCAAGGAAGGGCAACCTCTTTTAGAAGATGGACAGACAAAGAAGGAAACTCCTTCTGACTCCCTGGAGAAGGCAGGGATCAAAGATGATAGACCACTCTTTCAAGTGTTGTTAATTTGTTGAATTGGGCTAGAGAGGAGGTAACCAGCCCAGGTCTCATATATACAAGGCAAGAGTCAGGGACACCAGCTAGATCCGAAGACAAAGGGTTAGAGAACTATCTCAGAAACTAGCCTTGCTAGCTGGTGATTAAACTAATCTGGCCTGAAAGAAAAGTCCTCGAAGGGACGCCTGCCAGGAATATCAGAAAGAGTTCCCTCAAACAGAAAGGACGAAGCTCCACTCGCTCTCCTCCTTCTTCAAATCCTTTGCTGCATTTTAGAGAAGAACAGAAGGTCCAGAGGAACCAGAGGATTTAGCCCCCATGGCCTTGGGGGAGAGGGCGAGGGAGAAGCCAAAGAAATGAGGCCCATGAGGGGAAGGTGGGCAGGTTTAAGTAATAAATGGTGAAGATACAAGAGAAGATCAAGAATTACAGTAGGTACATAATTTTCATATCTTCCCTTGTCAATCTTCACCATTCATTACTGCCTGAGTGAGTGCCATGCCCCCCCCAACCGAAGGGGGCCTAGCACAGCCCCGAGGAAACAAGACCCTCAGTCTCCTGTTGGTGAAAAACAGGAGGAAGAGACCCTAGCCATACCAGACTAGGAAGTCTAAGGCCGAGGAGAGCCAGAAGGTGTCCCCTGAAGACGAGGGAATGGAGGAAGCCCCTGCAAAAACCTTCTAGTCCTGCTGGAAAAAAGGCGGGTCCCTCGAAAGGTTGCGTGGATCACCCTACGCTGGGCCAGGGGTGACAACCTCGAAAGACAAAGCCACGCCATCCGCCTAATGCAGATCACTGTCCCCGCAAGCCTGGAAGCCACCTCACTGCCCGTGCTTGGTGCCTTGCAAGCTCCAGACCTAGAGCGGAGAGAGCAATGGCTTATCGAGATTGCTCCAAATCAGGCATCAATGCTAGCACCTGAGCCAGCACTGACCGCAAGTGCCTATTATAGGCAGCAGGGTGTGCCTGATGTGATGTAATGCACAACATCGCACAAGAAGAAGAGAAAACTCTCCAGTCGAATTGCACAGAATCAGAGTATGGTGGTCGGTCGTACGCCAAGAAGGGGCCTCCAGGAACGCGAGGCCCGAAGGAGGGTGAGGAAGAGAGCCCAGAGACACCTGTGGAGCACAATACCTCCTCCTGCAATCTGTCGGGGCTGGGAAAGGGTCCGCTGGAGACTGCCAGGTGCGGACAGACACTTCCTGGAAGGGGATAGGCCAGGATGGCACCACCAGGTGTTGGGCACTGAATTCACTGAGGAATTCTCACGTCTGCCACTCGGTATTGTCCCGTCTGACATAGCATATATGGAAATCCAGAACCATCCTCAATAGGAAGCGCTGATATTCAGTGAAACCAGCATCAGATGAGCGATGCATAGTAGGTTCCTCTCCCTCTGAGGAGGGAGTAGAGGAGGATGGGGAACTCAAATGTCCAGAAGACTCCTGCGGTGGTGGGGACAGGCGAAAGCCCCGTTCATTCATGTGTCTAACATATGATGGGAAGGCCGCCGCAGTGCCTCCCAACGTCTCCCAGGATAAGGTCCCCATGGGACCCACGTGGCCAGGGAGAAAAGGGGGGTGGTTGCAGATGGATGGCAGAAGGGTACCTGTAGGGAGGTGCCTGTCATCTGCCAGGGCTCTGGAATCCAGGGAATGGTGACAGAGCTAGAGGGATCCCCGAGATCAAACCGGGTCGCAGGGCAGAATCCTAGGGATGCGAACTCCGGAAGAGCCCAGATGGGGAATCTCCCCTGTGACGCACCTGGGGTTACACGAGTCCAGAAGGGCAACCCTCGGCGGCACCACCAGAGGGGACCCTGGAGCCCAAGAAGGAGAGGCAGGGCACGGCACTGCGGCTCCTCCCTGCGCCCGCAGGGTGGCAGAGGGGTGCCCCCGACCCTCACCCCCTCACACACCGAGGACGCCCTCCTCCTCGACCCTGGAGAAGTCCCCTGATCCATAGGCCTCCCGAGGGAGGCCACCAAAGCTAGGGTCTCCAGTCCCTCCTGGGAGGGCGCAGCAGCAGCACCAAGGTTGGCAGCTGCCACAGCACCTCCAGAGGAGGCAACCCCCTCCTCAACACCAAAGCTGTCATCCCCGATGGACCCCAGGCCACCCCTGACCGAAGTGTCCTCGGAGGCAGACTGTTCCAGAGACTCAGGAATTGGGGGTGTTGGGCCACCTGACTCGTCCCATCGAGATCTGCGATTCCAAGGAATTGGGTAGCCAATCTGGGTCCACATCTGAATCATCACGCTCCAAAAAGGAGTCGATCAGAAGGACCTCCACACGGGCCACCCTGCGAGCATCTCGAGAGACTACGTCGAGAACGGCGCCAGTGTCCCCAGCAGCGCCAGCTGTTCCCACCGCACGAGCCGTGGCCCCGGAACCCAACATCAGCCCACCCACAGCTCCAGCCCAGTCCCCGGCGCCACGTACAGTGCCGAGAACCGAACCAGTACTGAAGATCCGCCATTGCCGGATCCAGCAACAGTGAGCCGCGACACTGGGAGAGCCAGCACCCCAGGAGAGGTGACTGCCGAGGTAGAGTCTACGATGGAACCCCAGGTGGAGCCACGCCACTCCTCCAGCACCGCAAAAGAAGCCTCCTCCTCGGCAAGGCTTGAAGATGAGGAGGCCTTCTCATCACCAGACCGTATAGGCCTGGGAGGGGACCAAGAGGAAGGGTCTAAAGATCTGGCCTGGGAGGCCCAAGAGCGATGTCACCTCCGAAAGTTGGCGGGGCCCTGCCGACTTTAAACGCGCAGATTTTCAAAACACGGCGAACCATGGAAAAACAGGCGTTGCATCTATCCATATGATGGCTAGGTCCCAGGAACCATAAGCAGACATCATGCCAGTCCGAAATGGAAAATTGCCGGCCACAGGAGGCATAGGGGCACGGCCCGCTTTAAATTTACGCTTGGCTCCTGAACCAGACATGATGCAAAATTAAACAAAACACAGCAAAAGATCCCAGCGCTATTAATAAATAATGGAATGGACTTACCTGCCACTAACAGCATCGAGATGAGAACTGGGATGAGGAGTCGAAGAACGGCATTGAAGGGTATGCCGAATGGCATATTGGGAAATTCACACTGTCACTCGTGTAGCAGGTGCAGCCTCGACGTCGGGAGAAACAGAACTGGGATAGAGGAGGAGTCTGTGGCACCTAACAGCCGCCCCTCACGCACATGCGCAATTCTTGTGGGCAGCGCCATCGGTGCTGACTCCTCTCTCAAAAAAAATAAACTGCCGTAGCGGGTGCACACTTCCAGCTTACACCCAAGCAGTAATAAATGGTGAAGATTGACAAGAGAAGATCTACTGTTACAGGTGAGTAAATACAGGTTACTCACCTGTAACAAGAGTCCTAGGAATGGTATATGTTGTTCATCCACACTGTCAGGCAGGTTTCTTGCCGCTTTAAATCTTGCTGGAAGGTCTTCAAGCTGGCTCCTCCCACCCACCCGGCTGGTAAAACTCTCGGCTCCGCCCCATGACGCCAGATCTAGCCCGCTGGAAGCCAAGTTGTGCGTCGAAGCCGGGGAGCTTGGGTGAGTCGTGTGGATGAACATATACCATTCCTAGAACTGCTGTTACAGGTGAGTAACCTGTATTTCTAGGGACATGGATATGTTGTTCATCCACACTGTCTGGCAGACTCCTAGCAGTTCTCCGGGAAGAGGGAGGCAAGGCGCACACCGCCTACTTAGGGAATAATGACTGGAGAAGTGAGGCCCCAAAATCAGCATCCCGGCGTGACTCAAGGTCGATGTGGTAGTGGGTGATGAAGGTGTGTGCTGACTTCCAGGTAGCAGCCCTGCAGATTTCCTGGATAGGGACATCCCTGGAAGCAGCCACCGATGCAGCGGTATGGTGGGTAGAATGAGCTCTTATCCCTCTGGGAGGTTCCATTCCGCCAACCTATAGCGAACATCTATGCAGGAGGTGACCCAACAGCCTATCGTCCCTTGGCTGCGGTCTGGCAGCTGCGGCCTCCAGTGTGGGTGACAAATAGCTGACGCAACCTCTCCCGAACTCAGCTGTCCGCTCCCTTATAATAAGCGAGCGCCTTCTAGGGTCCAAAGTATGGAGCCTATATTTGGCCTCCGAGGTGTGACTGGGTAGAACACCAGCAGAGTCAACACCTGGTTAGGTGAAACTCTGACACCACTTCGGAAGGAATTTCGGGTGGGGGCGCAGGACAACTTTGTCCCTGTGGAAGAACAGATAAGAAGACTCGATGGAAAGCGCCTGGAGCTCTCTCATCCTTCCGGCTGACGTGATAGCCACCAAGAAGGCAGTCTTCCACGACAGGTGACATATGTCACACCTGTGCATCGGTTCGAATGGCTTGCCCATGAACTTAGCCAATACCAGCAGTGGATCCCACGGAGGTGGAGGTTCTCGCACCGGAAGGGATATGTGATCCAGGCCTTTGGAAAAGCGCCCAACCACCTTCTCCTAAGCCACTGACTGCTTCCCGGCCCACACCCGGTAAGCAGAGATGGCTGCCAGGTGCACCTCAAGGGTCGTCGACCGAAGCCCTTGCTGAGAAAGGGACCACAGGTAGTCCAGAATGCTTGCCAAGGAACAGGCGGAAGGGTCCAGGCCCTTGCCCTGACACCAAATGGAGAATCTCTTCCATTTGAAGGCGTAGTATTTTCTGGTCGACTCCTTAAGGGACGCCTCAACGATGTTGAGGACCTCGTCGGAAAGACCCAAGGCCTGGAACTCTAGCGGCTCAGGAACCAGGCTGTCAGGTGCAGGGATTGAAGGTCCGGATGGAATACCTTCCCCTGATTGACTGAGATCAGGTCCAGGCAGGCTGGAAGCCGCCTCGGGAGCCAGGAGCTGAGACTGAGGAGATCTGGATACCAGAACTAGTGGGGCCAGTCTGGGGCTACCAGAATCACCTGCGCTTTGTCCCTCCTCGCCCTGAGAAGCACCTTGTGGATCAAGGGAAACGGGGGAAAGGCGTTGAAGAGGCCCGGGTCCACGGCCTCGAGAAGGAATCCCCCTGCAGCGAGCCCTGCTGATGAGGCGGGCAAAAACAGACTCAGCTTTGCATTCTCCCTGGAGGCAAACAGGTTCGCCTGAGGCGCGCCCCATTGGGAGAAGAGATTTTGCACTACCTCCGGCAGGAGAGACCACTCGTGAGACGCAGCCCCTATCCGGCTTAGGGCAACGGCCAGGGTGTTGGAGGCTTCTGCCACATGAATGGCGAGGAGATCCACCTCCAGGCTGCGCACGAGTGACCAAATGGGAGAGCTTCCTGCACAGAGGCATGGAGCGCGTCCCGCCTGGCGGTTTAGGTAGTACATGGTCGTGATATTGTCCGTCTGGACCTGAACCACTTGACCCTGTAGAACCGGAGCAAAGGCGGTGACGGCAAGGCGTACCGCTTGAAGCTCCAGCAGGTTGATGTGGCATTGGGACTCCCAAGGGGACCAGAGGCCGTGCGCTCTGTGCTCCCCTAGATGGGCACCCCAACCCATCAGAGAGGCATCAGTCAATAGAGAGACCGTCGGCTCGGGGCGGACAAACAGGATGCCCTCCTGCAGACGTGCTGGAACAGTCCACCACTGGAGAGTGTTCCACATCCCCTGGGTCACTGTCACTAGCTCATCCAGCGGATCGAAGTGCTGTGACCACTGGCTGGCCAGCCCCCATTGAAGGGGATGCATGTACCAGCGGGCCCAACGGACCACGCTGGTGCAGGCCGCCATGAGGCGCAGGAAGTCCGGGGCAGGGCGCGATTGCCCAACCTGAAATGATTGGGCAAAGGAGGAAAGAACCTCGGCCCTGTCCGCCGGGAGCCGTGCTCTGGCTCGTAGAGAGTCGAGCTCTGCCTCGATGAACTGTCTCACCTGCTTTGGCACAAGTTCTGACTTTGCCTCGTTGATGAGGAGGCCAACCTGAGAGCAAACCTGGAGGGCCAGATCACTGGACCGCTCCACCTCCGCTCTGGAGGGGGCTGCAATCAGCCAGTCGTCCAGGTAGGGGTACACCCGGACCCTTCAGTGCTGCAGGAATGCTGTCACCACTGCCATGCATTTGGTGAAGACCCTTTGAGCTAGGGAAAGGCCAAAGGGCATGGCCCGAAACTCGTAAAGGGATCCTCCGCTCTGAAGCGGAGGACTCTCTGGTGTGACGGACAGATTGGGACGTGAAAGAACGCATCCTGAAGGTCCAGAGAACAGAACCGCACGCCTGTTTCCAAGGATGGGATTATCTGAGCCAGAGTGACCATCCTGAAGGTCCAAGACCTTAGGAACCTGTTCAGGTCGTGCAGGTCGAGAATGGGGCGCCAGCCCCCCATCCGTTTTGGGACCAGGAAGTACCTGGACACAAACCCCGGATCTGGAGGAGGATCCACCACCTTCCTGATCACCTCTTTTTCGAGGAGCAGGGCAATATCGGCTTGGCGAGCCGACAAAGAGGCTGCGGAACCCGTAGCACCCCGAGGGGTAACAGCTCGGAAGGGTGGGGCCTGCTCGAACTCCAGGGGCAGGCCCTTTCCTACCACCTCCAAAACCCAACGGTCCGTGATGATAACGGACCAAGAGGAAAGGAAGTGGCGAAACCGTGCCCCCACAGGGGGAACCCAGGGGAGAGTGATGAGGCTGGGGGCGACACCCCTCAACCCGTCACTGGGCAGGCTTAGAGGAGGGACCGGCCGAGGGACTTCCTGGGCCTTTACCTCCCTGCTTCCTGTTGGAGGAAGCTGTGGGCTTGGGTTTGGGATGCCATGCGCGAGCCTGCTGGCCCTGGTGCTGGTGCTGTTACTGTTGGGCCGGACGTGCCGCAGACACAGAAGGACGAAAGGACTTGTGCTGCTGCTGTCAGCAACCTTTGTCCTTCTGGGAGGAGGTGACAAAGTCCAGAGTGGCACTGGACTTTTCGATCCGCTGAAGGTGACCATCCACTCCAGGGCCGAAGCGGTCGGTCCCCAAGAAGGGGACATCCTCCAGTTTCTGCTGGGTATCCGCCGTGAAGGTGGATATCCTCAGCCATGCTCTGCAGCGCATGGCCACCGCGGCCGCAACCGATCTGGCACAGGAGTCTCCAATGTCCAGAGCTGCTGTTTAGCCACTGCCCTACCCTGGTCCTGTACCTGCCGGACCGTGGTCTGCAGGTCGGCCAGGACATGAGGGATCACCTCATCCAGGGAGCCCATGAGGGCGTGGAAGAAGTGTGCCATCAGCACGGCCAAGCTGGCCTGGTGGAGGCCAAGGGAGGACGCAGCGTACACCTTGCGCCTGGCATAGTCCAGCTTTTTGGACTCCTTGTCGGGGGGCTTGTCCACATCCCTAGTGTTCCCGGAATGCCGGAAAACGCCGTCTGTGACCAACCCCTCAGCGGAGGAGTGTTCTGAAAAACCAGGCAAAGAGCCGGTAGGGACAGTGTACTTCCTGGCCATCCTGGCCGAGGGCGGAGGACAAGAAGCAGGCCGCTGCCAGAGCTCCAAGGCCGGACCAACAATGGCTTCGGCCACTGGAAAGGCCTCCATGGGTGAATCCCCTCGGTCCAGTATCTCCGTCAGGGGATACCTGGCCCGCTTGGATACGGGCTCGAGCTGCATCCCGGTGGACTCCGAGATGAGCCGAAGCAAACCCATGAAGGACGATGGGCTTTTGTCCATCGACTGGCCTCGGAGGACTCCAGGTCAATGGGCCTGGAGAACAGGAGGAGTAGTCGGACCCGAGGAGTCCGGCGAAGAGCTGCCTGAGGCCTGAGCACGCTCCACCTGCCGAGGACAGTCAGGAGGAGAGTGACCGACAACCTGTGGGGTAGGCCCTGACCCGACCGAGAGTCCTTGGTCGGCACCCCCGATTGCGGTTGTGGAGGCAGAGGTTCCACCACAATTGGTAGGGCAGCTGGTTTCAGCCGAACAACCAGCCCAGGCTTGGGCACCTCTGCTAGAGCGAGAGCTTGTTTCGGCCGCTCGGGTGACAGCCACTTAATGGCCGGGAAGGCGATGGCTTGTTCCCGGACAGAAGTAACTGCTGCCACATCAGGTCCTCGTAGCGTCAATGCAACTTGCATCGGAGCCTCTCTTCCGAGGAGGAAGACGAGGACGAGCGGCGGCGCCGCTTACTTCAGTGCCGAGACCCAGACCGCCAATGTCGGCAGGATCGGCTGGACTGAGACGATGTCCGAGACCGAGACCAAGATCCTCGGTGTTTCCGAGGACGGGTCTGGGAAGGGGCGGGGGACACACGCTCTTCCCTCAGCTCTGAAGCCTTAACCGGGGACTGCGGCACCAGCGGCGCGGGCAAGTCCTCGGTCTCCATTGGGGAACCGGTGAAGAAGGGTTGTCGGCTTCACCAGTCGACAGCCCGTCCGACAGGTCGAGAAAAATCTCAACCGCGTTAACGGGTGTCTTGGCCAGCTGGCCTGACGGGGACGCCGAGAAGCCAGCGGCCTTAGCCTCAACCTCGACCGAAGTCGAGTGTCGACTGTCCAGGGAAGGAGATTTCTCCCGCTCCCACGAACGCAGACGATGGGACTTACCTTTTGGATCCTTCTTTTTGGACCGAGAGGAATGTCCCGATGGCACCTCTCCCTTCGTGGAAAGAGATTGGCAAAGCTCCTTGAAAGAAGCTGAATACGAGGTACCCAGAGAGAGTGGGATAAATGCCGCGACCGAGGAAGAGGATGATGCGGCCTGTGCCACCTCCTCCTTGAGGGTGATCATATGCTCGAGTTGCTCAGCCGAGCCAGCCACCGCAGTAACCGCCCAACGGGCCTCCTTCGACTTCACCAGCAGGTAGCGCTTCTCGGGGCACCCAAGCTGTAACCGGGCAGTGCGGTCTTTCAGGACGTTGGCCAAAAACGAATGGCATAACTTGCAGGCCTGCGGGACATGTTCTAGGCCGAGGCAGTAGACACACGTGGAGTGCGGGTCCGTCCTGGACATTTTCTGCCCACAAGGGCACCGCCGAAAACCGGGAGTCGATTTGTCCATCGCAGCCGTGAGGGAAAACTTGACCAAGTCTTGAAAATTTTAAAATAAGTTTCGGGCGAACCGAAGAATTAGGATCCAGTCTACACGCAGAGCGTTAAGGAGGGAAAGTACAGTTACGTAAGAACTTACCGTAACAGTAGATCTTCGAGAACAGCTCTTGCAGCAGGTTACACCATTAGGACTGAAGCCGGCAGGCGTCAGGACCCCACGGAAATCTTCTAGCTAGCAGTCTTCAGCGGGGACCGCCTCAGACGTCAGTCCGCCCCCGACGTCAGGCGTAGTACATAAGGAGGCGGTCCCGTCAGAATCCCCAGTTCTCCTGCCGGAGACTCCCGGCCGCTGGATGACATCAGAAGTGGAGACCGAGGATCCGCAGTCAGAAGAAGAAAGAGCGTTAGCTCCTGCAAAAGCCTGGTAAGGCCATACCTCCTCCAAGGGGGAATAGTGGGCGGGAAGGTACCTGCTGTGAGAGCTGTTCTTGAAGATCTACTGTTACGGTAAGTTCTTACGTAACTGTACTATCTTACTTCGAGATACAGCTCTTGCAGCAGGTAACATCATTAGCGCCTCTAAGCATTCTGGGAGGAGGCATAACAGAAAGACCTTAAACAAATCCTGACTCTAGGACAGGAGACCCTGTAGAATGGCAAGGCCAAAACCGGCTCTCCGCCCTGAGGTAATATTAGTCCAGGCTATAGTGCCTAATGAAGGTGTGCACTGAGCTCCATGTAGCTGCAGCACAAATGGCCGAGGTGCAGACGTTGCGTAACGCTGCAAAGGAGGTAGCCACCCCCCTAGCCGAGTGGCCCCGGATCATGACCGGAACGGGCTTCAGTTTGTTGTTGTAGCAAAAGGAAATGCACTGGACAAGCCAGCGAGAAAGGGTCTGCTTTAAGACTGGTTGGCCCAACATCTTCTCAGTGAAGGATACAAACAGCTGCTCAGATGTACGAAGCTGTTTAGTCCTGTTCAAGTAGTACCTTAAGGAGCGGTGAACATCCAGGGTGTGAAGCAATGCCTCTCCTCTGTCTCCTCTGTTAGTGTACTTGGCAAAGTACACAGGCAGATCGATGTCCTGGTTAATAGTAAGGGCAGAGACCACCTTAGGCAGGAATTTAGGATTCGTCCTCAAAGACACTATGTCCTGGTGGAAAATTAAATAAGGTTCCTTACACATGAGAGCATGTAGCTCGGAAATTCTCCTTGCTGACGTGACAGCAACTAAAAATAACATTTTCCACAATAGAAAATGCAGCTTGCAATCTGCGGCAGGTTTAAAAAGGGGTAGCGTGAGCTGTTCCAGGACAAAGAGTAGGTCCCAAGGAGGGACGGGATCCTTGATGGGTGGCCTAAGGTGTAACACCCCCCTCAGGAAGTCCCAAGAGGCATAGAGTTGTGCCACTGTGCACTGACCTATCGGGAAGTGGTAGGCCGAAATCGCACAGAGGTGAACTTTAATAGAGGAGTAGGCGAGACCTGAGTGGAAGAGGGAAAGCAGGTATTCCAGAACTGATTTCTCTGGGCATTCTAAAGGGGAGAGGCGGCGTGCCTGAGACCACAGGCAAAATCGGCGCCATTTCATGGCGTACGTTGCATGCGTTGCCGGCTTTCTGGCAGCGGAGAGAACTTCCGCCACCTCTTGCGAGACCCCGTGTCGCATAATGGCTATGTCTTGAGGAGCCAGGCATGCAGGTTCAGTGAGCGTAAGTCCGGGTGGACTAGTGAACCCTCCTCTTGAGACAGTAGATGGGAGCTGAAAGGTAACGGGACTGGAGGTTCCCGGGACAACTGCGTTGGCATGGGGAACCAGATCTGCCTGGGCCAGAAAGGCGCTACCAGGATCATTGTTGCGTGCTCCCTGCGTAGTTTGAGAAGAACTCTGGATCAACGGGAAGGAGGGAAAGCGTAGAGGAATCTGTCCGCCCAGGAAAGGGACAAGCGTCTCGCCAGAAAACACCAGGCCCTGGATCTAGCGAGCAAAAAATTGGGCAGTTTTGCGTGGGATGGGGAAGCGAATAAGTCCAACTCTGGAGTGCCCCATCAAGAAAGAGATCCTCTGCTACTTCCTGAAGGGTTCCCATTCATGGACTCTGGCCTGGGAGCGACTCAGGCCGTCTCGCGATTGTGTTGTCCACACGGTAACTGAACTGCAATCAGGCTCGCGCCATGTCGGATTACCCAATCCACTCTCATAGCTTCCCTGCAAAGGGGGTAAGAGTGTGCGCCTCCTTGTTTGTTGAGGTAATACATCACCACCATATTGTCTGTCTGAAGCAGAAGAGTACTCGACGGGATTTCTGACTGAAAAGCCTGCAGGGCGTAAAGGACCGCCCTCATCTCCAGAATGTTGATGTGGAGGTGAGGGGTCCACGTTCCCTGGGACCTCACCCCGTTCAGGTGTGCTCCCCACCCCAGCACTGAGGCATCTGTGGAGAGGATTACCTCCGGGGACCGTGCTGTAAACGCAACACCCGCAGAGAGTGTCCCTGGGTCTAGCCACCATTGCCAGTCCCGAATCACTGCGTTCGTGATTCTGACCGGCTGCTGCATATGGTCTTGCCTTTGGTCCCACTGCACTTTGAGCATCCACTGAGTTACCTGCATGTGAAGCCTTGCCATAGGGACGGTTGGAATGGCCGCAGCCATGTACATGTCTGAGCAGGCGAAGGACCAGCCTGGCGGGGACAGTCTTCTTCGCTGAGAGATCCCTGATGAGGGATCTGATGCGTTCCTCTCTTTCCTTGGGAAGAAAGGCTTTCCCTTGGACGGTGTCCAGAACTGCGCCTATGAATTGCAGCTTCTGGGACGGTACCAGGAGAGACTCTCGTAGTTGATAAGAATGCCCAAAGACTGGAAGAGAGCTCGGGTGTTCTGGATAGCCAACAGCAGTGCCTCTTGGAGGCGCATGAAGCCAGTGCGTCCTGAGCAGAGAACACGTAGTGGCCCTGTCTCCGCCAAGCAGCTGCCATGACTGCCATGCACTTGGTAAAGACCCTGGGGGCTGATGATAGTCTGAAAGAACCGGAACTGAAAGTGGTGGCGAGAAACTCGAGCGCAGGAACCTCCTGTGCGCTCGAACTCTGAGGAGATGCAGGTAGGCATCCTGCATGTCCAGGAAGCTAGGAAGGCGTCCTTTCTCAGCATGGGAATGAGTCCTTGGAGGGTCCTGCGAAAACGTTTGTGGCGACTGACATGTTGAGGTCGCTGAGGTCCAATATTGGATGGCGGTCCGTTTCTTTGGAACCAGAAAGAAGTGGGAATAGTAGCGGATCCTTTCTGGTTCTCCGGGACGTACTCACCGCTCCCTTTTGGAGGAGCGCGAGTACTTTTTGCCTGATGAGCGATCTGTACTGACCAGAGTAACGGGAGAGCAGAGGAGGCCTTGTGGGTGGCTTGTCCACGAATTCTATAAAGTGGCCTTGTTTGACCAATTGGAGAACCCACTTGTCGGTGATTATAGACTGCCACCCTGGCAGGTGGTCCGCAAGAAAAAATTACTCACCTTAGTAATGTTGTTTCTTCTAATGGAGTCTTGCTATATTATAGACATTAGCAGTTTGTTCCAGCTCTAGAACTGCCCGGAGTGAAATGGTTAAACCATTCCAAAATAGAATTTTGGCACGAGAGCAGCTCTATCTGTGTCATTTCAAACTTGAACCGTCAGATCTTCTTGAGCCAAACTCACTAAGGTCTGTGTGAGCTGTAACCTACACTAGCCAAATGGCTACCTAAATAATAACAACTATTGATGGTCCCAACACCCAAGACTCAAGTCAGGGGACCAGAAATACTAACACCATTCTAGTAATATGAAAAGGGACATAAAGTATAATAAAACACACGAACACTACACATACACCCCAAAGTCCCAAAGGGACAAAAATGCTAACAGGACATAAGTAGTGCCACACTAAGTTGCCCGCACCCACCAAAGTAGAGGTTCTGAGAGGGCAGGTTGAGAGGAGGTCTATAATATGAGACTCATTAGAAGAAACAACATTACTAAGGTGAGTAATTTTTCTTCAAACAACATGAAGTCTTACTATATTATAGACATTAACAGAACCACAGCAGTACCTCCATGGAGGAGGCAGAACCTACTTCAAGGAATAGGCTCTGAAGAACAGCTGTGCTAAACCGAGCATCTCTCTGGCCTGGACATCCAGGAGTAATGCTTGGTAAAAGTGTGTACCGTTTTCAATAGCAGCCTGGCAAATCTCTAATAAAGGGATATCTCTGGCAGCAGCTAGAGGCGCAGCTGTACCCTAGTAGAATGAGCCCTCAAACCGGGGGCTCTGCCCACTTTCTGATAACAAAATTGGATACAAGAGACAATCCACCCTTCTAACATCCAGGTTGTGCAACCTCTCTCACCAAGAGGAGTGATCAGGAAAAATACTGGAAGGAGATTGATTAAGATGGAAATCTGAAACCACCTTAGGCAAAAACTTCCTATTAGTCCTAAGGACTACCTTATCCTGTGGAAAGAAATAAAGTCAGTCTCCACTGACAAGCTTCCAATTCACTTATCGTCTGGCAGAAGTGATAGCCACTGAAAAACAGTTTTCCAAGTTAGGGTACTTAAGCTCTGCAGAAGACAGAGGTTCAAAAGGGGTTGCATTAACTGGGCAATGCAAACATTACGGTCCCAAGCAGGGGCCGGTTCGAAGGAGGATTAGTATGGAGTAACCCTTAAAAACTTGGAAACACAGGATGAGAGGAAAAGGGGATGACTTTCCTGTTGATACAAAAGCAGACACAGCTGCCAAATGAACTCTCAGGGTAGCTGGTCTGAGACCCAAGGAATTAAGATGTACCATGTAATCTAACAAAAGGGCAATTCAGCAGATTCTGGGAAATATTTTTCCAGCACACCAAATGGAAAACCTTTTCCATTTAGAACTGTAAGTAGCCTAGTGGAAGGCTTTCTGGAAGCCTTTAGGATCTCAAGAACACCCTGAGTGTGTGTAAATCAGCAACTCTAACTCCTCAAGAGCCAGGCCTTGAGGTTGAGGGATTTGAGGTCCGGATACCAAACCCTTCCCTGGGCACAAGTCAACAGATTGTGATTCCTGGGGAGGCACAGGGGAAGATGGACTGTCAGAGACAGAAGGATGAGTACCAGGGCTGCCTGGCCCAATCCCGAGACATCAGAATCACCCTGCAAGGCTGAGATCTGATTTTGACTAGTACTTTGAATAGGAGAGGAAGGGGAAGCACAGAGGAACTTCCTCCCAATCCAGAAGAAGGGCATCCAGGAACTGAGCCCAGCACTGGAGGCCTGCAACAGAACAGAGGAAGTTTGTGATTGTCTGGGGCTGCAAAAGATCTATCTGAGGGATGCCCACCTGGCAAAAAACTATCCCAGCACTTGAGGATCCAGGGACCGTCGTGATGGCACTGGGAAATCCTGCTGAGGGCATCCGCTAGGACATTGTCCTTCCTGGAAGATGAACTGCTATGAGGGAAGTGTTCAGGGAATAGGCCAGAGACCACAACTTCATTGTCTTGGTGCACAAGGCCGAAGACCGAGTGCCCCGCTTGTTGATGTACCACATTGTTGTGGTGTTGTCTGTTCTGACTTGTATCACCTTGTGGTGGACAGATGCAGAAAAAGCTGAAGAGCTAAAAGACAGCTCTGAGTTCCAGCAAATTGATGTGGGCAGAGATTCCTTGGGGGGGACCAAACTCCGTGTGTGGAAAGGTCGCTCATGTGGGCTCTCCAACCCAGAAGGGAAGCATCTGTAGTGAGAGTCAAGTCGTGAAGAGGAAATGAAGGGACCCCGCTCTTAAGTGCTCTGATCCTGCCACCACTGGAAGCTAGGATCAAGGTTCGATCACTGGGACCAACTTGGAAGGGTCTCTTCTCTGAGACCAAAAGGTTATCAAGTGAAACTGAATGTCTCATCTGAAATCTGGCTCCCTGTACAACAGCTGTGGATGCAGCCATGTGCCCCAGGAGCTGCAGAAAGTGTCTTGCTGGTCGAAGACCTGCAGAGTGAAGGAAGAGGCCAGAGCCACTAAATTCCTTACCCTTTCTGGGGAAGAAAGGCTCTGGCTAGCTTTGTGTCAATTCTGCCCCTATAAAGGTGAGTACCTGGACTGGTTCCAGAACCGACTTTGTAGGTTTAGCAGAAAACCCAGGAGGTGAGAAGCTGCTGGGTGACACTCAGGTGAGTTTTACCTGTTCTGGGGACTGACCTACAATGAGCCAGTCGTCTGATGAGAAAAACAGCAATCCTCTGCCTCCTTAAGTGGGCCACTGCCACTGCTAGACACTTGCAGATACCCTTGGAGCAGAGAGTAGGGCCGAAGGGGCATTGCTCTGAACTGGTAATGACCTGAGGCAGTTGAATCTGAGTACTTTGATGGGATCTTCTGATTAGGACATGGAAATAGGCATCCTTGAGGTCCAGGGAGGTTATCAGTCCCTGGCCTTAGGGAAGGTAAAATCATTGCCAGAGTTACCATTTTGAACTTTGGTTTCAAAAGATGCTTGTTCGAGATATCTGAGATCTAAAATGGGCGCCATTCTCCTGTCTTTTTGGGGTAAGAAGTATCTGGAATACAGACCCCTGCCCTGATGCAGGAGGAACCCTTTCTACTGCTCTGAGAGTTAACAGGATGAGACCTCTGTTTCCAGCGAGGTCTCTGAAGCACTTGCAGGTGAAAAAGTCTGCTTCTCAACTTGGGAAACTTTTGAAGCTGAGAACCAGACCCTGGCTTACTACTTCAGAACCCACTTGTCTGAGGTTAAGAAGCCCAATTCTGACTGAAGTAAGCCAGCCTGCCCCCATTGGTACAGGAGAATCGGCCCTGGGCACCCCATCAGGTGCCTGTTCCATAACAGCTTTAGGCTGGGGGTGGGAGCAGGTCTGCCCACCCTCGTCTGCCCTGCCTCTGAAGAAGCCCCTCTGGGCAAGGCAGAGGAGGCCTGAGTCTGGTAGAAGGCCTGTGAAAGGCCTACCCCTACCCTGAGGGCATGCCTTTGAGGGTGGCTTGCCGGCTCCTTAGCCTGGGCACTCTTGTAAGTAGTCCTATATTCATCCATCTTCTTCATGTAATTCTCTGTCTGCTCTCCAAACAGAGAATTTCCCATCACAGGAAAATCCATAGTCTTAGTCTGGGTATCTGTGACAAACTAGTACACCTGAGCCAGGCCAACCTCACGAAAAGCTACAGATGTGGCCATGACCCAGAGGAAACATCATTAACATCCACAGCAGCATGAAACTGAACCTTAGAGGCTTCAATGCCATCAGCAGCCACCTGTTCTAGTTCACTAGCCAGCTGGCCATAGGCCTGCTTGACCAGTGCACAACAGTATCCCATCGAATTTCTGATACCTAGCTACATAAGCCATATAATTTGCTTGCCTGAGTCCCAGAGGCTGCCATATACTGTTTTTTTTTTTGCCATGGCATCAATCTTCCTGGAATCCTTGTCAGGAGGATGTGAAGCAAAGGAATATTAGCTTTATCACAGGCAGCAGCCTGAACTACTAACATGACTGCATTGCTGAGAAAGGAATTGATATCAGGCCTGACAATGTATACCTTCTGTCCATCTTTTATCTACAGGAGGCACAGAATTAGGAGCTTTAAAATTTTAATTGTTTGTTTCCTAAAGACTTATGTAAAGGAATAGACAATCTCCTAGACTCTGGAATATCCATCATTTCTACAAAATCAGGCTCCTCTTGCTCATCCACAGCCTCTTCTAAAGGAAGCTGGAGGGTTTCAGCAACTTTTTATAAAACATAAAATGAGATGGGGACTCAGACAGCATAGAAGATTCTAAAGGTCTGTCTGGGAGATGTCCAGTTCAATGGGCACACCAGACCTTCCCAGCCACATTCATACTGTTCATAATCCTCCTCTCCCTCCTCTGGTTCATAAAATTCCTCAATATCATAATCCTGAACCACTGGGACGAGACGAACCGACCTTTTACCAGATAGTGGTGGTTCGAGACGGACCAGGCAATGACTGGACAATTTGTATGGCTTTGCTATCTCTGCAGCAGTTGGAGAAGGAATTTTGGACTCCAGACCTGCTGATTTTCTTGTTTTCTTTACTGGAATTGGTTCCTCAGAACCAGCTTTTCTTTGCCGAGAGTCTCGCCCTGGTCAGAGGGCACTCCCTCTGTTCGGTTGGCACCGAACCGGGCTGGCCATCGGGTCAGCGGACTTTTTAGCCTCTCGTTCCCTGACCTGCCCAATCTTTTTTCAGGGTGGCTGCAGGAAATTCTTATACCTGGCAGTCTGACTGGAGGTGGTCAAACCCCAGACAATAAACACATGTGGTGTGTGGGTCAGCCTTGGCAAAGACTTCCCACAAACATCACAGTGTTGAAACCAGTGGGCCGGTTTTTTCTTTGGGTTTCTCAGACATAATGCCAGCCTAACCAAAAACTTGCCTTTTTGGCAGTGCTAGGCAAGACACCCTTATCGGGTTCCTAGCCGTGTCACGGGTATTGGAAAAAACGTAATAAATCTGGTTTTTAGAACCGATAAGAACAGGAACCGCACTTAAAATAGTAACTTTTAGTTTTAAATGAGTTTTAAACCCACTGATCGGTTCAAAACCGAACCGATAACACAAGTTCCACACAGACAAACCTTCATTTACTTACGGTTACCACAGATAGAGCTTGAACCGAGCGGTTTTTGCGGTTAAATAAAACTATTCTCGGTTAAATCCAACCAAGAAAACACTTTTAAACGAGAAATGAACCGAGCAGAAGGAGAAATCTCCGGAGCGACTGTTCACTGAGGCGGAGTAAAGAATCTGACAGTTCAAGTTTGAAATGACACAGAATAGAGCTGCTCTCGTGCCAAAATTCTATTTTGGAATGGTTTTAACCATTTCACTCCGGGGCAGTTCTAGAGCTGGAACAAACTGCTAATGTCTATAATAGAGCAAGACTTCATGTTGTGATGATGATGATGATAAAACTTTATTTTTATACAGGAAATTCTAATCATTAGGATTATACAATCCTGTTCTCAAGATAGTCCTGTTTGTGTTTCACTTAGTTACGACTAAACATAAAATGTATAACAGTACTCACATAAAAACAAAACTTAAATAATACACAACTTTTCAATTATCCAACATTGCCTTAAAACACAAATACGACTAAAGAAAATTACAAAACATAAACATATATCCTAGACATACTCATGTACAACAACATTCTATTCTATAAAATTTTAGAATTTCATTTTTAAAAATTGTATGATCTTCTAGAGATCTTATTGGAGGGGGTAGAATATTCCATACTTTAGCTGCCTGACATAAAATGGAACCATTACCATATTTATTATAAATTCTGGTAGGATAGACTCTATATCTATGTACCGATCTCAATAACTCATGCCTACCTTTATTTACTTTAGGGAAAAGTGTTTGAGTAATATAATGTTCTGGATAAAACATTTTATATTTATGTATCAATATTATCCAGTTTTTTTGATAAATTATTTCTAAAGGCTGCCAATTCAATTTTATAAACATATTACAGTGATGAGTTCTATATGGACACTGCAGAACATACCTAGCTATTCTGTATTGCATCCTATCCAATCTAATCAACTGATGTTTACTCGTTGTTCTATAAATTATATCCCCATAAGTCAAGGTTGGCATAATTAACTGTTCAGCCACTTTTTTCCTGTCCTTAATCTGTAAACATTTGGTAGTTCGTCTCAAGGCTCCTAATTTCTTAATCACCTTTTTAACGTTATTTTCTATGTGAACATCAAAAGTCAACATGGAGTCAAATGTTACCCCCAGATAGCAATAACTATCCACCTGTTCTATTAATCTATTTGTATGTGATACAATATGGATCTGTGATTTAGACTTCTTGTTTGAAAAATGCACCAATTTAGTTTTTTTAACATTCATCAAAAGCCTTGACCCAGTGAGCCACCCCCACCTCGATAAAGTCCGCCTAAGCTTCTGTTGAAGATCCATAACAGAACTGCTGGTGGTGATAATCACAATATCATCAACATAAAGTCTCACAGCTGAATGTCTCACCACCTGGGGTAGATCATTAACAAACAAGAGGAATAACAAGGGCCCTAAAATGGACCCTGTAGAACTCCTCTAACCACATTTCTAGATGTAGACAATGTCTGTGAGATCTCCACCCTCTAGTGCGTCCTGTTAAATGAAGATTTTATCCAGTTTCTAGGTCCATCAACTATACCTACATCTTTTAATCTATCCAGTAAAGGGGTGGCTCACCAGGTCAAAGGCCTTGACAGGTCCACAAATACAACAGCAGTTTCCAGACCCAAGTTCAAAGAAGTACAAACCAGATCTTTAAACTCCAGCAATGCTGTAGTTGTGGAATAACCCTTTCTAAACCACGATTGATAGGGTGTTAACAATCCATGTTGTTTGAATACGACCCCCGACCTTGGTGTCCCGTTGATCCTGAGGGGCGGGGGCCGGGAAGGAGTCATGCTGTGGCGGCTGCGGGTCCTGCAGGCTGGGCCGACTTGGCAGGGCGTTGGCCTCGGCCTGCGGACGACTTCCCTGGGCTCTGGGAGAAGAAGCCCCTCTGTTGCGGACAGTCTTGGGACTGCTGTCTGCATCCAGCCTCAGCGGCTTTGGTTTCCTCGGAAGGAACTGAGCTTGGGTCTGTACATGGCTTGGACAGACCGCACCGCCTTCCCAGCCTCTTGAAGTTTGGTGAGAACCTTCTCCAAGAACTCACCAAAAAGAACTTCATGGAATGAGGCGTCCAGAATGTTCTTCTGGACGTCCGGGGTAAATCGAGAACAGAGCGGGAGTGTCTCCGGAGGCATACGCCTGAGGCTGCCGCTCTGGCCGAGGAGTCCGCGGAATCGTACGCGGCTCGCAGCACCTGGGTTCCCACTCCGAATCCGGTGGAGGAGTTGCAGCAACTCCTCCTTCTGCTCACCTTCTGGCATCTTTTCCACCAGATGCAGTCCCTGCTCCCACAAGGCATTCTGAAACTGGACCATGTGGGTTAGATAGTCGAGGGACCTAATGGCGCAGGTAGCGGCTGCACACGTGCGCCTGCCCATAGTGTCCAGTTGCTTGGACTCTGGGTCCGGTGGCAGGGTGCTCAAATGTTGCGGCCTCTGGGACCAGTCATGTGAGGCTGTAATGACCAGAGAATCGGCCAGAGGATGTGATGCCAAGTACTGGTCCTCCCTAGGGGCCTTGTACAGGCGGTCAGCCTTCTTCGGCATCGCCGGGAGCGAGTGTGGACGTTTCCACGCTGCCTTGGTGACGTCCACGAAGGTGTCCACCAAGGGTGGCACCACCACAGGCTTTGGATCTTTTGCCGAAGATACCAGGCAAGGCGTAGCCTCTCGGGGTCAAGTTCCTCTGCATCCCAGCCCATGTTCTCCTGGATATGCCTCATAATCTCTGAGAACGATGGGTCATCCGGAGGAGATCTTGGGAGCTCACGTGGGTCCGGAGAGGGGACGCTGATGGGAGAAGGGGATCTGGATCCGTCTGAGAAGTCCGATCCCATGTCCTCCGTCGAAGGCGAATGGCAGCGTCTTCTGGGTCTCTTGGGGCTGGGTGACCCTGAAGAAGATCTGGACGGAGGTCTCCTCTTGTCTGGTCTGCCCCTAGGAGGTTCCTCAGGCTCCTGGGGGGAAGGTACTCGGCCTGCTGCCCCGGATGGGGTAGGGGGTGCTGAGGCCGGTGGAGTCACGGGTGGAGGAGGAGGAGGAGGAAGAGGAGGAGGTGTGGGAACCAAGTCCTTCTTTGTGGTATCCCACCAATAGGTGAATAGCTCCTTAACCTCTGAAATACTGAGGCCCGATGACGGACCGGGCGCTGGTGGTCTGTCGTCCGGGTTCGGCGTCGGCTCCCCATGGATCTCTGGTTCTGGAGAGGGTTCCTGGGGTGCGACAGGACCGGGTTCGCCCGTCTGGTCCTCGGGCTGGGTCAGCTCCTCCTCCATGGCACTCCTGGCCGGCGTACGGTGGGTGCGTGGGTGTTCTCCTCTCTACAGGAACGGGCGCCGGTCCCCCGGCCGGCGTCCGGAGTGGAGGAGGCCTGACCGGCGACAGGCGTCTGGCGGTCGTCGGGTCTTGGGACCGGTGGTGCTTAGCCGACATCTTCTGATCCAACGTCCTTTTGAACGAAGTCAGCTCCTTGGTCTTCCGCTGAGGTGGAGGGGGCAAGGAGACCGACTGGGCGTCGGGGTCCGGGTGACGGGAGCCGGACTTGTGGTGGTGGTGGCGGTCCCCTGACCGCAGCGAGGCCTTGGAGGCAGAAGAAGAAGGCCTGGAGGTCTTGGCCGGAGGTAGAGAAGAAGAACCCGAAGAAGACTTCACCGCAGCCGGGGGAGGCTGAGAGCGGGCCCGGGAAGGGGAGCGGTCGGACCGGGAGCCAGAGCTACGGGAGTCGGAAGCCCTAGAAGGGGATTTTGATCTCACCCTCTCCCTGTGCTTTTCGAGGTGTCGCCTGGCTTTCTCAGACGATTCCCCCTTGGAGGCAGAATCCATGGCCTTTACTTTTTCTTCGAGAAGGTACGCTTGAAGGGCCTTCTGGCGACGGATCCGGGTCCGGCTATTGAATCCCTGACAGAAGGTACAGGCCCGGGTGTCGTGGTCTGGGCCTAGGCACCGCATGCAGGCCAAATGCGGGTCTTTAAAAGGGATTTGCTTCCCACAGGCGCACTTCGATGGATGGCCTTCCGCGGAGGATGGAGAGGACATCAGATGGCAGACTTTGTGAAAAAAGAGGTTTTCCAAGTTGGAAAGAACTTTTCCAGGCGTCGCGAGCTAGAAACAGACCGAAGGGTCGAGACATGCAAGTCGACGGCGGGAAAGAACTGGGAATTCTGGCAGGACCGCCTCCTTATGTACTACGCCAAACGTCGGGGGCCGGACCGACGTCGGAGGCGGTCCGCGCTGAAGACTGCTAGCTAGAAGATTTCTGTGGGGTCCTGACACCTGCCAGCTTCAGTCCTAATGGTGTTACCTGCTGCAAGAGCTGTATCTCGAAGTAAGATCCTGAGCTTCCAAGCGGTAAGGAAGATCTGGCGTCATGGGGCGGAGCCAAGAGTTTTACCACCCGGGTGGGTGGGAGGAGCCAGCTTGAAGACCTTCCGGCAAGATTTAAAGCGGCAAGGAACCTGCCAGACAGTGTGGATAAACAACATATCCATGTCCCTAGAACCAGTTTTTCTAGGCATGTGGATATGGTGTACTTATCCACACGTTCTGGAAGACTCCTAGCAGTTTTCCAGAAGGAGGGAGGCAAAGCGCACACCCCCTACTTGGGAAATAAAGGTTGGAGAACTGAGGCCCCAAAACCAGCATCCCGGCATGACTCAAGGTCGATGTAGTAGTGGGAAATAAAGGTGTGTGCTGACCTTCAGGTAACTGCCCTGCAGATTTCTGAGATAGGGACGTCCTTGGAAGCAGCCACCAAGGAAGCGGTATGATAGGTGGAATGAGCTCTTAGCCCAACAGGAGGCTCCCTTCCCGCCAACCTTTAGCAGAGGTCAATGCAGGATACAATCCACCTGCCACTCATCTGCTTAGCTGCCGGTCTGCTAGGTACGGCTTTAGCATAGGTGACAAACAGCTGGTGAACCTCTCCCCGAACTCCAGCCGTGCACTCCTTATAACAGGCTATCGCTCACCGCAGGTCCAAAGTATGGAGTCTGTGCTCAGCCTCCAAAGTGTAAATGGTGAAGTACACCAGGAGATTAATCGCCGGGTTAAGGTGAAAATCTGACACAACCTTTGGGAGGAACTTCAGGTTGGAGCGCAAGACAACCATGTCCTTGTGGAAGACCAGATATGGAGACTCCACCGAGAGCACGTGGAGCTCACTGATCCTTCTGGCTGATGCGATAGCCACCAGGAAGGTGGTCTTCCATGACAGGTGTGACAACTCACACCTGTTCAATCGGTTTGAATGGCTTGCCCATGAATTTTGCCAAAACCAGCAACAGATCCCAAGGTGGTGGTGGTTCACACACCAGAAAGGAAATGTGGTCCAAGCCCTTAAAAAAGCACCAGATCACCTTCTCCTGTGCCACATACTGCTGACCAGCCCGCGCCCGGTAAGCAGAGATGACTGCCAAGTGCACCTTAAGGGTGGTCTACCTAAGGGCCGACTGGGAGAGGGACCAGAAGTAGTCAAGGATGCTAGCCACCAGACAGGACAGAGTCCCGTCCCTTGCCCCAACACCAAATGGAGAACCTCTTCCATTTGAAGGCATAGCATCTCCTGGTTGACTCCTTCCAAGAAGTCTCCATAAAATTGAGGACATCTTCGGAGAGACCCAAAATCTGCAACTCTGGCTGCTCAGGAACCAGGCTGTCAGGTGCAGGGATTGAAGGTCCAGGTGGAGTACCTTCCCCTGACTTATGGAGAGCAGGTCCAGGCATAGAGGGAGACACCTCAGGAGCCTGCTGCTGAGGTTGAGGAGATTGTGGTACCAGAACTGGCGTGGCCAGTCCACAGCCACCAGGATCACCTGTCTTTTGTCCCTCCGCACCTTGAGCAGCACCTTGTGGATCAAGGGAAAGGGATGGAAGGCATAAAGGAGGCTCGGGGTCCAGGGCCTCGAGAAGGCACCCCCCTGCAGCATTCCCTGCTGGGGGGAGGGGGGTGAGCACAAAAAAGCCTCAGCTTCCTGTTCTCCCTTGAGGCAAACAGGTCCACTAGAGAGGTTCCCATTTGGGGAAATGGCTGTGCACTACCTTGGGATGGAGAGACTACCTGTGAGATGCCTCGCCCACCAGGCTGAGAGCATCTGCGAGCTGGTTGGAAGTACCAGCCACATGGATGGCCAGGAGATCGGCCTCCAGGCTGCGCACAAGTGTCCAGATGCGAAGAGCTTCCCTGCACAATGGAAGAGAGTGCATGCTGCCCTGCTTGTTGAGGTAGTACATGGGCGTGGTGTTGTCTGTCTGGACCACCTGATCCCTGGGATGCAAAGCAAAAGCGGTCAGCTTGAGACCCGTTGACTCGGGAGATCAAACGAAGCAGGCCCAAAAAGGAAGTGAGACACTGGTCCGTAGATAAGTCCCCCACCTACTCCACATCCAACAGGCAGGAGTGGAGGAAGAACCCCTCAGATTCCAAGGAATCATGAAAAAGCAGTCGCCCACCTGAGCCCTCACTCACCCAGTGAGGGTAGTCTGGAGTGACTGTGACCATCAGCCGATGGGGCAAACCCTTGCCTGGCATCCTTAGTTGGGGCGCCATTCGTCGGCTGTTTGGGCGGCAGCTCCACCAGGATAAGCGGAGAGGTCGGCTTGTGTCAAGCTTAGATTGTACAAACCAGGTCCTGCCAGGGAGGGGTTGGCTGCGCCTCTGGGAGTGGCACCCAATGAAGGGCCGGGTAAGCCAGGATCAGCTTGGTCCTGATCAGCCAGAGCCGCTGCCACAGGAGATCCTAATAGTACTGACGCATCTTGCGCCAGTGCCTCTTCTCGTCCAAGTAGGATGAGGAATAGTGGTGGCTGCAGCTGCAGAGCACCTGGGGAGGCGAGCATCATGTTCTTGCCAGACTTCTGGAATGGAACCTCAACTGGGACCGCCAGCAGGTCCCAAGAGGGCCAGTGAAGACCAGGCCCTCTCCAGGTCCCGCAGGCTGCAAAGTGGGGAGCGGCAGAACATGTTCATGGCCCAGGCAGTAGACGCAAGAGGTATGCGGATCCGATCGCCACGTAGGCTGCCCACAACCATTTCCAGAACCCCTGAGCAGACTTCACATTGTCCATAACAGCGGCAAGAAGAAATTTGAAAATCAGAGACAAGGTTTTTAATTTGGAAAAAACAGCAAAGGGCCTCAGTATACGAAACCGCGATAAGGAGGGAACCCGCTTCTTCCAGTGGAAAGGAAGAACTGGCACCATGGGGTGGTGCTAGAGGAGTTAATACCCAGGTGGATGGGAGAAGCCAGCTTGAAGACTTTCCGGCAGCATTTGGGGAAAGGACACTGCCAGAATGCGTGGTGAAGTACACCATATCCACGTCCCTAGAAATAAAAAATACTTACCATAATTCTTGATCTTCCTGCACAGTCTTCACCATTTATTTACACCACTGAGCTCTCAGCTGGAGGCGCTAGGACCCTGCAGGAGCTGAAAATCTTTAGGGGGCCAGTGCTGAGGTAGGCTGTGTGTATGCGTGGCACCACGTGTGCTACACAGCCTATTTCAGCAACAGCCTCAACCGCCTAATACCTTTTTTTTTAACCAAGGAGGTGCAGCGTAACTTAAGTAAGCAAATACTAAATCTAATGAGGGTATAAAATAGCCCTTTGAACCAGTATAAGAAGGGTCAACAAGAACAACAGTGTTTTCACAGCCCAACTGAAACAACGGAGGTGAATACCAAGACACAGACAGACAGAGTGAGCTCGGGAAATGGTGGGTGGATGTATGAGTAAAAGGTGAAGACTGTCCAAGAAGATCAAGAATTATGGTGCATACATAATCTTCCTGGACGTAGTCTTTACCAGTTATTCACACTAATGGGCCGAGTACCAAGCTCAGTCAAAAAAATCCCCCAAGCAGGGTGGTACAAGACAGAGCTCACCAAGGACAAGAGTCCATTAAGGATTGTCCTGCCAGAAAAGGTGCGTTGCCTGGAATGGACATCCAGAGCACAGCGCTTAACAAAAGTATGCACTGTGCTCCAAGTTGCTGCTTTGCAAATTACTGACATAGTGACAAAGCGGATTTCTGCCAAGGATGTTGCAACTGCTCTGGTGGAGCGGGCACAGACTTGGCCACCCAATCTGACCTGATCCATAACAACAGTGGCGAAGGCAACCCACTATCCAAGCAGAGATACATTTAATCGTGAACTGGCTAGCCCAGCCGGACAGCACTGAAGGAAACAAAGAATTGCTTGGAATTACTGATGTCGTTGGTTTCATCAACGTAGAACCTGAGTGCTCTCTTTACATCCAGGGAGTAGAGAGTTCTTTTTCCCTCGTTCTGGAAGTTAGGAAAGTAAGTAGGTAACACTAAGGGCTGGTTCAAATGGAACTCTGAAACCACTATGGGCAAGAACTAAGGATGTGTTCAGAGAACCACCTTATAGTGTATAGTGGAACGTTGTCGTTCACTAAAATCTAGCATTCTCAAAATGTTGTTCTGCTGCACTAGTAACGTCCGCAGTGCAGCAGAACTAAAAAGTGACATCCGCAGTGCAGCAGAATGACTTTTCATTCTGCTGTAGTGTGGACATCACACATTGTGTCCTCGAGTAGCAATCTGACAGTTAGGGTACACTGACAAACTAGTGAGCAATGTCTGCAGCAGGATAGATTTATTTTGGAGCAGGAATATCAAAAGACAGTAAAAAAAAAACAGAAAATGACATAAGGCAAGTACATAGTTTCATCAGACACAACTACGAGAACAGGGCAATTCATGATATTCCTACAACTAGGATTTAATTTAGATTTAATTTCATTTACAAAATAAAAAGGCTAGATGGGAAGCGAGTATGAACCCTCAACGGATACTGGGCAGTGTTTTTTTGTTTTTGGGGGGCGTTCCACATACACTATATAGAAAAGTACATGCGAACAGTTAAGCCATGGCCATTTTTTCCTTCGTCAGAGCAAGGCGCACTGATTACCCCTCGAGGTCATCAGTCATCATAGTACCAACTCGGGAAAGAACAACCTGTTAACTGTTACTCATGGCACTATCCTATAGGTCTGTGAAACACTGTATACAGAAAGTCTAGTATCAAAGTGTGTATTTCAGGGACCCTTCTGCCCTGGACTGAAGGTCGGTCGGGCAAGAAGAGTGCCTATTTTCTTCAGTCCCCTGGCCCAGTGAGTTTGCTCCGATTTTTTTTTTGACTTTGACATTAAAGGTGTAGGGTTTCTGGCAGGAGTGAGAGCTTTGCCAGACCTACTGCCCAGCTTGTTTCTGGGTTAGACTGCTCCCTTGTTGGCTGACATAAATGGAACTTTGTCAACATTTAAATTTCTCTTCCTGGGAGGGCAGAAGTTCGTTTACCCCCGTGATCAAGGGCTGGCTGGCCTGGTGAAAGAAGGCAAGCTGTGCCCTGCATGGGGAGATTTACTGTCTGATGAAACAACGCTGACCCACAGACATTTTCTGCTTCTATGACTATTTGGACATTGTGCTCTTCGGAAGCTTTTCATACGCCAGCACTCCGTTTCTCTCCTGTGAAATAATTTCGTTGCCTGTATAGCATTAAGTGACTTTGGGGTGGGGGGGGCGGTTTATAATCTTTAACTGTGTATTGTGAGCTAGGGGGATGAGTATGTGTAGAACAGTGTTGTATTCGGTGCGTGTGAGTGAAGTGAGTGTGTTTGCTTTAGTAGGGTACAATTTAATTTTTTGGGGGTTATTTTATTAAGTGGTTGGGGAGGTTCTTATGGTGCAAAGTCAGTCTTTGCACAATGAAATCTTGTGCATTTTGTTTTCTTGTGTGGACCAGACTAGCCAGGCAAGATGTGTTGGTGCCGTGGCCCAGCCAGAATAACCTATGCTACCACTTGGCTCCGCGACCTCCACCCCTTTACCAACCTCCCAGTTCCTGCCAGCGCAGTGAGGCACTGTAGGAGGTCAGAATTACTAGGAGGTGAGTGATCCGAGGGAGCTGAGGGCAGCCGAGATAGGTGGTGAGCTACACTGAGGTTGTCGGTCCAGGAGACACCCTGGGTGGAAATGCAGCGAGAGAGGCCAGACATATTTGGTCTCGTGCTCAGGATCCCACCCGGACCAAGTGAGCAGGCAGCTGGGGACCGGATACATCCTCAAATCCTCTTCTGGCGGTGCTCTGCAATGCCAGGTCGATAAAGAACAAGACGACATTTTTGAGGACTTTTATTTCCATGATCGACTTGGCTTCGCGTAACAGAGACCTGGCTTGGTGACTATGTCGGCCCAATCATGATGCCTGCTTCCCTACCGGGTACTCTGTGCACTGCCCAGGAAGGATCACAGGGAAGGAGGTGTGGCCATTGTTTTCAAGCCTGCCTGGGCTTCAGTGCACCCAGCTGGTGACACCTGATCCTTTGAGTGCGTAGCTGTGCGTGGTGGTGCAGGCACAGGCTGCAGGATTCTCATTACACGAGCTCCTGGGTGGGGTGAGATTTCCTGAAGGAGGTGGCGGACTTGGTGTCGACCAGGTGTTGGGAGTCCCAAGGTGTTTAATCCTGGGGACTTCAATGCCTGGATCGATGACAAATCCTTGCATTTCAGTTACGACCTCCTCCAGTTGATGTATTCACTGGGCCTGTCACAAGCAGTTGCTTCTGTGATACACCAGCAAGGCCACACCGATCTGGTGTTGCTCTAGAGCCTGTTCAGCTCCTCACCTTCATAGGTGCAGAGCTAGATACAGAAAAAGCCAGAGCCTCCCTTCCCTGGACAGGGCAAGGACCCTTATCACACTTGCTGCTCTTTCACCTTCAGGTGTCTTGACCAGCAAGGCATTTCTGCAGCTCCTGGGGCACATGGTTGCTTTACAGCAGTGGTGCTAGGGCAAGATTTCAGATGAGGGACATTCAGTTCACTTGAGAGCCTTTTGTCTCAGAAAAGGACCCTCTGATCAAACTGATCCAGTGACTGAATCTCGATCCAGGTTTGCAGTGGTGGCAGGATCAGAACAATCTAAGACAGGAGTTCCCTTTGTCCTCAGTCTCCTCTTTAATCTTACCAGATGCCTCTCTTGGGGTGGGGGCCCACTTGGAAGACCTGACCACCAATGGTTGTGGTCCTTTAGAATCTCTGCTTCACATCAATCTGTTGGAACTCAGAGCAGTATTTCTAGCACTTCAAGCCTTAGCCAAGTCTGTTCAGAACAAAGTTATTCAGATCAGAACAGACAATACCACCACAATGTGGTATATCAACAAGCAAGGAGGCACTCGGTCTACGGCCTTGTGCCCAGAAGCAATGAAGTTGTGGTCTCTGGCTTATTCCCTGAACACTTCCCTCACAGCAGTACACCTCCCAGGCAAAGACAATGTCCTGGCAGATGCTCTCAGCAGGATATCTCAGGGCCATCACGAATGGTCACTGGACCCCCTGGTCTTGGAGGTGATATTTGCCAGATGGGGCACCCCGCAGATAGATCTTTTTGCAGCCCCAGACAATCACCTACTTCCCCTTTTTTGCTGCAGGCCCCCAGTGTTGGGCTCAGTCCCTCTGGAAGCCTTAGTTCTCAATTGGGAAGGGAAGTTTGCTTGTTGATGTACCACATTGTGGTGGTATTGTCTGTTCTGACCTGTACTACTTTGTTCTGAACAGATTTGGAAAAAACTTGAAGTGCTAGAAAAACTGCTCTGAGTTCCAACAGATTGATGTGGAGCAGAGATTCCTGAGGGGACCACAATCCCTGGGTAGTGAGGTCGCCCATGCGAGCTCCCCACCCCAAGAGGGATGCATCTGTAGTAAGGATTAAGGAGTGAGACTGAGTGACAAAGGGAACCCTTTGTCTCAGATTGCTCTGATCCTGCCACCACTGTAGGGCCTGGATCAGGGTTCGAGTTACTTGGATCAATTTGGTTAGAAGGTCTTTCCTTTGAGACCAAAAGGCTCTCAAATGGAACTGGATGTCCCTCATCTGAAATCTTGATCCCTGCACGACTGCTGTAGAGGCAGCCATGTGCCCCAGGAGCTGTAGAACATGCCTTGCTGGTCGAGAGACCTGCAGGGTGAAAGAGGAGGCCAGAGAGACCAGGGTCCTTGCCCTGTCCAAAGGAAGGAAGGCTCTGGCTTTCTCTGTGTTCAGCCCTGCGCCTATGAAAGTGAGGAGTTGGACAGGCTCTAGAACTGACTTTGAAAGAGTCAGAAGGAAACCTAGGGAGGTGAGCAGTTGCTGAGTCATCTGTAGATGTAACTTGACTTGGTCTGGAGACTGGCCTACTATGAGCCAGTTGTCCAGGTAAGAGAAGATGGCAATTTTTTGCCTTCTTAGGGAAGCAACTGCTACTGCCAGGCATTTTGTGAATACCCTTGGAGCAGAGGTGAGGCCAAAGGGCATTGCTCTGAACTGGTAATGGCCTGAGGGCAGCTCGAACCTGAGGTACTTTCGATGGGAGCTTCTGATGAGAATACGGAAGTAGGCATCCTTGAGATCCAGGGATGCTAGCCAGTCCCCTGGCCTTAAAGAGGGTAGAATAATTCCCAGAGTCACCATTTTGAATTTTGGCTTTAAAAGGTGCTTGTTTAAATATCTGAGATCCAGGATGGGCCACCATTCTCCTGTCTTTTTTGGGGTAAGGAAGTACCTGGAGTACAATCATTTGCCCTGGTGTAGGGGTGGAACCCTTTCCACAGCTCTGAGAGCCAGGAGGGAAGAGACCTCTGCCTCTAGGGCAAGTGCCTCTGGTGGATTTGCAGGTGGAAAGGATCTGGTTCTCATCTTTGGAAATTTTTTGAAGCTGAGAACCAATTCCTGGCTTACTACTTCCAGGACCCACTTGTCTGATGTCAGAGACTTCCAGTCCTGGACAAAGTAAGCCAGCCTGCCCCCTACAGGTAGCTGAGAATCGGCCCTGGCAACCCCATCAGGGTGCCTGCTTGGCAGGGGCTTTGGGCTGAGGGGTGGAAGCAGGCCTGCTTGTACCCCGTCTGCCTCCTCTAAAGAACCCTCTGGCATAAGCAGAAGAGGAGGCCTGGCTTGGTAAAAGGCCTCATGAAAAGGCCTGCCCCTGCCCCTGGAAAGCTGCCTTTGAGGAGTGGCCTGCCTTTCCTTGGCCTGTGCACCCTATAGGTGGTCCTATACTCATCCATTTTTCATGTAATTCTCTGTCTGCTCCCAAACAGAGAATTACCCACAACAGGAAAATCCATGGCCTTAGTCTGGTATCCTGTGACAGGCTAGTACATCTGAGCTGCCATTCTGCTAGTGCCACAGATGTAGTCATGACTCTTGATGACACATTAGAGTCCACTGCAGCATGGAATTGCACCTTGAATGCCTCATACCATCAGCAGCCACCTGCTCCAGCTCCTGGCAAGCTGGCCAGGGACCTGTTTTGCTAGAGCCATAACAGTATCCCATCTGGATTTCTGATATCTAGCAACATAAGCTATATAATTTGCCTGTCTGAGTCCCAAGGATGCTGCCATGTACTGTTTCTTTGCCATGGCATCAATCCTCCTGGAGTCCTTGTCAGGGGGCTGTGAAGCCAAGTGAATATTTGCCTTGTCACCGGCTGCAGCCTGCAGTACCCCAACATGGCTGCATTGTTGTGTAAGGAACTCTGTATCAGAGCCTGACAATGTGTACCTCTTGTCCATTCTCTTATCGAGAGGAGGTATAGTGTGAGGAGTTTTTAGAATTTTAACTGTCTGTTTCCCAAAAGATTTATGCAAAGGAATAGACAGCCTCCTTGACTCTGGGATATCCATCATTTCCACATAGTCAGGCTCCTCTTGATCATCCACAGCTTCCTCCTTAGGGAGCTGGAGGGTTTCAGCCACTTTCTTATAAAACATAAAATGAGAAGGGGACTCAGAAAGCCTAGGAGGAGACACTCCTGAAGGTCTGTCTGGGGAGATGTCCAGGTCAATGGGCACATCCAGACTTTCAAATCCACATTCACTCTCCTCATACTCCTCTTCCCCCTCCTCCGGTTCATAATATTCTTCACATCATACTCTTGAACCGGTGGAACCGGCCGAACCAGACGCTTACCTGATGGTGCCGGTTCGGTCGGAACTGGGGAAAGCGACTGGACAATTTTAATCGCTTTGGCTATTTCTTCAGTGGTTGGAGAGGAAAGTTTTGGCTCCACACCAGCTGATTTCCTAGTCCTTTTTGCTGGAACCGAGTCCTCTGAGTCAGATCTCTTTTTGCCCGAGGAAGTCTCGCCGTGGTCAGAGGGCACTCCCTCCGGTTCGGTTGGTACCAAACTGGGCTGGCCATCTGGTTCAGCGGACTTTTTGGCCTCCCTTTTCCTGAGCCTACCAACTCTCTTTTCCAGGGTAGCTGCAGGAAATTTTTTACAAATCTGGCAGTCTGCATTGAGGTGGTCAAACCCCAGACAATAAACACAGGTTGTGGGGGTCAAGCCTGGCAAAGACTTCCCCACAGACACTGCAGTGTTGAAACCCAGTGGGCCCGGTTTTTCTTTTGGGTTTCTCAGACATAGTGCCAGTCCTAACCAAACTTACCCGTTTATGGCAATCCTCCAGGTAAGACCCTCTTATCGGTTCCTAACCGTGTCACGGGTCGTGGAGAAAAACGTAATAAAATCCGTTTTTTTAGAACCGATAAGAATCGGTAACCACACTCTAAATGACAGATTAATATATTTTAAACAGCCTGATCGGTTCAAACCGAACCGATAAACCGTTTAAAAGTTCCACACAGAATAGAAATCAATGTAATACCTATCTAGTACTCACAAATACCACAGACAGAGCCTGAACTGACCGGTTGAGGTTTAATTTCAGTCGAAACCGAGAAAAACAATACTTTAACTGACAAAATGAACCGAGCAGAAGGAGAAATCTCCGGAGCGACTGTTCAGTGAGACGGAGTAAAGAATCTGATGCTTTGAGTGTGAAGAACAACAGACAGAGTTTCAACCGAGCTCGAGCTCAGCGTTCCATGCCTGGCATGGAAAGTTAACTCTTTCACCTCCGGAGCAGTTCGATGGTTGGGACTCACTGCATATGTCATAATATAGCAAGACTTCATGTTGTTTGAAATAACAAATCCTATATGATATAAACATGCATACAACCTAGGAAATTAAAGAGGTAACAGGCAAAACAGGCTACCCAAAACCACCATATTACCAAAGTGACCAACAGGTCAAGAGATCCCTCAAGAGCAAAAGAAGTAGTAGTAGTAGTAAATCTTTTTTTTTATTTATAATGAATAATGGAATACATTCAATTGAGGAAGGCTCATTTTCAATGAAGTCCCAGGCCCAGTAAAGTGCATAAGTTGCACATATTCACAACAACAGCATAAAAACAAACTAGACAAGGCACATTAATTTAGTAAATAAGCAACAACAACATTTATCCTCAGCATTTGTGCTTAAAGTGCATTACAATGGGTACAATTAAAGACTTTGTTAGCCAAATAGTACACCAGTTATTAAATTCCAAAATATTTGTTTTTACATCAGTGTGTCTAAAAGACGAGAGTGAGTGGTTCCATAAGGAGTCTCCTGAAAGGAACAGAGGATCCCCTTATATTTAAGTTACAATTATAAAGAACAAACTGAATTCCCTGAGAAGTCCTCAGTCCCTTTCTAAGTTCCCTAAACCCAAATAAGCTAGTAATGTAATCCGGAACCTTCTGGCCCCAGACCTTTAGCATGAAGTGAAGTAAATGTAAATTCCTTCTCACTGGTGGTTTGACCCAATTTAACTCATTAAATAGAATACATCGGCGGGTTCGATAAGATGCATCCAAAATAAAACAGGCAAATTTGTGGAACATCAGATCCACTTTATTTAAAAGCGACCTGATGGCAACTCCATAGAGGAAGTCTCCGTAATCAAGAAATGGCAATAATAATGAAATAACAACATTGTGTCAGACCTCTCTAGACATGTACCTTTTATATCTATAAAGGGCACCTAACTTTTTATTCATGCCTCCAATGAGAGAATCTATATGAAAGGCCCAACTTAAATAGGAATCGAGCCAGATACCAAGATATTTATATTGGTCAACCTGTTTTATTAATATGTCATCCATAGTAGTACTTGCCAAACTAAGATGGTGTGTATTGCTATGTTTATTTCTAAACAAAATTGATTGTGTTTTACTTGAATTTAAAGCCAAATGATATTTCTTAAAAAAGTCCTGGACCTCATCAAAGGCTATTTGCAACTTTGGACCAATAAGGTCCAATGAAGCCCCTTCGACATACAGTATGGTAGACTAGATGGGCCTAGCGGTCCTTATCTGCCATCAAAGTCTATGTTTCTATGGTATCATCTGTGTACAGATGATACCAAACATTTCGAGTCTGGAACTTAAGTTCATTTATGTAGATGTTGAAAAGTAGAGGCCCCAAAATTGATCCCTGGGGCACGCCACTTCTCAATTCCAGGACTCCGGATTTATATGAACTCACTTCAACAAACTGACTATGCCCTATCAAATAGGAAGAAAACCATTTCACCACAAAGGGAGACAGACCGATCCCATTGAGTCTAGACAGGAGCTCCTGATGGTATAATGTGTCTAAAGCATTCGAAAGATCATTAAAAAATCACCTACCAGTAGCCTCCTGTCTAGACTCAGCTGGATATCACTTACTACTTTTGTAAGAGCAGTTTGAGTACTATCAATCAAGTTAATCACTTTATTTAACCAGGCATAAACACCATTGAGCAAGCTCATTTTCAAGGTGGTCCTGGGCTATGAAGGGACCTAAAGCCCGATTGAAAGGGAGACAATTTGTTACTGCCTTCTAAGAACTCCTTTAGTTGGTGTGATAATATTTTTTCCAAAAATTTTTGAAATCTGCGGCAACAGTGAGATGGGCCAGTAATTGCCCAACTTGCTCTTACTACCAGATTTAAATACTGGTTTTAATTTAGCAATCTTCCACCCCTCTGGAAATTCGCCATTAGTACAGAATAGGTTAAAGATGTGAGCTAAAGGAAACGCTACATAAGGAGCCGTGTACTTCAGGAGCCTAAAAGGAATTTTATCATGTCCCATAGCCTTAGAAATATTTAATTTTAGGAGTTTGGAGTGAACCTCTTCTGGGGTAATAAGTACAAACTCAAACCCTCACAGCCCTCTGACCTCAGGATTAATTCCCAATAAGTCCTGCTCTGTAGAGAAATGTTGGTCCTGGGAAATCTTAGCGGCTGAATCCTGAGAGCCCACCTTAATAAAATAGTCATTAAAGGCATTAGCAAGTCTGCCCCTAGAGATAACAATGGCCCATCAACAGTAACCTTGCTTACTGAGGAATGTTTATACTTCCCCAAAAGATCAGAAATAATCCCCCCAAATTTTCTCGGTTTCTGTCTATGGTTAATATCAAGTTTTGGTCTTACAAATTCTTGTTTAGCTGCTTGCACCTTCTTGGTATACAGGTTTCGGGCTTGCCTGTAAAGGACCTAATCATGGTCCTTCATAGATTTTTTAGCCTTGGCCCATTTCTTATCCCTGTTTCTCCTAGCTTTGCAGAGTTCTGAGGAGAACCAAACATTCCCTTTATGCTTAGTTCTGGATTTTAAAGGGGCGTGCCTATCACAAACTAGTGAAAATTTATTTAGAAAATATTCCCAGGCTGAAGAAGCCATAGGGATTAGATCTAATCTAGTCCAATTAATATTTTCAACATCTAACATAAATGAGATGTAATCAAACTGTCTAAAACATCTCCAAGTAATCACCGAACTTGGTTGAGATTTAGTAATCTTATTTCTGACAGTGAAGATTACCTGATGGTCAGAAAAAGATTCCAGAAGAACTCCAACTGTCTGGTACAATTGAGGAGAATTCATGAATGTCAGCTCTAACATGGTCGATTTCTTGGGATCTCTATGGTTAATTCTAGTAGGATCCAAGATCAACTGAGTCAGGCCCAATTAAATTTGAAGTGCAGTTAGATCATGATTTGGGTCAGAATCTAACCAATTAACATTAAAATCTCCGATGAGGAGCAACTTGTGAGAATATCTATAATCACGTAGGAATTCCTGTAATGCCTGAAACACCTTAACAGTAACCTTGGAAGGTTTATGTATTCCTAATAATAAAATAGATTTGCTATAGGGCACCTCAGTTTCTAGGGCCAGTGTTTCTAATCCATTTTTAGTAAAGGGGCACAGAACTTCCTGAGTATTAATTCCCCCTTCCTTTTTATTCCCATCTTTCCTATACAGCTGAAAATCCTCCAGATCAATAGAGGTATTTAAAACTTTCACATCTAACTATGTCTCTGTCAAGACTAAAATCTCAGGTTTGAATTCTTTAGTCCAATTTCTTGAATCAACAAACTTTCTTCTAATTCTCCTAATATTAGAATGAACACTAGTCATGCAGTCCTGCTTTAACTTTAGGACTTCTGAGTCAAATTCTGGTAGACAGCTTGAGCCCAAAGTCCCAGAAACAGAATTAGAAATGTTAGAGGGGCCAGGGTTTGGGTGAACATCTCCACAAACCAATAAATAACAGAAGAATAAAGATAATACAATACCTCTACTATTTAACCTTAGTGATCTAGAGTACTTATGAAATAAACTTTTTAAATACATTAACTCTTAATGCAGGGAAGAACTGATTTACAATTCTAATAGAAAACACTTTGAGAAAGGCATTAAAACATCCCTTTGGCAGAATTTCAGATGAGATCCTAACTGTCTAGCCAAATACATCATCATTTGAGACAGTAAATAAACAGACTTTTGGGTCAAGTGATAACCCAATATGTATTTGAATTGTAAAATAAGAATTAATAAATCCAAATAAGGATAAAATCATTAAAACAGCACCTACAGCCATTTTGAATGCAACCAATTTAAAACTTTAAATAACGAATCACTAACCAACACTTAAGCCACAGTCAGCCCGGGTATTGGGCAATCAAACAACAGGTAACATGTACACTCACCAAGATATGAGATGCTACAGCACCCACGTTAAGGCTGCAGGTTAGACTGAAGAAAAAATACATACAAAGGAAAATTCCTCTCAACCTCCCAGGAAAAGGATCTACTCAGAATTGGAAATCACTGAAAATAACAGTGTATTAAATCAGCCCAGAGAACATTAGGTATCAGCTTAATGCATAAAAGGCATAGGCAATAACAAGCTGCAATCAAATAAGGAGCAACGATCCATCATTGGTACATAATTAGTAAAACAAAAAAAACCTGTAACTTCTGTAATGTAAATGTCAATAACTCCAGAGCAAAGTATATATTCAGTGGTTCAGAGACTAGGACCACACTAACCTCAGCATACCACTGAGCATGAAGCAAGAATCACCTCACCTCAACAAGCACAGAGCCATAGTTAAACAGACTAGCACAACATAAAAGTCCAGCTAACAGCGAGGGGCCCTCATTGTAGGAATGGAAGGAAAGGCATTAAAGCAGTAGGCCAATACAATTCAATACCTGGATAAGGACCAAAAAGAATGTGGAAACATTGAAAAGTGAAACACTGCCCCAACATACTTGACAGACAAGGGACTAACAAACATGGTTCATACACGAATCAGTCCCCATCTGAAGGTTCAGCATTTCCTTTCTGCAGCACCAGATCTGCCTTGATGCATTGTACCAGCTTTACTGCAGGTTTAGGATCAGTAAAGAAATCGGACTGACCATTTCAGTGCACTTGCAATTTTGGTGGTAAGAGTAGTTGGTGCTGTAATTTCATTTGTCAAAGCCGACTCCACACCTCGTCAAAGACCTTTCGTCATGGTCATGTACTGTATTAAAGGTCAGTAAAAACAGACAGAGCATCGTTCCCATTGTGTAGAGATCTATTCTGCCTTGCAGCAGCCAAGAGTTTATCCTGATCACCAATGCCAGTACATATTATCATAAATGTTGGGGAGTAGTTGCCTCCACAGCCACCCGCCGTGGGGTAACACAAGATGCATTCTCTAGAGAAATGGAGTGTCCGAATTAGATAACCCCAGCAGAGTGGAGAGGAACATGTGTGCGAATCCTAAGCAGTCTTCTCCCTCGACAGACTCAGGGAGCCCCACAACTCTGACATTCCACTCCTGGGTTTGATTTTCAATGGTTTCCAGTCACTGGCACAGTAGCGGATTATCCTGCACTAGGCTAGCTGTGGTGTTGGCTAATTTAGCCATGGAGATTTCTCTGTGCTGAAAGGACTGTTGAAGGGTGTCCATTCTGCTTTCCAGGGAGGTTACCCTCAGATGCAAAGCATCAAATTTACAGTTCAGTTCTTGGACAGATTTAATCAATTGTCCCAGTGTGTTATTAATAGTGAAAAGTGTCATCTCACCCCTTTGAAACTCAGCAGAGGCCCTGGCTTGGTCCAGAGATACAGGCCATTTGGAAAACTTCAGTCCTTTCAGTTTGAAAAATCCTCAGGAGGAGGGTTGGTGCTTTTAGATTTGCCCATCTTGTAGCAGAAGTGTCCAGCAACAGCTATTGCAAGGTTCATCTAATAGCAATGTTGAAAAAGTAGATAATTTAATATTAGTTTATTACTAGACAGTACAAATACAGAAAGGGGTTACCTGCTGGGAGTTGCAGTGGAACCTGACTTCCCCAGGACAGCTTCTAAGACTGTAGAACCAGTTAGAACAATCTTACTGGTCTCTCTCATACATTTCCCAGCTTCCCTTATCTCATATAAAAATCATCATGTTTCCATACATGGTAATTTCCTTCTCTCTCTTGCTCAGTACAGCTTTGTTCTGTATTACACAGCTGTAAGATTTCATGACCTTGAGTTTGTCTGAGAATAATCTAAGAACCATTTTCCCAGTGTGGCAACACATCTTACACTTGACTCATCTTGTGTGAGTTCAGCAGTTTTGTGACATTGGGCAAAACTCAGTAATTTTCCATCACGCATGCTAAAGCAAGTATTATATGTTATACTAATATGGACTATCTAATACAGCGTAAAGCTACCCAATACAAAATACATAAAAATGCATACATAAGCAGATCCAAAAAATGTGTGCCAACATATCCCATACTCGCAAAAACAAAACAAATTTAAATGGCATCAACCACCTATTAAATATCTGGGTGTCCATATTTCACAAAGCCTAGATACTTTATGTGAACAAAATTAGCCCCCCCCCCCCACACTGATTAGAACACTAATTGCGGATCTGAATTGCTGGATGATATTGCCCCCTCTTTCAGTAACTGTATAGAAGCCATATTTATTTATTTATTCCACATAAAACCCTTTAGGCAGAGACTATTTATAAATGGTTTAGAGTCTGCAACAAATACAGCAGCAAGTACAAGGAACTGCGTGGATACAGAACAATTCAGTGCAATACATAGCTCAGTGCAAAGAAGAAAAAAATACTAGCAGACATAATGCAAGGTAAATAAAACAAAACTAGCAGACATAATGCGAGGTTACAGGAAAGGCAAAGACAACAGTTGTGCAATTGGAGCAGCCACTCAAATGAGCGAGCACTAGTATGCAAATTACAATTAGTAATGCCACAGTCTAAGACCATGAGCATCAGAGAACCAATGTTTCAACTAACGTTTACATCATAAGGCATGCGCAGGATTGGTCAGTGGGAGCAAAGACAAGATCCAGAAAGACAGAGGGAGGTAAGAAGTTGAGATTTGAACTGGCTTAGATAACAGTTTTCAAGGAGGGAGGTAGATCATTCCAAAGTTTGGCAAACCTGTAGGAAAAACTAGCTTGGCCTAGTGAAGTTTTCTTACAGGGTAAAAGCAGGGAATGTTGCACAACTCCTCTAGTGGCATACATTTGATCCATGAAGCTAAACAAGTACTGGAGGCTAGGGGACAGGGAGCTGAAAAGGGTTTTCCTTCCAGTAACTAGAGTATGAAAGCACAGCCTTGAGTTGAGATTGAGCCAGTTTAAGCTGCTGTATAGAACACAGGAGTGGGTATCCCACTTTAGGCCTGGGGCAAAGCGACACTCTCAGTTAAGGAGACACCTTACCCTATCCAGCTCACCATCATTGGCCAAGCTATAGACAGCAATTCCATAGTTGATTATGCTAATGGATGAATCTTCTCCTGAGGTTCTATATCTCTTCCAAACTTTGCCAGTTCCTCCCACACAACAAACCAATTTTAATGTGTGGGGTAGAATAATATTTAGCTTTCTTTGGACAGGTACTCATCCCCAATTGGTGTACCAAAAAACATTTTTCAGTCTACCCATATCTGCTGAACAATTGTCTGATAACATGTTCACATGAACAATATTAACGGTTCTAACCCCAGGAATCACTCACTTAATGTTTACACTTTGTGCAGTCATCTCAGATGAGAGTGACACCCTGGAGATAGATGTTATGCAAATGGTAGAATTTGGAATGTAGGTTCAGACTCTGCATCTGTGTTGCACTCCGGCCATTGCTCAGATCTGTTTCTCTGCCTGAAGAAAGCAGGCACCCCATAGTGAACTCCAGTAACAATTGGTTCTTCAGTTGGGATTTATTTTATAGTTTATAGCAAAAGGTTTATTTAAGTTAGTTTTATTGATTAAAAGTTTATTTTAGTTTTATTGATTACACAGCCTGACCTCGATCGTGTGCAAACTCATGGAGACCATGCTTGAGAAAAAGTTGATAGAGCATCTAGATGAGCATGATCTCCAGGGTGTGAAGCAGCACAGATGTATTGGAGAGAGGTCATCGTGCCAAACTAATCTGATTGACCTCTTTGACTGGGTCACCAAAACAGTGGACAGGGGCCAAGCGGTGGAAATTCTTTATCTGGACTTCAACACGGCCTTTGACTCTGTACCCCAGAAGAGGTTGATCAGGAAGTTGATGGATCTCAGGGTCGGGAAGAAGATTACCAAATGGCTGTAAAACTTACTGAGGGGCAGGACCCAGAGAGTAGTGTGTGTGTGTGGGGTGAGCTATCTAGCACCAAGGAGGTCACCAGTGAGGTCCCCACAAGGATCAGTGCTGGGACTGGTGCTGTACAGTTTGTTCATAAATGATATAAAGAATGGCACTAAGGGCAAAATGTGCCTATTTTTGGATGGCACCAAGCTCTTTGGGAGGCTGGACACAGCAGAAGGGATACAGGATCTAAAGGAGAATCTGGAAAAACTATAGAGATGGTCCAGGATTTGACTGCTTGGATTCAATGCAAAGAAATGCAACGTTATACACATTAGAGCCTGGAACCCCAGGACAGATTACATCCTGGGAGGAGAAAGATGTGGGAGTGATGATCACGAGTGACCTGAAGCACTTCTTGCACTGCAGGAAGGCAGCAGCAAAACCAAATAAAATGCTGGGCTACATTGCCAGAGGGATCAGCTGCAGGAGAGAGGAGGTAATACTGCCATTGTACAGGTCATTACTGAGGCTGCATCTGGAGTACCATATACAGTACTGGTGCTCATACCTTAGAAAGAACATTAACCTGCTGAAGACCGTTCAGAGGAGGGCAGTGGAGATGATCATGGGTCAGCAGGGTAGAACATATGATCCAGAAACAAGGTAATCACAGCACTCACTGGTGCAGGTGGGGTGCTGACTATGGGTTTGGCTAGCCCCAATCCAATATGCAGAAAAACAAATAACAGTCCCACTCCAGAGGCAGTTTGGTGGATCCAAAAAATGGCACTTGCAACCATAGATATATGTTAGAACATTTACTGTGTTAAACATACAGCAGTATAGAAGATCCACACCACACCATTAGACACCAGCTTGGGAACCGTTACCCAGCTGCCTTGGCACTTTGCTCGTTAGAGCTTCATCAGGAGGCAGCCATCTGGGAGACCAGGGACCCTTAAATCACCAACTGATTATGACATCATCGGTCTGTAACAAATAATAGAAACTTGATTTAAACAGGATCCTCTCACCAATCAACATACTACATAAATTTCATTGATAGAAAATTCAGTAATAAATCTATACAAGTACACAAAACTCAAAATGTTGGTGCCTATAATTTTTGAAGAAATGAAAAAAATGTGTAATCAGGATTGTCCTGCGGTCACCACACCTCCAGTGCTGGAAAGGAAAAGAGGAAAAAAATCCGTTAACTGTTGTATTCACAGTGAAAAAACATCATTTATAAATTAAAAAAAACAAACAACATTTATTTTGACTCAATTCATGACAACCACAGAGCGGGGGGGGGCCACGTTACAAAATTCTTGAGGTAAATACCCTATTGTGCTCATGGAGTTTGGAGTTTATTCTATGGTTTTAAGTAGGGTGTGTTGGAGCTGAAAGTGGATGGTGAGGAAGGGTGGCAGGAAATTATATACATATATGTACTTGCCCTTATTATTGAGAGATACATAGTTCATACACTTAGCAATTCGTTTAGGGTATGATTAAATCAGTGAGACACACCAAGGGAACTGGTAAGGGACACACATAGAATAACTTATAGGTATGGTTTATTATCAGTTTCTACATTTAACCCATCCAGTTATAAGGTTCCTAGTGTAAAAATCCAAAATGTTTCTCACTGTAGCAATCCCTGCAGTCTGTCACGCCTTCCACGTCCAAATCTCACCTGCTCGAGACCCATAAATCTAAGCATTGAGGCATTGCTATTTTGCTGGTAAAAAAAAGTGCTCAGCTACAGACTATCCATGTTAAGATTCTTAATGTCCCTGGCCAGCCCGGTGGCACTGAGGGTTGAGGTGCTGGATGCCACACCTCGCGTTGCGCCAGCAACCCAGGTTCGAGAACGAGCTTGATTCATCGAGGGTCGGCAGGGGAGGACTGAGATTGAGCATCGGGAGACAGCTTTCTCAGTCCTGGGGAGGGCTGGGGACTTTACACCATGCTGCGGTGACCCTGGTACACAAGCAACGGTGTTGGGGGACCGCAGTATCTCGCATGTATGTGCAATGTCATTGCACATCTGGGTTCCTGTGGGAGAAAGAACAGGGGGAAATATGGCAGCATGGTTCCGCGGCAGCTTGATGGCTGCAGCTCTGCCGGCTGATGATGCCTGTGCCGGTACTAGTTTCCTTGCCAGGTGCGGGGGCCATGGGGGGACCCCTTTTGTAGGTGTAGCTACATTTGCCAGCTGGGCATGCAAGCTTCGGGGCCAGCGGTGGAGTGGAGCAGTGGCTGGATTGGAAGCAGGGACTGTGGCTGCAAGGAGGTAAAAACTGTTAAATGAAAAAAAAAAGATTCTTAATGTCCCTGATGTTTTCCTGTACTCTAAGTTTTAATTGTCTCACTGTGAATCCAACATAAATACAGTTACAAGGGCACCATAATGCATAAACAAAAAATGTTGTTACATATGAGATGAACTGTAGGATGGTGACATTGCGTGGGCAGATCGGTAGTTGAAACAAGGACCCCCAGACACACATTGCACATGAGATACAATTACCACATTTGAACATGGCATTCAGTTTAGTGGGAAGCCATGTGGTGCTAGCATTTGAAGTACTGGAAAACTAGCTTTTCATAAGCCTATTTCATGGTTTATGCCCACTGATTTTGGCAAGTTCCTGATCCCCAGAGAGAATGGGCCAATATCTCATGACAGTGTGTCCTGTTTGGCCTGCTACATGATTATAGTTAGTTGAAAAACAGATCAGCTTATTTTCCTGGGGGTCTCTGGTTTTAGGTTGAAGTAAGGACCCCTTGTTATGAATTTTAGCACTATTTAGTGCAGAATCTAAACGTTTTGAATTGTACTCTCTAGCAATGAACATGTTTTTTAACTCTCCTGTCTGCACCAAGCATTCTGCCATCTCTGAACAATTACATTAAAGCCTTAAAAATGGGCTATAAGGGATTGATTCATTTAATACTCTGGGATGTGCACTGGTGGCCAATAAAAAATTATTAGTGGTCATGGGTTTACTAAATCCTTTGGTTACTACATTATTCTGAACATCAATGGAAAAGGTCACATCCAAAAAATTAATAGTATGCGAATGGAAAGTATGAGAAAAGCACAAATATTTTTGTTGCCATTAAGCCAATCCATAAACAGACCTACCTCATTTTCGGGGCCCTTCCAAAATGCACAGTATATCATCTATATAATGATACCACTGTATAATCCAACCATGATACAGATTTACACCGGGGTCAAAAATGCACTCCTCCTCCCACTTGCCTAAGAATAAATTAGTGAAGGATCATGCCATGGACGCCCCCATCACTGTCCCATAGCATTGTAAGTAATATTCCTGATCATATTCAAAATAGTTGTGGGACAGTACAAATTGCAAATCCTAAGTGATCAAATCATTTGGGCATTAGTTCTTTTAATGGCTACCTTGATAAAAAAACGTATGCATGCCTCTATACCATCCTGATGTCTGATGGATGTATAAAGGGCTTCACCGTCAATTGTTATCCACTTGTAATCTTTCTGCCAATTGAAGTCTGCAAGTGTAATCTTCCTGCCAATTGAAGGATGCAAGTTTTATTTAAGATATTCATTGTATCCCTGACATATGATTCCAAACAATTTACACTCCTTTGCAAAAAGAAATCCAAAAAGTGGCATAGATAATCAGTGAGGGAGCCCACCCCCTCTATGATCAGTCTCTCTGGGGGATTTGTAGAATTTTATGGACCTTAGGGAGAATGTACATAGTTGGTGTAATAGATGTTTGAGGTAACAAATATTTATATTCCATTTCATTTATTTCACCCTTAGTTTTTCCCCCAAGTCAATAAATGTATCAATTCCATTTTGAAGATGGAGATACTGTAGGGGTAGACTATAATTTTACATACTTATTAACATCAGCCAGTGACTCAAGAACTTTTTCTTTGTAAAAACTATAAGTCATAACCACAAGTCCCCACCCTTATTTTATTTATTTAAAAGTTTTACCAGGAAGACACACTGAGCACTAGCGTTCGTTTCCAGGTGCGTCCTGGTTGCTGGCTTAAATACAATGTTTTGCATCCCTTGTAGATTACCAGATGCTTTCCTTTTCTCCCAATTCAAATTATTGTGTTTTGGTCCTATGTCCTTATCTAGCAAATCATTTATTTCCCGTAAAACTGTTTTTCTATATGCATTGATGACCAAATTATTCGTACTCTGTCAAAACTGTGACTTGGGGGGAATAACTGTTTGCATTGTGATTTGACCACTGCGGTCATATTGTTGTCATATTTATCAGTAATTTGTTTATGTTTAATTTCCAAAAAGGCCAGGACCTAAGGTTTGTCAGAAAGATGCCCACTTTACTGCAAGGATATTTGGGAAGAGTTGATGTGCATTGCTGTGTCTGACATATCCCTCTGCCTAGGACAAAGTCTTGTTTAGAGGTAAACAGGAGTTGAAATGTAAATAGGAGATTGGAATTTCCTGGTAGCTGATCAAAGAGGAAGATTCCATAAATGACAGGTGATGGAAAGGTAATCTCCTCTGTTATAACGCTTTGAATTACAAAGCAAACTAGTTTGATAGCTTGTCCTGCTGACACCCAGTCTAGGAAAGCTATTATCCTCTTCCAACTGCCACAGTCCATTTCCATTTTAATAGGTCAGGAAGGTAATGTAGATCAAAGCAAGCCAGGGAGGTGGGACTGAAGGAAATCAAAATACTGATAATGTTGATTCACTTGCAACTTTGGAAAGAGCAAGAGAGACCCCTGCTAGCCTAGAGGTGAACAGTTGGACCTGGAAATATTAAGGCCACTAGCCAATCACGGGTCCGTTTTGCAGAGTGTAGAAGACGGCTATACAAGTCCTCTTAAACAGAGACTCTGGGCAGAAGCCAAATTTCCTGACACAGAAAAACTGCCAGACACACTGAAGCCCACTGAAAGAAAACTGGGACTCTGAGACACAACAGAGAGAAAGGGAGACTTTGTAAAACTCACTTATTTTCTGGACTCTGATTTCTCTACAGGAAAAAGTAGAAATTATCCACTTAATTCACTAGTCATTTTGTATGTATTTTCAACTTTCTTTGTAGTTATCCTGTAACCAAATATCTAAATCATTTGTCTGTATCTTTGTATGGTAATCGTGTAAGTAATCGGGAAAAGCTCTTGTTTTTGTTTTTAAAATACTTCTGTCTGGGAGTGTTTTTGTTATGTGTGAAGGTTTGGGAAAGGTTTTTCAATCTGTGACACACCTGTTTAACATTAAGGTGCCACACACTACCAAAACTAGGATCATGGAAGGGACTCTGGGGGCCTAACATAGGGAAAGTACACAAGGTCTCCAGAGGGGGTCTGTGGGATTTGAGCCAGGTTCCTGCACCACCTGTGGAAGAAGACACAGTCAGCCCCAAAGAGCTTGTAATGCCTGGGTTCTGCTCCAGCACAGCAACCAAAGAGGGTTCTCACCTGGCTACAAACTGAAGACTGTATTTTAAACTTATCCAGAGAGAGAGAGAGAGGAAGCCCTGGGCCCTCGTGGCGCATGTTCAGTTGTGAAATCAGTGAGCACTCTAAAAGGATGCGAGGAGGGTATTTCCTGATCCCCCTGTCATGGGTTGCACTTAGGGGAGGACACTGTGAGCTCAGTGGACCCGGCCCCCAGGAGTGGGTTCATGACAGATATTGATGACATATCAGTTGGTTTCAAGGTCAGTGTGTCAGACTGGTAAACTGTAAACAAACCACACACAAACAAGGCAGAGATTGGGGAAAAAAGAACATTTGGTTACAGTATAAAGTTCCCTACCCTGTTTTTGTTTTTTGTTTTTTTTTGTGGTGTAAGCTAGTGCAGCAGTAGTTGGGGAAGAAGATGACTTCCAAGTACAGCAACTGCACTACAGACCAGTTAAGGCAGTTGTGTCAGGAAAGAGGGGTTAATTATGAGGGGGTGAAGCAAAAAGAACCTCATGGAGACTCTTGTGGCAGCCGATGAGCAAGCAGCTGCCCAGGAACTCGAGTCATGGCCAGTGACTGGAAAGGACCAGAGCTTGGACATGGGGGTGTCAGCAGACATTGCATGTTCAGTCCCAGGAAGGAGGACTATGAGACCAGAGGGAACCCAGAGCCATGGCCCCAGGTGATGTCCACCACAGAAAGGGAGCTAGAGAAGCTTCAGTTGGAACTGCAGAAAGTACAGCCTGCCATACAGGACAGACAGCTTGCCCTACAAGCCCAGCAGCAGAGGGAATCCCAGCAAGAAAGGGAGCAGAAGAGGCTTGAACTGGAGATGCAGAGGGAAATGGAGCAGAAAAAGCTTGAAGCCCAACAGGATAGAAGGGAGCAGAAGAGGCTTGAACTGGAAATGCAGAGAGAGCTGGAGCAAAGAAGGCTCAAAATGGAGATGCAGGAAAAGTGGCATCAAAGAGAGCTCAAACTGGAGAGGCTAAAGTTTCAACTGCCAGCGCCTGGGCAGGTACGTGGCAGGGGTGAACCTCAAATTCCAGGGCTGGGGTACAAATTAATAGCAGACTTTAAAGAGGGGGAGGATATGGATGCATTTTTGAATTTGTTTGAAAAGGTCTGTATCCAGGCCAAGATACCCAAGCAGGTCTGGAACTTTCAGCTATCCCCGATGCCTACTGGTAAGGGGCGTGAGGTGCTAGGCGAAATGGACATTGAGGACAGTAAAGACTATGAGAAACTTAAAACTGTTTTACTGAAGAAGTATGAACTAACTCCTGAGGCCTACAGAGTTAAATTTCAGAAACTGCAAAAGAGCTCCTAAATGAGCTTTGAGAAACTCGCTACAAAGCAACGTTAGTTTTTAAAACATTGATGGAAGGGGGTGGAAGCAAACTCTGTGGGGAATATTGAGGAGGTTGTGTTAAACATTTCTTTTGAGGCTTCCCCAGCGGAGCTAAAAACCTGGCTGTAGAACCAGGATCCTAAAACAGCACAGCAAACTGCTGAGGTCTTGGATCACTATGCCAGGAGCAGGCCTGCTTTGAAAGGAAGTGGGAGAGGAGGTGCTGCAGGGGCAAAAGTGAAAAGTGCATCTTTAGGGCAGCTAAAACCCTCACTGCCTCTGCAGAAAGGGGGAAGCCCCAAGTTATCAAAAAGGGTGGTCTTGGATAATGAATGTTGGTTTTGTAAGCAGCCAGAGCAACTTGCTAGACAGTGTCCTAAAAAGGCACAGAGAAGACAAAGTGTCCCTCGAAAGGAGGTGGGTGCACTATGTATCCCTGAGAGTATGCCTGTAAACATGAGGAAGCACATACACCCAGTTACCATAAATGGGGTGCAGACTGATGGGTTAAGGAGTATGTCTGTAAACATGAGGGAGCACATACACCCACTTACCGTAAATGGGGTGCAGACCCATGGGTGAAGGGACTCTTATCCTGGTAAAAGGCGATTTGGTTGGGCCTGAAAAACGTATACCTAATCAGTTTATAACTATGAGGGGATTCACTGGGGCGGAGAAGACCCTGACACTAGCTACTGTTCTCTTGTATTGGGGTGAGACAGGAGAGAGCGTGCAAAAAGTGGCAGTGGTAGACAACCTCGCCCTGGATGTGATTATAGGGAACAATCCCCAGCAGGTGGTGGTGTGTGCGGTTACCTGCAGTCAGACAGCAAAGGCCACTTGTAATTCCCTGAACCCCATAGAAGCCCCAGTGGAAAACAATAGGGTGCTGGTTCCCCAGCCTGTGTCTCCTGATAGGGAGAATAGTGAAAGGGAGCTAGGACTTCTCCAAGTGACTCTGAATGCCCTGAAGCTAGAGCTAAGGACCCCAGTTTAGGAACTGAGGGGGACATGTCCCATGCTTTGGGAAAATGAGAAGATATTGCAGCCGCTCAGAGGACTGACCCTACTTTGGAGAGGCCGAGGGCTTGTGCAGAATCTGATGGGACACAGGGAGGTGATATGAGACATAGTGTATTTTGGGACAGTGGATTGATGTATACACAGGACGTGAGGACAGAGGGAGGGGTGATGGGCAGGCAGCTTGTTGTTTCCCAGGGGTATCATGAGCGGTTGCTCAAGATCACTCATGATATCCCCATGTCCGGACATCAGGGCATTTCTCGCACCATGCAGTGATTAGCCCAAAATTTCTATTGGCCCAACTTCATCCAGCAGGTGAAGGAATATTGCAGATCTTGTCACCGGTGCCAGCAGATAGGGAAGGCAGGTAGTAAATCAAAAGCTGCCCTAATCCCCATGCCCATTGAGGAGGAGCCATTCCAGAAGGTAGGAATGGCTATTGTGGGACCCTTGAATACCCCAAGCTCCTCCAGGGAAAAAGTTTTTCCTGACGGTGGTCGATTTTGCCACCCGGTACCCAGAGGTGGTTGCCTTCTTCTTAATTAAGGCAGACAAAGTGGCAGATGCCTTGCTAGGGATTTTCCCCCATGTTGGGTTTCCGCAGGAGGTTATCTCTGATCAAGGGGGTAACTTCATGGTGGACCTGATGAAGTGCATGTGAGAGAAGTGTGGAGTGGTGCAGAGACGCACAACACCTTATCACCCATAAACCAATGGGCTTATGGGAAGATTTAATGGTACCCTAAGAACGATGCTCTGGGTGTTTGCTGAACAGCATGGAAGGGATTGGGAGAAATACCTTCCCCACCTGTTGTTTGTATACAGGGAGGTGCCCCAAGAGTTGACAGGGTTTTCCCCTTCACACTCTTATATGGACGTAGGGTGCATGGGCCCCTAGACTTGATCCAGGAAGACTGGAAAGGCAAGCATGCCACCCAGGGAGCTCCCATAATGGAGTATGTCCTTAAGTTTAGGGAGAAGCTGAAGGAGCTTATGGCAGTGGCCCAAAGTGACCTGTCAGTTGCACAGCAGAAACAAAAGGTCTGGTATGATTGCCGAGCCGGAGCTCACTCGTACAACGCAGGCCAGGAAGTAATGGTCCTAATTACAGTCTGGAAGGACAAGCTGCAGGCCGAGTGGGTGGGACCATACAAGGTAGTCCGACAGGTCAATGATGTGAACTATACTGTGGAACTGCCTGACAGGAGACATACTCATAGGATGTACCATGTCAGTATGATGAAGCCATATGCAAATAGGGCTGACATTGTGTTTGCAGTGTGTAGTCTTGGGGAAGGGAGAGATGAGGAAGACCCCTCCAGGACTTGCTAGAGGAAAGCAAGCAAGAGTCATCTGTGGAGACAATCAAGCTGTCGCTCCAGTTGACCCTGGAATAGACCCAGGAAGTGAAGGAGGTTTTAGAAGATTTTGCCTCTTTATTTACAGCCAAGCCTAGACGAACCTCTTTAGTGACCCATGACGTAGACATGGGGATGCAAGTGCCCATACAACAGACAGCCTACGGGGTTTCTGACACTGTCCTAAAGGACATTAGGAGGGTGGTGGAGGAAATGCTGGACATAGGGGTATTCCAGAAATTCCACAGTCCCTGGGCCTCACCTGTAGTCCTCATCCTCAAACCGGATGGGTCTACTCACTTCTGTGTGGACTATCGTGGACTCAACGCAGTCACAAAGTCTGATGCCCACCCAATGCCATGGACAGACATGCTACTAGACAAGTTGGGAGGGGTGACATATCTTACCACAATTGACTTAACAAAAGGATAGCAAGAAAAAGCGGCTAAGGGAGTCCATGCCAGGAGCACACCCAAATAAGCAATACAAAAACAACAAAGAAAGGTGTCTGACAGGCAACTCGTGTACAAAATGGCAAAAAAAGAGACCGTAACTTGTCTCTAAAGTTAAAAAGCTTTTATTGAACATAAACAGCTCAAATAACTCACCCCACCAGCAGCAGCCAATGTTTCACCTATGTGACTGTGGGTTTTCTCAAGGCATGGTTAGTGTGGCTATTGTCCCCATATTTATACATCTACCTCAAAGAGACATTGCTCGATTTACCAAGTTACTTTACAAAACCACACAATACAGTTGTATAAATTAATGCCACAAACATACCAGCAGAACATAAAAATTAATCACAATTAAATATTAATAACTAACCATGTAAAAACATATATGTGCATAATGTAATACACAACTTACACAAGGAGGTCAAAAGATGTGCAAAAGGGTACTGTACAGACTTCTGGTGATGTCATCGCCCTAATGGCAGCCTAGTCCTGGAGCTCTCCTCACCCCGACATTGAATCATTATTCATCGGTTGCAATATGATGAACTCGCCTGCTAAAGGCACAATATCGAAAGCCACAAACATAAAGAATCCATATATGCCGGCATTTAAACTTAAAGAACTCCTGCAACAAGAAAAATCCAAATCCCCTCCCGCACCCGATGCTGGGGAAGGCCATGCAATGGATGTCATGCAAGAAGAAGAAACTCGGTCGGAAATCATCCAATCCATTCTACAGACAGCCAAGATGGTGACCAAAATTGATCAATCTCTAATGGAGCTCCATTCTGACATAAGTAAAATAGAGCATAAAACAGACCAGCTGGAGATATGCCTCAATCAGGTCACTAAGCAATCCAACAGACAAGACTGGCTGCTCCTATACCTACTAGCCTGTGACAGAGAGCTTACCCACAAGCTGGATGACCTAGAGGGGGAGAAGCCGGCGGCAGAATATCCGAGTCTACGGGGTTCTGGAGGGAGCAGAGGATAAATTCAGAGATGTCCCGACCTTCCTTCAAAAGTTGCTCAGAGACCTGCTTCCTTTACCCTCAGACTTGGATATTTCTATGGATTAGGCCCACAGATCACTCAACCCAAAACCCCGCGATCCCAGGGCCAGGCCCCACTCGCTTATAGCTAAGCTCACTTCTTATAAAGCCAAGGAGGAGCTTCTCCGAACAGCCTGGCAGCATGGCAACCTGCAATTCCAGGGCCACAAGATCACCCTGGACTACAACCATACCAGCCAAGTTCAAGAGAGCTGGAAACTAATGTGGTCAATGATCAAGCAATTAAGGGCGAGAGATATCAAAGCCCAAATCTTATTCCCAGCCTGCCTAAAAGTAATCACAGAACAAGGCATAAAGACTTTTCTGGACCTCCTATTGGCCTCACAGTTTCTTGAGAGCCTGGGCATTGTGGGTCCCCTCACTAACTAAACAGAAGCTTGAGAAGGACCTGCTGGCCTCCGTATGGTCCGTAGCACAAAAAGACACTTCATGACCAGGCTCCTCTCAGAAGTTCCCCAACACCAACCTGCATGCAGACCTTTCCTTGATGCTGTGCAAATATGGGGATCCCACTCAAATGAACAAGAAAGCGCCATACCTCCTAGAAGACGCAGTGGAGCCTGCTACCTCAGATCTGGGCTGATCGACTAGAGAGGTGACCTGGAGATGCATCACCCTTCTTCCACTTGTTTGCTGCATGCCTGCAAGGCTTTATCCTGTGGCCTGGTTCCAGAACTGAGTTATTTTGCTATTTGTTCGGTTCCCGTGGGACCCACCACTTCAACTGCTCAAGATCCTGTCTCCCACACGTTCTCACAACAACATGACCAGAAGGGGCCTACTGTAAGTACTTTTAAAGCTGTACTTCGACCCCTCAGAGTTTGAGAGGACCGTGATCTCTGTTTCTCCTGCTTGTTTTGGAGCACCACTTGGAAGGGAGTGGCTGACTGAATTCTCAACTGCTCGGCCTATCTCTTGTCTTTGCAGTTTTGCTTCGGGAACTTCAGATTCTGAAACAGCTGGTGGGGAAGATTGAGCAAAGGACCCCCCCCTTTTATGTTACTGTATGAAACCTAGAACTGCCGAAAGGGTTTTACAAATTCTTCTTTTTTTTTTTTAACACTCTGCTGATTTATTGTTCTAATTGCTGTTATTACATATTGCTGACTTTTGCTGACTAGTGTCCCTCCCCTTAATTATTCTCAGTGGGGAGACCTGGAGGTAGATGGCCATGCACCAGGGCAGGAGTGGGAGGCTGCCTAGCTCCCTATCTTTATTGGCCTGTCAAGGGGGAAGGGTTCTTAGTGAAGTGAAAGAGGTGCATTGGGGAAGCCTGGGCGTGTCCCTCCCCCTGCCTACAATACATCTAGGGTCTGAACCTTATTTTCCTCCCAAGACCACCTAAGGCCTACCTCTCGTGATATTATACAACCCTGCAGTTTACTCCCTCCGCCCCTGGTCGGTTACCCACACTTTAACACCTCATCTCTGGTCCTAATGCTATTTAATAGTGCACACATTCATATCAAGGTCCCCACTAATAAATCCTTATGTTCTCATATGGGTCACTTTCACTTTCACCCCTATTTGATATGGAACCTGGATTTGAGCATAAATAACTATTTGACCAACAGGATTAATGTGCCTATGGCAGGAGTGCTACTGCAACTTTGTTTTGAGCAGCTTCAAAGCTTGGAAGGGGGGGGTTCCGGGACACTGCTGACTTACAACCCTCACTGATGTCGCGTTATACAGCATCACCAGGGGCAAACCCCTGGAGTGGATATGGCTGTATCATGCTCACATTGTGCATGACTGGATTCATTATTGTGGCGATGAACCCTGAGCAACAAGCCTCATCGCAGCTGGGCCTTGGGAGTCGCACCAAGACATCAACTAGAATGGTACAAATCTACACTCAGCCTATCACTACAGGGCACGTGGAGGCTCTTGCACCACAGATCTACTTGCATTATAAACAAGTCTTTTATTCAGTTTGTTATTTGGTCCTAGTTAGGGCCTTGTTGATATTTGCTTATGTTCTGTTGAATAATGTTACTGATTTGTTGTTAACTCATGTTTCACAAGGGTACTGTACTTCGATAGAAGGACAACAATAGTTAGTGCTCTATTACTTACAGCTAACAGTTAGAAACTTTTGCCAGATAAAATAACACTTCATAGTCATTATGGCCACTCAAAATACTAAGGTTTAGTTATACAACAAAAATGGGGTCACTAATCCTATTAAAAGAAAACAAGTACTGAAATTCTTGGCAACACGAAAGTGTGACATGAATTTCTTGCAGGAGACGTATCTGTCCCCCTCCGAGGCCCTAAAGCTAAAGACTAAAAATTTCCCTCATTTATTTCAATCCTCCCTGCCTGCAGGGCGTAAGTGAGGGGTAGCAATATAGTTTGCAGCCTCTTTTCCTTTCAAACAAGAAGAGGTTTTCAAAGATTCTGAGGCCAGATTCATCATAGTGACAGGTAGAGTCCAGGACTCCCCATTCACACTTGTGAACATTTATGCCTCCCCCCCAGGTTCTCTCTTGTCCTCTTACACCTCCTTTCTTCAGCTCATTGCAGAAAAGGTGAGGGGCTTACTGATCATGGGAAGGGATTAGAATTTAATATTGGACAGGAAAATGGATACCACCTTCCAAATTCTGAAGCCTAATGTCAGGAAAGCACAACTCTTTGTTAAAGCCCTTGAGGAAATAGGCCTAACAGATGTCTGGAGGAACAAATATCCCTCAGCCAGGGACTACACATATTACTCCCCTAGATTTAAGATTTATTCCAGGCTGGACACCTTCACTGTCTTTACTAGGGACCTGTCCGCTGTTTCCTCTATGTGGGTCGGGACCGCTACCCTGTTGGACCATTATCCTTTTTTTATGGAGGTCGAATTAAACTTACAAAAGAAAAGTACTCACTGGAGATTAGATGCATCACTGCTTCAAGATAAATCCATGGTTTCAGAACTAAAGGATCATATTAAAAAAATAATAGAAGACAACTCCCAACCTGGTACAATGTCCCAGATTCTCTGGGATACAGTTAAAACAATGATAAGGGGGAAGCTAATTTCTATTGCCACACATAAAAAGAGAATAATGAGACAGAAGCAAGCAGACCTTCTCTCCCAACTTAAAACTTTGGAAACCGCCCCAAAAAATAAATGGACTCAGACCAGAGATCTCAATATTAAAGATCTCAAAAAAAAAAAAAGCAAAACCACCAGAAGGCTGAGATTGAAAAGGCTCTGTGGTACTTAAACAAAAATATTACAAGGGAGGGCCCAGGGGTACCAAACTTCTGGCATACCGCCTCAAACAACAGGCAGCCAGAGCTACCGTCACCAAAATCAGACGTCCAATCTCTGGAGCTCTCACTCATAAAAGTCAGCAAATCACTAATGCTTTTGTCACCTTCTATTCCAAATTATATCATTCCCCACCGGAATCCACTCTGGATGACAAAACGTCATACCTTAAATCTCTAGCCTTACCCACTGCCTGTGGAACAGAGTCAAGCTCTGGTTATCCCAATCTCTAAACTAGAAATTCAAACAACAATCAACAACTTCAAAACAGGGAAGTGCCCGGGTCCCGACAGTTTCAGTGGCGAGTTTTACAAGATATTTGCCAAGAAAACGGTCCCACTAATAGGCTGATGTCTTTTCAGAGGTCTGGCGGGAGGGCAACCCTATGCCGTTGTCATGGCACTATGCCACAGTCTCCCTTCTTCATAAACAAGGCAAAGACCCCACAGAATGCGGATCATATCATCACATCTCCCTCCTTAATTCAGATTACAAAATCTTCACATCCATCATTGCTTCCAGACTTAATTTCCTCCTCCCACAAATTATGAAAATGGACCAGACTGGCTTCATTCCAGGTCGCCAAGCCCCAGATAGTGTACTCAGTACCATCAACGTAATAGACACTATACATAAATCCCATACACCTGCCTGCCTTATGAGTTTGGATGCAGAGAAGGAGTTTTGATAAGGTCTCCTGGAGCTTCCTTTTCTCAGTCTTAGAGACAATGGTCTTTCCTTGCCCATTCATAGACAGCCTCAGGGACCTTTTCTGCACTCTGTCGGCTTATGTCAGAGTGAACAGAGGGGTCTCTGATAGATTTAGTCTGGGCAGAGGCACCCAACATGGTTGCCCCTTGTCACCTCTTCTCTTTGCCCTTTACATAGAGCCTCTTGCTGAAGCCATCTGATCTGCTCAAAACATATATGGAATTGATCTGGGAGGGGTCCACCATAAAATCTTGTTATACGCGGACGATGTCCTGCTTTACCTCTCCTTACCAGAACAATCAATCCCTTCAGTGTGGGCCATCTTTGAAGATTTTGATAAACATTTAGGCTACACCCTGAATAAAGGCAAGACTGAAGTTCTGAGCTTTTATTATAAACCCTCACAACTAATTACTCAGATGTTTCCTCTCAACTGGAAAGTCACTAGCATGAAATATCTGGGGACAAATATTACAACAAAATACATCCCAACTATTCAAAGCTAGTTACTCCCCCTTGGTTAACCAATTGCAGAAAGATCTGGAGAAATGACCTATAATTAACCTCCCTGTGTACTCCAGAATACAGACTATCTCAGTGAATATACTCGCAAGATTTTTATACCTATTCCAATGTCTCTCCACTTTTATCCCTAAACTCTACTTCCAGAGCTGGCATAGGATGCTCTCCAAATTTATTTGCGATAACAAAAAACCCAGAATAAAACTTCATATTCTCCAGACGCACAAACGAAGGGGCGGCAGATCCCTCCCAAACCTAGAAGACTACTTTCTGGCAGCACAGCTAAGGACAGCCCTTTTATCATCATCATAATCATCATCAAATCTTTATTTATTCAGGCGAACATCATTGAGCAAGGCTCATTTACAAGATGGACCTGATAAGGTCAAGGTTCAATAGTTGATACACAACAGATACATCATACACTTATATAAGACAGTTATACATACAGGGGAAAATAACGTTTATAAACACAGCGATGTACAGTAAATTCACATGATAAAAAATGGTTACAGGAAAGTTAAGCTAATATTTACAGTATGTACAGTATATACATGTCCCAGTGGGGGCATGGCAGACACTCAACATAATGTAATACTAGGATGGTGAAGGTATTACTGGGTGCCATAAGATGGGGTGTCTGTCTGGAAGGAATATGTCATATATGGTTTGGAAGGGAGATTTGTGAGATGATAATGCTAGCTCTAGTGGTAGCAATTGCATTTCTCTTTGAAGAAGACTGTACAATGCTGTTTAAAGGATGCAAATGGAATTATATTGGACAGTTTTAGGGATTTTTGTAGGGTGTTCCATGCTATAGCTAGAGAATAGCTGATTGCTGCCCTCCCTAGCCTGGTGTCAGTCCCTTCCTACAAGGCTAATTGGAAAATGATGGAACGGGGAGAGGAGGAGGGGGGACCCACCCCGGGAGCCAGAGTCATGAATCCCTCAGACAGGGAAGATGTTGTGGTCCCCGTTCTCTCAGGGGTCTGAGACACACTTAAAGCAGTTTGCAGAGCTTGGCAAAAATTTAAGTTAACCTCATCCCTTTGGCCCTTAAGATGGCTTGCCTAGGATCCTACTTTTCTACCTCCAGAATGGTTCATACCTTCTGCAGATGGGAGGGGTGTGGTATGACTCATCTCAGTCAACTAATAACACAAGGCTCTATTTCAGATTTTAAAGCACTGTGGGACACCTATACCCTTCATAACTCAGGCCATTTCATGTACTTGCAACTTCTCTCCCATATAACCCACTGTCAGCACTTGGACTGGGACACCCACAGGACAGCCTCGCTCCTGGACACCCTCCAAAACATACTTACTGGTCAGACCCAAAAGAGCCTAATCTCAGTACTTTATAAATCACTACAGGAGCTGAACAACTCTGCACTAGGGAATATTAAATCTAAATGGCTGCAGGAGGGGGGTCCTGGCCCTGTCTGAGGCTGACTGGTCTAAGATCTTCTATATACAGTAACTACCAAAATTTCCCTTTCCCCGCTATGGCAGGAATATGACTGGAAAGTGAAGACTTGCTTCTTCCTTATCCCAGTCTTACAAAACAAAATAGACCCCTCTCTTCCCCCAGTTTGTTGGAGACAGTGTGGAGAGCAGGTAGCTCACCACTAACACATATTCTGGGACTGCCCTATTCTCCAGCCCTTTTGGGGAAAAATAAACAATATGACGTATTAGCCGAACTCTTCACCTTAGATACCCCATTGAACATGTTCAATAATATCTTGGAATTGCCACCTAGAGGCCTGAAGGGCGCAGACTCTCTGTATGTATGGGGTATAGTAATCACAACCTCCTGTAAAGCAATTACCTGTAATTGGTTGAAAATCAACCCCCCCTTTAATTCATCTCTGGGTGCAGGTGGTTCAAGGGATCTCAGACCTAGAGGAGATAACGTATAAGGTCAACCAGAAGATTTATATATATATATATATATATATATATATATATATATATAGAGGCAAAAAACTCCATTTAATGCATTAGTTAGGGTTGCTCACAGCGACAAAGTGAGGAAATTCGGTGTTGAGGTTGAAAACCCCTTGGACCCCTGCCTGCCCCCAACCGGCATTGGGGTGTGCATTGGGTTGTCAGCCCCTAACTCTCACCCATCACATGTGAAAGCAGCAGAAGTATGGAGAATGGGGTGAGAGTTAGGACTGACGACCCCAATGTACACCCCAATGCCGGTGAGGGGTGGGCAGGGGTCCAAGGGGGTTTTCAACCCTAACACCAATTTCCTCACTTTTGTAACACGGAACAACCCTAACTAATGCATTAAATGAGTTTTTCCTCTAATTTCCCTTCTTTTTGAGAATGATAATGAGAAATACTCCGGGCCCCGCGCTTCCGCCACGTGGGCCCCGAGCTCCCGCCACGTGATGTCTTGAGGCATAGTAACAGGAACAGCAACGCAAACAGAAGCACTAACAGTGGCGCACATGGTAACGCAAGTGCGAATGAGAACAGAAAGGGTAACGCACACGGTAGCATAGACGGGAACGGTTTGCCACGTAATGTGTTGTCACATAGTAACATGGTGCCTGCAAACGGAAATGTCAATGGGCATGGTGATGTAAAGTGAAACAGTAAGATAAACAGTACTGTAGACACAAATGGCAAAAAATAACAGAAACGCAAGCGCAAATAAAAACGCAAAGGATAACGCACATGGTGGCGTAGACGTCAATGGTAAGTGAAACGGGTACGGAACCACAAGCGGAAAGGGCAACAGTGACAGTAATGTAAGCACACAGGCTGGTTTTCCCCAAAACCTGCATAGAGAAAGACAGTGAGTACAAAGAATGTATGCATAATAATGGGTATCGGAGCAGAAAATGAGGACTTGGAATACTAAATAGGTTATATCTCAGGAACCGCACGATGTAGAGAAAAAATTTAAAAGTCATATGATTTATGACTGTCTTGGCTAGTTTTGTACTTAACCTTTTCAGACGAAAAGTCCGTATCTCGCACCATTTCCGAGATACGGGCCCTGAAAGGCGCGGTGAAAGCTGTAATGTTATCCTATGGGAAAAAAACAGAAGTTCAGAGTGCCATAACTTTGCCTCCCTGTAATATTTTTTCACCAAACTACTGAAAGGCACATCTGTGGGCTGTTGGCTGCGTTCCCTCCAAATTTCAGCCCAAAACTCCCAACCGTTCTTTTGCAGCACAGTGCCAAAGAATTGCTGTCATTTTCCCACAGACTAGAAAACTATTGTCGCAATTTGCGAAAGCTTTCGCATAAAGTTGCAACACTTTCGTGAGCACAAAAGTACTTTGTGAAAGTACTTTTTCCAGAAATTTGAAAAACATATTTCTGGGGTGTTTTACCACAAAATAAAGACATGGCTAGCATCCTCAGGGTCCGACTAGGTGAATACAAAAAGAATTAGGTTGCTAGAGGGTCCCAAATTTAAATGCCAAGCATTTTTCTGATCATTAACTGAAAACAAAATGGCAGATTTGCGAAAGTAACAGGGCCATTTGTGAAAGTAAAAATGCATTTGCGACACTGTCAAACTTTTTGTTAACATTTCCCATTGACTTATAATGGGAAATTGTTTTTTGAATAACTTTTGAACCGTTTAATATTTTTCCACCAAATCTTCAAAAGGCACATCGGGGACCCGGCCGCACGTTCCCTGAAGATTTCAGGCCGGCCGCAAAACGCGCACCTGTCGCGACCGTAGAATTCCAGAAAAGTGTAAATGCTGCAGAGATCATGCTTAATAACTCAGCAGCTGTATATCCAACCAGTATGAAACTTGGCAGATCCCAAGGCCTATGGTTCTTGATTATGTATTCCAAATTTCAGGCAAATCCGTCAAATGGTTGCAAAGTTATTATGGTGCAAAATTTGAGGGGTTTAACATAGAAATGACTCCTCAACCCTAACTATGGTAGCACTACCGTGCTACCATAATATATATATATATATATATATATATATATATATATATATACACCACACACACACACACAGGTGGACCAGGTGGCAAGTGTTTTGGATTCACACCCAGAGATAAGGCCCAACCTCTCTGCTGGTCCTGAACACCACCAGCCTCCCGATGAGTCATCATCCTGCAAAGGGCTCTGAGTGGTCTGGCCTGTTATTTATTATCTGGTGTAACCTATCTTTTTTATTCTAAATATGTCTTGATATGCTGTACCTCTAATTTTTTGCTATGTATCAGATAATTAGTCATGACAAGAACCTGTGATAAGTAAGGTTTGTCTGTTTGCAGATGACACCAAGATCTGCAACAGAGTAGATGATCCAGATGGGGTGGGCAGAATGAGAAGAGATCTGGATAAACTGGAAAAATGGTCAGAAGAGCGGCAACTGGGGTTTAACGCAAAGAAGTGCAAGATCATGCACGTAGGGAAGAGAAACCCTGAAGCCACCTATAGGTTGGGAGGGGAGTTGCTTACAGTCACAAGGGAAGAAAGAGACTTGGGCTTCATCATCACAGATGACCTGAAATCATCCAAGCAGACCACTAAAGCAGTAGGTAAGGCTAGAGGGATGTTGGGGTGTGTTAGTGAAAGTATCACAAGTTATAAGAGGTAATAATCCCTCTTTATAAGACACTGGTTAGGTCCCATCTGGAGTACTGCGTGCAGTACTGGAGGCCACACCTTCACAAGGACATTAACAAAATGGAGGCAGTCCAGAGAAGGGCAACCAAAATGGTGCAGGGACTGCATTAGAAAACATATGAGGACAGATTAACGGAACTCAATATGTATACCCTAGAACAAAGGAGGAAGAGAGGTGATATAATTGAAACATTCAAACACCTTAAGGACATTAACAAGGTGACAGAGTCTATCATGTTTCAATATAATAAAAATAGCAGGACAAGAGGACACAGCATGAGATTAGAGCGAGGCCGATTAAGGGTAGTGTGAGGAAGTTCTTTTTTACAGAATGGGTGGTGGATGCATAGAACGGCCTACCTCAGGAAGTGGTGGATTTGAATACAGTGCAGGGCTTCAAACAGGCATGGGTTAGGCATAAGGGAGCAATACAGATGAGTCTGACTAGATAGGCCATTGACAGAGCAAAGGCCTATGGCACTTTCATAAGGTAGAAAAATAAATGGTCAGACTAGATGGGCCTTGTGGTCCTTATCTGCCGGCAACTTCTATGTTTTCATATCCTTCTATTACACTGTTTTGTACACTATTTTGTCAATAAAGATGATTTAAAAAAAAAAGATGTGCAAAAGTTCGAACAACACATTTTTCTATTAGATGACCGAAAAGACTTTGCATTATGGGAGCAGCATCATACTCATATATTTTATTCTATCAAAGCTAATTAATCTCTGCCATGGATGACATAAAGGCACTATTTTTAAAATAATCACAACTATTATCTTAAGTGCCCACCTATATCATACAACTATAAAGTGCATTAACTATCCCTAACTTATAAATTACAGTGTTTAATTTAAGGAGGCTTTCACCAGTTAAAAATGACACTACATAAAACAATATATCAATTTGTACAGCATATATGGGGACTGCAAAAATAATAAACTTAAAGTAATAATACCTAAAATAGGGGGAAAACTGCTATACATAAATATTCAACTATACAAAGATATACAATGAGTGACACAGAATAAACTTCTTGATAGAAAACACATATCTAAAGTCAGATCATAACATTACAAATGATTTTAAAATACAGAGCCAGTTGGAACAAATCATTTAATCCAGGACTGTTATTTGCCCTCAGAGTATATTGCCAAAATGTTTCTCTCTTGAGTAATGCATTATTAAGACCCCCAGTCCTATTTTCACTTTCTCTAATCCAATAAATAAGAAAAAGTGTCCGGATCTATCTTTTTCACAGTTCTTTTTTGTGAAGAACAAGTGCATTTGTCAAATCCATTCTACGTATTGCTCCAAGATGCTCACCAATACATTTCTTAAAAGTCTGTTTGTTTTTTTGCTATGTAAAATGCTGTGCAGGAACAAATAGCTGCATATATCACAGCTTCAGAGCTGCAATTATTGAAGTTCCGTATTTTATACTGTTCCTTAGTTACCGAGTGTTCAAACAACTGCTTAGTCTGTAGAATGCTTGCACAAAACTTAGTTTCCGCATTCTACACTGCACTACTGGAATTTACGGGATTCATCCACACACCCTTGACCAAGGAAACTATGTGGGTCCAATATTCATTGACCTTATGAAGGCATTTGATACCATCAATCATCCACTCCTACTCAGGCAACTGTCAACTATCAGGCTCTCTAAGGATGCCCTGCTCTGGATAACAAGCTACATTAAGGGAAGGGTCCAGCGAGTTAAGATTGCTGATGTCACCTCTGATAAGAAACCAGTCCTCTCAGGAGTACCGCATGGGTCCATCCTTGGACCCCTACTCTTCAGTCTCTTCCTCAAGATGGTGGCCATGCTGGGCTGCTGTCTGTAGGCTCTCTATTCAGAGAGTAAAGTCCTTCTTTTGTCTGTGGAAAATTCGCTACAGGAGAGCTACAGAAGAGCCTGATCTGTTTTTCTGACCCTGGTGACTGTATTGTGATCAAAAGTTTACTGCTGATTATTGCGCTTTTGTTTCTCACCTGGAAACTGTGTGTTTTTTGGCCATAAGTCTTCTATGGTCACTGTTTGTTTGTGGACGCACCGTTGTGGCGTTTTCTTTTGCTGTCTCCCTGAGTGTGGATTGGGGTCAGTGCCCCGCTTGTCTTTTGGACTGCTTGCAAGTTGTAAGTTGCCTGTGGGCCAATTTTGTTAGAGGAACATGAGTTGACTTGGACTCGTTGAATTCATTGAGGAGCCCACGCTGCATGGGTGTGCGTGAATTTGGGGGAATGGTGATTGTGGCTGTCCAAATCAGATGATGGAGGAGTGGACTACCTTGAGTCCTGTAGTTGGGGCTACTGCCTCGAGTATTCTCCCGGCCTTCTAGTTGGTGGAGTATTGGTTCTTTGGGACCTGGGAAGTTCTTATCAGAGGTGAAAGAAGGGGTGTGATTCCACAAGTCATGGCTGTGAGGGGTCTCGGCCCTAGCTGCTATCCCTGGGGGGACCAGAAGAGATTGATCGGAGGATCGATCATTCTTCTGGTCTAGCCCATGGTATCTTTGGCTCATCTGACTAAGTTGGGTGCGCCATGGTTACCTAAAGAGAGGGTGGTAGTGGGGTCTGGGTTTCCTTCATGGGTCTGGGCTGGGCTGGAGTGTTCACTCCCATTGAGCTCACTGATTTAGCTCCATCTTTGTGCTGGGAATCCCAAGGAATTAAGACTCAGCAAGTACCCTTCTTCTGGGATTATTGCTGACTGGATTTTAGTAGGAATTGGATTCTAAAACTGCAAGTACTTTGATTAGCTTCTGAAACTGCAAGTTTTTGATCATTTTGCTGAGGGTGGGCTCCATGCCTTGTGCGTAGGGCCGTGGTTATTTTTGGCTTACTTTTAGTCTGTTTTTATTTATGGACTTGTATTTAGCCTGTACAGCTTATTAAGTAATACCTTTGATCTGTTACTGAATTTTGGACTATTTGAAGGAAAGTGTGGGTGGTGAGAGAGCCTCACTAAACTTAAAGCCCTGGATTCTCGACAAAAAATCTAACTTTTTGGCAGTGAGCGTGCCAATTATTTCAACTGCTAATATTGTGTATACTTCTCTCCTACTTTCTGTGAGAGGACTTTTAGGAGGAATTTGTTTATGTTTTAGTTGTTTTCTTTTCCTCCCATCTCCAATACTGTGAGAGAGTCTTGGGGGGGGGGGAGTTAGATTGCTTTTGTTTAGTGATTATTATTGTAGTTATTTTTTAATTTAGATTATGTTAAATTAGTTGTTTAGTAACTGTAGTTATTTAGTTGGATTTAATTGTATAAAGGATTGATTTTTAAGTGCAAATTGTTTAAATCTGAGAAGTTGTAGTATGTGAGATGTGCCTACCTGTTGCCCCCCCAGTCATGCACCACTCAGCCTCTGCCGTCCACCCCCTCCGCCCTTTTCATACCCCCCTCTGTTTTTTTCCATCTACCAACACTGTCGGGCTCTAGGCATTGCCTGTGGGGGGGGAAGGGGTGGGGGTGAACAGTGGAGACGAGTGGAGCGGAGCGCTCCCATTAGGGTGATTAAGCCCAGGAGACACCCTGTGGTGAAGTGGAGCTTGGAGCGAGGACCACCTTGCTTGGTCCCCATACCCATGGGCACCATCATTAGTGTTGGGCAGGTTGTCGGGGCAGCCCAGGGGTTTTGTCTAACCCAGGCGACGTTGTGCGATGCCAGATCTGTCCGAAACAAGAGTGCTGTAATTTCAGATCTTCTTGGTTTGACAGATCTGGCATGCATCACTGGGACCTGGCTGGATAATAATGCAGGACCAATATTGCAGGCCGCAATTCCGGCCGGGTATACGGTGATACATCGCCCGAGGTTGGACCGCGGGGGTTGCGGTCTGTTTCAAGACCAAATTGGCTGTCACTAGTGTTCCAGTTGAGGAGACCATCTCTTTTGAATGTGCTGTTGTAGCAGTTGTAGACTATCGAAGTGCTCTCATCTACCGTCCAGCAGGAGATGAGAAGCAATTCCTTAAGGAAGTAGCAGACTTCGTTGTCGACTTGGCCTTTGAGTCTCCCAGGCTGATGGTCCTGGGTAACTTTAATGCATGGGTCGACAATGAACTCTCGCAATTTGGACAACACTTCCCCCAGTTAATGGATTCACTGGGCCTAACACAGGTGGTTACCACTGCTACACATAAAGCTGGCCATTGTCTTGACTTGGTCTTCCTCCTGGGGATCGAGGCATCTGACATGGGGGTGGAACCAATCAGCTGGTCAGATCACTACACTGTGAGATTCAATTTTGGCACCCCACCTTGTAGGCCAACCCCTGTGGAGATGGTCAAGACTGCACTTTGCAGAATATTTCTTCCAATGGCCTTGCTGCGGTTCTTGACCTATCACAATTTCTTGTGCATTGCAATGATCCAGAGGCATTGGTTGTGGCTTATAACACCGCCATTACCTCTGCCCTGGATTCTATTGCTCCAGTTCATGTGCATCCTCTTTTCCTTCGACCTCGGGCCCCATGGTTTGATGGGGCCTTGAAGGAATTGCGGCAACTTGGACACAGGTTAGAACATTGTTGGCAGAAATTTGGCCTGGATGCTGACCACCTTAGACTGTTAGAACATTATCAATTATATCAGTCAGAAATCTCTCATAAGAAGGCAGAATTCCTGTCTGGGGAAATTTCTGCCACTCAGAACTGACCAGCTCAGCTATTCAGAACTGTGGACAGATTGTGCAACCCAACCTGTCTAAAGCTCCTTATAGCATTTTCACAGTCACAGTGTGATTAGATTGCTCGGTTCTTTGCTGATAAGGTGGCTGACATTAGGTCAGAGATCTGTGTGACACGTTCTATGCGGGTTGCTAGTGGCTAGGATCAGGTCACTGCCCCTTCGTTTTCCTGGAGTACCTTCGACTGCCCGGAAATCGTGGATGTTATGCGGATTGTCCAAGGGCTGCGTCCTACCTGCTGTAGTTTAGATCCAGGCCCTACTTCCCTAATTTTGGGGTGTGGGGAAGCCATTCTGTTGGTTCTAGCACAGATAGTCCGGTGTTCCCTTGACTTGGGTGAATATCCCTGTTCCTTGAAAGAGGTAGTGGTGACACCCTTGTTGAAGAAAGCATCTTTGGACCCAGTCTGTCTTGCCAACTACAGACCTATCTCAAACCTTCCCTTTGTAGGGAAAGTGATCAAGAAGGTGGTGGCAGCCCAGTTGGAGAACCATGTGACCATCCATAGCATCTACAAACCTCTCCAATCAGGTTTTCAAAAGAGGCACAGTACCGAGACTGCGCTGGTTCGGGTGCTTAATGATCTTCTGATGGTGAGAGACCAGAGAAAACGGTCCATTTTGGTACTATTAGATCTGTCATCACCATTTGACACCATTTACCATGGGGCCCTATTGGAGCACCCGAGATGTATTTGTGGGCTCTCTGGGATTGTTCTCAGATGGTTCACTTCATACCTCACCAGAAGAACTCAGAGGGTGGTGTCAGGGGTTTCTTCCTTAGATCCCATCTCCCTATTTTGTGGGGATCCTCAGGGCTCTATATTGTCCCCCATGTTGTTTGCGGTTTACATGCTTCCCCCCAGAGACATTGTGAGATGGTATGGGCTGAGGTTTCACTGTTATGCAGATGATACCCAGCTGTACTTGTCCTTTGCACCTGACCAGGAAGGAGCTATCTCGGTATTTTAACAGCTGCCTAAATGAAATCCAGGATTGGATGAGGTCCAGTTGGCTGAAGTTGAACTCTGGAAAGATGGAGGTGTTGGTATTGGATCCAGATCGCTGGATAGGGGGACCTACGGCCGGCAACTTATCTGGATTGGTTTTTGGGGATGTTGAGCTATGGGTCTCTGAATGGGTGCGAGATCTGGAGGTGATATTAGATGCGGGGCTGACTCTTCGATCTCAGGTGTCAGCGGTGGTAAAGTCATCTTTTTACCATCTGAGAAACATCACCAGAATCAAGCACCTTGTTCCGTCCGCTGATCTCCCAACTTTGATCCATGCTTTTGTGACCTCTCACTTGAAGTACTGCAACTCGCTTTACCTTGGGCTTCCAGGGGTTGATATCCACCGCTTGCAGCTAGTGCAGAATTCCACAGCCCAAGTATTGATGGGTACCCCTAGATCTTTCCATATTACTCCTGTGCTGCAGGAACTGCACTGGCTGCCAGTTCAGTGGCGGATCACCTTCAAAGTCGGGTTATTGACTTTTAAAGCCCTGCATGATCTGGGCCCTGATTACCTGAAATAACTCCTGATTCCTTACCACCCTGTGAGATCACTCCGCTCAGCCAACGAGGGGTTGCTAGAGATTCCTAGGGTGATATTAAAATCTGCTGGGGCTCGGGCTTTTATGTTTGTGGCCCCTTCCCTTTGGAATTCTGTACCCCATTGGACTAGGGAGTGTAAGACCATGGGGAGTGTTAAACAGGCTCTTAAATCCTTTTTGTGGGAAAAGGCATATGGTTTTACTGTCCATTAATTCATTTTGCGTGTTTTTATATTACGTTTGTATCTCTGTTTCTGTATTCTCTATTTTATTTTATTTTATTGGAATGCACCTTGACACTTGAAAGGCGCAATATAAATAGCAAATATTATTATTATCATTATAATAGCCTCCCTAGCGTCTGCCATCAGAAAATACTTCTCTACGTGGATGATGCAGTCCTGTTTTCTAGCCATCGCGACACCAAGCATCTAGAAGGGCAGCTACAGCGTGACTTCAAACGCGTTGAGTAATGGTTCAGCTCACACAAACTTGTCATGAACTACAACAAGGCAAAGCTTATGACTTTCTGCAACACAAGGAGTAAACATAACTCTCTACCCTTCATCATCACTAACCATTCTGAGGTTACAGTGTAGCAGGTTCCTCGGTTCAAATACCCCAGCGTTACTCTAGACTGTTCCCTCTCCTATGCTCAGCACATTGACAGTGTTGCAAAGGCCACTAACATACGGATTGGCCTGCTGCACAGGCGCAAACACTGTATGACCACAGATGCCCTTAGACTGGCTATCTACAGTTCTGTCACCTCCATCATAGACTATGGGCTAGTCATCTATGGCTCCGCTTCTCCTACAGCCCTCTGCAGGATATCGGTGGAGTTCAACAAAGCATGCAGACTTCTTACAGGTGCTGCCTGCCCAACACATACTTGTGAATTGCACGCCCATTCTGGGTGGCTCCCTCTCGTCAGGATCAAATACTAGACCTGCCTCTTAACCAAAAAGGTTCTCCTTGGGCTCATGCCACCTGGGGTTGAAAAGCTTCTGACTGCCCACTGTAGCACCCAACACACCCAAAGTATGCTAAGTCAAACCTTCCAGGTCCTCAAATGCCAGACCACTATGGGCCAGAGGTCATTCACCCACAGGGCCCCCCAGCGGTTTAATTCACTCAACAAGGAATCCCTTTCAGCTACTATGCTTGGCCCATTTAAAAGGCAACTACGACTTCACCTCTCTACTACCAGCCAGTGTGACTGCTTCTCCTAATTGGTCAACCTCTACACTCACGCCTGGCATTGTATGGCTTTAAACTCCCTCTGGCCAATCATCCTTGTCCTCCACTTTCCTCCCTCTCACCTTACCCCTCCCCCATTCCTCCCCTACCTCTCCCACACCCTCCCATCTTTTAGCACTTCAGACTTCTGTCTCCTCTACCTTGCACTTCTTATACCAACGCTCCCCCCAGACAATGGCCCTTCAGCCTGCCTACTCCTTCCTGACCCCCAACCACCCTCCCCTCTGCTACCAGTTGCTTATCTGGCTTTACTGTCCTTTTGCTGTCTCTCCACTTGAAATACAGTATTTTGTTTTTTGAGACTCTGTATTAATGTTTACCTCTGTTTGTATGTTAACCTTCCATCCTTTGACGTGGAACCTTTGTGAATGAGCAGTTCTTTGTCAAAGGTATTTGTAATCCTAGAGTTTAATAAATAAATAAATACATAAGTAAATTTGTAAGTTCCACATGGCAATTCTGGATGCACTTTTACAGGACTAGGCGCTTGATATAAACTATGTGCCAAGTGATCGCTGAGGTTCTTTGCTCTTCTAAAGACCACCCGGGTGGAGGGTTCCTTCTTGATGTCATCCAGTCTGGTCTCTGTCTTTAATACCTCTCAGTGTCTTTCTACAATCTCATAAAGACGTTTTGCCTACAGATTAAAAGTAGTAGCAAAGTTACACGTTTGTTTAGTGTTGTTACATCTACTACCACAGGGGAGGTACCCAAAGACTGGAGGACAGCAGATGTAGTCCTCTTATACAAAAGCGGGAACAAAGAGGAAGCAGGGAACTACAGACCAGTCAGCCTCACCTCGGTAGTGGGGAAGATCATGGAAGCACTACTGAAAGAGAGATTGGTGGAACATCTGGTTGTCAATGGACTACAGAACCCAAGGCAGCATGGTTTCACCAGGGGAAGGTCATGTCAGACCAACCTCGTTGAATTTTTTGACTGGGTGACTAGGGAGGTGGATCAGGGGAGGGCAGTGGACATGGCCTATCTGGACTTCAGCAAGGCCTTTGACACTGTGCCACATAGAAGACTATTACACAAACTGGGGAATATGGGTGTGGGCAGGACAGTAGTGTGGTGGGTGGGTAACTGGCTGGGTGGAAGGACACAGAGAGTGGTGGTAAATGGCTGTCACTCCACAGAGGGAAGAGTGACCAGTGGGATACCACAGGGATCAGTGCTGGGACCGGTCCTATTCAACATCTTCATCAGTGACATTGCACAGGACCTAGAAGGCAGAATTTCACTGTTCGCTGATGACACAAAGCTCTGTAACAGAGTAGACACACCAGAGGGTGTAGACAGAATGAGAAGGGACCTGCAGAACTTGAAGAATGGTCAGGGGTTTGGCAGTTGAAATTCAATGCAAAGAAGTACAAGATAATGCATATGGGGCACAAAAACCCTGGCACAATATATCAGTTGGGGTGAGGATATAGCATGCAACAAGCAGGAAAGGGATCTTGGGGTTATCATCTCTGATGACCTCAAGGTAGGGAAACAGTGTGACAAGGCAGCAGGTAAAGCAAATAGGATGCTGGGATGTATAGGCAGGGGCATCACCAGCAGGAAAAGGGAGGTCATAATTCCACTATACAAGACACTAGTGAGGCCCCACCTGGGGTATAGTGTACAGTTCTGGAGACCATACCTACGTAAGGACATAGACAGGGTAGAGAAGGTTCAGAGGAGGGCAACAAAGATGGTGCATGGATTGCATCACAAGTCCTATGAAGACAGGTTGAAAAAACTGAACATGTACTCCCTGGAGGAGAGGAGGGAGAGAGGGGATATGATAGAGACATACAAGTATCTCACAGGGAGGAACAGAGTGCAGGAATACACTATTTTTAAGTGAAAAAGATGTTCCAGGGCTAGAGGGCATGGGATGAAGTTGGAGGGAGGACGATTCAGAGGAAACATGAGGAAATATTTCTTCACAGAACGGGTGGTGGACAAGTGGAACACCCTGCCAGAGGAAGTGGTGGGGGCTGAAACAATCACAGGATTTAAGAATGCATGGGATAGACATAAAGGAATTCTGGAGGTCAGGGGTAAGGGGCAACAGACTTCTAGGAAAACATAAACTGAACTTACAAGCTCAAATGGGCAGACTGGGTGGGCCATAGGCCCTTATCTGCCGACACTGTCTATGTATCTATGTATCTACCACTTCTATTTAGATTTTTGTTTACAGTTAAATCATTTCTGTCACTGTGTATGTCACTGTAACCCCTGTTTTTAAATCTCAAAGATAGATCTGTAATGCCAGCTGCAACATCTTCTTGTTTACTATAGTTTCTCCATAACCTTAAAATTGCACAACCGGTATATTGTCAACACGATGTCTTGGATGACAACTTGTGTTATACTGTAGCGAATTTCTGTCCCTTGGTTTGTGGAACAGCTTAGTGACCACACACCCTTCTTTATTTTTTTCTATGCACAAGTTCCAAAAATTCACTTTCTGTAAATCAGATGTCCCTGTAAATTTAAGATTTTCATTCAAGTTCTCCAAATACATAATAAATTATTTTAACTCTACATTGGTCCCTTTCCATTCTATAAATAAATCATCAATATATCTTTTATAAATATCTATTTTATCAAAAAATATATTTACAGTTTCATCATAGATGTGTATCTCCTCCCACGCTGTCAGGTATATAGTACATTAACAAAATTGGGTGCAAATGCAGCCCCCATTGCAGTTTCTCTTACCTGCAAATAAAACTTATTCAGAACCAGAATCACGTTACATTCCAACACTTTTCAGTCATAACTACTAGAAATTGTACCATTTCATTATTAAGTGAAGTTTTATCATACTGAACTTTTTCTACAGCTGTTACTCCATCATGATAGAAACACAGAAACATAGAATTTGATGGCAGATAAGGACCGCTTGTCCCACCTAGTCTGCCCATTTTCCTACCCAATGGATAAGCTGCAAATCCTAGTTAATCAACAGCCTACTTCCTCCTACCCCCCACTAGAATTGCCTTATGTCTGTCCCATGCATTCTTGAATCCCCCCACTGTTTTTGACTCTATGACCTCCTCAGAAAGGCTGTTCCATGCATCCACAACCCTCTCTGTGAAGAAATACTTCTTCACATTACCTCTGAGCCGTCCTTCCTCTATTTTCAAATTGTGCCCCCTTGTCCTTGCACATCTCTTTTTTTGAAAGATGCTAACTTCTTGGACTTTGTTGATTCTCTTGAGGTATTTGAAAGTTTCTATCATGTCCCCTCTCCCTCCTTTCCTCGAGGCTATACATCTTAAGCTCCTTTAGTCTTTCTTCATATGTCTTCTGGTGCAGACCCTGCACCATGTTGGTTGCCCTCCTCTGGACAGCCTCCACCCTGTCTATGGCTTTGCAGAGATGGGGTCTCCAGAACTGTACACAGTACTCCAGATGTGGTCTTACCAGCTGTCTGTACAGAGGGCCAACAACTTTCCGTTTTCTACTGGTGATGCCTCTCCCTATGCATCCCGGTGTCCCCCCAGCCCTCCTTACTGCCTTCTCACATTGCTGGCTCACATTTAGGTCATCTGACATGATTACCCCAGGTCCCTTTCCATTTTATGCATGATGCTGTATATTTGTATATAAGGACTGTATGTCCATTGTCATCAAGTATCAGTCATCTTAGATGCCTAGATGATTCAGCATTTCTAACATATGTGCAGTGTCTCTAATGTAGGATCTGCCCTTCTGACTCTACTGTAGACTTACATAAATTTACTAGAAAACTGGATCTGGCAGCTTTTTTTTTGCAAAGAAACGGAGCAGACTACTAACAGTATTGATTCAATGGCAACACAAGAATCAGTTTCTCGCTCCAGTTTGGGAGACAGTGAATCAACACATTTTGGTACTTTAAAGGAAAAATCTATGTTTTACCCCCTACTAACCCCATGGTTCAAGTTTTTGAAAAGCTGTGCGAAAAAGATATCCAGTCCCTCAGCCTACAGAATTGCAAGCACTACAGAAATAATTGCATCATTGAAGAACAGAAAGTGATTGAAAACCTTAAGAAGAATGTACAGATAGTGATCAAAGCAGCTGACAAAGATGACTCGATTGTAGTGATGTCTAAAGTATGAGAAAGAGCTTGTGAATTTGATAACAGATAGTACTTTTTATAGAGCTTTAAGTAATGATATTTAGAAGAGAAATTGATTGTATTTTGAATGATGTTTATACTGGTATTATTTCTAAAGAAACTTTTGATTTTTTAGCAGTAGAAAATCTGATCATGGCAATGATGTGTGGTCTGCCTAAGTTCCATAAAGATAGAGAAAATCCGCCATTAAGGCCAATTGTAGCAAGTATTGGTTCTTCAATGGAACCCATTGCACAGTATATTGATCAATATTTAAAACTAGTGATTCAGAAGGGCAGACCCTACATCAGAGACACTGCACATATGTTAGAAATGTTGAATGGGGGGACTTCCAGTGACGTCACCTTATGGTCGGCAGCTGAACTCTAGAGCTCCACTATTATCCCTTTTCAAACATCGGAATTTAACTAATTTGTAAGCCTCCTAAAAAAGAACCTCATACCTTCCCACATCTCTGTAATGGCCGGGAGACCCCCCAAACCGAGATCCTTGAAACCCACAAGTAAATCGGGAGGCAAGCTGAAGCAACTGATTCTCGGCGAGGACATGGAAGGATTCGCGGCCTTGACTCCTCATGGCCGATCACCATCCAAATCATCAATGGAGCCAGAACTAGAGGAATCAGACACTCCAGTGGAAACAGCCTGCACTTTGCAGTACATCCTTACCACTGTAAATAAAATAGATTAGTTGCTGGCGGACCTGAGGCAGGATGTCTGATCGCTCGACAAAAAAAGTGTCGGCAAATGCCAGCAGAGTAACTGAACTACTGGAGGTCCAGGACACACACAAACACCTAGTATTGCTGCAGCGGGATAGACAAGTGCAAGCTAAACTGGAAGACCTGGAGAACCGGGCACGCCACAATAATTTTCGTATACACGGCATGCCCAAGGGAGCAGAAGAGGGCTTTGCTAGCCCCATTGATTTCATTCAGAATTTACTCCGCGCCACTTTGTCAATACCATCCGACTTGAATCGAGATATGAACAGGGCGCATAGGTCACTGGGTCCTTGCCCAAAATACCCTAATGCTAGGGCCCAGCTCATGGGTTATTAGAATAGTTTATTTCCAAAACAAGGATTGGCTACTTAAAGAAGCTTGATGCCTAAAGGATTTAAAATACCAAATGGCGGCTATATTTTTGGATCAGGACTTTTCTAATGCCTTACAAGCCAAATGCCAGCAAGTAAGAGAAGTCATAAAAGAGCTTAAGGCAAAAAAAGATATAACAGCTCAGCTACAGTATCCACCCAAAATTTGCCTGCTTTTGGAGTCAGGACCAAGAACCTACAACTCTCTATTCGAGGCAGCCCCTACATTGCAAGAACCGGGTATTACTCCTCCTAATTTTTTTTTTAATTGTTTAACCAGGTGAGACACACTAAGCTGAAAGCTTGTTTACAGGTGTAACCTGGGAGCACAGGGAAGTTAAGTGACTTGCTCAGGGCCACACAATATGCAAGTGGGGGCTGTGGGAGTCTGGAACTACAACAACTGGAGAACAAACTGGCAACTTCAGTATGGGAAGTGGCAGGCAAGGGACAGAACTAGAAACAAGGCCCACCAGGCTTCCTCTCAAGAGGCGCCTTCTCAGATGTAGCAGCGCTCGTTAATTGAAATGAAAAAAAGAGGCCAAGGAGGGCAAGGGAATATGCAAGCAACCAAATCTCCCAAATGCTGAGGAACTGTGAGTGTTAAAACGAGAAGGGAGATCTCTCTCTCTCTTTTTCTTATAGTGGGGACAGCTTTGTAGAATGGCCCATTTCTCCTATTTATGGGCCCAGAAGGCTATTATTTGATTTTGGACATATTAAATGACATTTTATATAGTACCACAAAGGTACTAGGGACAGCATGAGTAAAAAGGTAGTCGCTGTGGTTTGGGTTGCATAGGGCCAGCTCCGTGGATGGGGGAGGGGTTCCATTAGGTAATATCTATCTGGTTATCTAACTTGTTGCGACGGGGGAGGGAGGAAGAGCTGATGGGGGAACATGGCGTACTGTGTGGGAAGGCTTGACAATGCAAATTGGGGAGAGGGGTGGTGGTGGGGGGGAAGAAGATTGGAGTTTCAGTTGTGTGAACTCATTTTGGTGATGGAAAGCACAGTGGCCACAACACTCTACCTGTGTAAGGCAAAGTAAGTGCCCACAGCCTTAGTGGAAATTTCCACGCAAGGCTAACTTCCATCACAAGGCTGTGCGGGGGGATTTTTTCCTTGGAAGTGGGTTAACAAGTTCAGTTGGGTTTGTTATCTTTTTGTCTCTTGATTTAAAATGGGACATTTTGTTCATACTTTTTCTTGTTATGTTAAAATCATGTGCTAAAAAGCATGCAGTTACTAAGTTAACTATTAAGACAACTCATTGGCATTGGAGAAAGATGTGGAGTTGTAGAAAACTTAAAACAAGATTAGATAGAAGCAAAGGATGGGTCCAGGGGAGAGACATTGAGGGTAGCAAGGGAGATACCCCATCAGAAGGTGCTTTGTTTTTCTTTCTCCCTCTTTACTATTAGAAAATGGCTAGCCTAAATATAATATCTTATAATGTGAAAGGAGTAAACTCCCCCGTTATTCGTACAAGGCTGTTTAATGAATTGAAATCACTTAAGAGTGACGTAGCGTACCTCCAGGAGACACACCTCTTGGAGGTGGAGCATGCTAAGCTGCGTAGGGCATGGGTGGGGCAAGTTTGGGCAGCCTCACACCCTATTTCCAAGAAAGCAGGGGTTGCTAGTCTCATCAAAAGAAACAGCCCCTTAATAATTAAAGAGTCAGATCAGGGGCTACAGGGGTGCTATGTGAGGGTCACGGATGAATTACATGGCAGGATGGTGCATCTGGTGAATGTTTGTGCTCCAAACATGGGAATTGATAAATTCCTCCTGGATCTGTTCTCTAAGTTGGCTACTCTACCACAGGGGCAACTCATCATAGGAGGAGACTTTAACATAGCTCCTTTCCCCCACATGGATCGCTCAAAGGGTACCTCTCTCACCAATCGGGCAGCCACCAAAAAACTAAAGGCCTTGACAACAGAGATGGGACTGGTAGATATATGGAGAGCCCTTCTTAAGACAGAAAAAGACTATACTTTTTATTCTAGTGCTCAGAAAACATACTCCAGAATAGATTTATTCTTTATGCAGCACTCAGATCTGCACCATATTAACAAAGCAGAAATTCACCCCATCACCTTATCAGACCACACACCAGTGTCTATCAGATTAAATTGGGGTCAAGATAGGGGAATTAAGATGTGGAGACTTAACACATCCTTACTGAATGACAAAAAATTCATAAGGCAATGGAATCAGGTGGCTACAAACTTGGCTATGGACTGTCCCATGCAGGAGTGTTCCCCACTGAATTGGTGGGATGTGTTTAAAGCAGTTTTGCAAGGCCAAGCCATCAGCTATGCCTCCCGCCAGAAGAAATTAGCCCTGACCAAAACCACTCAACTGACTACTAGAATTAACGAACTGGAGGGACAACTTAAACAGAACCCAGGGAAAAATAAAACCAGGCGAGATCTAAATAGAGTAAGGACCGAACTCACAAAGTTGGAGGAGAAAAAAAGCAGAAGAAGCCCTGAGATTTGTCAGTCAAAAATATTATGGGGAGGGGGAAGGCAGCTAGGCTCTTGGCCTTCCGCTTAAGAAGGGCCCAAGCTGAAAGAAATATTCCGGGCATAATGGACAAGAAGGATAGAACCCGGGTTTTACCTAAAGATGTAGCCCATCAGTTTGAGAATATCTACCAGTCCCATTACACAGAGGACAAAACGGATGAACAGGTTTGGTCAGATACCAAAACTTTTCTAGACTCTGTTACCTTCCCCAAACTCTCACAAGAAGCACAAAAAATATTATCAGCCCCCATAACTGGCCAAGAAATAGCACAAACTATCTCCGGACTCCCAGTGGGTAAATCCCCATGTCCTGATGGACTGGGGGCAGAATTTTACAAAAAAATAAAGGAAACTATAATACCCTGACTGCAGAAGGTCTTCAATGCTTGTTTAGAGGAGAATCATTTGCCTAGGTTCTAGGAAGAAGTGAGGATATCGGTCATTCCTAAGCTGGGCAAACCAGGAACAAACATGTACAGATTTTTGACCGATATCGTTCCTTAACCAGGACCTGAAAATCCTTACCAAAATTTTAGCCATGTAGCTTCAGAAATATATAGAGCAATTTGTCCACCCTAGCCAGACAGGGTTTATACCACATCGACATATGTCGGATAATGTCCAACTTTTGTTGAATATTATGATGCAAAGTACCCAGGCCCCGCTCTCTCAAATAGCACTATTTTTAGATGCAGAAAAAGCCTTTGACTGCCTTAATTGGATGTATATAAAAATGGTGATGGAGAATATGAGGATTGAGGGAAATTTTTTAAAATGGGTCTCTTTCTGCTACCAGCACTGTATGGCTAGGGTCAGGGTTAATGGCACCATGTCAGACTGTTTTGCTGTTGGAAGAGGGACAAGACGGGGTGCCATTTGTTGCCCCTGCTTTTTGCCTTAAGCATGGAGCCCTTGGCCCAGGGTATTAGGCAGGATCATGGAATAAGGGGCATCACAATTAACAGACGTACAAAGTGTCACTGTATGCAGACAACACATTAATGTATTTGGAGGACCCAAGGTCATCCCTACCCCCCACCCTAGATGTTTTGGAATGATTTGGTAAGATATATGGGTTCAAAATCAACCTAAGTAAATCCAAGGCCTTGGCACTCAATAAACACCCTATGAACATAATGCCAGGTTCAATCCCATTTAAATGGGTAAAAGACAAAATCGAGTACCTAGGGATCCAAATCCCTAGAGACCTATCCAAATTATACCAGTATAACTTCTCCGCTTTACGACGGAAAATATTTAAAGATTTAAACAGGTGGCACGACATGCCATTCACTTTCATAAACAGAGTTGACACAATTAAAATGAATATTTTACCAAGATACTTATTTATTTTCTTGACCCTCCCAGTTTCCTTCTCTAAAACAGACTGGAAAGAACTCCGAAGAAAACTCTCATTTTATTTGGGCTGGGAGATGTCCACGGAAAAGGTGGGACTTATTAATAGAGCTCAAGGAAAGGGTGGCCTGGGAGTACCTAACTTCTATAATTATTATGTAGCTGCTCAATTGCTCCCCATTCTTAAACTAATATCTCCAGGGTTGAGAGGAAGTTGGTATTATATAGAGGAAAGGGACCTTCGGTTTACATCCCTTAACTATCTACCATGGATCATGATGCCCTCAGATCTGAAGCAGATACAAACTAAATGGACTCAACAGACCCTGACAGCCTGGCTGGAAGCTAAACAATGGTGGGAGATTCCCACTAGGGTTTGGAAATATGTTCCCTTAACCAGGTTACCCAGCTTCCCAGCTGCAGACAGGGACCAGGTGCTTTTGCATTGGGAGTGACTGGGCCTTAGGTTCCCTTCACAACTTGTACAGGGACCAGAACTTAAATCCTTTACTGCACTACAAGCAGAATTTGGGCTGCTTCATAAGGAGTTCTTTAAATTCCTCCAATGCAGGCATTACCTCACCACTGTGATAGGCATGGCAGCCTTGACGGCTGACCCCCCCCATCCCATAATTGCCACCTATCAGAATGTGTAACACCAGGCAGTCTATCTCTAATATTTATAAGGCATTGCAGGAGGGGGTGGGCACACTGTTGGTTCAACGGACACAAGAGAAGTGGCAAGAGGAAATGGGGCAAGAGCTTACAGAGGAGGAGGAGTGGGGCATGATATGGGATGGCACCCACAAAGTCATGGGATCTCCTACTTGGAGGTACTTTCGTTGCTGTGTAAACATTAGATTTTTCATTACCCCGGTAATTTCCTGTCACTACTTATCAAAGCACATGGATACGTGTTGGAGGTGTTGTGAAGCAAAGGGCAATCATAGTCATATTTATGGGGACTGCCCAGCTATTCAGTCTTTTTGGTCAGAAGTTACGCAAGGGTTAGTAAAAACCTTCAACCTGTACAATAAATTTACCTTTGCAAATCTGGTGTTGGGCCTCCCACTGGAAGAATTAAACACCCCAAGTCTAAGATACCTTTTTTATGTCCTGGTGGCAGTTGCCCTCAAGGCAATAATACAAAATTGTTTAACACCCGAGCTCCCTCACATACAGTTGTGGAGAAGCAACATTGAACATATCAAAAACTATGGAAGTCATCACAGCTAGATTACGATTTCAAACCGACCAGTTTAATTCTAGATGGCTCCCGTATTTTGATTCTGTTGAGGCAGAGGGTGAAATTGCTACCTTGGAACAGCTCCTACAACATAGAAACATAGAAACATAGACTTTGACGGCAGATAAGGACCGCTTGGCCCATCTAGTCTGCCCATTTCCCTACCTACAGGATAGGCTGCAGATCCTAGTTAACCAACAGCCTATTTCTTCCTACCCCCCACAAGAATTGCCTTATGTCTGTCCCATGCATTCTTGAATTCTCCCACAGTTTTAGACCCCACAACCTCCTCAGGAAGGCTGTTCCATGCATCCACTACCCTCTCTGTGAAATAATACTTCCTCACATTGCCCCAGAACCGCCCCCTCTATCTTTAAATTGTGTCCCCTTGTTCTTGCACGTCTCTTTTTCTGAAGATGCTACCCTCTTGGACTTTGTTGATTCCAATGAGGTACTTAAAGTTTCTATCATGTCCCCCTCTCCTTCTTTCCTCAAGGGTATACATATTAAGCTCCTTTATCTCTCCTCATACGGCTTCTCTTGCAGACCCTGCACCATTTTAGTTGCCCTCCTCTGGACTGCCTCTATCCTGTCTATGTCCTTGCGGAGATGGGGTCTCCAGAACTGGACGCAGTACTCCAGATGGGGTCTCACCAACCGTCCCTACAGAGGGATAACAACTTCCTGTTTTCTGCTGGTGATGCCTCTCCCTATGCATCCCAGTATACCCCCAGCCCTCCCTACTGCCTTCCCACATTGCTTGCTAAACTTAAGGTCATCTGATATGATTACCCCCAGGTCCTTTTCCTTTTTTGTTGTTGTTACTACCTCCCCCCCATTGTGTAATCTTCCTCTGGGTTCTTGTTTCCCAGTGCATTATTTTGCACTTCTTTGCATTGAATCCTAGCTGCCATACTTCTGACCATTCCTCCAACCTTGCCAAGTCCCTTCTCATCCTTTCCACACCTCTTTGTGTATCAACCCTGTTGCAGATCTTTGTGTCATCTGGAAAGAGGCATACTTTTCCTTCCAGTCCCTCTGCAATGTCACTTATGAAGACATTAAAGGACTGGACCCAATACTGAACCCTCAGTGTACCCCACTAGTAACCCCTCTTTCTTCAGAGTGGACTCCATTTACAATTACCTTCTGTGTCCTGTTGTCTCAGCCAATGTTTTACCCAGGCTACCACCCTGGGATCCACTCCCAGGCTGGTTAATTTGACTATTAATATTTTGTGTGGGACTGTGTCAAATGCCTTGCTAAAGTCTAGGTAGGCCATGTCCACAGCCCCTCCCTGGTCTACTACTTTGGTCACCCAGTCAAAGAAATCTATTAGATTCGTCTGACATGACCTTCCCGCTGTGAACCCATGCTGCCTTGGGTTCTGTGCCCCACTGGCCTCAAGGTACTCAACAATTCTTTCCTTCAGAAGTGACTCCATCACTTTCCCTATCACAGAGGTCAAACTGACAGGTCTATAGTTTCCTGCCTCTGTCTTGGTCCCACTTTTGTGAAGGGGGATCACATCCGCCTTTCTCCAGTCCTCGGGTACCACACCATCCTCCCATGATTTATTAAAAAGAGTAGTCAGTGGTTTCACTAGTTCCCCCCTTAATTCTTTTAGAATTCTGGGGTGAATTCCATCAGGCCCCATTGCTTTGTCCACCTTCAGTTTTAGGAGTTCTTGCAGAACCCTTTCTTCTGTGAAAGGGCTGGGATCGACTCCCCTATCAAGAATGCTTCTGTTAATTGGATTAGGCACTTCCCTCTCCTCTTTTGTGAATACCGAGCAGAAATATTCATTCAGTATCCTTGCTTTTTCACTGTCCCCCCCCGTCCACCCACCATTCATTCTATTCAGCCTCACTATCCCTCACTTTGTCTTTCTATACTCTCTGATGTTCCTATAAAAGGTTTTATTCCCCTTCTTAACCGAGTTGGCTATCTTTTCCTCAGTTTGGGCCTTTGCTATTCTTACTTCCTTCCATGCTTCCTTCTGCCTTAACTGGTACAGCTCTCTGTCCTGCTCCTTCTGTGTTTCCTTATACTTCCTGAATGCTATCTTTTCTCCTGACTTTCCCAGTCACCTCTTTTGAGAACCATAGTGGCTTTTCTTCGTTTTGATTTATTTATTTGCTTCACACAAAGGCTTGTTGCCACTGTGATGGCAGTTCTGATGATTTCCCATTTTTGCTCCACCCCTCCTTCTAGCCTGTTTGCTAGTGCTTTTCTGAGGCACTCTCCCATCTTGCCAAGTCAGCCCTCCTGAAGTCCAGTACCTCACTTTTGTATGGCTTGACTCTGTAGCTGAGTTTAACATGAACCACACTGTTTGATGGTCACTTGTTCCCAGGTGGCAACCCACTTCTAGATCTGAGATCCTCTCACTGCCCCCATTTGAGAGTATGAGGCCTAAAGATTGCTCCCTCATGAGTGGGTTCTGAACCTAGCTGTCTGAGTGCTGCCACCTGTAGTGCATCGAGAATGGCCCTGTTCTGGATGTGGCTGCAGCAAATGCTCCAGTTAACATCTGGCATATTCAGGTCTCCCATCAACAGTATCTCCCTTTTCTGCCATCCTAAGAATGCCTTCTATCATATCCTTGTCCATTCCCTCCCCTGACATGGGGGTCTGTACACAACCCCTGTGCAGATTGTAGTGCCCCTTCCTGTCTCCAAGGTGACCCACAGTGCCTCCTCTCCTCCCTGTTTACTCTTTTGTTCAGTTGCTTTTATCTCTTCCTTTACATAGAGAGCTACTCCTCCCCCTCTTCTCTCCTGCCTGTCTCTCCTGTAGGTTATGTACTGTGGTATGTTAACATCCCAGTCATGGTTCTCTGCGTACCATGTTTCTGTGACTTCTATGATATCCAGGCATCCCTCTTCCATCAAGGCCACCAGCTCAGGGAGCTTGTTGCCCAGACTATGGGCATTGGTACTCATTACTCTCCATTTCCTGATAGCCTTACTCCTTTTTGCCCCATCATTGTCCTTCTTGCCTTTGTCACTTTCCCCATTTACCCCTGCCCTTCTCCCTATCGCCACCTCTATGTTGGTGTTTAGCGCACTTACTACCATGATTTTTGGGGGCTAGGATTTTCCTGCTCCTTTCCAGTGCCTCCCCTTGGCTAGTTTAAAAGCTTGCCAATGAAGCATTTAAACCTCACCTGGGATCCTGGTTCCCTCCTGGACAGATGCAGCCCATCATGCCAGTATAGGCTTGCATCACTCCAGGTGGACCCCAGTCCCCAATGAAGCCAAATCCCAGGCTGCACCAGTTTTTCAACCACTGATTGAATTCCATGGTGCAGAACACCCTAGCCTCTCCTACACCATAGATGGGCAGCACCTCTGAGAAGGTTACCGTGCGTGCTACTTGTCTAAGGCCCCTCCCCAATTCCACAAACTCTTCCTGCACTGCTCTAATCCCTTTCTTAGCCAGGTCATTTGTCCCTAGGTGTACAATGACATCCAGCTCCCTCCCCTGTGCAGCTGCTCCAGCAATACTGAGGATTTGCTCCCTGTCCCTCTAAGCCATGGCACCAGGCAGGCACCTTACCTCCTCTCCCCTTCCTCCCCCAGTTCTACCTTCCTAACAATGGAGTCCCCCACGAGGAGTTGTTTCCTTCCCCTGTGGGGTCCCATGCCACCCTCCTGTGGGTCTCCTTTGTGGAGGTTCCCAGCATCCTCCTTGGTCTTCACTGCAGGTGCCTCCATAGAGGAACCACACTTTGCCAGAATGGCATAGGAATTGTGGAGAGGTATAACTGCAGGGATGCACTCGTTCCACCACCCTCACCCTCCCTGAGCCCACTGTGGCCCAACTGCTCCTCTTTCTTGGCAACCTGTGAGGCAACGGCAGTGGCACTGGTGGTCCCTGGATGGAGGAGGTCCCACAAATCCTGGCCAACTCAGCCTGAAGATGAGCAACCTCCTCCCTCAGCCCAGAGAGGTGCCTGCAGATGGGACAACACCACATCCTCCAGAACGTCTTCTGGAATACTGCTGCTCCACAGCCACTGCACTGCACCACTCCCATCATGTCTTATTTCTGGCCCCTTAACTGTTGTTTGGAATCCTTACCCTTTCCTCTGTTTTTTTTCCTCCTCTCTTTCTACTTACTTTCTGCCTCTATGCCCTTTAAGCTCCTGATTGTCCTGTTCTGAGACAAGAATATCCTATATTTCTCAGTAGACCCCTTACTTGCTCAGAGGCAGGCCTCCAGCAGTTAGAGGGGGACGGAGAGTTACTCTTGCCTTCCTAGGATGGTGAGTCTTTGGTGGCTCTGTGATCACTCACTTCCTGCTCCCAAACAGGAAGTTCCTGTTGTCAGTCAAATCCTGTGCCAATAAAAGTAGAACTAGCTTTGGGTGGAAGGGTGGAGGGGAGGGAAGGAGGGCAATATAGTCCCAGTAGAGAAGTCCAGTCACACAGCACTCCTTCCTCCTGGTATCTTCTGCCAAGCTACTAACAGAATCTTTCTAAGGCAGTCTTTAAATTTAGCTTCCTTCTAGCTAAGCCACTCCCCCTACTTACTAGATCTTTCTACAAGTAATGTAAACTGCACAGCAATCAATCCCTTTTAATCACCTGAGATTTACACCTAGATAACTGTTCAGATACCCATTCAGTTCAGTTAACTCAGACAAACACAGTCATTTTTTTTGTTTGTTAGTTTGTTTTTTACCCTAAATTAAAGGTCCAAGTACAAGAGTTATACTTCTTTAGTCCCAGTAGAGAAGTCCAGTCACACAGCACTCCTTCCTCCTGGTGTCTTCTGCCAAGCTGCTACTGTATGGGGGAAACAACTATAGATGGTGAAGCCAGGGTGGAACTCTTGGAGGACCCTGGAGATGTACCCGGGGATGATTGGGGGGTGGGATTACTGGAAAGGTCTAACTCCTGTAGTAATTCCTGAGTGGTTCCCTCTTCTGCAGCTAACAGTTTAAGCAAATTATCTTTGAAGCTATTAGTCTTGGGGGACACCCCTGGGGTGACTGAACCTCTCCGGACATGAATGACCCTCCTCCCCTTTGGAGCACCTTCCGGATAAATCACGGGGGGCACCCTTTCTGGGTCTATAATTATACTGCATAACATCAGCACCTGTAAAGTCTGGTCGAGTAGGTTGGCCATTCACCCCATCACCTCTACCTTGCCCAAACATTTAACACGCTCAACTACAGAAACAAGGACAGCATTCTTTATCCCCAGAGGTACATCCAGTAGTAACACAATTTTCTGGGAATCCAACTCTTCAGCTTCACCCCACCCCATCAGTTTATGCACCATCATCTTAACAGGGTCTAACTTAATTTTAATTGTGATATCCCCCTCCAGATTTTCCTTTGGTTTGGCCATGTTGGGGTAGTTCATATATTCAGCCACTAGGGAACGCTAATCCCAGTGGTGCCTCCAAAATTTAACCCCCAGGGGGCACTATAGTGAAGGCTACTACCCCTGCCTGCTTCACCACTAGCAGGTTGAGGGGCCTGGATCCAATGGTAGGTGCCTCCACCCAGAGGTCAGGGTTGGAACAGTCAAACACGACTTGGTCACAGCCATCTGGGTCACTGCAACCCCCCTTTCTTTCTGCTAGTGGCCCACGAACACTTGTCACCCAATGGTTATGACTTACACTTACCCCTAATGTGAAATGACCAGCTTGGTGCCGAGGACCCCCTGTAAAATAAGATACAGTGACACAATAACCCATGCACAAGAGAGGAAGCACAGATATACAGTTCAGACAGTGTACCTTGCAAACAACAAATCTGATTTATTGAAGGGGAAGTAACAAGGGTGGGGGAAATCAGGTTGATTAGCTTAACACTCTACTATATCAGGGCACTGTGCACAGGCCACACCTATAAGTTACTGTCTCTGGGTACCCAGGCAATAAGAGGCTAGCCTATTCGGTGCAGCTGGTTAGGGCCCTGATGGAGAAAGCAAGTATTCGAGACCCAAATTGGTTAATCAGAGCCAGCAGACTCAGTTCCTGCAACCAGTGGAGCGACCAGACAGATATTTCCCTTTCTATAAACATCTAACAGGGAGCTACCCTGATGTAGTACTCACGACTCCTGCAGAAAGATCCCTCTCACACTAACTGCAGGACATAGCCTGTGATCCAAACACTTCTCCACACATTTATATGTATAACAGAGGGGTACCATACCAGGCAGCTGCTTTAGACTCCCGATGTCTTTCACTGCACAAACCGGGTGATGCAACACAGCTTCACTTGTCCTGACAGACTGAGTGTGATTGAAGCCGATTCTCCAGTCCTCTACAGGGTGAGCCTGGTAGGTAGCTGTAATTGTACAACCTTCTCTGTCTGCACTCCTCCACAGATCTTATCCGCTCCTTACAGCGATTCTGCCGCCTGACTTTTTGGCCTGCATACATGCTTCCTGCGTGAAAACTTGTACAGCGCAGGAGCCAGAGATCCTTCTACCTTCATGATCACCAACAACTCTGCCCCTTGGCAGTTTGGGCAGGGAATCTCGTTCGGGTGCCACCCGATCCCATTGGAGGCTGCATATGGCAGTCACTCAATATTGCCCTCATTGGTATAAAAAGGCGCCATAGTTCAGAAGTTCACTTCCCAGAATTACTGGCTGTATCCCCTATGGCCAGCCAGCTCCAAAGAGAGTCCTGATTCTGGTTGGTCGCTCAATACACGATTTTAAGTGCCCCTCCCTTCCGACTGGATCCAAGAGGCAGTTCTGATCCAAAATGGAGGGGCAGAATACACAAAGTCCCAGCTGCAAGGGAAACAGATTAAATAAACAGCAATTTTACTGCCACACTACATTTGTTCCAGAAAACAGTTACATCCTTCAATAATGCTCCCTCTGCTCGCTTAGTGATGGCAGAAATGGAGGGATTCAAACAGCAGCTCGAGTGGGAGTCGAGCAGTAAACCAACAGCCCCCCCTTGCAAGCTAACAAAGCCTGCAGGTAGGCAGCTCTTCAAGAGACAGTACCAGAGACTCTAAAAGCACTCACAGCGCCCACATTCAAACAGCATTAGGCCAAATGCCAGTTAGGTAGGGAGCCTTAGGCAAGCTCTGGGAAGGCTTTTAGGAACCCCCATTTGTAGGGGGGGGTTACATATATATTTGTATATTTGTACATTTATATATAGCAGGGGTTCTTTTTCCTTTTTTTTAGGTATTATTACTTTAGTTTATTTTTGCAGTCCCCATATATGCTGTACGAATTGATATATTGTTTTATGTAGTGTCATTTTTAACTGGTGAAAGGTTCCTTAAATTAAACACTGTAATTTATAAGTTAGGGATAGTTAATGCATTTTATAGTTGTATGATATAGGTGGGCACCTAAGATAATAGTTGTGATTATTTTAAAAATAGTGCCTTTATGTCATGCAGGGCACACATTAATTATCTTTAATATGAATAATATATGAGTATGATGATGCTTTCATGATGTAAAGTCTTTTAAATCATCTAATAGAAAAATGTGTCTTTGACCTTTTGCACATCTTTCGACTTCCTTGTGTACATTCTGTATTACGTTAGGCACATATACGTTTTTTACATGGTTAGTTATTAATATTTAATTGTGATTTATTTTTAAGTTCTGCCGATGTGTTTGAGGCAATAATTTATACAATTGCATTGCATGGCTTTGTAAAGTAACTTGGTAAATTGAGCAATGTCTCTTTAAGGTAGATGTATAAATATGGGGACAATAGCCACACTAGCAATGCCTTGTGAAAGCCCACAGTCCTGTGGGTGAAACATTGGCTGCTGCTGCTGGTGGGGTGAGTTGTTTGAGCTATTTATGTTCAATAAAAGCTTTTTAACTTTAGAGACAAGCTATGGTCTGTTTTTTTGAATTTTGCACACTAGTTACCTGTTAGCCACTATTCTTTGTTGTTTTTAACAAAAGAATAGTGGCAGGTGGAACTAACTGCCAGAGCTAGAGAACTGTCAACCTTTATCACTTCAATAGGATTATCTGAATTCTGGGTAAGGCCTTTTGGAATGAAGAATGCCCCAGCCACATTCCAAAGGTTGGTCAACCAGGTGTTACAGGGTACTGAAAAGTACACAGTGGCTTATCTGGATGATATTGCCAGCTTCAGTACCAGCTGGAAAGAATACCTGTCCCATCTGAAGGAAGTGTTGGGCAGGATACAGGCAGCAGGGCTCACTGTAAAGGCCAAAAAGTGCCAGGTGGCTATGGCAGAGGTGGCATACTTAAGACATGTAGTGGGGCAGGGCAGCTCCATCCCAACCAAGCAAAGACTGAGGCAACAGAGGCATGGCCCATGCCTAAAACTCAAAAGCAAGTTAGGAGCTTCCTAGGGAACCACAGTGTACTACTGAAAGTTTGTGCTCAAATACAGCACCCTGGTGGCTCCCCTATCTGGCTTGCTAAAGAAAAGACTGTCCAAAAAGGTAAACTGGGAGCCAGCTTGTAAAAGGGGCTTCACACAGCTAAAAGTGTTGCAGTGCAGTGCAGTGCCCTTGTGTTGGCCAGTCCAGGTCACACTAGGCAGCTTGTGGTACAGACAGATGCTTCAGATGTAGGGATTGGAGCAGTCTTTGGCCAGACATCCAATCAGGGAAGAGATCACCTGATAGTGTACCTTAGCAAGAAACTACTTTCCTGAGAGCAAGCATACTCCAAGGTGGAAAAGGAATGCCTTGCTCTGGTACAGGCCCTGAAGAAATTAGAGCCGTACCTCTATGGGAGGTGCTTCGAGGTACAGACTGACCACAACCCTCTGGTGTAGTTAAATCAGATGGGCAAAACAAATGGACGACACCTCAGATGGAGTATTGCCCTGCAGGCCTATGACATGCCCATTATGCACAGGTCAGGGTCTGCCAGTGCAAGTGCAGATGGCCTATCTCACCAATCAGAACAGCAACCAAATTATGGAAACCCTGCCATACAAGAGGGAGTGTTCCCATAGATTCAGTCTTAGGAGGGAGAGATGTGGCAATTTGGCCACTGATGTCATATTGCTGTCATATTCATCTCTAATTTTTTATGTTTAATTTCCAAAAAGGCCAGGACCTAAAGTTTGTCAGAAAGATGCCCATTTTACTGCAAGGATACTTGGGAAGAGTTGATGTGTATTGCAGTGTCTGACATACCCCTTTGTCTAAGACAAAGTCTTGTTTAGAGGTAAACAGGAGTTGAAATGTAAATAGGGGATTGGAATTTCCTGGTAGCTGATCAAAGAGGAGGGTTCCATAAATGACAGGAGATGGAATGGCTGTATCCTCTGTTATAACACTTTGAATTTCAAAGTGAAATAGTTTGATATCTTGTCCTGCAGACACCCAGTCAAGGAAAGCTGTTGTTAAATACTCTTCCAACTGCCACATCCCGTTTCCATTTTGATAGGTCAGGAAGGTAATGTAGATCAAAGCAAGCCAGGGAGGTGGGACTGAAGGAAATCAAAATACTGATACTTTTGGTTCATTTGCAACTTTGGAAAGAGCAAGAGAGACCCCTGCTGGCCTAGAGATGAACAATTGGACCTGGAAATATTAAAGCCACTAGTCAATCATAGGTCAGTTTTGCAGACTGCAGAAGAGGGCTATATAATTCTTATTAAATCCTCTAAAACAGAGACCCAGGGCAGCAGAGAGAAAGGAAGACTTTGCAAAATTCACTTATTTTCTGGACTCTGATTTCTCTACAGAAAAAAGGTAGAAATTATCCAGTTAATTCAGTAGTCATTGTGTGTGCATTTTCCAACTTTATCTTGTAGTTATTCTGTAACCAAATATCTAAATCATTTGTCTGTATGTTTGTATGGTAACCATTTAAGTAATCAGTAAAAGCTCTTGCTTTTATTTTTAGAGTACTCCTGCCTGGGAGTGTTTTTGTTGTGTGCGAAGGTTTTGGGAAGGTTTATTCAATCTGTGACACGCCTGTTTAACACTAAGGTGCTACGCGCTACCGAAACTAGGATCCTGGAAGGAACTCTGGGGCCCTAAAGTAGGAAAAATACACAAGGTCTCCGGAGGGGGTCTGTGGGGGTTGAACAAGGTCCCTGCAGCACCTGTGGGATAAGACACAATCAGGGTTACGAGGACAGCCCTGAAGAGCTCGTAATATCTGGGTACTCCCCCAGCACAGCAACCAAAGAGGGTTCTCACCTGGCTATAGACTAGAGAGTGTATTTTGCAGTTACCCAGAGAGAGAGAGAGAGAGAGAGAGAGGAAGCCCTGGACCCTTGCGGCGAGTGTTCAGTTGTGAAATCAGTGAGCACTCTGAAAGGACGTGAGGAGGGTATTTCTTGAACCTCGTCATGCACTTTGGGGGGGGGGCACTATGAGCTCAGTGGACTCAGTACCCAGGAGTAAGTTTGTGACATGCGTAACTTTAAAACATCTCTTTTATTGATATCACATAAACCCATGTTAAAACTCATACCTGTCACCTCTGGGTTGTTTTCCCTAAACAATGATTCTAAGTATGCAAAATTTAACCAATCCACATCAGTCCAATCATTAACATCAACTATCAAATCGGTGTCCGTAGATGAACCCCTGGCAGATGCATCTGTCTCCCTCTATGAGCTAACCACTGATTCTCCTTCAAATAAGTCACCCTGCATGCACATGTATGTATATAATTTCCACCCCACCCCACCATCCGCTTTCTACTCCAACACACTCTATTTAAAGCTGTACAATAAACTCCATGAGCACAATAGGGTATTTACTTTAAGAATTTTGTTTTTTTAATTTATAAATGATGTTTTTTTATTATGAATACAGTAGTTAACTGATTCTTTGTTTCCTCTTTTCAAACAACATGAAGTCTTGCTGTATTCTGACAATTTGCAGTTAGCTCCAGCTCTTGAACTGCCCCGGGGAGAGAGAAGGGTTAAATTCTGTGCCAGGCATAGAACGTTGAGCTTGAGCTTCTTTGAAAACTCTGTCTGTGTCCTTTTGAAACCAAACCGTCTGATTCGTTACTCCGCCTCACTGAACAGTCGCTTCGGAGATTTCTCCTTCTGCTCGGTTCTATCGCGGTTAAAGTTTCAGTTTTAGTCCGATTTTCATTCAGTTTTTCCATTCGAGACTCTGTCTGTGGTACCGTAAATACTTAGATTAGTAGCTGTTGTGCGGAAATTGTGAAAATTTTTCTGATCGGTTCGGCTGAACCGATCTTGTAGTAAGATCTTGAAAAAGAAAAAGTTAGTGTGTGGTTACTGGTCCATATAGGTTTAAAAAAACCCATAATTTTAGCATTTTTTTCCATCACCCGTGACACGGTGAGAAACCGATAGGGGAGTCTTGCCTGGCGGTTGCCATATAAAGGGTAAGTTGGTTAGGCTGGCCATGTCTGAGAAACCCAAGAAAAAAACCGAGTCCACTGGGTTTCAACACTGCAGTGTGTGTGGGGAGGTCTTTGCTAAGGCCGATCCACACACCACCTGTGTTTACTGTCTGGGGTTTGACCACCTCGATTCAGACTGCCAAATTTGTAAGAATTTCCCTAAGTCTACCCTGGAGAAAAGGTTAGGTAGACTTAGGGATAAGGAGGCCAAGAAATCCGCTGACCTGGAAGGCCAGCTCGGTTCGGTTCCTACTGAACCAGAATGAGTGCCCTCTGACCAGGGCGATACTTCTTCGGGCAAGAGGAGAGCTGATCCTGAGGGATTGGTTCCTACAAAAAGAAAATGGAAGGATAAATCGGCTGGTTCGGATCCAGAGCTGCATGTTCCGACTGCCGAAGAAATAGCCAAAGTGATTCGGATTGTGGAATCACTTTGTCCGGTTCCGACCAATCTGGCGCCTTCTGGCAGGGGTTCAGTTCAGTCGGTTCCCCGGTTCAGGATTATTCCCCTGAAGATTTTTATGAACCGGAGTTTGATGAGGAGAGGGATTTTGAGGAGGATGATTACAAAAGTGAACGTCTGGATGTGCCTGTGGAACTGGACATCTCCCCAGACAGACCTTCTGGTGTTTCCCCTCCTAGACTTTCTGAGTCCCCTTCCCACTTTCTGTTCTACAGAAAAGTGGCTCAAACCCTCCAGCTTCCTATTGAGGAGACTGTAGAGGATCAAGAGGAGCCTGACTTCATAGAGATGATGAACATCCCAGAGTCTAAGAGACTGTCTATTCCCATTCATAGGTCATTTGGGAAACAGACACAAAAAATTCTTAGGTCTCCCAATTCTGTACCTCCTGTTGACAAGAGAATGGACAAGAGGTACACCTTGTCAGGCTCGGATATGGAATTTATTTACCAACAATGCAGCCATGTTGGGGTAGTGCAGGCTGCTGCCTGTGACAAGGCAAACATCCCCTTGGCTTCACACCCCCGCCCAGACAAAGAGTCCAGGAAGATTGATGCCATGGCAAGAAAGCAGTACATGGCATCTTCCTTGGGACTCAGGCAGGCGAACTATATGGCCTATATAGCCAGGTACCAGAAATCCAGGTGAGACACTGTACTGGCACTGACTAAACAGGCCTCCCCCCAGCTAGCCAAGGAGCTGGAGGGGGTGGCTGCTGATGGGATTGAGGCATCAAAGGTACAATTCCATGCTACTGTGGACTCCAATGATGTGTCATCAAGAGTCATGGCTACATCTGTGGCTCTTCAGGGAATGGCCTGGCTCAGATGTACCAGCCTTTTGCAGGTCACCCAGGCTAAAGCCATGTATTTCCCCATATGCGGATTTAGAGGGGGGGCTAAGGGTGGTATAACTCCCCCATCATGGTGCTTCTCTATTAGTAGCACACTGTGCTGCATTCTTAATCATGAAAGCTGCCTGAGCCCCACAGGTCTCATCTGTCCTCCAGCAGAGCTGGCCTTAGCTAGGTGCAAACTGTGCCCCTGCACCTTGGGGGCCCATGCTTTTTTCTTGAGGAAAAAAAATGTAAAACATTTAAAAAATGGCTAAATGTTGTTAGAGATGAAAATGTTTGCCAGCAAATGAAAGTGGAAGACAATTGGCTCTGTTACTGTTACAAAAGGCGGGGGCAGCTTTACTGCAGTGGAAAAGATTAGGTTAAGCAAGTGCTAATGGCGTTAATGGCCATACTTTACACCTCCAAGGTTGACTACTTTCACAAACAAATGGCTATATTGACAAGAGAACTTGTTTGTAACCTAGACACATAGATGAAACAATGAATGATATGACAAAATATGTTTCAAAAGTATGTGAGCACTCAAAATAACTCAAAAACCTGACCAGCACAGAGCAAAACCGTATTTCCTGATAGGGACACTGAAAACCTGACCACCGGGTAAAAATAAATGACAGCTGGCAACCTTACTGGTGTCCCATGACACCTCCTCTCTATTCTCTCTCACTCACACCACCAGAAAAGTTAAGTTGTTTAACTTGTTTGCAAATCAGAGTATCTGAGGTGTGAGTGTCTAGTGATGATGTCCCTGTCCTTACTGAAATGAATACGGTAGTAGTACCGTACTTATCTAAGTTCTTGCTCCAGGCTCAGTCAGATTCATTTCCAATGGTGAAGTCAGATAATTCAGTGCAGTCAATGGCACTAATTAAAAGATGCTGGTTAAACTAGTAGACCTGGTACTGCTTCAGTAATTCAGGACAGGAGGGTTAGTGAGGTGCAAATGTTGGATGTGGGGGGCCCACAGGGAATGGAGTGGTGGGGCCCAGCAGAGGGCTGCACAGGGGCCAAGAATGGTTAAGGCCAGCCCTGCCCTCCAGTGTCCTGGTAGTGCAGTAAACAACCACCCCACCTGCATTACATACTTGATTCCCACAACCCGAAAAGCCGGTCTCCAGCATTAATTTCTTACTAACGTTTATCCTGTTCCATGTGGTCCGGTCTCAGCTCTGTGGCATCAGTTGGTCTTGCCTTGGTGAGCCTGAGCATTCATTCTCTACTTTTGCAGGCTTGGTGCAGCTCCTTTGTTCATGCGCAGAGGCGGAGTTCGTGCAAGGGGGGGGTACAGCTGCAGCAAAGCAGAGTGGACCTTAACAATACAGATCTCAACCAGGTCGCCTGGTGCTCACTGCTCCTGATTTGCTGTTGTGTCCAGTAATGGATGTGGCTAGCAAGGGGCGCCTTCTTTAAATGTCTGGGCTGCTGAAACAAGAGTGAGCTGTAATTCATTAACTCAGAAGATTAATGTTGGAGTAAAAGAGGAGTGTGTGTACTACTGAGGAGGAGACACAGAGAGAGTGGTTCCCACAAGTGAAGAGCTAAGCTTGAGGTTTCAGGTGGTAGCAGTCCAGTAATGCGGGGTCGGTGTGGCCTTGGCAAATCAGCACAAGGAGTTGGAGTGAGGTTCGGGTCATCTTCTGGTAGCTGAAGCAAGCTGTAGCTGAGAGCTCTGCTCATTAGGAGTCATGGGATCAGTGTGTGCTGTCTAGAGTGAAAGTTTAGCAGCCAGGTGACCGGAAACAGTATTCAACTAGAGGCACATAGACTTCAGCCTGCTGAAAACTGATCAAGTCTTCATTTAATCAGGTACTTCTTGCTTTAAAAACAAAAGACTTTCACAGTCACAAACTATGGTGGGTGGGGGCAGCTGCCGGGATGGGACAGGACATTATTGTTCCATCAAACTGGGTGTGTGATAAATGTAGTACTAGTGTTATTCATTTCTAGTATGGGGAGCTTAAATTCATGACCTTAAAATTGTTTAAGGTCACTGCTAGATTTGTCCTATATGGCAAATTGATTTTGATGCAGATTTGCAGGAGAGGTAGTTGGAGAGTAGTGCCCTCCTGCAGGGCTGTAGCCTGAAATTTCTGTTTTGTACACACACTCCAACTACTGCCCCCCCCCATTAAAACAATGTACACATCCTCTCTAAATGATGCCCCCATAAACAAATGAGGTTGTCGTCAGATGACTTATCCAATCTCTAAGTAGGTGGTACACATATCTATCACCTAAACAATAAAAGGTTGAACAGAGACACTGCTCAGAGGCCTATACAAACAAATACTACAGGATAGATTGATAATGTTAAGAAAAAGGCATATGATTTGGGACAGTCACTCAGCAAAACTGTACACAAATGTGTACAGTGAGTATGACTACCTACACCCATACCCTCCTGTAGCATGCTAGGAATGGTTAAAAACTAATGCTAGGGCAGGTCTGGTCTCAGCGACAGCATGAACCAGGAGAGTCAAAAACTGGTACATGAGACCTTTGAACTGAGGTAAAAACTTCAACATGTGCTGTATGTCTAATCTGTATGGTCTTTTCAGTCGTGGTTGTACAGTGTGAATGAGCACAGAGGGAACTAATAGACATGGGGACTTTGAAGGTGTTCTGCTGTATGTTATGGCATGTGCAGGAGTTTCTGCATGCTTGGAGAGCAAAATTGGCAACAGAAGTCATAAGACCTTGTTTGGCTCATTGACACAGGCAGTTACAAAACTGGAAAAAGTGATAGAATCAAATATTTGGTTTATGTAGTTCTTTGTGTTGAATTGGGGGCAAGTTGTGATGTACCCAAGAAAGTGCTGTTGCTAATAAAAATGCATTTTTATATTTATTTAAAACTGTTTTTCTGTCTGCTTACTGACTTCTTGGGCCTATCATAAAAATGAGATGCTTCACACCATGGGGTTATCCCAGTAAAGGACATTTTAAAACAATAAAACATATTTTATTTATTTAAAAATGTCTTTTCTTTGGAATAAATTGTTCTACAGAATAACATATGTTTTGCTAAATAGCAAGCAGACTTGAAATTATATTTTCAGAAACTAGAAAGCAAAGTGACTTTCTTCCCATATTTCTATAGTAATTGTATTATTTTTTTTACTGAGATAAGGTTGGGGGGATACGTTAATCTGTACTGCAGGACAAACTGGGATGGGTTGGCTTTATGGTAATGTCATAATGTGCTTGAGTGAGTGACATCTGTGAACTTGTTTACTTGGATTATCATTTAATTTGTCTGCAATTTGTCTTTATCACCAAGTCTCTTCCAACTGTTCTCATTTTTGTGTGTTTCGGATGTGCTGCTGCCCAGCTGCAGTCTTTTGGTGTTTTGTTTTTTTTTGGGTGGGAGGGTATTTTGGGCAACATACTGTCATGTGGACTGTGGGGACTCTGGGGGTGGTCCTAGGGTGCAAATAACAAAGCATGGGGAGGGAGGAAATGAGTAGAAATTGCATTAGAAACACCCTCCAAAATGCCTCAGAATGTTAAAAAATGTCTGGGGCCCTAGGCAACCCACCAGACCCCCGGCCTATTATTTTTATTTTTTCTCTGACTTGAGCTCCCCCATCTATAGGACTCCTGGACCCACCCGTGGGATTTCCCTGTAGCGGGTAATTCTCTGTTTGGGGAGCAGACAGAGAATTACATGAAGAAAATAGATGAGTACAGGACCACTTATAGGAATGCCCAGGCCAAGGAGAGGCAGGCAAGCTAGGGGCAGGGGCAGGCCTTTTCACATGCCTTTCTACCAGGCGCAGGCCTCCTCTTCCTTTTCTCAGAGGGGGTTCTTCAGAGAGAGAGAGAGAGAGAGGCAGAAGGGGGGTGAGCAGGGCTGCATCCACCTCTCAGCCTAAGGCTCCTGCCAAGCAGACACCCTGATGTGCCAATCCAGGTCGACTCCCCCATTCCAGTAGGAGGCAGGCTGGCTTACTTTGTCCAGGACTGGATGTCTGTTACCTCAGACAAGTGGGTCCTGGAGGTTGTAAGCCAAGGGCTGGTTCTCAGTTTTAAAAGTTTTCTGAAACTGAGACCCAGATCCTTTTCATCTGCAAATACTTCAGAAACCCTTGCTCTAGAGGCAGAGGTTTTGTCTCTACTGGCTTTAAAGGCCATAGAGAGATTTCCTACTCCATACTGGGGCAAAGGTCTATACTCCAGGTACTTCCTTACCCCACAAAAGATGGGAGGGTGGCGACCCATCCTAGATCTAAGATACCTAAACAAGCACCTAGTAAAGCCAAAATTCAAGATGGTGATTCTGGGAACAATTCTTCCCTCTCTGAGGTCAGGAGACTGGCAAGCCTCCCTGGACCTCAAGGATGCCTATTTTCACATTCCCATCAGGTGCTCCCACATAAAGTACATCAGGTTCGAATTGCCCTCAGGCCATTATCAGTTCAGAGCAATGCCCTTCAGTCTAACCTCAGCTCCAAGGGTGTTTACAAAGTGCCTAGTAGTAGTGGTGGCCTTTCGCGCCACCGAACCAGGTGGACCGCCCGCGAGGTTGAGAGGGCTTCTGCTCCAGCCCTCCGCCCCCCGAAACACCGCACCACTGAACCAGGTAAAAAGCCCAGGAGAGCAAAGGAAGCTAGTAACTGGTACGGCAAGGGAGCTAACCCATTACAGGATTCCAGCTGCTCCATTTCTGTCTCTTTCCTGCTTCCACACCACACGAGCCCTCCTGGCTGCTGAGAAGCTGTAGCTGGTGGCCAGGCGCCATTTTAAATCAGCGCAGACATTGAGACTGTTTTATTTTTATTGAAACCAGGAATCCCGTGCTTGAACATGAACTATATATGGTTCCTTAACAGTATTCCTGCCTTAAAGGCTAAGTCTGCTCTTTAAACATAATCAGTAATCCTGTTTCTCCCCAACAATGAATTGTTTTACCTGGTACTTTATCTGATTTTTGAGTTACATAGGGTGCCTTAAACCTATCCTTGCCTTAAAGGCTAAGTGTGCTCTTTAAAAGTTAATTTAAAAGTAATTTGGCCAAGTGTGCTCTTTAAAAGTTAATTTAAAAGTAATTTCTTGTAAACGCGATATCTAGATTTTCGTTCATAGTAAAAATTTCAAGGTCAGGGCTGCAACTTTTCCTGACCATTTGCCTCAATCTTAACTCCTGGGGAATGAGCATTAACTCTGTGCGAAGTGCGTTTTTATAAAACATCAGGGTTTGATATTCTATGTGCCTCCATTGAAGAATATATTGCTGGATGCTAGCGTGTTTCTTGTCCTTTTAAATGTCCTTACTAATGACTGTATAAAATTAACTTTCAGTTGGTTGTAGGTCCCCCTTCCCCTCTCTCCTTACTATTCAAAAGCCAGTGCTCACGACATTTATTTCTCCTTCTCAGGTGGACCGCCCACGAGGTCGAGAGGGCTTCTGCTCTAGCCCTCCCCCGGCCCCCAAAACACCGCACCACCGAACCAGGTAAAAAGCCCAGGAGGGCAACGGCAGCTAGTAACTGGTATGGCAAGGAGCTTACCCATTACAGGACTCCAGCTGCTCCATTTCTGTCTCTTTCCTGCTTCCTCGCCACATGAGCCCTCCTGGCTGCTGAGAGGCTGTAGCTGAATATGGCTCTGCCCCGCCACCCCCACCACCACCCTAGGTCATCGTTTCCCTTATATAGCTGCTGGGATGGTCATGTGAGTTGATAATACCTATCAGCTCACTTTACCATTTGCAGCCTATATAATTCCTCCACTAGGGGCCCCTTTGTCATCACTGGGATAACTAACCACTCCCATTGTAAACTCTCAGCACTGCACTTTTCTCCTATCTCAATTCTCAGTTTCCCCACTAGAGGCCCTCAGAAGTCTCCTCTCTCAAACTTGCACAGTAACTGTAATTTTTGCTTCCCCAATCCCTGGCAATATTTCCCTATTGCGCTACAACATTTAACTTTATAAGAGTAACTTGCCCCCTCTTTACTTTTCCCAGTAGGTGTTAATTACTTAACATACTAACCCTGCAAAACCTCTGGCAAAGCCATTGATTTTTCAATCCCTATACCGAACCTCTTTGCCAGACATTAGATCATACTAGTGCCTTCTTACTAAGGACTCTCTCTCTCTTGCTTTGTACTCAAAGTGACACCTTCTAATATGGCCTTCTGAAGCCAATCCCTGTCAGGACACAGTGGTTCCGCGGTATCTCCCCCCAAGGGGTGCGATGGACAACTGACTCCTCCCCCTCCTCCCCTACCTCCTGACAATCTGGGCAGGACCCTCCTAGCCCTTGGGGGTGACATAGAATCTAATCCAGGTCCTATCTCCCCAAATCTTACTCTAAACAACCCCTCCTGCCCTGTGTGGGCTAATACCAAGGGGCTCAAACTCGCTCATATGAACATTTGTAGCCTAAGGCACAAATTCCATGAAGTCGAGGTTTGGGTGGCTCTATATAAGCCAGACATATTAGCCTTGACAGAACTTGGGCTCAAACCTCAGATCCTCCCCCATGAAGTGGACATAGTGGGATACCTTACTTTTCGAAAAGACAGGATTGGGAAAAGGGGAGGTGGGGTCATTATTTATGTCAGCACTGACCTTCAAGCTTCAGAGCTGGACTCCCCCACTCATAGTGACCCTCTGGCTGAAATGTTGCTCATCAAAGTACTACTTGGTAACACCAAACCCCTTACCATAGGAGGTGTATACATTCCCCCACAATCTGCTACCTCCTCCTTGGAAGCCATAACTAGCCAGCTTGAGGACTACCCCCTGTGGGAAACCATACTACTTGGGGGATTTCAATCTCCACTGGCCGTCCCTACTCTCCTCCTCTATTAAAAACCCATTACTTGGCTCACCTCTTACCCAGATCATCGACCTCCCCACAAGACACAACCTCAAGTCTGTAAACCACTCTCTCATTGATTGGATCCTCGTCTCCTGCCCGGGCCGTATTCTGGCTGCAGGGATTATGGCTGACTCCTTGAGCGATCACTCGCCCACTTTCTGCATATGGTCCAACAAGCCCCCAAAAATTGCCGTAAAGATCATTGAAGCCAGAAACTACAGTAGGTTTGTACCTGCAGACTACTGCTCCCAGCTGTGGAACTCCGACTGGGCCCCATCACCTCTCTCCCCACACTCGACAAGGCTCTTGAGTACTTCACCCAGACCTTTTTGTCTGCATCTAACACTCACGCCCCGATAAAAGACTCAGGGTACAGGGAAAATGTCATAAATGGCTGAGCACTTGCCTCAAGCATTCCATGCTCCTTTGGGACAGAGCTTGGAGCACCTTCAAATCCTCTGGCAGCCCAACAGGCTGGGAAAAGTACAGAGAGCTGAGAAATCAGTGCAAAAAATCTTCGAAAAAAGCCAAGTCTCAATACCTAAATGACCTACAAACTAGGCACCTACGAGACCCCAAAAAATTCTGGGGCCACCTAAATCTGCTTATCAAGGGCCCCTCAACTAGTCAAATGGACTATATCATGGTGGGGGACTCTCTGACAAATGACCCAGCCATGGTTGCTGAGGCCTTCTGTGCCTCCTACTCTATCCTGAGTGGGTCTACCCCTCTGGCCCCCCATGGGCCTAACCTATACTCTGGAGATGCATGGGTTCACCCTCGGCCCCAATTTCACCTAAAGCTGGTCAAACAGGCAGAGGCACTACCTCTCCTATGCAAAATTAACCCTTCTTCCTCTCTAGGGCATGACCAGCTTGAGCCTCACCTTCTGAGGGCTGCCACCCCGGCTATTGCCCATCCTGTCACCTTACTCATAAATAGGTCACTTCAGGAAGGAAAGGTCCCAAAAATGTGGAAAGTAGCGACCATTGTACCTGTACACAAAAGTGGGCCCCGAGACAAACTGGGAAATTATAGACCTATTTCCCTTCTCAGTCCCCTGGGGAAAATTCAGGAAAGGCTAGTCTAAAACCAACTACTAGACTACCTTGAGCAGCACTCTCTCATGGCTGATGTCCAGCATGGCTTTAGAAAGGGCCATGGCACTGACACTGTGCTTATCCGACTTACTACGGACATCCTCTCCTATATGGACCAAGGTTCCCCAACGAGAGCCCTCTTCATTGACCTATCCAGGGCATTTGACTTGGTTAACCATAATCTCCTCCTCTCCAAACTACAGACCTTAGGACTGGATCACCACTCACACTCCTGGTTTGAGAGCTACCTGAGGGACCATTCCCAAAAGGTCCGCTGGAAGGGTGCACAGTCTGGACCTAGATCAGTCTCTGCTGGGGTACCTCAGGGCTCAATCCTGGGCCCTCTGCTCTTCTCACTCTTCCTCAATAATATTGAGGGAATCAGCCCCTGCAGCAACCTCATTCTGTATGCAGATGACACTGTCATTTACTGCAGTGACCCCCAACCTAGTGTCATCTCAACTTCGCTGCAGAATAGTCTCTTCACCCTTGAGGCCTGGTTCTCCTCAAACTCAATGATGAAAAAACTAAAGCCGTACTGTTTGGCTCAAGATGCCTGGGCTCTGACAGAAGCCAGTTCCTCCAGATCTGTACCAGCCAAGGAAGAAAAGAGTTGAGGTCATGTCTAGTTTCAAATACCTTGGGGTCCATCTAGACCAAGAAATGTCCTACCAATCCCATATTGACTCAATAACCAGGTCCACCCATCAAAAGCTTGGCCTCCTTTACCACCTGGGGAACTCTTTATCCAGTACTGCATGTCGTGCAATAGCCTGCTGCAATCTCCTTCCATCCATCCTATATGGGGCTCCACTTCTGCAGCTCCTCCGTGAGACGGAATACAATAAACTCTCCGTACTTTATAACCGAGTAGCCCGTTTCAACACTAACTCCTCTCCTAGGAGACACTATTGCAAGGCTCTAAAGGAGCTAAACTGGCCTACTCTCCATCATAAGCTTGCCTATCCCATTGCCTGCCTAGCTTTCAAGTTTACTTACCTAGGTCCCCCTCCCCATCTCGGAGGATTTCTCTCCCCCAGAAAACATACCAGAACCCTGCGCTCAACTGCAAGTCACCCTTTAGTCACCCCTAGAACACGCTCAAAACATGGCAAATGCTCCTTCAAATTTGCTGCCCCTTACCTATGGAACTCTCTACCACCTGCCTTGACAAACTCACCCACCCTCACACAGTTCAAAAATGGACTCAAACTACATCTTCTCAATCTTAGCCTCTGTGGCTGTAACCGCTAGCTCCCCAGAACAGTCCTCCTGGCCATTGCACTGCTCTGAACTCTCCCCTACGCCTTGACATGAAATGCTAATATGGACTCTGATTACTGGCGAAACTGATGTATATACTGTATATAATATGTGTGGTCTAAACATTCTGTATGTGTGTGGTCTAAACATACTGTTTATAATATGAGCCTTGTATGAACCCTATTGCTGCCCTTGTATAAATGTTATCATTGTACTATTGGTGTAACAGATTGGTGTAACAGATGTAGTTAATGTAATTATTGTTTTAGTGTCCTCTCTGTAACTAACTCCGGGTCGCCCCTGAAAAAGGGACCCTTGGTCTCAGTGGGCTTACCCGGTAAACAAAATCTAAATAAATAATAAATAAATAAAAGGATCTCTATTTTTCCATATTTGGATGATTGGCTTCTGGTGGGCCAGTCTTCAGACCAAGTCAAGTCAGATCTGCAGGTTACCCAGAAAGTTCTCACTTCCCTGGGGTTCTTTCTCAATCTTCCCAAGTCAGTTCTTGAACCAGTACAGCTCCTCACTTTTATAGGAGCAGAACTGGACACCCTCAAGGCAAGAGCCTTCCTTCCTTTGGAAAGGGCAAAAGCCATCTCTCAACTGGCCTCTTCTTTTCTCCCTCTGGTCTCTCGACCAGCAAGGCATTTTCTGCAGCTTCTGGGCCACATGGCAGCTTCCACAGCAGTGGTCCAAGGGGCCAGGTTTCAGATGAGGGACATTCAGTTCCATCTGAGAACCTTTTGGTCCCAAAGGAAAGATCCTCTTACCAAGCTAGTTCCTGTTACTCAGACCTTAATTCAGGCACTTCAGTGGTAGCAGGATCTGGACAATCTGAGGCAAGGTGTTCCATTTGTCTCTTAGACTCACTCTGTGGTTCCTACCACAGACGCTTCCCTTTTGGGGTGGGGAGCTCATCTGGGGGCTCTCACGGCCCAGGGACTGTGGTCCCCTCAGGAATACCTTCTTCACATCAACCCTCTGGAGCTCAGGGCAGTATTCTTGCCCTACAAGCTTTCTCTCAGTCAATACAGAACAAGGTGGTTCAGGTCAGGACAAACAACACTACCACCCTGTGGTATATCAACAAGCAGGGAGGCACTTGGTCCATGGCCTTGTGCACGGAGGCCATGAAAGTATGGTCCCTGGCTTATTCCCTGCAGACCTCTCTAGTAGCAGTCCACCTCCCAGGAAAGGACAATGTGATAGTGGATGCATTGAGCAGGATTTCCCTGGGCCATCACAAATGGTCTCTGGATCCTTTGGTGTTGAAAGTGATTTTCTCAAGGTGGGGCACTCCAGAAATAGATCTCTTTGCAGCCCCAGACAATCACCAACTTCCTCTGTTTTCTTGCAGACCCCCAGTCTTAGGTTCAGTCCCTCTGGATGCTCTGATTTTGAACTGGGAAGGGGAAGTTTCTTTATGCCTTCCCTCCTTTTCCTCTATTTTTCAATGTTCTAGTCAAGGTAAGGTCACAGCCATGCAAAGTGATTCTGATTGCTCCAGACTGGGCCAGGCAGCCTTGGTACCCCCTGTTGCTGTCCTTAGCAGTCCATCTTCCCCTGTCTCTTCCCAGAAATTATAATCTGCAAACCTCCTCTCTGGGGGAGGATTTGTTACCCCAATCTCCAGTCACTCAATCTCAAGGCATGGCCCTTGAAGACTTAGAGTATGCAGATTTACATCTGCCCCAAGGGGTTCTGGAGATCCTCAAGGCTTCTCGAAAGCCTGCCACAAGAAAAACCTACAACTCCAAATGGAAAAGGTTCAGTATTTGGTGTTCCAAGAAGCATGCTTCCCCAGACTCTGCTGACTTATCTACAGTTCTGGATTACATGGTTTACCTTAATGGCCTAGGCCTCAAACCAGCTACTCTCAAAATTCATTTATCAGCTATTTCTGCTTTCCTGTCAATGGGGAAATCTTCCTCTCTGTTATCTCACCCTGCATTCTGTAAATTTTTTAAAGGATTGCTTCATACCAATCCCCCTTTTAGGGATCTGCTCCTGCCTGGGATTTGAATATTTGTATTGCTCAGCTGATGCAACCCTCCTTTGAGCCTATGTCCTCAACAGAGCACAAGTACTTAACTTGGAAAACTGTGTTTTTGGTTGCTGTTACTTCTGCCAGACATATCGGTGAATTGCAAGTCCTGTCAGTGGAGCCTGACTTCATCTCTTTCCATAGAGATAAGGTGGTCCTTAGAACCAATAGAAGGTTCCTACCTAAAGTGGTTTCTGATTTCCACTTAAACCAATCTATGTCTCTTCCTGTGTTCTTCACTGATCATACCTCCTCAGGGGAATGGAGGCTACACAGTTGAGATGTTAAAAGGGCCCTTAGTTACTACATAGCATGTACAAAGGGTCACAGGTTTGACTCCCTCCAGTTGTTCCTCACTTATGGGGAAGTAGGTAAGGGAAAACCTGCCACCAAGAGAACCATTGCCAGGTGGATTGTGTCCTGTATTCAATTCTGCTATGAAAAACTGGGAAAAAACGCACCCTCAAGCCTAAGGGCTCATTCCAATAGAGGTACAGCTGCATCTCTGGCTGCAGCTAGGGATATCCTTTTGTTAGAAATTTGTCAAGCAGCCACCTGGAAAACAGTCCATACTTTTACCAAGCATTACTCTCTGGATATCCAGGCTAGGAGTGATGCTCGGTTTGGCACAGTAGTACTTCAGCGCCTATTCCCAAAGTAGGTTCTGTCCCTCCTCCATGGAGGTACTGCTTGGTGGTCTGCAATTGTCAGAATACAGCAAGACTTCATGTTGTTTGAAGAAAAAATTACTCACCTTAGTAATTATGTTTCTTCTAGTGGAGTCTTGCTGTATTCTGCCCTCCCTCCTGCCTCCCCTCTCAGAACTTAGATTTTTGGGATGTGGGTCGGCAGGTGCAGTGTTGGGACCCTAGAGGTGCCCCCTTTTACACCCTCTGTTCTCTTTGGGTGGAATGTTATTTCATTTGATTGGTTTTTGTTTTGGGGTTCCCTGACTTGAGTCTTCTTTTGAGGACCTAAAACATTATTTTGCTGCCAGTTGGCTAGTTAACAATTTTACAGTTTCCACACAGAACACCTAGTGAGTTTTGCTCGTAAAGATCCAATGTTTGCACTTCAAATAACAACAGGCAGAGGCTTCAGTCGAGCTTGAGATGTACATTCTGTGCCATGCAAAGAAAAGTTTACCCTTTGTTCTCCGGGGCAGTTTAAAGGCTGGGGCTAACTGCAATTGTCAGAATACAGCAAGACTCCACTAGAAGAAACATAATTACTAAGGTGAATAATTTTTTCTTTCCAGACATAAACCACTTAAAAGGGCCATAGAAAAATCATGGCTGCACACACTTCAGCCGCAGTCATTGGCAAACAAACAAAATTGAGAGAAAGTATCAGGTGGACAAGCAAGAAGTGGAATATCTATATACCCATCCTGATTATGGGGTAGCCCAGGCTGCTGCTTGCAAAAAAGCAAAAATCACTTTATCTGCACAGCTCTCTGAAAAAAAAAACTTGAATAAATTGGATACCATGGCAAAAAAAGGCTCATACAACAGCTTATCTGCTTATCGTGCAGGCAGTTTACTCAGTGCATATAACTCAGTACCAGAAAGCACTTTGATACACAATTCTGGGACTGGCAGAAGGAGCAGATAATGGTTTGACACGTGACTTGACTACCACAGCAAGATCAGCCTTGGATGCCACAAAGTATCATTTTCGCATTGTGGTGGACACTAATGACACTGCTGCCAGAGTTTTGGCTCATGCAGTGTCCTTAAGAAGGTTTTCTTGGCTGAGGACTGCCATCCTTTCCCAGGATACTCAAAACAAGCCATGGATTTCTCCTTTGATGGAGATTCATTATTTGGTGACAAAACAGAAGCCTATGAAAAAGTGGATGAATACAAAAGTACTTTCTAAAGTAACAGTGAGAGGGACAAGGCCTCTACCTCCTACAGGTCATACAGAAGGGGAAACAGAGGCAGGGGATACTTCCCAAGAGCCTATGTCTTTTACGCTCCCTAGGAGTACCAGTCACAAAGATGTTACTATGGGGGAATGGAGAAAAAGGGCTTACTGGTAAAATACTGCAGCTCCAGACCCTGAGCCGCAGCCAAAACAAAATCCTTGACAATTCTGCCCAGGTCACCCAACCATTGCATGTGGGAGGAAGACTGGCATACACACTTCCAGGAGTGGGTAAAAATTACCACTGACAAGTGGGTACTGGAAGTAGTGGGCAGGGGATTGTGTCTGCAGTTCAAACACTTTCCAAGCCTGCAGAAACAGAAGTTTTCCAGCTCACTGTCCCACAGAAAAGTCTGCTGGAACTGGAAGTGAAAAAAAAAACTGTTAATATCAAATGCTGTAGAATAAGTCCCTGCCTCCCAGTTCTGTCCTGATCCACAAGAAAAATGGGGAGTGATGACCCATTTTAGATCTTAGGTTTTTGAACAAACATTTAAAAACACTGAAATTTAAGATGGTCACACTAAGGACAGTGATACCATCTTTGCAGACATGTCATTGGCTGGGATCCCTGGATTTGAAAGATGCCTATTTTCATGTCCCAGTCAGACATTGTTAATACTTTGTCATTGAGTATTTATTTATTAGCTTTTGTTGATCAGGTAAGCACACTAGACAAGACAATTGCCTATTTTCAGGTACCACCCAGGAGAGTACAAATACAAAAACAATAAGATACAGTAGAACATAGCACAACACCAGGTAGAACCAGGTGGCAACTCATTACATAAACAGTAAAGTATATAACACAGCTGAGTAGGAAAGAGCATATATTGGATCACATAAGGAGAAGGACGGTGCATCAACAAATTGCCACCCGGGAGAGAGTACATTTCTATACAAACAAGGACCACCGAATAGTGCATCCAACAAAACTCCATCTAGAGCAGAGAGTATGTACAATATGATACAAACAGGACCTAAGCAAATGAAAACCACCCACAGGGCCCACGCAGGGACCACCAGACATGCAGGGACATAATAGCCTGGAGCGGGAACCATGATTGGATTATAGCGGTTTAGGACAACCACATGCGGAGGAAAGCTTCAGGTGAGTCCAGAGGGAGCTCCGGAGGCATGAGTGAGAGGGTGAGGAGCGGACTTTGGGGGGGGGAGTTCCAAATTCTGGGAGCACATACAGCAAAACCCCTATTGCCCATTTGCGTACAAGTGGCAGGGACTCTAAGAGCGGCAGAGCCAAAAGACCGTAGGGAGAAGGAAGAGGCAGCAGGTATGAGGAGCTCCACCAGTCCTTGGGGGTGCCAGTTCTGAGCACCTTGCCTGTGAAGCTACCCAGGACAAAGCTCCTATGATTGGAAGGGGAGACCCAGTCGAGCATGGTGTACAGGTCACAGTGGTGAGTAAGACGGGGAGCAGCAAGTGCAAAATGAAAAATATTGTTATAGGCAACGTTCCACCTTGCAAGGTGAGCTTTAGAAGTATATGCATACATAAAGAGCACATAACAGAGAGTCAGAAGAAATACACCTCTGGCCAGTGCCCTGCGGGCAGCAGATATAAGGTTGTTCTTCACCCTATAGGCTAGACTGAGCTTACAGTTGACAGCCCTGCATGCATTTTGGATGTGATGACCAAGGTCCAGCTGTGGGTCAAGTGTCACCCCCAAGTATTTAATGGAGTCAGCTGTCATAAGAGAAGAGCCATCTATACCAGTGATGCACGGGGGGGGGGGTGCAGGGGAGGACTTAATCTTGGCCGGGAACCCAAAGAGCATGGCCTGAGTTTTTTTAAGATTGAGGACAAGCCTATTTGCCATAATTCAGGACTGGATATTCCTAAAATCCACATTCAGCTGGTGGCTGATGATCCCGATATCATGAGAATGGGTGAGGATGATCAGGTCATCAGCATAAAGAATGGAGCTACAATGGGTAGAGATGGAGGGAAGGTTATTAAGAAAGATGGAAAAGAGGAGAGGCCCCAAAACTGATCCCTGAGGGACACCCAAGGCCACGGGGAAGGTATCAGAGAGGACCTTTCTGAATTTGGTTAACTGATTTCTACCATGAAGGTAGCTGGAAAACCAGCTTAGGATGGGGGGACAGGCCAAGGGACCAGAGCTGAGAGATGAGTAAGGCATGATCAACTAGGTCGAAGGCCTTAGATAGGTCAATGAAGATGGCACCAGAGAGCTTCCCCTGATCCATTGCTGCCCTGATCCTGGAGGAGACAGTAACAAGTGCTGAGGACATACTGTGCCCTTTCCGAAAGCCATGCTGCTCAGGAGACAGCAGCTCATGGGCCTGAATGTACTCCATGAGTTGCTCAGCAACAACTTTCTCCAGGAGTTTACTGAGAGCCGAGAGAACGGCTATGGGCTGATAATTATCAATAATTTTAGGGTTACCTTGTTTAAGGACTGGGGCAATCCTGGCCACCTTCCAGAGGTCCAGGATGACTCCAAGGGCGAGAGACATATTGAAAATATGCGCCACAGGGGATGCAATGTAAGCAGCACCTAATTGGAGGAGCCTAGGCTCTAGACTATCATGGCCAGCACTAGCATAGGGGGAGAGACCAGAGAGAAGTCTCTGCATCTCCAGTGCTGTCATTGCTCTAAAGTAGAACAACGGACGGGAGGAGGGGGGCGCCTGTGGCGAAGGAGACAGGACTTGACTATTACTCCCACCAGAGAAGGAAAGGGAGGTGAAAGCGGATAAATCAGTAAAGAGAGAGTTAAATGCATTGACAATAGTCAGGGGATTGATAGTGCAAGTTTGACTGGTTGGTGCCCAATACACATACAACAGTAGGATATGGAATAGGAAGAATGGGAAAAAAAGATGAGGGTATTTAATCTAATCTAATGGTGCTCTATTTATTTTGTCATCGTAGGTTTTTATTGAATTTTCAGGTAGAAACATCAAATTACATATAGGAACAGTTATAATCACTTAAAGGGACACTGTCAACCCCCTTAGGCCTCAAAGTGTCCCTAGTTTAAAAAAACACATTTCATGTTCACATTCTGTAGATACTGTTGATATAGCTGGTAGTTTGAATCAGACACCTTTTTTTTTTTGTATTATATTTTTATTAAGCTTTTTTTGCAAGAGAACACTTACAAAAAGCAAACATTCCTGGGTGAGTCCAAACTACATACAAAATTCACAAGTGTTAATCTTAACCCCCACAGGTAGTAGGAGCCACCTCAAGCAAGGTGACATGGGGGAAATAGCCCTAACATGTAAAAATCCGTAAGCCTACAGCCAAGGGTGGGTCCCAGAGGGAGTAACCAATACCAGCCAGCCCCAGATAGGAACCAGCCAGCATGCGCGCCATCTAGCCCACAGCTCCCCCTGCAGGATTTCAAAAGAAAATATGACAAGTAGTTCCAGCGATTATCAACATATCAACTTAATAAAGCAGGTGCAAATGCCCACATATTAAAATAATAAATGCAATAAAACAAACTGTGATCACAATTTAGGGCGGAACTGGGCTCAATCACCCCTATATAAAACTAGATACATGTTGGGTGGAACAAAATGCTATGAAAGAAAGAACATGGCTCCATATTATAGGCAGCCACAAGTTAAGATTGTTCAGGTCCCTCCAGTATAGTCCAGTGCACAGTCTTAGAAAAATACGAACATACAAACATACGAAATTTGCCAGCAGATAAAAGCCTAGAGGTCTATCAAGTCTGCTCGAATGTGCAGCTAGCACCCCTTATTCTGCAGCTGCACCTTCCTTCCACCCTTCCCCTTCATTAACCCTCCCCCTTGTCCTGTCCCATCCTCGTTTGAAGCAGTCCACTGTTCTACTGCATACCACTTCAGCAGGTAGCATTCCACCCAGCCACCACCTCTCTGTAAAAGTATCTCCTCATCTCCCTCCTGAACCTTCCTCGCTCCAGTCTCATATCATGGCCCCTGGTGGCCCTCCCCTTCCTTACTTTGAACAGCCCCTCTGTACCCGTCTTGTTTATTCCTTTCATGTATTTAAAGGTTTCAATCATGTCACCCCTGTCTCTCCTGTCCTCCAGTGAGTACATGTTCAACTCCTTCAACCTCCTCTCATATGATAAGTCCCCCAGCCCTTTGATCATCTTTGTCGCTCTGTGCTGCACCCCTCCAGTAACTTAATGTCCCTCTTCAGATACGGACGCCAGTACTGCACGTAGTACTCCAGGTGTGGTCTAACTAATGACCCATACAGTGGCAAAATCACCTCCTCCCTCCTCCCTCCTCGAGGATATACCCCTTGCAATACAACCCAGCATTTTGTTGGCCTTTGCAGCTGCCTTCCTATATTGTGCCGAGTTGTTCATTGACCCTATAATGAGCACACCCAGATCCTTCTCCTCCTCCTCTGTCTGGGCTAGCTGCACTCCCCCTAGCTGGTAACTCCTCCTTGGGTTCTTCATCCCAAAATTCAACACCTTGCACTTTTTGGCATTAAAATCCAGTTGCCAGGTGTCTGACCAGGTTTCAAGCTTTGCCAGATCATCCTGCAACCCCTGCCATCCCCCTAGGTCATCCACCACCATGCCTACCTTGGTATCATCAGCAAACAGACTGATCTTGCTCTTGCTGTCCCATGATATGTCTGCAATGAATATCCCAAACAACACTGGTCCCAACACGAGCCTGTGGAACACCGCTCATCACTGCCCTTGGGTGTGAGCTCCCCACCCACCACCACCCACTGTTGCCTTCCTGCAGCCAGTTTCCTACCCATCTCACCAGCTTGCACCCGCCCTGTGCCTACTAACTTCCTTCCCAGCCTTCCATGTGGCACTGAGTCGAATGCCTTACTGAAGTCCAGATACAGGATATCCACTGCATGGCCCCTGTCCAGTTGCCTAGTTACCCAGTCATAGAACTCGACCAGGTTGGTTTGGCAGGATCTGCCACGTGTAAACCATGCTGTCTGCTGTCCTGTAGTCCTTTGGCCTCTGGGAGGCCACCAGCCTCTCCTTCAGGATAGTCTCCATTAGCTTACCCACGATGGATGTGGGGCTCACTGGTCTGTAGTTTCCCGGTTCATCCTTGGGGCCACTCTTTTGGAGGGGCACCACATGAGCCATCCTCCAGTCCTGAGGTACACACCCCGAATGTAGTGAGGCATTAAATAGGTCTGCCAAAGGTCCTGCAAGGACCTCTGCCAGCTCCTTCAGTACTCTGGGGTGGATGCCATCTAGGCCTGGTGCCTTGTCCACCCTCTGTGCCTTCAAACCTTCTCGAACTCTGCTCTCCATGATTTCCCCATCTGTCACCACTTCCCCCCCTGCTTCTGCCATTTCTCCCACCTTGGGTGTCACCCCCTCTTCTCTTTAGTAAATACTGAGCAGAAGTACTCATTTAGTGCTTCCGCTTTATCGCATCCTGCTTCCACCCAACCCTCCCCTTCCTAATCCTTACTATGTGGTCCTTACAGCTCCTTTTCTCCCTGATGTACTTAAAGAAGTCCTTCTCCCCCTTCTTAATGCCTTGTGCCAGCCTGAGTTCCATAGATGCTTTGGCTCCCCTTACTGCCCTTGTCACCTCCTTCGATTCTGTCAAGTACTCCTCCCTGTCCTTCCCCCCCTCCCTGTTTTCTTGTACTTCCTAAAGGCAGCTGTTTTCCTCCTTACCTTTTCCATGACCTCCTTGCGCAACCAGATTGGTTTCTTAGCCCTAGCCTTCTTGCTCTGGGCTTTGCAGCAGGTTTTGGTTGCCTCCACTATCCCCAGCTTTATGATCTCCCACCTCTGGTTAGTGTCCATACTAGATTGAATTCTGGCCAGGTACCCTTTTACCACTTCCCCCATCCTCCCAAAGTCAGCCCTCCTGAAGTCCAGCAATATTGTGCCAGATTCCACTCCTTCCTTGACCATATCCAATGTGAGCCATACTGAGTGGTGGTCACTCCCTGACAACGGTTCCTCCACTGTAAGTTCTCTCACAAAGTCCCCATTTGCCAGCACAAGGTCAAGGGTATTCCCTAAACTGGTTGGTTCACTGACCATTTGCAGCAGGAAGCTGTCCTGGAAGGCATCCAGCAGTACCTGCTCCCTTCTGTTCCTGGTTGTTGGGGTGCTCCAGTCCACTCCTGGCATGTTGAAGTCCCCCACAATCACCACACTACCCTTCTTGCAGGTCCTCCTGGTCTGTCCCGCTAGTACCCTGTCTAACTCCTCCGTCTGAGATGGTGGCCTGTACACCACTCCCATTCTAAGAATCCTATTCTTGGAATCCTGGATTTGCATCCAAAGTGACTCCATACTACCCTCCTCCCCTTCCTCCCTTACACACTTCAGTCCTTCCTTCACATATAGTGCCACCCCCTCCTTTCCCAATCACCCTGTCCCTACGAAATAACCTGTACCCTGGTACAGACAGGTCCCAGTCATTGTATTGGGTGGCCCATGTTTCCGTGATGGTTGCAATGTCCACCTCTCTCTCTGCCATGAGAACCTGTAACTCTGCAGTTTTCCTCCCAAGGCTCCTAGCATTAAGGGTAACCACCTTCCACCCCTTTCCCCCCTTCCCATCCTGCCCTCCTTTCCTAGCATCACCAACAGTACTTGCCATTTGTCCTTTGTTACTGTTATGGGGGGTAAGCTCATATGGTTTCCCAACCTGTGGTCTCTGCATATCTCTTCTCCAACTGCTACCCCCCACTCCTAGTTTAAATTCCCAACTTCCTCTATGTACTCCTCCATCCTCTGTTTCAACACTTTCTTTCCCTACTCACTCAAGTGTAGTCTGTCCTTGGCATAGAGACTACTGTCCTCCCAGGTCCCTCCCCACCCCCCAACAGCCCATACCCTTTAGCACAACACCAGGTTCTTAGCCACCCGTTAAATTCCTCTATTCTCAGCTTTCTTGTTGTGCTTGCCTTTGGCACCGGAAGTATCTCTGAAAAAGTTACTGATCTTCCTGCCCCCTCACATAATTGTGCTAGTTCCTCAAATAAGTATGTATAAGATCACCAGTACTAAAATTAACGACATGAGCCCACCATAACAGATTTCGGATATACTTCAAAAACGTGCACCACCCAATTGTGAAGTAGAGACACAGATATTTAAACTTTAAGGGGTGAATAAACTTAATAAACTTTACAGTTCAATGTAAAGTTCAAAGAGCAGCCACTCTCCTTCCATTTCAACAATCCTGTCCTCAGGGCACATCTCCTGCTCGATATTGCGCAGCACCTCCTCCACTTCTTTCGGGTCATTAAATAGATTGATCTTATTGCTCCATGAGAGTCACAATCTAGCTGTATATAATAGCTGATGAGGGACTTTTAGTTGTCGCAATCGACTTTGGACCCCATTGAAAGAGTCGTGGTGCTGTCACGTGCCGTAGGAGAGAGCAGGAAAAATGTGAAGGTCTGCATCTCCATACTTTTTTTTCATTATTTATTTATTTATGTGCCTTACCTCCTTGGCAGGGGTGGTTCTATGGTTCCCCTTTCAGATCCCACCAGCGGCTCCTACACCAGGCACTGTGCCCGAGTCTCAACCTCCTCTTATCTCCCTCTATATAGGCCACATCATGAACCCCATTGCAGAAGACCAAGGGGTCAGGGCCATAGGGAGCTTCTGGAATGTCCGGTGCAGCACCACAGGTGGATCCTCATAAACACTGGAGGATTAGGCTAAGTCTTTTTCCCCCGAGTTTCTCCCCTATGGTGCTGGTGTGCAGGGATGCCAAGGATGCTGTGACATTTGCTCCCACATGGCACATGTTGGATGTCTGCCCATGCCATCCCCTCTATTACTCCATGACCAGCACTACCCACAGCCATTGCCAGGAGCCAGCACCCTCCTGTGAGTCCCTCTCCAGAGAAGGAGAGCAGTCCCAGGGAAGCTCAGTCCTTCTTCCCCCGGCCAACCCCCAATGACCCTCATTTGCTCCTGAACCGAGGTCATCGGCATGGCATGATGTGTGGCATTCAGCACCTCAACCCTCAGCACCACTGGGCCAACTGCATCTCCATACTTAAGTTGCTGCTGTCTTCTTGCCACAGTTAACAGCCTGTCCCCCACACCCATGCAGACCACCACAAATGCAGGGGGACTGTTGGTTACACGCGGTGCTCTATGAGGGGTGAGTCTGAAGGCCCTCTCCAAAGATAGCGATGGTTCCTCCTCAGAAAGTCCCAGTAACTCTGGCAGAAAAATACAGGGAAATTCCAGAGGGTCTTCCCCCTCAGCTGACTCCGAGAGGCCCAAAATGTGAACATTTCTTTCTTGCACCTGATTCTCCAGGACCTCTAGATGTTGACACAACCAGGTGGTGTCACTGATTAATTTGGTAGACATGTCCGTAGTTTTGTTTAAATTTGTCTCCAGTTTAGAGACTGACTGATTGGTGGTGTCTGTTTTTGTTTCCAGAGCCGTGACTCTGGGGGTTAATGAGTTGAATTTATGGTCTAGATCCTTGACTATATGCACCAACTGTTGTAGTGTGTTGCTGATCGTAGCTAAGGACTTATCTTCAGTGTTCACAGAGCTAGAGGTCCCTACCGCACCGCCCCGAGGAGGCCCTTCACCTCGCTTGCCTTTCGGGTGGAAAAAATCTGTGGAGACAGCCGCGGAACCCTTAGTTTTTACCATATTGGCCACCAGTAAGGATTCAGAGGTGCAAGTAGTATAATAGGGCCAGAGAAGTTGTACAAACTTTAGGCTATATTGTAAAAAATTAGAAATAGTCTCCAGAGCTCTCAAAATGTGCTGTCTCCTGCGTGGCTACTCACCAGCACCCCCTTTTTTCTTTTAAAAAGTGAAAAACTGACTTCCCACCTTATTGGTGTTAACACACCAAAACATGTTTGTTTACATTTCTTGACCAGCTCCCACTGTATCTTTTCTGGACTCAGGAACACCCCTAACACAAGCAAGCCACTGATTATGCAGTGGGAGTAGAGGAGACTGTTGTACCAAGAGTGGCTTCACTGTTTGAGGGTGTTTCTAATGTTCAGGAAATGTACACTAAGAATAATTCAGGGATATGAAGCAAAACAAAGCTGGGCATAGCTATACATTACCATGCATTTTGGTTCTAATAAGCAAGGAGGCAGATAAAACAACCAGCAACGTCAATGAATTTTAGAGGAAGTTAGCATTCATAAAATGTGGGTTTTTACCTAAAAATAATACAGTGCAAAAAAGGTTGACAGTGTCCCTTTGATGTAAAGGTGATATAAAAACAGAGTACTTAAACTAGGTACAGCCATACAGGATTACTTTAGCATTAAAAAATAGAGAGGATGGAGTCAATTTTAATTGCAGAAATCAATAAAAACAAAAGTGTGCCTCTTAGACTGATTTCATGTAGATGTATTCAGAAATGGGGTCCACATGTTATAGAACACTTCTAACTTACCAAGAATACTATAGCTAATTCTTTCATTGTTAGCTAAGAGGGCCATACTGTAGTACCATTCTCCTATAGAAGGGATTTTCTGTGATTTCCAGTTCCTCAGCAGAATCCATTTGAGAGTCAGGGATGTCAGACAGACCCAAATGTGCTCACTGCATTTCAGCTCACAAAATTCAGGGAAACTACTTAACAAAAATAAAACAGGCAGAAATGGGATATTGGCTTGAGTTACACTAGAGCAGATTCCATGGACCTTATTCCAGATGCCATGAATATCAGGGCAGTCCCAAAGGGTATGAGCAAGACCTGCATCTGGTTGGTTGCAGCGCTAACAGTTGGAATCTAAACTGGATCAGCCTACCTTGGACTTCTCTATGACTCATACATGCCTGTTTCCAGGTTTCTTCCCAGACCAGAATGTTGATGTGGTACCAAGCTCTCCTTCCCAAAATTCCTTGGCTCCTATGGTAGTAACTATAGAGAAGGCAGGGTTCATTAGTACCTATATAGAATACTAGCATTTTTCTTGAGCATGCCAAGCTTGAGAACTTGATCCCACTCTGAACTTTTATTTAAGTAGTAATCTTGGTCTAATACTCATTTACTGAGTTTAGTTGAAGATATAAATATGGGATTTATGTATTTTAAACTTATCCTAAATTTCAGTGAAAGAAAATAACAAGCCTGTGTCCGGATCAATGTCATTCCTAACCCTATGTATACCTGACTTCCTCTAAATATCATTTACCACTAGATTAGCATCATAAGATAAAAGGGGATTGGACCACAGAGGCATAAAATCCAGAGGTGCATCATTGGGATCAATAACGGAGTTAACCTTTTTAAGGGTCCTAATGGAGGATGACAAACAGGGGTTGTCCCCTCATTTAAGGGAGAGTTTCAAGAAAACTAAATCAGACAAATCATGTGAGCCAATTAAAAACTGTATTTGTAACCACAATGACTCTTGTATCGAGTGGGACTAAGTGTAATTTAAGTGTGGTATAGTTTGTTTCAGAACAAAATCAAGCTGATATCTCTCCCACCAAGTAAGAGCAAATCAACCTTTTTGCTTTGGGGCCCTTAGCTTAGTAATGCTCATTTGGGGAGTAGAACCATCCCATACAAATTCCCTAATATATTTTTTCCAGTTTCTTAAAATGTCTGATTCCCAGTAAAATGGGAAGGTTTTGAAAAAAACTGAAGATTTTTGGGGCTATAATCATTTTAACAGCTTTGATTTTACCACATAGGGAAAGGTTGAGTTTGGACCATCTTGCTAGATCCACACTTAAATCTTTTAAAAAGGGTGCATAATTTAGCTCTATAATGGATTCAGTGTTAACAGAAATACACAAGCCTAAATAAGTAATTGAGTCTTTAAACCACATGATGTCTAAAATATCCTCCAAAGCAGTCTTAATAAATGGGGAAAGATAATTATGTAACAGTTGTGTTTTATCCCAGTTACACATAAATCTGAAATTTCTGCATATCCCTCCAAAAGCTCATGAATCACTTTACACAAAGTTGCTGGTCTTGCAACAGTCAATAGCAGGTCATCAGCAAAGGCAAGAACTTCATGATTTTGCTTTCCTGTGGTCACTCCCTGAATACCTGCATGCTCATTGATAGTACGGATTAAAAGTTCAAAGGCTAAGATAAATAAATACAGGAATAATCAGCATCCCTGTCTTGAGCCACAGTGTAGTTTAAAAGGGGCTGACAAGACACCATTCATGATTAGTTGGGCCAGGGGTCTTTTGTATATCATAAAGATCCAGGATTGAAGTCCCACCCCAAATCCAAACTCTTTAAGAGATCAGAGCACGTAACTCCATTGTAAGGAGTCGAATGCCTTAAAAATATCCAAAGATAAAACCGCATATGGTTCTTTTTTCTTATTTGCCCACCACATCAAATTAAACAGCCACCACAAACAGTCTGACCCAGATCTACCAAGCATAAATCCCACCTGTTCTCTACCAATTCATTTAGTGATGATATTTTGCACTTTTTGCTAGAATTTCAACAATAATTTCTTAATCAGAGTTAAGACGGGATATGAGCCTGTAAGTAGAACACTTTAGCGATCCTCGCCTTTTTTTGGATTGAGGATTATAAAAGCTTCTTGCATTTGGCCCAGTGGCACTGAGGGTTGAGGTGCTGGATGCCACACCTTATGCCACACTGGCGACCCAGATTTGAGAACGAGCCCGGGTTGTTGGGGGTCAGCAGGGGAGGGAGAGGATTGAGCATCTGGAGGACAGTTCTCCTCTGTCTGGGGTGGGCTCGGGGGCTCCTCGGCGCAGTAAGGACACCTGGTGGAGACCAGGTATACTACTGTGCCTGGAACACAAAAAAGGGGAGGAGCATGGCGGACACTTACGGCTTCTCCGTGCAGGTGTTATTGCATGTTCGGCTCCTGGGGGTAACATACAGTGAAAACCCCGGGCTGAGGATAGGTGAAGGTGCCTCCAGTTTCAGCCACACTCCCACTGTCGGGCTCGGATTCCGGGGGGGGGGGTTCTTTGACACCTGCATGGTGCATTAAATTGTAGATAGAGCACCAGGGCAGGTGGCTGTGCCTCAGGGAGCTCAGAACCAGGGGATCTGCCAGGCAGGGTTAGCCTGGAACACTGAGCTTCAGACCGGGAGGTAGAGCCAGGCTGGTAGGTAGCTGTAGAGAGTTCCTCAGGTCTCAGAGAAAAATAAAGTAAAAAAAAAAAAGCTTCTTGCATTGAGTGGGTGAGGGAGTCAGCTCCTTGAAGGCCTTGTACGACAGAATAAATTTAGGAGCTAGGATTGGGACCAGAGTTTTATAAAATTCACCTGGCAGTCCATCAGGCCCTGGAGTTTTACCAGGGGGTAGTGAGCTGAGGGCCCATTCAATTTCAGGCAGGGAAATATCCATATCCGGGCCAGATTGTTCCTCTACCGAGACAGCGGGTAACTCCAAATCCTTGAAAAAAACATCTATCAGGTCAGGGGTATCATTACCTAAGTTAAAGTAGATGTCCTTATAAATGCAAAGAAACCCATTACTAATATCTGCATTACAAGTCACAATTTTACCTGACTTAGTCTGGCTGCCTGGAATTAGGGTTTATTGCTGCATTTTCTTAAGCCTTCAAGCAAGCAGTTTGCCAGGTTTATCCCCTGCTTCCCAATAGTATTGTTTTGGCCTAAATAAAGCATACTCTGCTCTTGCCAAGTAAATTGCATTAATCTCAAACCTGATGCAGACTATTTTTTGAAGAAGCCCAATAACAGGTGTCTTATGGGACTTGGATATGGCTTCTAGCCTTTTAAGTTCATTTTCCTTCTTATCTAACTCTCTTTCCCTCTACTTTTTCTTTTTAGAAGCATTAGCAATAATGTGCCCTCTAATGAATGCTTTGTAGGCTTCCCATAAGGTGGCCTAGGAAACCTCCCCATTATCGTTAATACTAAAACAGTCTTTAGTCTGAGACTCAAGCATTTTCACAAAATTCTTGTCACTCACTAACTGTATATTCATTCTCCATCTATGTGACTTCTCTTCCCTGCTGTCCCGATCAAAATCAACACTAATAAGGGCACGGTCAGAGATTGTGATGTTGTTAATATTGGCTCCTAGTGTTCAGAAGTCTGGTAGACACTAAGATGTAATCAATCCTACTGTAGGAATGATGTCTGTTTGAGAAAAAGGTATACTGTATAGTTCCTACCCATGGAGCAGACTAGACGTCAGCTGTCAGACAGGAAGAAATCCTGCAAGAGTTTCCTAAAAGATATTCTTGCTTTTGTTTCAAACTGTACAGCTCTGTTCGAGGACCTGTCCAAAACTGGATCAGCACTGAGGTTAAAATCACCCCTAGAATCACATCATAGTCTAGACACTTGGTTAGTTCTGTATAAATCTGATTAAAAAAGGGTTCTTAACCACGATTTGGAGCATAAATATTGTACAGTATCACCTTGTGACCATTAAATATTCCAGCTAGAATTTGAAACCCTCCATCCTGATTGCCTGTACGGGAATACTTGACAGAACTCATCCCTTTTCTGTTCAGAATTGAGGTTTTGTGTTTTTTTTAAGTGAAACTATGTTCTTCCTGCCCCACCCATGAGCACTGAAACTTCTCTGCTTCCTCATGTATTAAATGAGTCTCTTGAATAAAAGCTATATCAGCCCTTAACTTGTTCAAGTAGGTTGGAATTTATTTCCTTTTAACAGGAGAGTCCAGTTCCATGACACCAATTTGTAATTAGCCATTGTCACTAATGTGTTATTATTACATTATTATTATAAATGCAAGAGGACTGTTATGAGTAGGATAGTAGCTGAAGAACACAGTTATGAATACTTTAGTTATAGGGCCCTATTCTAGAAGCAACCCTATCCATGTTGCAAGTTGCAACATGCGAGGGGTACAGTTGCACCAAGGACCCTGCGCCCGATTCTGTAAGGGTCTGGGTTCCTGTGGCTAAGTCCTACAACTTGCACCAACTGCAGAGGTATGCCAAACAGAGGATGAACCTGAACAGTTGGCTGCAAGTCTGCGACATGCACACAGGAATGGCGCAGTTCCCAAGCCTGAAAAGCCCTGCAGGGTTATCAGACCCCTTGGGCCAAATCACTGTGTAAAAAGCCCCTCAGGGTTATTGGACCCCTGCATCCCCCAATAATGTAAAACAAAAGCCCCCTTAGGTTGTCGCACTCTCGAGTCCCCGATACCCATAATGTATTAGTAACAGCCTCGCTGGGCTTATCTAGCTCATTCATTGAGAGCATACTATTTACAGTAGTATGCGCTCATATGGAACTCAGTCGGTGGCTGGCTGTGGTGGTGGTGAGAGGTGGGCTGTGTCAGTCACCAACTGAGGACAGGTGGGGGCGGGGTGGTGTAGCACTTCCTGATGGGGTGGGGGCCACTAGACTACCAGGGATAATGGGATTTTCTTTTACAGTCTGTAATACCACCAGGACTTGGGTTCGGGATCGGTGCTTGGAAAAGCCCTAAGGGGCTGTTACTAATACATTATGGGGATTGGAACTTGGGGTGACAGCCCTGGAGGGGCTTGGTTTTACACATTATTGTGGGATGCAGGGGGGGTCCAATAGCCCTGGGGGATTTTTTTAATCATTATTGGGGGGATCGGGGCAGGGGGGTCCCATAGCCCTGCGGGGCTTTTATGATAGTTTTGGGAGATGGGGGGTTTGATGGCCCTGTAGAGCTTATTCTACTGACTGTGGGGATGGAACTGGGGAGTTTGCATATACTGGGGGATTGGGGCTGGCGGCACAGTGGCACAACCCTCGGTGGACACAAAGTACACTTACACCAGCTATTAGCTGGTGTAACTGCACTTTGACAGATGTCATCCAGGGGTTCTTTTAGAATAGCAATATCTGGGACTTGGAGGCTGCCCTTCCAGAATAGGGTGCAACTGCTGCTGTACACCCCCTAGCGCCATGCTGCAGGGGGTTTATGGCATAACTGCTTTAATAAGTCTACTTTGGTGCAAGCAGCCTGCCACATGTCACAGGCTGCTTTACAGAATACTGAATGTCACATCTACTGGTGTAAATTGCTACTTGCACCATTTTTGGGGGGCGAAAGTCAGTTTAAGCCAGGCGTAACCCTTTGAGAATTGGGTCCATAGTGTTTAAAAAACTGAATGCAGGTTCAGCAAGGTGCTTATCTAGTAATTTATGCCCAGAATAAATAATTAGCAGACCTATGTCACAGCACTAAGTATAATACCAAGAATAAAAACTAAGCTAAGTGTGTGAGAAGTTTTAAAGAAATTAAAAGGGAACAGCCAAACAGTTAGAACAGTTAAATGATTGTCTGTTTAGGTAAATGTACCAGCAAAACACTATGCTTGAGAATGAGCCAGAAAATTAACAGACAACAAGGGACAGGCACAGCCAAACAAAAAATCAGTTCCCTGTACAAAAAGATATCAGGATCTTAGAACATTAAAACCAAAGTACTCCTTTAAGAAGGAGGTAATAAATAAACAAGAACGAGTAAAGTCAGTTAGCAAGTAGGTTGTTGTTCTGCTTTGGACCTTGAGCTGCTGAATCACCCAGATCTAATGAAGCAAGGTTGAACTGCTTCTGAAGAAGGGGTCTACAGTAGATGCCTGATCCCAGCCCTGAGTTGAGAAAAAACACTAGCCATGGTATAGGCCAACAATAGGAAGCGTGTTAAAGTTTTTGTTTTTATTATAACCTGTCATCAAAAGTCACCAAGAAGAAGGTTATATGGATAGATTCTCACCAGGATTTGATTTGCGTGCAAACCTTAGGCTAAGAGTTTTGCAACTAACGATCTCCTCCATGCAGTCATCGACGGAAGGTCAAACAGGAAGGGAGCGTGTTCCAGCAGGAAGTGCCCCCAGAGAAATGAGAGCATCCACAGCTGCACAATCCTCCACTCTGTAGGTATGATGTTTGTCATTAGTATCAGCAGTTTGGATGGATGCTTGCATATTTTCCTGATCTGGGGCGTGTTGAGAGGGGGACACAGAAGAGGAGTGCTGGCTGTCTCTGCTTCTGCTTCTTTTTTGGGGATTTCTCGATGGAATCTGGTGTGTTATATTTTTGTCTGACAAGCACTGAAACAATTTGGATTTCCTTTGAATAGTGGAGTCATAAGTGAAAGAAGCATTTCTTCCTGCTGCTGAGTAGAGGTGAGGGACTGAGACTATTTGCTTGCCAGCAGGCTCAGAAGTACCAGTCACAGAGAGTGGAGGCCTGTCTCATGCAGGAGCCCCATGTGGCTCCCTAGCAGAGTATTCCACCTTGCTAGATGCTTGCGCTCCATTTGAATGTATCCGTTGTTGACGGCCCATGAATCGGTGATCCCCAGCTCCATACTCCATAGTCAGTTGAATAAAGTCCCAGGCCTCATCCACTGTGGTGCAGGATACAAGTCCACCGTTAGTCTCATGAATCACAAGGGTGACAGGGTATTTGATACTTTGATGTCCATATTCTGAAATTTTTTCTTTACTTCAAAAAATGCCATGCGTTTATCCATTAGATCCCTCAAGAAGTCCTGGAATATTGAAATCCTGTGTTCATTACAAATTAGCAATCTCTTTCATCTAACTAGTTTCAAAATCTCTTCTTTAATTGAGTACCTTAAAAAATAAACCACAAGAGGTCGATGTTTCCTCTCGTTTGGAGATTTAGGGCCAATTTATGAGCCCTTTCAGTTTCCAGTGGGCATGGCCATTGAAAGCCTAGCAGTTCCAGTAGAAATATTTTAAGAAAGTCTAGTATATCATTCTCTTCCCATCCTTCAGGAATTCCCACGATCCATAAATTATTCCTGCAACCTCTATTCTCTAGGTTATCAATTTTATATAGGAGAAAGTCTGTCTGTTTCTGCTGGTGTTCATTAGTCCTCATTAGGTGTGCCATAGAAGATTGCAGCTCTGGGGGGCACTAGAGAGCCATCTTCCAGGTTGGAAGCACTTCACAGTAGCTCATTCCCACAAGGCATTTTTATTGCATTAAAAGTAATAACATTTCTAACAGAATTGGAAAACAATACCAGATCTAAATTCTTGAACGTATTTGGAGCCAAAGGATATCATTTTTTACCATGGGTCACCAGAAAGCGCAACAGCAGGGGCCACTGAAAGACCAGCAGCAACAGCTGAACACAAGCAAGGCTGCTGGAGTGGCAAGCAGTAGTGACACTGGTACCCCTGCCACATTGGAACCCCCATAGAAGATGATGCTCGAGTCCATGAGAACAATGGACTCGAAATTCGAGAAAACACTTCAGAAGCTTGAAACTCATGATGCTGCCATTCAGCCATTAATGGAGCAACAGTGGCCATACTCACCTGAAAGAATACTCACTTCCAGAGCCGCATGGAGGCTATAGAGAACAAAATCAGTTCTGGGAATGTTTGAATGGTTGGGGTCACTGAGGGGGTAGAGGGGAGGGGACTGCCTTACTGCAACTCTTGGTGGACTGGCTACAAGACAAACTTACAATGCCAGCAGATTTTGAATGGTTCTCCTTCAAGAAAACCTCTCTGGTCAATCCTAGAATACACCTGACAACTTTGAACCAGCCACGCACCATTCTCCTGAGATCCACTGGATCAGAGGTTAGAGACACCATTATCCTCACTGCAAGAGCTGCATACCTTTTGGAGATTAATGGACCAGATGTTAAGTTCAGTTCAGAGGGAGGAGCCTGTGGGTCAGGAAAGCACTAAATGTTCAAGTCAATCAACAGAATAAATTGGCACCATGTGTGTTTGGAGTCAGAAGGCACTGCGGTTTTGCCGTTCTATCCTATGTTGCTTCAGTTTTATTCTGAACTGTACTCTCCTCCTGTTGTTAGTGGACTTAAGATAAGGAGAGTGTCCCACAGGTGTGGGGTGTGGGGAGTGAAAGGGAAAGAGGTGAGGAGGGGTTGTCTGTTCTAAGGACGATTTTGTAGAGGAGTCATAGGGCATACGCAGTATTTGTTTTGGGATCGTGATCACGGGAAATCAGAACAACGTTCAGCAGTTAAGCAGAGTTCAGTAACGTGTAACAATGCTTGTGGGTTTTTTAACTAAATTACCAGTACAAGGGAGATATGAAGGTGACTGAGAATCACACCACCCAGACCTGTGCTTGAGATGGGTTCTAAATAAATTTAAAAAGTCCTATTTTTCCTTACTGACGTTCCATGTATTACATCACAGACAGAGAGTGGAATGTCTGTGCTGTGGTTGCAGAATTGACTCACTCAGTGGGGGAGAGCACTACGGCAGGCAGCTAAGAACTGCTGCATAGTATTATCGACATCAGATGTCCCACCTAGTAGTCAGGAATAAGCATGTACCAGCAACAAGCCACACTACCCACAGCATTTTGGGAGTACAGGCAGGGACACCAAACATGGTGGCTGCAAATTAATTTGCGTGAATTAATATATAGAAAAGCTAAAACCTATGCATAATAAACATGTTACAGAAAAACAAACATAAGATTCTAAAACCGGAATAAATGCCACGGCACACAGTGGGGCAAAACACGTACATTTATTTTTTTGTGTCTTTTCATTGCACTGCTGCTTTCAGCTCGGGCTAGTCTCCCTCATGTCTCTGAGCTTCTGTGCTGGGGGGGTCTTGTTTTTGATGATGTGTGTAAAATTGGCCTGCTAGTCTTGTTATGGAGTGTTTTCCCTTAACCGGCTGTCACAGTAGTTATCTTGTGAGATCTGATGTCTTCCCACCAATCCAGGTGCTGATGGTGCTTCTGAGCTAGAGATACTGCCAAAAGGAGGCTTCAAGGAGTTGTAACTCATGCTGTATTTGGGTCAAAGATTTGAGAATCTGTTAATGTTCATCTACAGCATGTCCCAGGTAATCAGTACCCCTCTCTTTCCACTTGGGCCAGTTCAGCTGCTCCCCTCCTATCTTAAGTGAGGGTTGTTCCAGATAGGATACAATCTGGAGAGGTGCCCCTGCTAGTTCGGTAGTTTGGCCCCTAGATACCATGTCTAGCTGGTTATTTTTGTTCATGGTGAGGCTGTTGGTGGAAGAGCCCTATGTCTCTGTGTTGTCAGTGTGGCTCAGTTCGTAGCACATCTGTCTCTGGACCAGAGGGTCGTGGGTTCTGGTCCCACACAGAGATAGGGCTCATATCATCAGTGCTGGCACCCGCGTGCAGTGCTGGGGGGTGCTGTACTGTCGGGGTGTGCTGTCCTTTGGATGAGACGTTAAACTGAGGTCCCTTCTACCCATCTCTAATGCTGTCCAGGTGGAAGTAAAATAACCCAAGGCACTTTTCACAAGAGTAGTTTTTTTTTTATTAAAATGAAAATATCAACAAATGTACATTACATCTAAATCACTACATACACAGAAACAAATGTTACATATTCTGCACTACTTCTGCATTAACAACGGTACATCAGATCTCCTACTGAATACCTAAAAAAACAGTTCAAACCCACCACCACCACAAACTAAGACAAAACATCCAGTACCTCTGGCTCCTTATATTTAATCTAACCATGTGACCCCTTTCCGTAGCAACCTAAATTGTTCATGTGATAATACAGAAAACTCTTTTTCTCTAATAGCCTGCATTTCGTTGCTAACCATTTGTGCTAATACAGAAAGTGCAGTGTCTTTTCAATAACTTCTATTGAAACATAACATAGAAACATAGACTTTGGCAGCAGATAACGACCACTTGGCCCACTCAGTCTGCCCATTTCCCTACCAACTGGATAAGCTGCAGATCCTAGTTAACCAACAGCCTATTTACTGTACATCTTCCTTGCCAAATACACCATTTCAAACAGCAGAAAATACTATTTGGACCTCAGGAATTCCTGTTGCTTAACAAGTGCAATCAGTCCACTGGACTGAGCTGCCCCAGAGCCTAGAAGTTTATGGTAATTAGAGAACCTCAGAATGAAATTCGAAACTCTGCTGTGGTCATGCTCTTCCCTGTCCTCTAATGGCAGATTTTTTTCTCTGCCTGAGAGGGAGCATAAACCCTAAGTTGCTCTTCAAAATGGCAATGTTTCTGGTCTATTAATTTGTTTATTTCAGTCTTTGGTTTTCTTTTTAGTTCGTTTTCGATAGTCTGTGTTAGAGTATGTTTTTATTAGTTTTGTGTGTTTTCTCAGTTCCCTTGCGGTTCCAGGGAACCGAGAATCATTGATTTAAACACGGTTCCCGATTTGCAGAACCACAATTTAAAAAACCCTTTTAAATTTTTTTCTTTTGTATTTGCCTTTGTTTGCTTTTGTTTTCTGCGGTTCCGATTCCCTTGGCCACCACTTGATGATTTTCATTTTTCTTCTTCCTGTGGGAACAGAACCGATAATGTTTGCCTGTTTTCATTACTAACATTGGGCATCTTTTTACAAACACACACTTAAAAAAATGAAAAATGAAAGTGTAGTTGCAGCTCCCATTTTTTGGGTGGAAACTGAACTGCTAACCTTAGGAACCGAACCTACTTTTTTTCTGGGCTGTCACTGATTATCATGTGTGACAAGACCAAGAAATGGACAGGACCCACAGGTTTTAAAAATTGTACTGTGTGCTTTAAACTCTTGGCTTAGGCAGACTGCAACAAGTTGTTTTTTGTGTTTGGGTCCTGATCACAGTTTTTTTCAGCTGTAAGCTTTGCAGCAGGTTTTGGCCCAAAACATTAAAAAGAGGGCCAAAAAACTTGAGGAAATTATGGTCTCACAGTCTGTCTCCTCTTCACAAGCTGGCTCTGAGGAGAATCAGGTTCCTCAACAGAAACAGAAGGACAAAGCTGCTAAAGGGGACTCAGAGTTCAGGGTTTTGGTCAAGGAAACCCCTGAGTGTACCAGAACAAAAAGGTCCACTGAGCAAGCACTGGAACTGGTGACTGCCAAGAAAAAGCAGAAAGAAAACATGTCACTGCCCCTCCAGCTGAAGAAGCAAAGGAGATGCCAGTGGATAGAAACTAAATGCCCTTGACTGAGGACATGAATAAGGCAAGGCAATTCTTCCAGACTTTACAAACTATGGGAGCCCTTATAGCCATGCAAGACCCCCTTCCCAGACTCCACAACCTATAGCAAGGGCTGTGGCAGAGGAGGCTAATATGTTTTACGAAGAGGAGGAGGATGGGCCCATATAACTTGATGGCTTACCGGTTCAGGAATTTGGTGCCCCTCCTAGGGCCTCAGAGGAGTTCACCTCACACTGTTCCTTTGTGTGGCAAATGGCAAGCACCCTCAAACTCTCTCCTAAGGAGACTGCAGAGGACGAGGATGAGGTGGAATTTTTGGACACGATGGGCATAATCCCACAAAAAGGGTCCCCCTGCCCATACACAAGTCTTTGAAGAAGGCCACTTTAAAAATTCTAATGGCCCCCACTTTGACAGCTAGTATTGACAAGAGAACAGAAAAGAAATACCAATTGGATAGGCATGGTGGTGAGTTACCTTTACACTCACCCTGACCATGAAGGAGTAGCTCAGACTGCTGCCTGTGACAAAGCTAAGGTCCCACTTTCCTCTCAACCCCCAGAGAGGAACTCCAGGAAACTGGATAGCCTGGGCAAAAAGTTTAAACCACAGTCTCCATTTTGCTTAGGCAGGCAGGCAGTCTATATGGCCTACGCAGCTCAGTACCAGAAGGCCCTCTGGACTGCTGTAGTGTCCATGAGCGAAAAAGCTGCTGGTGATCTGGCTGACACAGCAAAAGCTGCTTTGGATGTCACTAAATACCATTTTTCACATGCTTGTAGATGCCAAAGACACCGCTTCTAGGGTCATGGCTCATGCTGTGTCCCTCAGGAGGTTTGCCTGGGTCAGGACTACTAACCTCTCCCAGGACACTCAAACTAAAGCAGTGGATTTCCCCTTTGAGGGAAATTATCTGTTTGGTGACAAAACTGAGGCCTACATGAAAAAGGTGGATGAATATGAGACTGTCTACAAAAGTAACACTGAGAAGGAGAAGGCTTCCACTTCCCATAGAACCTTTGGAAGGGCAGGTAGGGACAGGGGTTATGTGACCTGCACTTAGATGACTTATGATTACCCTCCTCAGAGGGGTTTCTTCAGGAGCAGAGGTAAACGGGGTGCAAAGCAGGCTGTAGCCACCCCAGCTCCCAAAGTGCAAGCCAAGTAGAACCCCTGACAGGTCTGTACAGGTCGCCCAGCAATTTCCAGTGGGAGAAAGGTTGGTTTACTATTTCCAGGCATGGAAAAATATTGCCACAGATATGTGGGTTCTAGAAAAAGTGAGCCAAAGCCTCTCCCTGCAGTTCAGAAGCTGCAGGCACACAGGGCCTTTCCCTTTCATTTATTTGATTATTCATTTGATAACTGGGTTGGTGCACTGATCTGAAGACCTTTTTTAGGCACGGCCAGGGCCATATACTGGCAAACACAGAGGTAACAATTCCAGAGCAACATACAGTGCAAATAGTCTGAAACATCAATAGAAACAAATATAAATAAATGAATATAGATTCCATAACAGGCACAATACAAGTAAGCTAGTCAGTACAACATTTAAGGGGGGGGGAGTAACAGTGACATTCTTGCTGAGTTTATTGTGTGTTAGATAAACAGGTATCGGCTACTTCCACCTAGATGAAATACTGTGTATGTGCTCATTTTACATCAAGAGGTTAAGCCTTGGGGTTTTCTCTTAGTCTACTGTTTCCTTGTTGGCCAGAGCAGATAGGGGACACCTGTAGGTGTCCACAGCTTTTATTAAAATCATATAAACAATTGCTGTGTGTAGATTGTTTTCTGCACCATATAGAGTAAACTTTTCTATAGGTACTCTTCGCAGGAGTGGAAATTGTACCCTATCATATTAATAGCTGTACATCTTTTATCTAAACATACTCTGATACGGAACCTGGAAAAGTCAACTAGTTAGTCAAAAAGCCATTAGAGAGCTCGAAGAGCGATCAGGGCTTTGACAACAAAAGATCTGGTGAATAGTGGCAGGAGTCAGTGAAATTGTACCTTTGTTAAGAAAAGTACTGGGAAGATAATATTATCAGCCAAGATTCATATAAATGAGGACTTTGTGACCTTGAGTACTGGGGAAGTGGCAATGATGTGCATTTTATGTAGGAACTTCTGCCTTGAATCTAGCTCAGGTTTCAAGGGTGCAAAATGCTCACAATGTATAGAAAACAGAGTACGAAAAACTAGAATAAATGAACTAAAAAACAAAGTACAGAAACCACAAAAAGCAATACAGAGAGCTTCTGTTTTGCAAGATCAAGTCATAGCAAGTGACTATGGCCCAAATAAACAAAATGATGACTCACTAAAGAGAGGAAGGGAGGATGATAGTCTGGATGAAAACGAATGAAGTCCTGTTGTAAATGCTAATAAAAAAAAAAAGGAAGGAAGAAGATGTATGGACTTTAACCTGCCCCTTCAAAATTCATTTTCACCCTTAGTATGTATTGAGGATGATAAGGATCAAGGAGGAGTACAGCATCCCCCAGTTCACATGGATAAACCTCAGAATTCCTCCAATGAATCAATATGAACTAATATTATTATTAGTGTAGATGCTGTACCCAGTAATCCAGCTATAATAAATTCCCAAATGAATCAGGTACCACAAGAGAAAGTAAAAGAAGTCCCCATTTCCATCAGTTCTATAGCACACAACTCTACAGTGGTTACCATTGCCATGTCCATTGTAGTGACCAGAGTTCTGGGGAAAGTAATAGACAAAGGGCTATAAACATGTCAAAATCAGCCAATATTGACTACATAGAACCTGATGACCAGATCACTAGGGATAGCACTCATGATATGGATTACGAAAATCAGAAAAACAATCCCACACCTAAAATGGCAAGACAGGTAGTCATCTTAGGAGACTCCCTTACAAAATATGTAGTCAGCACTGTTTGCAAGGAAGACAAATTAAATAGAACATGCTCTAGTTACAGAGGAGCCTGGATTAAAGATACCCAGAAAGAAGCTCCTAAAGTTTTAAAAAATGCTGGCGTAAATCCTCTGGTAATTATTCATGCAGGGACTAATGTTGAAACACTAGAGGAAATAGGATGTGAGATCTGCCTATCAGAAATTCTACCAGTGTCCCGAGCCACACCAAAACGTTCACAAAAGATAAAATCTATAAATGAATGACTGAGGAAGTGGTGCCTCAAAAATATTAATTGCATCACTCATTGGGAACAATTTGATAATAATTATTCATTATATAGTTGGGATGGGTGACATTTGAGCAAAAGAGGTAGTCATATTTTGGAAAAGAGTTTTGTTTCCGAAATATCTAAACATTTAAACTAACAAAGAAGGGGCAAACAGGGACAGAAATTGAGAAGTTAATTACGTCCAAGGGTGATCTTAAATTTCTTATGGGTAGGGTTGGCCAGGGGGAGGAGGATTGAGCACCCAGTGGCCGCTCTCCTCCTCTGGGGAGGAGGGAGGATGCATGTCCTGCAGCTCTACCGCCACCTGGGTGACCACAGGTGGAGGTGCAGCGGGACTGCATACAGAAGGGAGGGAAGGAGGACATGGGCCAGAGACCGGAGTTCTCGCACGTCTTGACGTGCGCCACCCCTAGGTTTCCCTAGCGTGCTCACGTCCTGTGGGAAGGGACAGAAAAACAAAAAAAGGAACCTGCCATGGAAGACGGAGATGGGACCCGACTGCCCCAGATAACCCATAACCGGGCTACCGTTGGATGCCGCAAGATGGACCTCCTGATGCACACTGATGGACTGGAGGGGGTAAAAAGGGTCTCCCCCCTCCTCCCCGCCCGGGGGGGTAGGCCAAGGCAGCATGGAAGTAGGTCTGAGTGACACCACGGTAGGTACCCGGGGAGGGATTAGGGGATCACAGTCTAGGGACTCCCTGAAGAAGTTCCACCACGGCAGAGAAGATGGGCTATAAAAAAAAAATTCTTATGGGTAATGCTAGAAGCCTAAATCTAAATAAAGTAAGTGAATTGGCAGGGCTTCTGATGCAGCAAAATATTGATGTGGCTGCCATCGTGGAGACTTGGTGGGATGACACGTCTAACTGGTATAATAACATCTGAGGATATAAGCTCTATAAAAAGAAAGAGGGGGTAGAGTTTGTGTATATATATGTATACACTCATTAAAATTAATAGAGATAGCAGACATGGGAGATTACCAGAAAGATACTGAAGGTTGCTATATAAATATTGAACATGCTAATAAGAAAAAACTAACAGTAGGAAATATCTATAGACCACCTGCTGTGGGGGGAGATTATGATAACAAATTATTAAGAACTATGAAAGAATTAGGCGACAAAAACAAAGACGTACTAATCCTGGAAGATTTCAACCTACCAGGGATAGATTGGAGTAATTTGACTGTGTCATCGAAAACAGAGTTATGTTTTCTTGATGCATGTCTTACCCTAGGTTTGGAGCAGATGGTCACTGAACCAACATGGGACAATACTATACTTGATTTAGTACTTTCTAATAGTGCATTGGATATTTCTCAGCCAACAATAGCCAGTCCCATTGGCAACAGCGACCATAACATTGTTCATTTTTCATTGAATTACCAAACAACACTCATTAAGGATAATACCTATAACTATAGTTGTGCCAAGGGAGATTATCAAGCTATAAATCATGCATTACTTGCCCATAACTGGTCTGACATAAAGTTAGATCTTGTTGCACAGCAAAGCTGGTTGACATTAAGGAAATAATATGTGATTTGGAATTTGCATATATTCCACTAAAGCAAATAAGGTATTCTGGGCCAGATATTCAAAGCATTGCACCTGGCGCAAAGCCTTAGAACCGGAACAGTGCTGGATTTGCACCAGGCTGCAATATTTAGAAGCCCTAGCTGGTGCTGCGTGATAGTGCCGATGCTAAAAGTAAATGTATGCTAGAGCGCGAGCTAGGGGAGTGGCTATGAATGCTGGCTGCGCAGCATATTCAAATGTATAGCTCTGTGCTACAGGCATTAGCGTGACCTGTATGTAGCACAGCGCTAAAGACCGTCGACAAAAACCTGGTGGTAATGCAGTGATGCCCCCTCCTCCCCCAGCCAGGGGTGTAGCCAGGGATTTCAGATCTGCATGCCAAGTGGACTCAGTGCTCCCCCTTGTTAGGGTGAGCTCCCCCCAACGGGGTGTAGCCAGACAATATACAAATGTACATCAGGACCATGTTTATTTCCTCATTTGGCACAATAAATGCAACTTTAGTATCTCATGACAATGGTTGTTGCCATGCATGGGTAAATACAAATGCCATGCATTGTTCCCTAAGACACCCACATACCAGCCCACAGCCTGTAAAGTTGTATTGTCCATGGGATGCAAAGAGAGTATTAGTGACCAGTCCTTCTAGTTTTGATGCCTATGAATAAAATTACAGAAAGGTTCAGTATTTTCTTTTAGTTTTCAGGGAAAAGGAAGCGGTTCAGAGCCTATCTGCTATCCCCTTAAATAAAATTGCACACCATGGAGTGCTTGGAGTATGCCTGTCTACACCCATGCCCCCAGCATAATCCCCGCCATGGTAGCCCCAATGAGCACAGTAATCCCTGGTGTGCTAGTGGTTTCCCCAACCCCAGCATGATCCACGACCCCAGTAGCCGCAGTAACAAAGTAATTGCCCTGGTGTTCTAGTGGTCCCCCACCACCCAAGCACGATCCCAAGCCCCCGTAGCCATGATAATAAAATAAAGTCACTGGTGTTCTAGTGGTCCCCCCAACCCCTGACAAGCACGATCCTGACCCCCCCTAGCCGCGGTAATAAAATAAATTCCCTGGTGTTCTAGTGGTCCCCCACCCCAAGCATGATCCCCGACCTCCCACCCCCATCCCCGAAAAGACAGCAATATCTGGTAGTCTAGCGGTCCCCCACCGGAAATGCGCCACGCGTCCTCCTGTACACAGTTTAGGTACGGCACCGGCGACCGGCTCAGCCCTCTTCTCACCAGCAGGGCCGTCCGCTGACTATGGTACGCAAGAGCACTACTCAAAATAGCATCAAGCAATTATGGTAGCAACAATTCTAGTGCTCGCTTATGAAAGTTCAAAAACGTAACACTTTGGCATAAACGATCAAGCTTTGTAGTAATATCTGCAAAGTTTCATAACACCACTGATCGTCCACGCCTGCACTTAAACCTGTAATTTTGAACTTCAGGCATACAGCGCTGCTTACAATTTAAACAGTTTCAGTGGCACATTGATTTTGATTGATTTCAAAAGGATTGGTGTGATATTTCCATTCGTTTAAATAAAGAGTTCCTTTCTGTCATAGTGTGCTGTAACTCGCCGTGTTTGCTTCTGGAGGAAAAGGGTATCAAACAATGTGCAGAATGCCTAATGCAGGGAACATTTAGGAGAGATGCACCAGGTTTTCAGCGTCAAAGGAAAGTGACAAAATTAGTAAATAGTAAGTATTCCTGGCACTGTTCATATTGTTGGCGTGTTTATTTTTGGGTTTCATAGCAGTGTCTCGTGTGCTTATTTGTGGTAATACCAGCATGTATAGCAGCAAGTCAGTAAAAAACATGAATAATTTCCAGTACGTTTAGTGTCCCATATCAAAGTATGAAGGGAACAAAAGTAATAAGTATTGCCAGCACTAGTCATATTGTTGGCATTCACAGTGGTGTTTTGTGTGTTTATTTGTGGTTTTAAGAGTTTGTAATAAAAAAAAAAGAAAACACACAAATCATTTCCAGTACACGTTGTAAAATAACGTGCTTTAAAGTGGGATCACTAATATTGTACGCACTGATATGTATGCGCTATAATCGCATGCGCAATTACCATTGCACAGTTTTAACTGGATACCTTGGCAGAAGGTATACAGCTCCTAGAAAAAAAGGAAATATAACCACTAGCAAATGTGACACAGCCCCAGACAAAGGAGATACAGCGCCTAGATGAGGCAACACAGCCCATAGTAGAGGTGATACAGTCTCTAGTAGAGGAGATATAAAACCTAGCAGAGGCAACACAGCACCTAACAGAGGAGATACAGCCCATCTGCTTGGGGGGACCACTAGAACACCAGGGCAATTATTCTATTACTGTGGCTACAGGGGCGGAGATCGTGCTTGGGGGGTGGGGGAACCACTAGACTACTAGGGAAACTGGTGTTTAACAGGCACACATATGCAAGGGTGCATTGTATGCACCCATACCTCTCAACTGTTCCTGATGTTGCCTCCATATTTTCCTCTGTTTCTCATAGAAGTTGGGGTTTTGTGACAGAACAGTGGAGAATACACTCACACAATAATGTTGCACATTAAAGTTACAGACTTGTTCTGCTTCTGAGGATGCATCTTATCACAGATCCCCATCATCATTCTGAGTGAGTAGTACTATGTTTTAGGATGTGTCCCTGATTCTAGGTCTTTTCTCCCCAATGTTTATAACCCTTGTCCCTGATTCAGGAGGCAAGGGGTTGGGAGGTATGTATGCACTAACTGTGCCTGCCAGCACACAGTTCCAGCTGCTTCCTGCCTGTGCTTCTATGCCGACCAACAGGGGATGCTGTGGGCATGCCTTGGCCTGCAACATCCAGCCTGTACTTCCATTCCGACCAAAAGGGGGAGCTTTGTGCTCCATGCAGTAGCACTGGGCAAACTGCATGGTAATGTACTGTATGCTAAGCAGCACCTAATGAGATGCAAATATACCTGTATGCCCACGGATTACCTAAGTAGGCTTATTTGCATGGGAGCTTTGAATATAGCTCCCGTTTGCCCCGGGCTAACCAGTTTGCACTGGGCTAATGTTTTAGCACTGTGCAATCAGGTTAGCCCCGGACAAACCTCACTTCAGCATAGCACAGTTCTGCAGTGTGTGGCTTTCATTATTTTTTTTCCTTTTAATTTCTTTTTATTGTATAGTGTTTCCACATACATACATAATGGAGATGTTGTTTTTCACCAATATATATTATAAGAAATAATCTTTTTTTTTTGCATTTGCTTCAATGTCGCCCTTTCAGTGGTACAGTTATTGAGTTTAATTATTCAAGAGACAGTACATTGTAATATGATGACTAGAAAATCTATTCTCTCATTATGTTTTATATGCTTAGATAGACTTAATCTAATGTTGAGGAACTCCCACCCTAATCTTATCCCAAATTTGGTCTGGCCTTTAGTAGTATTTGTAATTTACTTTAATTCTTTATGTAAAAAAATCTGGTTCCACTGTGGACATATAATGGATCCAGATTCTCCACTTCGATATGTATGATGTGGCCCCACCCCACTGCTCAGCATTGAAGCTTTCGGTTTTATAGATTTCTGTCATTATTTTCCTCCAATCCTGAACAGTTAGGATCTGAGCCCTCATCTACCACCTGGTTATTGCCTTCTTGGCTGCAATGTAACATATAGGCAGAATTGTTCATTCCCAGAGGGAAGCATGGTTCGGGTAGACTCCCAATAGAAATTGTTCAGCAGTGAGTTCTATAGATTCCGTAAACAAAATAGTTAACTCATTTTGAAATGTTAGCCAAAATGACATCAGATATGGACAGGACCAAAACACATGACCCAATGTGGTGACAAGGCATCCGCATTTCCTCCATTTCCCATACTCATCCGGAAGATATTTCATTAGTGTCAAGGGGACCCTAAAGTATCTAGAGCAGCATTTCCATTCAAATTCCCTCCAATAGGGGGAGGTGATGAATTTTGTCTCTATTAGGGAGGATTTAAACCAAACTTCAGTGGGTATTTCCATTTGGAGATCTTTATTCCACGATCCTAATATAGAATCTGTAGTTATAGGAAGCCCATTTCAGAGTTCTCGATATATAAGACCTATTATATGGGTTCCCAGGTTTCCCTTGTTTGCTTCTATGAAAAGTTTTAATAATTCTGGCATTGGGACGGGCAGGGCAGGGAGTATTGCTGTGTTTCGGAGGATGTGGTTTCGGATCTGAAAATATCAAAATCTTTCTGTATTCTGAAGGGGGAATAAGGATTGGAGTCTATCAAACGGGATGATTCCCTCTGAAGAGAGGAGCTGGTAAATATGGGATAGACCAACATCTCACCACAATGTGAAAGTATGATCCATATAGATAGGGGCAAACTTATCATCTTGGGATATCAACTTACAATATTCGTAAATTTTTAGGGTAGGCCCTGAATTTCTAATGTGCTTCCAAATCTTATATGTCTGAGACGTTATACCTGTAAGGACTGTAGGACTAAGGGAACTGTCGTCTGAAGAGAAAAGGATCTTCTTAATATCGTATAGATCATTGACCCGGAATTCTATGGTTTTGCATGGAGAGTTATAAGAGTCAGTCAGCCATAGGATTAAGGTTCTTAAGAACGCTGATTGGGCGTATAGATAGAAATCTGGGAGGTTCAGTCCTCCTTGGGATAGAGAGAGTTTTAAGATGGATAGTTTAATTCTGGGGCGGTTCTTCCCCCATATAAAGCTCAAGAAGATTCTATTCCAGGATGTGAAGTAGAATTTTGAGAGGAAGTAAGGGATAATTTGGAGTAGGTATAATATCTGGGGAGGATGTTGATGTGGATTATTGAGATTCTCTGATTTAGTGGCGTGTATATTGAGGACCACCTATTTAAGTTCTCCTGAATCTGTACTGTTAGAGGTTCGTAATTAATTACTTCTAGGACTCCCGGGTCGATGAGAAGATGAAAGCCTAAGTATTTTATTTTGGTGGTTTGCCATCTGAATGGGAAGGTCTTTTTTTAGATGTAGAGAAGGGGAGAAATTGAATGCCAAGATTTCTGTTTTGTTTATATTTAGTTTAAAATCAGACAATTTTTCAAACTGGGATAATATATGCCATGTTGAGGGGATGGATTGTGAGGGGTATAGCAGGGTTAGCATAATATCATCTGAGAACATTCCTATTTTGTATTCTTGTTGACCTACTGAGGGGGTATTATGAAGAAGGGCCGCAAGGGGTTCTATGAATAGAGTGAAAAGATAGGGGGACAATGAGCAACCCTGTCTTGTCCCTCTCCCTAATGGAAAGGGCTGGGATAGTGAGCCATTGACACGGACATAGACCTTAGGGGATCTATATATTTTTGTTAAGCATGTTATAAATTGTGGGTGGAATGAAACATTTTAAAGGTTTCCCTTAGAAAGGGCCATGACACCCGATCAAATGCCTTTTCCGCGTCTAAACTAATGAATACCGAGGGAATTTATCTGGTACATACATATTCTTGTAATAGTAGAGCTCTGCAAATATTATCAGTTGTGTTCCTGTTTTTGATAAAGCTGGATTGGTCAGGATGGATAATACGGGAGACTATCGTTTCAAGTCTGGGTGAGAGAATAGCCATATAGATTTTGTAATCCACGTTTAGTATTGATATTGGACGATACGATCCTGGATCTGAGGGATCTTTGTTAGGTTTTATTATCAGCGCAATAGTTGCAAAATCCCGGGGGGGGGAGACAGACCACCCTGGGAGATCTCATTAAAGAGAGTGTGCAGTTTTGGGATCAAATCTTTTTTGAATTTCTTGTACCACTCTGCTATATAACCGTCTGGTCCTGGGCATTTTCCTATCTTTAGTTTTTTGGTGGATTCTTCTATCTCCAGTATTGAGATTGGAGCCTCTAGTGACTTAATTTGGAGGGGTGATAGAGTGGGAAGGTTCACCTGTTTTAATAATTGTATTGCTTCAGACTGAGGAAAAGAGGCGGGGAAGAGTATAAGTTGGAATAATATTCTTTAAAGGACTTTTGAATATGCTCCGCTATATAGTGAGTCTGTCCCGAGGATAGATTTCTAAGCCTAAGAATGGTTGAGGTAGCCCTTCTGGCTCTTAGTTTGCAGACCAAAAATTTGATACTCCTAGGCTCCCCCCTCATGGATCGTTTGGCGGAGATAGTATAATGATTGTTGAACTTTGTTGTCAATAATTTTTTGGAGAGCTGCTTTCGTATTTCTTATTAAAAGTTGTACTTCAGTTTATCCCTCCCAATATAACATCTGGTAGTTTTTTAATAGGTTTGACAGTCTTAGGTATTCAGATTCTCTCTCTCCCTATTTTTCCTGGATGCATAAGATATCAATTCTTCCCGAATGGTTGCTTTCATCGCATCCCATTGTATAGCTTGGGATATGGCTGGGTCTGAATTTTCCGTGAAGAAGTGGGAAATGCTGGAGGAAAGGCCTTCTATATATTCTTTATCTGATAGTATAGCAGGATTAAGTCTCCAGAGAGCCATCTTTTTCTCCCTCCCCAGGTCCAGAGAGAGATGCTCAAGGGATGATGGTCAGATATTAGCTTAGGACCTATGCTAATATCTTGGATTAAGGATAGATGCTCTCATGTTGTGAGAATGTAATCAAGTCTAGAGTAAGTTTTAAATCTTGGAGAGTAATAAGTAAAACCTGGGTTTGAAGGGAATATCCTCCACCAGAATCAACCAAACCTAGATGCTTAATGGTAGACCTGAATTGAATTGTTTCTCTACTTTTGGGGATTTGAACAATCTATATGAGGGGACATTGTCAGGTTCAGGTCTCCTCCCATAATCAACTGACCCTGGAGGAGGTCGAGCAATGTAGATATAAATCCTCTGTATACTGGGAAATTAGATTGGGGAGAAAATAAACACTGCCTAGCATTACTTGCTTACCATATAGTAACCCACGAATGATTACGTAGCGACCTTGTGCATCTATGTGAGTTTGTTGGATCTCTAAGGGGGTATTTCGGGGAATAAGAATTGCTGTTCCTCTTTTCCTCCCTCTAGGGTGGGATGAGGCTGCTACCCTGTATCTACTTCCCCAATTCAGCTTGAGATGCTCTGTATCGGAGAGGTGAGTCTCTTGCAGGAAAATTAGGTCTGTGGATTGCTTAGTTAAGTATTGCATAAGCCTTGCTCATTTGATCAGGTCATGTATCCCATTAATGTTATGGGATAATATTTTTACTGGATTTAATGCAGCCATTTTCTTCGAGCTTTAAGGGTTAATTTTGTGTTTCTTTTTTCCCTCCAGGATGAAGATAAGGAGTTACGTATGATCCATGCTACCTCTCTCTTTATGGCTTTCTGCAACATCGAAGCCAAGCATACATAGTTACTATACATTGGTCTCAATAAAGCTTGTTTATAATGCTCTATTCCATTGTATGTGTGATATTTTCTCCCCCCCAAATGACACCTCTTAGGATGTCTTGGAACAAAATTTATCTCATGACCACAAACTTGGTCTGGAAACATGGTAAAACATAACCAACATATTAATCAATTAATTTTAAAATAAAATGGATTAAACTGCTTTAGTGTGCACTTATTACATGCCCTAGTATCTAAATGCAAACCTATATACATTTCAACCTCCAATTGGGAGGAGCTCAAATGGAGCTTCTCCTGGGGACTCCTGTCCGAGGAACTGGGAGGACTCAGAGAGGAGTGAGGGGTTCCTAGCATGACCCTGCATAGTAAAACATTCAGGGTCAAGAATAGAGCCCCTAAGGGAGTGATATCAAGATCACTCCGGGAGTGGACTGGTGACTTCATTTTGTCTGGTTACTTGTTACTCTTGGGAGACTCACTGCCTTTTCTACTATAGCTAGGCTCAGCGAGACTATATTAATGGATGGGAAGATGAGAGGAGTCTAGCTTAAGAACAGACAGGCTTGTGTCCCAAGGCTGTTTGTCACTTATCTGTTTTAGTGGTTTGTAATGGGGATCAGATATTTATATTCTGCCCCGGCATTAGGGGTTCACTAGGTGGGGGATCCATCATTTCCCTGACTCACTCAATCGTCGGGGGTTCCCTGGCTGTTACTTGCTTCCCCAGGATAGGATCTTGGACGAGGGGGGATGGTCAGAATAAAGGAGAGGGCGAGGAAGCCCTCCATCAAGGCAGAAGAAGTGGATCATCTGTTTCATCAATTGTCACCCACCACTTATTATCCGAAGCCCTCTTGATCTCAAAGTAGCTTGTGGGGCTTGATTCTATCCTGGGATGTCTCTGTGGGCTTTCTAGGGTTGGATCACCTAAGATGATTAGGCCAGTGTAAACATAGGTCCCAGTGACCATTAATTATTATTAGGAGGTGGGTACAATTCCCCAATTAGACCCCCCCCCTTATCGGGTTGCCAAACTGAGCAGGTGAGCTCCAGGGAGAGGGGATTTATTTTTAGTGTAGCCAGTAGTTTGAGAAGCTATTCAGAGGAGTGCTAGTCCCATAAACTTCTTCTCTCAAGGCTCTCAATTAATCCCCTCATCAAAAACAACTAGGGCCTCTAGGGTGGACTATGCATGGGTTCTGTATTTCTGTGGGTTCCATGAAGCTCCACTCTGACCAAATGGGGAGGTTTCTGTGAGTTTTTCAGTTTTATATATCTTGATGTCAGGGTAGAAGTAGGGGGGTCACCCTATGGCCAGGGAAGAGAACCCCGAGTCTCTTTTTTTTTTTTTAGGAGATGTATTTTTGTAATTTAATGGCCTTAACTTCAGAGTGAAAGAGGATTGTACCAGGGACAAGATAGTCTCATGGAATCCATGAGCACTGGATGCAATGCCCCCCACTTGAATGGGATTCTCAGAGGCTTTTTATGTCTTTATACAGTTCACTTTTAAGAGTCCCAGCTTGTAGCGTTGTGCAGCTTGCCTCTGTAATTAGGGTACAGGACAAGGCTTTTCCTCAGTGAGGTCTAGGTGGGACAAGGGTAGCTCAACATGGGCACCAGGAGTGCAGGAGGAGGTATGAAGGGAGTGCGACCCAGCCACCAGCCGGAGAGCCCACAGGTAAAGATCACAGTATTCCCTAGTAAGGGAGAACCCCACAATCAAGGAAACTGCAGTGGGTCCATATGGCAACCCTAGGCCAAATTCAAAGTGTGGTGATGTAAATGATTGCCTGAACTCCGTTAAATCGGCTCTCCATTGTAGGCTACAGCGGCTACGTCTCCCCCCCATGCAACTTCACATAAGACCCGATCCTGCTCAGATGAGACCTCTAAGTCTTTATATGACTTTGTACAGTTCACCTTTTTTTAAAAAGTCCCAGCTTGTTGGTTTGTAGAGCTTGCCTCTATATTTAGGGCAGTAGACCAAGATTTTCACTGGCGAGGTCTAGATGGAACATGGGTAACTGCTCGTGAGCACCGGGAGTACAGAAGGAGGTGCAAAGGGAGCACAACCATGCCATGAGCCAGAGAGCCTTCAGGTAGAGGGCGCGGTGTTCCCCAGTAAAGGAGAACACCACAATCAAGGAAACTGCAGTGGGTCCATAGGACAACCCTGGGTTGAATTCAAAAGGAGGTGAAGTTAATGGTTGCCTGAACTCCGTTGAAGCGGCTCTCCATCAATGGCTACAGCAGTTCAGTCACCCCCCCCCCATGCAACTTCTCGGCCCTCTAAGTAAGTCCCGACCCACTTCACTAACCGCACCAGACCAGACTCTTTCCAGCTGAATCAGGGCTGTGCAAAAGAATAGCGATATTGCTGGAGGCATTGCATGAGATCAGGTATCGTTGGTGTTGGTTGGGAATTTTGCTGTTTTTGTACTTGAGTGAACTGTTTCTGGAGCAGAGTCATCGACTCTTTAGTCTTCTGAGAAATGATCAATTTTGCTTGAAGATCTGTTGCCACTTCCTGGGCCGACGAGTAGGTCTGGGTACCTGATGTGAGGTGGACCACCAGTCTGGCTGGGTAAGGGGTTTTAAAGCAAATCTGCTTGGATCTTAGTATTGGGAAAAGTGGACCGTATTCTCTCCATTGTCTCTGTGTTAAGGGAGCGTAGTCATTGTCAAATAGGAGCCGAGTTTGGCCCCACATAACTTTTCCTTTTTGCCACGCTTTAGTTAAAAGAGTTTCCTTTGTTTGGAAACTGAGAAGCCGTATAAGAAACGTGCGTGGTCTGGCATCAGGGTGCGTGGGTTTGGGGCCCAGTGCATGGTGCATCCTCTCGCTATTGAGTTGGAATTCGGGCTCGAGTGATAGCGCCAAACACAGGAGATAATCAGAAAAGGCGTGAGGATCGTTCCCCTCCTCTCCCTCCGGGATGCCAAATATTCTTATATTTCACCTGCAGCTCCTATTCTCTGAATCTTCCTGGCGGGCTGATATGGCAAGCTGTTGCGAGAGTATAGTGCATACTAACTCCTTGAGGTCATCTATTCAAGATGTGTAGTGAGTGATCTGGTGGTAGGCTTCTGCCGCTCGGGATTCGAGATGAGTGATCTCCTCTCTTAGATTTTTAAGCGATTCTTTTACTTCACCTCTAAACTCCGTAATCGCTTGTAGGATGGTGTCTGCTGATGTCTCTAGCATCATTTTGGGGGGTTTCAGTTTCTGTTTTTTTTTTTTCCTTTTCTAGGCCTGGGTGGTCTTGGGATGAGCTTCTCCGTTGTTGGATTGTCTATTTTCTGAATCTGCTGTTTCTGCGATCGGTAAAAACTGACTCCGTGATATTTTAGCCATAGTGCTGAGTCAAATAGAGCTCTTGTAGTCTGTAAAATTTTTAGTCAAATTTAGAGATTTTTGCTTGTTTCTTTTATTGTTGAAGGCAGGAGTTCTCCCAGAGTGCGACTCTATGTGGGCATACCGGAACTAGAAGTCTGTGGCTTACATTGTTGTTTGCAGTCATACCTCTCAACTGTCCCTGATTTTACCTCAAAATTTGACTCTGTCCCTCCTAAACATTGTGTTTCTGTGACCAAACAGTGGGGGTTGTAAGCATACAATGATGTCAAACATTAATGTTACTGACGTGTTCTTCCTTAGAAAATGCATTTTACACTAAACCACTTATTCTACCAGCTTCCTGAGTGGATATCACCAATTTTTAAGGTGTGTCCCTGATTTTAAACCTTTGTCCCTGTTTGTTTTAAGCCTTGTCCCTGATTTATGAGGCAAGAGGTTGATAGGTGTGTTTGCAGTAGCTGTGAGACATCTCTGTGCAATCATGCACAATGTTCTCCACCTGCAACACTGGCTTGCTACAGAGCCTAATGAGCTGCAGTTACAGTTTGTACTTCCCTGTTGCTATATGCAGTGCTGTCTTATTTCCAGGCTATTTTTGTCCTGCACTCCCTGACTGGTTTGCCTGGCTTCCTTAGACTGCTATATTCAGCAGGATTAACACCGGGCTATTTCCTTTTCAATATAGTTTGCTTTATGCTCTGGGCTAAGTTTGCCCAGTTCTAATTTAGCCCCAGGGCAAAACTTTGAATATCTGGCCCAGAAAGGGTAAACTTCCACTTTGGTGAACAAGTAGTATTATTAAACAAATTAAAATGAAAGAAGGCATTTAAGAAATTAAAGACAGCAAAATCAACTGAGAGCTTACATGCATACAGGTTTGAATTAAAAAAACAAAACAAAATCATGATCAAAAATGAGAGAAAAATAATCGAATTTAAACTGTTTGTAACCAAGGGAAACACAAAGGCTTTCTTTTCTTATATAAATTCGAACAAGGGTAATGATAATTCAATTGGAAGTATACATGACAATGGTGTGGAATTAAAATCCAGAAAACAAATAACAAATTCATTTAATACATATTTCGGGTCTGTTTTTTTCAGTGAAAGATGGTATAAAAACTTATATAATCAGCCCTATTCTGCTGACCCATATATAGATATTATGCCTGAAGAAATAGAAAAGCAATTCTAACCTTAAAGAACAATATGGCTCTGGGTCCAGATCAGTTAAATTCAGTGTCCATAAAAAATATGGTTAAATCCATAATAATTCCACAAACCATTATATTTAATAAATCCTTCTTAACGGCTCAAGTCCCAGCAGATTGGAGGAAGGCATTAGTAGTGCCAATTCACAAAAAATGTGATAAAAAACTTGTTATGAGCTATAGGCCCATAAACCTGACCTCAATTATTTGTAAGCTATTTGAAAAAGTGCTGAAAATCAAGATTGAAAATGAAATTAATTCAAAAGGACTAAAAGACCAGACTTGACATGGCTTCAGCCAGAGGAGATCAACTACAATAAATCTTATATCCTTGTATGGGGGGTCAGTAGAAGTTTAGATAGGAACATCCCGGTGGATGTTATATATCTGGACTTTAAAAAAGCTTTTGACCTGGTAAATCATCACTTGATAGTGTGTAAATTGGCAAAACTAGGATTTAACAAATATATTGTTAATTGGGTTTCATCTTGGCTAAAAGATCATTCCAAGTCTGTAAAAGTAACAGATGTAACATCAGAGGAGGTAGGTGTGAGTAGTGAGGTGCCTCAAGGGTTGGTCCTTGGGCTTTTTGGTATCTTTATTAGTGATTTGCATGATGGTCTTTACAATAAAGTCAGCAAGTTCACTGATTATACAAAAATATATTCCGAGGTAGATACAGCCATAAAACAATATATGCTGCAACAAGACATAGCACGCATTGAAAACTGGGCAATCTCGAACAAAATGCTCTTTAATACAGAGAAGAGTATTGTGATCCATCTTGGAATAAGAAATACAAGAACTAATTATACACTTAATGGGAAAACTATGATATCATCAAATTCTGAGAAAGATCTGGTGATAATAATTACAATCAGCTATCAAGTGGGGATCAGTGAAGACAAGTGGCAAAAAGGGGCAATTATATACTATCATCAATAAAAAGATTGTTACTAGGAATGAAAATGGCATAATTCCACTGTATATTGTTTACATTCGACCCTATACTGATTATGCAGTGTCCTTTTGGGCCCCATATTTGTGTAAGGACAGAAAGATCATTGAAAGCATGCAAAGAAGGACTACCAAGCTGATCTCTAGGGTTAAAAAACTGTGTTAAGAGGATAGGTTGAAGGAATTGGGTCTTTATGACCTCCAGTCCAGAAGGGATAGAGGAGATCTGCTTATGTTATTAAAAATTTTAAAAGATCCCATACTGACTAAGGAGTGCAATATTACTATGACAAAAAAAAACAAACAATCAATTTAAGGTGCCACAATAGGCAAATCAGGATTCCAAGAGTCAATGGTAATAAACATAGAAACATAGACTTTGACGGCAGATAAGGACCGCTAGGCCCATCTAGTCTGCCCATTTCCCTACCTACAGGATAGGCCGCAGATCCTAGTTAACCAACAGCCTATATCTTCCTGCCCCCCACAAGAATTGCCTTATGTCTGTCCCATGCATTCTTGAATTCTCCCACAGTTTTAGACCCCACAACTTCCTCAGGAAGGCTGTTCCATGCATCCACTACCCTCTCTGTGAAATAATACTTCCTCACATTGCCCTGAACCGCCCTCCTTCTATCTTTAAATTGTGTCCCCTTGTTCTTGCAAGTCTCTTTTCTGAAAGATGCTACCCTCTTGGATTTTGTTGATTCCTTTGAGGTACTTGAACGTTTCTATCATGTCCCCTCTCCTTCTTTCCTCAAGGGTATACATATTAAGCTCCTTTAGTCTCTCCTCATACGGCTTCTCTTGCAGACCCTGCACCATTTTAGTTGCCCTCCTCTGGACTGCCTCTATCCTGTCTATGTCCTTGCAGAGATGGGGTCTCCAGAACTGGACACAGTATTCAGATGGGGTCTCACCAACTGTCTGTACAGAGGGATAACAGCTTCCTGTTTTCTGCTGCTGATGCCTCTCCCTATACATACCAGTATACCCCCGGCCCTCCCTACTGCCTTCTCACATTGCTTGCTAACCTTAAGGTCATCTGATATGATTACCCCCAGGTCCCTTTCCTGTTTTGTTGTTGTTACTACCTCCCCACCCATTGTGTATTCTTCCCCTGGGTTCTTGTTTCCCAGGTGCATTATTTTGCACTTTTTTGCATTGAATCCTAGCTGCCATACGTCTGACCATTTACATACTAACATACTATTTGCCAGCAGATTAGGCCTTATGGTCTTATCGAGTCTGCTCGAACCTAGATCCTTAGTTGGGTGCAGAGACCCTCCCATCCCTTGTGCTCCAGAAACCCCTATCATCCATCCCCCCCCCTGGACAGGCCATCATCTGATACATCCACTTTCTGTGTCTGTCCCACCCTCTCTTAAAGCCCTCCACTGTGGATCTCTGAACCAGCTCACCAGGCAGAGCATTCCAAGGGTCCACCACCCTCTCAGTGAAAAACTTCCTCCTCTTTTCCCCCCTCACCCTTCCACCTTCCAACTTCAAACCATGCCCTCTGGTAATGCCTCCCTGCTTTAGTCTAAAGATCCCCTCCATGTTTACCTATTTATTCCTTGAGGTGCTTGAAGACCTCAATCATGTCCCCAGCTCTCCTCTCCTCCAATGAAAACAGGCAGAGCTCCTCAAGTCTGTCCTCGTAAGTCAAATCCTAGCCCTCATTATCATCTTTTGTTGCCCTCCTCTGTACCCTCTCCAGGAGCTTGTATGTCCCTCTTCAAGTGTGGTCTCCAGTACTGTACACAGTACTCAAGGTGTGGTCTAACCAGTCCATTGTACAGTAGCAGAATCATTTCCTTGCTCTAGAGGTGATCCCCTTCACGATGCATCCCAACATCCTGTTTGCCTTGCTAGCTGCTCTCCTGCACTGCTCAGAGTTATTCATACATGTATCCACCATGACCCCTAGGTCTTTTCCCTGTTGAGGCTTCCAGCGCCTCCCTCCCAGGGTGTACCTGTGTTTAGGGTTTCCCGACCAAGATGCAACACCTTGCATGGTGATATTGAATTTAATTTCCATGTGTGAGCCCAGCTTTCCAGGGTGTCCAGGTCCCCTTGCAGGGCCAACCTCCCCTCTTCTCCCTCAACTACTGCTCCCATCTTGGAGTCATCCGCGAAGAGACTCATTTCACACCCTATATCCCTGATGTCCGATATGTATGCATTAAACAGGATTGGACCCAGGACCGAGCCCTGTGGTACCCCACTACCAACCTCTGTGGGTTCGAGAGCTCCCCACAGACCACTACTCTCTGAGTCGTCCAGCTATCAGTTTTCAATCCATCTGACCATCAAAGGGCCTACTCCTAACCCCATCAGTTTCTCCACCAGACCATTGTGGGGGACAGAGTCAACGCCTTGCTGAAGTCCAAGAATAATACATCCACAGGCTTACCTCTGTCCAGTTCTGATGTTACCCATTCATAGAACTCCACAAGGTTGGTTTGACATGATCTACCTGGCACAAACCCATGCTGCCGACTATCCAGACCTCCCACCTCCTCCAAGTAAACCCCCAATCGTTCCTTTAGTATACTCTCCATTAATTTTCCCACCACCGAGGTTAAACTGACAGGTCTATAGTTACCTGGTACTTCCCTTGACCCCCCTTTATGGATTGGTACCACATGTGCCTCTCGCCAATCCCTAGGTACCCTCCCTGTCTCAAGTGACCTGCTGAAAAGCTCTGCCAGGGGTGCAGTCAGTATGTCCACAATTCCATAGTACTCTCGGATGAATGCCATCAGTCGGAAGTTGTCTTTCTTTAGGGCCTTGAGGGCAAACCACACCTTTGCAGGGGATGGCATCATCTGTCCCCTCCACCTTACTGGTCTTTTATCCTTATCCAGATGTGACACCCTGGGGTGCCTTTCCCTCCCTTTGCTCCATTTCTGTTGCTCTCCTGATCCTCACTGCGCTTCTATCCCTTTGTGCCTTGCTTTGTAGATATCCCATCCCCCTCCCTAGTGAACACAGAGGCAAAGTACTCGTTAAATACCTCTGCCTGGTCCTTCGCCTCTTCCACCCACCCTCCTTCTGATCTCAATCTGCTGAGATGACCCTTAGTTTTTCTCCACTCCCCAATGTACCGGAAGAACCCCTTTTCCCCTCCATGTATCCCCTGTGCCAGCCGTTGCTCTTTACTGGACTTTGCTCCCCTCACCATACGGGTGACTTTTCTAGATGCAAGCTGGTACATTTCCTTATCTATCCCTCTTGTTGTTTTATATTTTTGTAAGCTGCCTTCTTTTCTCTGACTGCTACCTGGACCTCACTGGACCACCAGCATGGTTTATGTGACCTTGCTCCCTTACGTTTCAACAGCGCAGATCCTGACTGCCTCATGAAGTCCCCTGTTTTATGACCTCCCATTTCCTTTCCACACTTGTGGTTGAGGTAATCCCCTCCAAGTGATCCTTGAGAATATTTCCCATGCCCATAAAGTCTGCCCCCCTGAAGTCCACTGCCAGTGTCCTAGATCTCACCCCCACTCCCCCAATGCTTATTTGAAACCAGACAGTATTGTGGTCACTCCCAGTCAGGGGGTCCTGTACAACCATGTCCCTTACCAGATCCCCATCTGCCAGAACCACATCCAGGACATGCCCCTCCCTTGTGGGCTCCATCACATGCTGTGTTAAGAACACATCCTGGAAGCCATCCAGCAGCCTCTGCTCCTTGGCCACCTTAGAGGACATGGTTCCCCAGTTTGTACCTGCATATTAAGGTCCCACATCAACACCACTCCTTCCCATTTTGGACCACACTGGGCAATGATGTTGTCCAGCAAACCATCCTCTAGAACATCACTCATCCCGGGGGGCCTATATGCTACTCCCAGCTTGACCTTATCTCCTGCTGGGGATCGTGAAATGACCCATAAGGCCTCCACGTTTCCCTCTGCCTCTTCTACCATAAGCAATTTCTATGTCATCTCTAATGAACATAGCCCTCCACCCCTCTGCCCTCCTTTCTATCCTTCCTAAGCATAGTGTACCCCAGTACATTTGAGGTCCCAGTCATGGTTTTGTTGCCACGTTTCGTGACTGCCGCCACATCCACCCCACCGAACAGCATGGCCTGGAACTCTGGCAACTTGTTTCCCAAGCTCCTGGCATTTACTAACACTAACCCCACCCCTTATCCCTGATCCTCCTTGTCGAACCCCACCCAGATTCCTTATACTTCCATCCTCCCCTGCTCCTCCTGAAACCTCCACCTCCAGTCTGTTTTCCCTCCCCTTTGGGCTTGAAGGCTACTCCCCTCATCTGGAGGGGAGGCTCGGTCAGCCCTCCTCTTATCCCTTCCCCTTACATGTTTAAACCCCACCTTTCTTGTATGTAGTCAGCCATCCCCTGTTTAAGGACTTCCTTCCCTAATGGGGCAAGATGAAACCTGTCCTTGGCATATAGTCCCTTATCCTCCCAAACTCCATTCCAGTTCCTAACACCCCAACCCATTTCTCTTCACCCCACTTCCTGAGCCAGTCATTAACCTCTGAGATTCATTTTTTTCTCCACTGAGGCCTTTTGGTACTGGCAGTATCTCCGAAAAGGAAATGTTGCATCCATTATCCCGACAGACTCTGGCAAGTTCTTGGAACCTTGCTTGATTTCAAAATGCTATTTCCTCTAGATCATTAGTTCACAAATGCACCAGGAATCCGTTCCCTCACAATCCCTAACCATTTCCTACACCATGAACTTTGCTCTGTGCACTGTCAGCCCAGAGGTACTACTACCTTCACCTGGCTATGGCATCACCACCCCTGTCCCTCCCAATGGATACCCTTAATCATCGAGTCTCCCAGTAACAGAACCTTAACACCGCCATCATCCTTATGGTTACCTCCACTATGCCCTCTCAGCCCCCCTCCCCACTTTATTCATGATCATGATTTCATGGGAGTCTTCCTGCCTTATTAGAGCCCCTTGTCACCCTCCCTTTCTGCCTCCCTTGCTATTTTCCCCTTAACTCAACCCCTCTGAATAGGTGTCCCTTTAACCTCTCTTATCTGAACCATTTATCCTGGCCCTGATGGTTTCCCTTCCTGCACCACCATCCCCCCCTCATAATAGTACCCCTGTCTCCAGAGGCTCTCGTGGGTCCCCTTAGCTAGGGCCCCATCCTTGGTACTGACCTCCTGCTGAAGGGGCTCCTCTCCCACTTCCTTGTCTCCCAGTTTCTCTCCAATCGTGCTCTCCTCCTCATGTCTGGAATATGTTGCATCTCCCCATTTGCTTAACATATATGTTTCCCTTCTCCTCTGGGACTATGTCTATCCTTTCCATAGCTGGTCTGTGATGCCTATGGTGTCTGACTTCCTTCCCCGGCCTCTGTAGTATTTCTCATTTCCACCAACCCTTCCCTCCTTCTAGGATGCTTAGTATCTCAAATTTATTGTGACACTCTATGTCAGCCTCCATCAAGTAACCCGAGTTTCCCCTGACTGCGTCTCTAAACTGACTCTCTTCTTCCTCTCTTGCACTGTTCACCTTAGGAGCTCCCTTCCCACAGTCTGCTGTTTTAGGCTTCTGCACAACAGCCCCTCCTGACTCTTCCCCCTCCAGTCTCTTTGAATTCAGAATGTTCACCCTGTACGCTTTCCCCTTAGCATCAACTTCCCTATCTAAGGGTCCTCTGTCCCTAATATCCCCCCTTCTGCTTGCTGTAGCATAATGTCCTGTAATTTCAGAGCATTGCCCCAGCCTCCCTCAGCCCCACCCTTCTGCCTGTATCACACCCCTTATCCTTGGACACCCCCAGCTCCCACAGATTACTCCTTAACCAATATACCTCACTCCTGATACAAGATAGCTGTCTACAGTGGGCGGCCTCCCTCTCTCAGGCCCAACTTTAGAATTATTGCCATCCACAGCCTGTGCAGCCTACAACCCTTCCGAAGATGCCTGCCATGGTGGAATATACAACCCTGGATTATCCTCCTCTGTTTATAATAGCACACCCCTTTTCTCAGTCCCTTTCCGGAGTACAGTTTTCTCTATACTGACTGTAGTTATTTACAAACCCAATTTCAACCCCACCAACAAAGTTCCAAGTCTCACAAACACATACAGTCCAGTATGTGTTTGGTCCCATAACAGTGTGTGTAAGCAGACACCAGGTACCATGATGATGTCACAGGCCACCAACTCCTGTTGCTTCAAATTTCAGTCCCAAACAGAAATACTCAGCCCTTCAATCCCAACCCCCAGTGGCTTTTCAGTATTTAAGAAGCCTACAAAACAGGGTGGGTGGGAGGGCTCTTACAAAACCCAGGCAAACAACACATTTAAATTTCCTTCTAATTTTCCCTGCAAACAACTATCCCCAAACCTACAATATCACAGCCCAAGTAACAGTTCAAATTCAAGGTAATAATTTTTAACACATAGAACTAATTTCACTTACAAACTATTCAAATATTTCAGTTAAAACAAAATATAACTCCTGACCTCTTTTCTACCAACCTGTTGCTTAAGCTCCCAAGTGAACAATGAAAGCCAAGGTAATTCCTGTTTAAAGACAAGTTAATTGCAGCTAATGTCCCTTCCCCCTAACACCAGGCAAACAACACATTTAAATTTCCTTCTAATTTTTCCTGCCAAACAACTATCCCCAAACCTACAATATCACAGCCAAGTAACAGTTCAAATTCAAGGTAATAATTTTAACACATAGAACTAATTTCACTTACAAACTATTCAAATATTTCAGTTAAAACAAAATATAACTCCTGACCTCTTTTCTACCAACCTGTTGCTTAAGTTCCCAAGTGAACAATGAAAGCCAAGGTAATTCCTGTTTAAAGACAAGTTAATTGCAGCTAATGTCCCTTCCCCCTAACACCAGGCAAACAACACATTTAAATGTCCTTCTAATTTTCCCTGCCAAACAACTATCCACAAACCTACAATATCACAGCCCAAGTAACAGTTCAAATTCAAGGTAATAATTTTTAACACATAGAACTAATTTCACTTACAAACTATTCAAATATTTCAGTTAAAACAAAATATAACTCCTGACCTCTTTTCTATCAACCTGTTGCTTAAGCTCCCAAGTGAACAATGAAAGCCAAGGTAATTCCTGTTTAAAGACAAGTTAATTGCAGCTAATGTCCCTTCCCCCTAACACCAGGCAAACAACACATTTAAATGTCCTTCTAATTTTCCTGCCAAACAACTATCCCCAAACCTACAATATCACAGCCCAAGTAACAGTTCAAATTCAAGGTAATAATTTTTAACACATAGAACTAATTTCACTTACAAACTATTCAAATATTTCAGTTAAAACAAAATATAACTCCTGACCTCTTTTCTACCAACCTGTTGCTTAAGCTCCCAAGTGAACAATGAAAGCCAATGTAATTCCTGTTTGAAGACAAGTTAATTGCAGCTAATGTCCCTTCCCCCTAACACCAGGCAAACAACACATTTAAATTTCCTTCTAATTTTCCCTGCCAAACAACTATCCCCAAACCTACAATATCACAGCCCAAGTAACAGTTCAAATTCAAGGTAATAATTTTTAACACATAGAACTAATTTCACTTACAAACTATTCAAATATTTCAGTTAAAACAAAATATAACTCCTGACCTCTTTTCTACCAACCTGTTGCTTAAGCTCCCAAGTGAACAATGAAAGCCAAGGTAATTCCTGTTTGAAGACAAGTTAATTGCAGCTAATGTCCCTTCCCCCTAACACCAGGCAAACAACACATTTAAATTTCCTTCTAATTTTCCCTGCCAAACAACTATCCCAAAACCTACAATATCACAGCCCAAGTAACAGTTCAAATTCAAGGTAATAATTTTTAACACATAGAACTAATTTCACTTACAAACTATTCAAATATTTCAGTTAAAACAAAATATAACTCCTGACCTCTTTCTACCAACCTGTTGCTAAGCTCCCAAGTGAACAATGAAAGCCAAGGTAATTCCTGTTTAAAGAACAAGTTAATTAGCAGCTAATGTCCCTTCCCCTAACACCAGGCAAACAACACATTTAAATTTCCTTCTAATTTTCCCTGCCAAACAACTATCCCCAAACCTACAATATCACAGCCCAAGTAACAGTTCAAATTCAAGGTAATAATTTTAACACATAGAACTAATTTCACTTACAAACTATTCAAATATTTCAGTTAAAACAAAATATAACTCCTGACCTCTTTTCTACCAACCTGTTGCTTAAGCTCCCAAGTGAACAATGAAAGCCAAGGTAATTCCTGTTTGAAGACAAGTTAATTGCAGCTAATGTCCTTCCCCAACACCAGGCAAACAACACATTTAAATTTTCCTTCTAATTTTCCCTGCCAAACAACTATCCCCAAACCTACAATATCACAGCCCAAGTAACAGTTCAAATTCAAGGTAATAATGTTTAACACATAGAACTAATTTCACTTACAAACTATTCAAATATTTCAGTTAAACAAAATATAACTCCTGACCTCTTTTCTACCAACCTGTTGCTTAAGCTCCCAAGTGAACAATGAAAGCCAAGGTAATTCCCGTTTAAAGACAAGTTAATTGCAGCTAATGTCCCTTCCCCCTAACACCAGGCAAACAACACATTTAAATTTCCTTCTAATTTTCCCTGCCAAACAACTATCCCCAAACCTACAATATCACAGCCCAAGTAACAGTTCAAATTCAAGGTAATAATTTTTAACACATAGAACTAATTTCACTTACAAGCTATTCAAATATTTCAGTTAAAACAAAATATAACTCCTGACCTCTTTTCTACCAACCTGTTGCTTAAGCTCCCAAGTGAACAACATTTCTCCAACCTTGCCAAATCCCTTTTCATCCTTTCCACGCCGCCTTGTGTATCAACCCTGTTGCAGATCTTTGTGTCATCTGCAAAAAGGCATACTTTTCCTTCCAGTCCCTCTGCAATGTCACTGATGAAGACATTAAAAAGGACTGGACCCAATACTAAACCCTGCGGTACCCCACTAGTAACCGCCCTTTCTTCAGAGTGGACTCCATTTACAATTACCTTCTGTGTCCTGTTGTCCAGCCAATGTTTTACCAGGCTACCACCCTGGGACCCACTCCTAGGCTGGTTAATTTGACTAATAATCTTTGTGTGGGACTGTGTCAAATGCCTTGCTAAAGTCTAGGTAGGCCATGTCCACAGCCCCTCCCTGGTCTACTACTTTGGTCACCCAGTCAAAGAAATCTATTAGATTTGTCTGACATGACCTTCCAGCTGTGAACCCATGCTGCCTTGGATCCTGTGCTGCACTGACCTCTAGGTACTCAACTATTCTTTCCTTCAGAAGTGACTCCATCACTTTCCCTACCACAGAGGTCAGACTGACAGGTCTGTAGTTTCCTGCCTCTGTCTTGGTCCCACTTTTGTGAAGGGGAATCACATCCGCCTTCCTCCAGTCCTCAGGTACCACACCATCCTCCCATGATTTATTAAAAAGAGTAGCCAGTGGTTTCACTAGTTCCTTCCTTAATTCTTTTAGAATTCTGGGGTGAATTCCATCAGGACCCATTGCTTTGTCCACCTTCAGTTTTAGGAGTTCTTGCAGAACCCTTTCTTCTGTGAAAGGACTGGGATCGACCCCCCTATCAAGAGTGCTTCTGTTAATTGGATTAGGCACTTCCCCCTCCTCTTTTGTGAATACTGAGCTGAAATATTCGTTCAGTATTCCTGCTTTTTCACTGTCTCCCTCTGCCCACCCACCGTTCATTCTATTCAGCCTCACTATCCCTCCCTTTGTCTTTCTACCCTCGCTGATGTACCTATAAAAGGTTTTATCCCCCTTCTTAACTGAGTTGGCTATCTTTTCCTCAGTTTGGGCCTTTGCTATTCTGACTTCCCTCCCTGCTTCTTTCTGCCTTAACTGGTACAGCTCTCTGTCCTGCTCCTTCTGTGTTTCCTTATACTTCTGGAATGCTATCTTTTTCTTCCTGACTTTCACAGCCACCTCTCTTGAGAACCATAGTGGCTTTTTCTTTCGTTTTGATTTGTTTATTTGCTTCACACAAAGGCTTGTTGCCTCTGTGATGGCAGTTTTGATAATTCCCCATTGTTGCTCCATACCTCCTTCTAGCCTGTTTGCTAGTGCTTTTCTGAGGCACTCTCCCATCTTGCCAAAGTCAGCCCTCCTAAAGTCCAGTACCCTCACTTTTGTATGGCTTGACTCTGTAGCTGAGTTTAACATGAACCACACTGTCTGATGGTCACTTGTCCCCAGATGGCAACCCACTTCTAGATCTGAGATCCTCTCACTGCCCCCGTTTGAGAGTACCAGGTCTAAGATTGCTCCCTCACGAGTGGGTTCCAAAACTAGCTGTCTAATGCCTGCCACCTGTAGGGCATCAAGAATGGCCCTGCTCTTGGATGTGGCTGCAGCAAATGTGCTCCAGTTAACATCCGGCATATTCAGGTCTCCCATCAACAGTATCTCCCCTTTCTCTGCCATTCTAAGAATGCCTTCCATCATATCCTTGTCCATTCCTTCCCCTGACATGGGGTCTGTACACACAACCCTGTGCGGATTGTGGTGCCTTTCTAGTCTCAAGGTGACCCACAGTGCCTCCTCTCCTCCCTGTTTACTCTTTTGTTCAGTTGCTTTTATCCCTTCCTTTACATAGAGAGCTACTCCTCCCCTCTTCTCCCTGCCTGTCTCCCCTGTAAGTTATGCCCTGGTATGTTAACATCCCAGTCATGGTTCTCCGTGTACCATGTTTCTGTGACTGCTTTACGATATCCAGGCATCCCTCTTCCATTAAGGCCACCAGTTCAGGGAGCTTGTTGCCCAGACTACAGGCATTGGTACTCATTACCCTCCATTTCCTGATGGTCTTACCCCTTTTGCCCCATCCCTGTCCTTCTTGCCTTTGTCACTTTCTCCATTTACCCTGCCCCTTCTCCCTATCGACACCTCCATGTTGGTGTTTGCCACACTTACTACCGTGATTTTTGGGGGCTAGGATTTTCCTGCTCCTTCCAGTGCCTCCCCCTTGGCTAGTTTAAAAGCTTGCCAATGAAGCATTTAAACCTATCACCTAGGATCCTGGTTCCCCTTCCGGACAGATGCAGCCCATCATGCCAGTATAGGCTTGCATCACTCCAGGTGGACCCCCAGTCCCCAATGAAGCCAAATCCCTGAGCTCCACACCAGTTTTTCAACCACTGATTGAATCCCATGGTACGGAACACCCTAGCCTCTCCTATGCCATAGATGGGTAGCACCTCCACGTAAACGTTTCTTTACAGTAAGAGCATCTATGCTTTGGAATTCACTTCCACAATATATGGTTGACTTACAAAACTTTGATAATTTCAAAAGTAAATTGGACAAACTCTTTTTGGGCTGAGAATAACTTAAACCCCATTTGTGTGGGGAAGATGGTCTTGATGGACTATTGTCTTCTTCCATCTTTACAATACCGAGTGATACCAAGTAATAGTTGAGGAGGGTGAGTAGATTGCCATGGGCCACAGCTAGGTGGGCATTGGAAGTGAGGTGATCAATGATACAATAGCAGAGCCCAATCTTCTGGTTTATGCACTTTATTAGAGAAGCTATGTGTTCAGTGTACGTAAGGGATGGGTCAAGGATCACCCCCAGATATCTGAAGGCAGTAACAGTTTTGAGTGGTGAACCATCTGGGAAGAGAACAGAGAGAGAGAGAGAGAGCCAGAATGAGCAAGGGCAGAGAGTTTTGGTTTGGAGCTGAATAGCATGACCTGCGTTTTGGTAGCATTGACTAGGAGCTTGTTGTCTGAGAGCCAGTGATGAGCCTTGCGATAGTCATCACTGAGGGAGTTAGATAGAGAGGCAGGGGAAGAGTCACTCAGGAATAGTATCAGATAAGCAGCATAGAGAAGTGTGTTGCAGTGGGGCCCTCAGATGGGAGAGAGTTTATGAAGAGGGAGAAGAGGAGGTGGCCAAGGACAGAACCCTGGGGGACACCTACCATAACAGGCAGAAGAGGGGAGGCAGCATCACCAAGGCAAATCATTTGGGTTCTGTCAGAGAAGTAGTTTGAGAACCAAGCTGTGGTGGCAGTGGAGAAACCAAGGGTAGTGAGTGTTTCTATCAGCAGGTTGTGGTTAAGAAGATCAAATGCTTTAGACAGATCTAAGAAAATTGCACCTGTTAGTTTTCCATCATCCTCCTGCCTTAGAGCATGGTCAGTGAAAAGAGCAAGTGCTGTGGTGGTGCTATGCCCCTTCCTAAAGCCATGCTGCTGAGGGCAAAGGAGGTTGTATTTTATGATGTGCTCAATGATTTGACGGTTTACTGCCTTCTCAAGACGTTTACCAAGGTGAGAAAGTGTGAAAATGGGGTGGTAGTTGTCCATGAGCCTATGGTCACCTGCTTTATGGATGGGGATAATTCTGACCTGCTTCCAGGCAGTAGGGAATGAGGCCATAGTGAGAGATTAAAGATGAAGGTGAGTGGGTAGGTAATGTAATGGGCCACTAGTTTTAAGAAATGGGGGGATAGTCCATCACTACCGGCACTCTCTCAAGACCGCAGACTGAGGAGGAGTTTAACAGTGCCATAGTTTCATAGGTTCATAGTCATTTTCTGAGTTCAGGAGGCCAAAACCTATTAGAAACTCGCCACCTTGCCATCGGTGGAAATAAACTTTGGCTGTTCCCATATAATTATCTAATCTGCTCTTGAAAGTTTGCATATTCTCACTTTAGACAATATTTTTAGGTAATCCGTTCCATAAAGGAATGATTCTCTGTGTGTAAAAATGTTGCCTTTTATAGGTACAGTTTACCTCACCTAATAATTTTAATTTGTGAGATCTTGTTATGGTAGGGCCATTATGTTTGACTAATCCTATAGTTTCCATTAGCTATTCATTTTGTAGGGCATTATATGTAAGATATAGTTCTCTTTGTCTTCTGTAGTCCATAGAATACATACCCAGTTTGCTTAATCTCTCTCCATATTCAGGATGATGCATATTGTGTACACGTTTAGTAACTCTTCATTGTGTTCCTATCATTTTCTTTTCTGTTATTGTAATTGGAGCACAAAAAAGGAGAGCAGTAATCAAAGTGAGGCCTAACCAGGCTGGTATATAGAGGTATTATAACTTCTGGTTCCCTGCTCTTTATATTTCTAAAAATACAACCAATTATTTTTCGGAGTTCTATAACCATCATATCTGTATGGGAATTGGCTTTTAATTTGTTATTAATTGTTACCCCCAAATCTTTTTCTGTCACTACCTTAGTTAGGTCTATGCTGTTTAGTTGATAGGTAAATCTAGGGTTGTTTAACCCAAGATGCATAACCTTGCATTTTGTTTCATTAAAAAATATTTTGCTTTCTACAGCCCACTGTTGTAATTTGTTTAACTTTTCCTGGAAGTTATGGGCATCTTGCATGTTATTTATTATACTTCCTGTCTTGCAGTCTTCTGCATATTTTGCTGCCCATGCATTACTGTCATCCTGCAGAGTGGAGATTAGTATATTAAACAGAGTCGGGCCCAAGACTGATCCTTGTGGGACTCCACTCGTGACCGGGACCCAGGCAGACAGATGTCCCCTACTTGCCACCCTTTGTCGTCTTTCGCTCAGCCATGACATAATCCACCTTATAATATTGTTATGTAGTTTGAATTTGATTGACCAATTAGGATATTATGACTAACTGTATCGAAAGCCTTCGAGAAATCCAAGAAGGCTATATTGATAGAACATCCTTTGTCAAAGGAAGCACTGACTGGTTTGAAAAAAATTAAGTACTGTACGTTTGTCAAGCATGATCTCCAAGAATTGAAGCCATGTTGGTTGATCTCTCATTGCTCACTATGTATGATATGATTTAATATGTATTGCTGCATTAATCTTTCTAATAACTGACCTATTACCGAGGTTAAGCTTATTGGTCTAAAATTGCTTATCTAATTTCTACTTCCTGATTTATGAATCAGAGTTACATGAGTTTCGGTTCATGCAGGAATTGTTTTTATTTCTTGACGGAGGCATTAAAGAAGAGTGTCAGTGGACCCACTGTCTGAGTTTTAATTTCTTTACTAAAGTTTGGATGAATGCCACCAGGTCCTGCAGAACTATTATGTTTAAGTTTCAGTATTGCCTCATACACTGCTTCTTGATTGAAAGGGGGTAGGTCTTTCAATAGGTCTGTTTGGATGCCCAAAATGTCTTGTTTTTTGAAAACAGAAAGTATTTGTTAAACTCCTCAGCCATATCCTGTTCTTCACTTATAATACCATTTTCTGTTTCTATGGGTCCAATACCCGTTTGGCCTCCTTTTAATGATCCTATGTAATTATAGAACTTTTTTTTTATCTTTAGTGTCAGTTACCAGTTTTATTTCATAGTCTTTCTTAGCTTTCTTTATTTTGGTTTTGGTTTTATTTGCAGCTTTTGTAAATCTAAGCCAATGTTCAGGTATATCTTTCTTAGCTTTCTTTATTTTGGTTTTGGTTTTATTTGCAGCTTTTGTAAATCTAAGCCAATGTTCAGGTATAGGTTGTTTTTTATATTTTGTATATAGTCTCCTTTTTTATGCATTTTTGGACACTCCTTTTACACCATAGTGGGTTTCTTCCCTTGCTGAGATATTTATTGCGTACTGGTACCCATTTATTAATACAATACTGTAATTTGTTCATGATTATTTCTTCTATTCTGGTTACTCCCTTATTTTTTAGTTCAGTTTTCCAATCCCAGATTTCAAGCTACTCTCTTATTTTAAGGTAATCTGCCTTAGAAAAATCTTCTATTCTTGTTTTACCTTGGATAACATGTTTTGTGTTAATAATGTCAAATAGAACCATTTTGTGATCATTGTCACCCAGAGGTACAGTTACTCTCAGTTCAGTTGAGCCTTCAGAGATGTTAGTTAGAACTAAATCTCAAATATTCTCATCCCTAGTCCCCTGTTTGACAAGTTGTTCTAGGCCATTTTGTATTGCGATTTCAATAAATCTTTTCTCAATGATACCTGATCCCTGTAGTGTCACCCAGTCTATTTTAGGAAGATTAAAATCACCTAGTAGAACATAGTCACCTATGATATCCATACTTTCCATTACTGAAAAGAAGTGTTCATTTTCTTCTGAAGTAAAGTTAGGCGAGCGAGATTCCAGGCCCACAACCAACTTTCTTCCTGGTAGTATTAACTGGACCCATATAAGTTCAGCCTCATTTCCTAAATGTCCTGTTTGGTTAATTTCATGTGCCTTGAATTCACTGGCTATGTAAAGGGCAACACCTCCGCCTCTTTTGTTTCTATGGCTTTTAACAATTTTGCTATAACCTGGGATTTCTGTATTCCAGCCTTCATCTTGGAACCAAGTTTTGGTGATTCCACATATACTTATTTTTTGAGAAATAGTTGTTTTAATTTGTCCATTTTATTGTTGAGACTATGTGCATTTGCCAGTAGAATGGTAAGATTGTTGTTACTTATCACTTTACTATTTTTTTTGCCCTTTTTCTCCCCTGGAGTCCCATGATACCATCTGATGTCCCCCATGCTCTGACGGTATCAGACCCCTCCTTCAGCCCCCATGAATTACTCCTCTGGCGGGGGTGGGGAGACCTTCAACCCACCAGACCAGATCCAGTTCCGGGGAGGTGCCCTCCTGGTGGTGCTGTGAGGGGACAAGCATCATCCTGGTGGTGGACTCCTGTGTTTCCCGTTTTTCAATCTTGCATGAGTGGGGCATGCAGTGACGCCAGCGGAGGGAGCATGCACGCATCCGCATATGCTCCTTCAGGCATCTGCCCCATCTCTGCCCCTCTTCTGCAGCATTGGCACACTGCCCACCAGCCTCCGCTAGGGGTCAGTTGAGCACCGATCACTGGTGTCCCCCCCCGGGGAGGGAGAGCAGTCCCTCAGCACTGCCTCTTCTACTCAAATGTATACCATCCCAACAAAAGAGTCCATAGTTTCCTTCAAATTCCTCCCAGTGCATAATACACTTCATGTTTTGCTTAAGACACCATTTTCTTATCCATTCATTGAGATGTTTTATTTTCCTATGTTGGGTTTCTGTTACTTTTGGTATGGGTAAGATTTCAGATACTGCTATATTACACCTCATGTTCACTAATTTATTTGTTAAAGATACATAATCTTCTTCAATTTTTATAATCGAGTCATGGAATATTTTGTTTGCTCCTGTGTGAATTATGACCATCTGGTTCTCCTCATCCTTATCTACTATATTTTTATTTTTTTTATTTATTTTAGTCTTTGGTAACCGGGTAAGGCCCACTAGGCCAAAAAAAAAAAAACAACAATTGCCTGTTTTCAGGAGTGACCTGGGAGCACTGGGCTGTTAAGTGACTTGCTCAGAGTCACACAGAATGCAAGTAGAGGTTGTGGGAATCAAACCCAGGTCTGGTGGATGTATCAACCTCATTCACAGCTCATTACTCTAATCTCTAGGCTCTACTGCCAGCAACATTCTAGTTATAGAAACATAGAAGTTGACAGCAGATAAGGACCGCAAGGCCCATCCAGTCTGCCCATTCCTTTTTCTACCTCATGAATGTGCCATCGGCCTTTGCTCTGTCATTGACCTATCTATTCATTCTCATCTGTACTGCTCTCTTATGCCTATCCCATGCCTGTTTGAAGCCCTGCACTGTATTCATATCCACCACTTTCTGAGGTAGGCCGTTCCATGCATCCACCACCCTTTCTGTGAAAAAGAACTTCCTCATATTACCCCTTAATCGGCCTCCCTCTAAGCTCATGCTGTGTGCTCTTGTCCTGCTATTTTTCTTATATTGAAACATGTTAGACTCTTTTACCTTGTCAGTGCCCTTAAGGTGTTTGAATGTTTTGATCATATCACCTTTCTCCCTCTTTTGCTCTAGAGTATACATATTGAGCTCTGTTAATCTGTCCTCATATGTTTTATGATGCAGTCTCTGCACAATTGTGGTTGCCCTTCTCTGGACTGCCTCAGTTTGGTTAATGTCCTTGTGAAGGTGTGGCATCCAGTACTGCACACAGTACTCCAGATGGGGCCTAACCAGTGTCTTGTATATCAGCCACCCTTGCCCCGCTGAAACTAGGCAATGTCCTCCTTTCTTTGTTGGAGTTACAAATAGTTCTATCAAGGTGCATGACTATCGAATCACCTAGTACATAAATTTTCAGTATACTATTTGTATTAGTTTCCATCAATTCCTCAGGGTCTGGGGTAATACCATCTATGTCTGGTGTAGTCCCTGTCGATGATATATTTATACTTCTAGTATTTTGCGTTTTAGTAGATGACTTGTTGGGGAGGTCATTGCTAACATTATCACGCACAATGTTGAAAGCTGGTATTATGTGAGGAAGTGGCAATTTCTCCCTGTAAGTTAGATGAATCGGGTTCAAGTTGGTCATTTGGGAGTTCATTGTTAACTTTATTATGCGTAATGTTGGAAGCTGCTATTTTGTGAGGAAAAGGCAGTTGCCCCTGTAAGTTAGATGAGCCAGGTTCAGTTTGGTCATTTGGAGGTTCTAATGGCTCATATCGGTTTAGTAATGGAAGAGTAAACATGTCCGCTTTTCTCACCTTCTTGGCTGCCTTTGAGCTTTGAACAGTGAACCATTCCTCATCCTGTCCCACAGCAGTTTCTTCTTCTCTGCCTCTTTTTTGATTGAGTTTGTATTCATTATTAAAGTAGGAGTCGACATATCATTATTTATTTTCAATGGGAGGTGGTCCCCTGCTCCATTTGTACCTTGTACCCTGTCCTTATTTATGTCATTACTATTTTTGTTACGAACATACGAAATTTGCCAGCAGATAAAGGCCTAGAGGTCTATCAAGTCTGCTCGAATGTGCAGCTAGCATCCCTTATTCTGCAGCTACCTCTCCCTTCCACCCTTCCCCTTCATTAACCCCCCCCTTGTCCTGTCCCATCCTTGTTTGAAGTAGTCCACTGTTCTACTGCATACCGCTTCTGCAGGTAACGCATTCCACCCAGCCACCACCCTCTCTGTAAAAAAGTGTCTCCTCATCTCCCTCCTGAACCTTCCTCCCTCCAGTCTCATATCATGGCCCCTGGTGGCCCTCCCCTTCCTTACTTTGAACAGCCCCTCTGTACCCGTCTTGTTTATTCCTTTCATGTATTTAAAGGTTTCAATCATGTCACCCCTGTCTCTCGTCTCCTCCAGTGAGTACATGTTCAACTCCTTCAACCTCCTCTCGTATGATAAGTCCCCCAGCCCCTTGATCATCTTTGTCACTCTGCGCTGCACCCCCTCCAGTAACTTAATGTCCTTCTTCAGATACGGATGCCAGTACTGCACACAGTACTCCAGGTGTGGTCTAACTAATGACCTATACAGTGGCAGAATCACCTCCTCCCTTCTCAGAGATATACCCCTTGCAATACAACCCAGCATTTTGTTGGCCTTTGCAGCTGCCTTCCTACATTGTGCTGAGTTGTTCATTGACCCAGTAATGAGCACACCCCAGATCCTTCTCCTCCTCTGTCTGGGCTAGCTGCACTCCCCTAGCTGGTAACTCCTCTGGGTTCTTCATCCCAAAATGCAGCACCTTGCACTTTTTGGCATTAAAGCCCAGTTGCCAGGTGTCTGACCAGGTTTCAAGCTTTGCCAGATCATCCTTCAACCCCTGCCATCCCCCTAGGTCATCCACCACTGCGCCTACCTTGGTATCATCAGCAAACAGACTGATTTTGCTCTTGATGTCCCATGATATGTCTGGAATGAATATCCCAAACAACACTGGTCCCAACACTGAGCCCTGTGAACACCGGCGTCACTGCCCTTGGGTGTGAGGCTCCCCACCCACCACCACCCTCTGTTGCCTTCCACAGCAGCGGTTCCTACCCATCTCACCAGCCTGTACCCGCCCCTGTGCCTACTAACTTCCTTCCCAGCCTTCCATGTGGCAATCGAGTCAAATGCCTTACTGAAGTCCAGATGCAGGACATCCACTGCATGGCCCCTGTCCAGTTGCCTAGTTACTGAGTCATAGAACTCGACCAGGTTGGTTTGGGGATCTGCCACGTATGAAGCCATGCTGTCTGCTGTCCTGTAGTCCTTTGGCCTCTGGGAGGACCACCAGCCTCTCCTTTAGGATAGTCTCTATTAGCTTACCCACGATGGATGTGAGGCTCACTGGTCTGTAGTTTCCCGGTTCATCCTTGGGGCCACTCTTGTGGAGGGGCACCACATGAGCCATCCTCCAGTCCTGAGGTACACACCCCAAGTAGTGAGGCATTAAATAGGTCTGCCAAAGGTCCTGCAAGGACCTCTGCCAGCTCCTTCAGTACCCTGGGGTGGATGCCATCTGGGCCTGGCGCCTCGTCCACCCTCAGTGCCTTCAAACCCTCTTGAACTCTGCTCTCCATGATTTCCCCATCTGTCACCACTTCCCCCCCTGCTTCTGCCATTTCTTCCACCTTGGGTGTCACCCCCCCTCTTCTCTTTAGTAAATACTGAGCAGAAGTACTCATTTAGTGCTTCCAAGCCTTCAGCACCCTGCTTCCACCCAACCCCCCTCCTTCCTAATCCTTACTATGTGGTCCTTATAGCTCCTTTTCTCCCTGATGTACTTAAAGAAGTCCTTCTCCCCCTTCTTAATGCCTTGTGCCAGCCTGAGTTCCGTAGATGCTTTGGCTCCCCTTACTGCCCTTGTCACCTCCTTTGATTCTGTCAAGTACTCCTCCCTGTCCTTCCCCTGCCTGTTTTCTTGTACTTCCTAAAGGCAGCTCTTTTCCTCCTTACCTTTTCCATGACCTCCTTGCTCAACCAGATCGGTTTCTTAGCCCTAGCCTTCTTGCTCTGGGCTTTGCAGCAGATTTTGGTTGCCTCCACTATCCCCAGCTTTATGAGCTCCCACCTCTGGTCAGTGTCCATAATAGATTGAATTCTGGCCAGGTACCCTTTTACCACTTCCCCCATCCTCCCAAAGTTGGCCCTCCTGAAGTCCAGCACTATTGTGCCAGATTCCACTCCTTCCTTGCCCATATCCAATGTGAGCCATACTGAGCAGTGGTCATTCCCTGACAGCGGTTCCTCCGCTGTAAGTTCTCTCACAAAGTCCCCATTTGCCAGCACAAGGTCAAGGGTATTTCCTAACCTGGTTGGTTCACTGACCATTTGCAGCAGGAAACTGTCCTGGAAGGCATCCAGCAGTACCTGCTCCCTTCTGTTCCTGGTTGTTGGGGTGCTCCAGTCCACTCCTGGCATGTTGAAGTCCCCCACAATCACCACACTACCCTTCTCGCAGGTCCTCCTGATCTGTCCCGCTAGTTCCCTGTCTAACTCCCCGTCTGAGATGGTGGCCTGTACACCAGTCCCATTCTAAGAATCCTATTCTTGGAATCCTGGATTTGCATCCAAAGTGACTCCATACTACCCTCCTCCCCTTCCTCCCTTACACACTTCAGTCCTTCTTTCACATATAGTGCCACCCTCCCTCCTTTCCCAATCACCCTGTCCCTCCGAAATAACCTGTACCCTGGTACAGACAGGTCCCAGTCATTGTATTGGGTGGCCCATGTTTCCGTGATGGCTGCAATGTCCACCTCTCCCTCTGCCATGAGAACCTGTAACTCTGCAGTTTTCCTCCCAAGGCTTCTAGCATTAAGGGTAACCACCTTCCACCCTTTCCCCCCCCATCCTGCCCTCCTTTCCTAGCATCACCAACAGTACTTTCTATTTGTCCTTTGTCACTGTTATGGGGGGTAAGCTCATATGGTTTCCCAACCTGTGGTCTCTGCATATCTCTTCCCCAACTGCCACCCCCACTCCTAGTTTAAATTCCCAACTTCCTCTATGTACTCCTCCATCCTCTGTTTCAACACTTTCTTTCCCTCCTCACTCAAGTGTAGTCTGTCCTTGGCATAGAGACTACTGTCCTCCCAGGTCCCTCCACACCCCCCAACAGCCCATACCCTTTAGCACAACACCAGGTTCTTAGCCATCCATTAAATTCCTCTATTCTCAGCTTTCTTGTTGTGCTTGCCTTGGGCACTGGAAGTATCTCTGAAAAAGTTACTGATCTTCCTGCCCTCTCACATAATTGTGCTAGTTCCTCAAACCTCTTCTGGACTGTATCTACTGTCTTGTCAGCCAGGTCGTTTGTCCCAAGATGTATAATTAAATGAGGCTTGTCCCTACCCTTCTAGCATATTTCAGAACAGACTGTCCCACCCTTTCCGCTGTCATTCCTGGCATGGCCTCCACCCAAATCGACTATGCCTCTCCCCTTGCTACCCCACCTAACTCCTCTTAGTATTGAGTCCCCAGCATTAGATTCCACCCTCTTACTGCTGCTGCTTCCATTCATCTCTCTCTCTCTCTCTCTCATTTCCAGCTCCTCTTCTTCCTCCTGCACATTATTTCCCCTTTTACCCCTGTTGCAATTCTCCCAGCAGAACTTCCCCCGCTCCAGTTTGGTCCAGGCATTTATCAATTACTCCTCTAATTTCATCATTTCCCTCCTCCACCTTCTTCCTCTCTAGCAGTGCACAACTATTTTCTGAAGGCCCTTCACAAATGCCTGATTCCCTCTCTCTTCATAGTAACCTGTTCTCTCTTTTCCACTCCATGACTTTTGCCACTTCTTCGCCTCCCCTCACAAGTCCCTATCTCCTCCTTCCATTTGTCTTTTGTCTCCTAACCTGGTTTCCCCGGCAATTGTTCTTCCTGGCCTGGGCCCCTTTGTCTCTGCTTCCCTTCTTCTGACCCTCTCCTTACCACTGTTGTCTTAAATCGCCCTCCCTCATCTCCCCTTCTTCCTCCCTCCAGTATTGGGCTAAACCCACCCCCAATCTGCCTTGCCTGTCTTAGTTCCTCCTGCAGACCCTCAATCTCCTTTCTAAGTTTTTCTATGTGGTTGCACACTAAACATCCTCCCACACTCCAGGCAATTTTAGAAAGATTGGTGCACCGCAGTTGTTGCAGCCTACCACCCTACCCATTGCTATCATTGCCCACCAGTGACCCCCCACCCTTCCAGATGCAGGATACCAAACACTCCCCCAAGTCTCCCCTCTCCTCCTCTATCAGTGCAAAACATTTTCTTTATTTCCCTTACCTCCTTTGTTGCACACGTTTAGACATATTGAGCAACTGCTTTTTATATTCCTATCCTTCCTAGTCACACTCAAAAACAGACTTTAAGTAGCCATTGCACAACCTTCTTCAAACTCCTACTCCTCCTTTCCCCAATGCAATATCAATGCGAAGAAGTAATAATGAAAGCTCCTAGATTTGCATTTACTTCCCTTCCACTGAGAGTGCAATCACCTCTTCACTTGCTGCTGTTCCTTTCCTGGATGTCTGCTTTTGCTATGACAGGTGCATATCCTTTGCCTGTTTGAGTAAGTGATGTCAGAACCCCTGGTGTAAAGGAAATAATGGACCAAGGGTGGAACCAGCCCAAGTCTTCCAGAAACAATCAGGTAGCTGAGGCCTCTGGTCAGACCATTAGCACCCTTCCCCCACTCTGCACTCAAACTTTGCAGCTAGTGAAGCCAGCAACAATGAATCACAATTCTACTCAAAGCCCCCAAAATAGGTTTGCTAACCAAAGAAACAGGACTCCAATTCAAACAGCTTCACCAATGACCCATCAAAATAGGCTTGGAATTAGAAGATATATGTCTCCAATTCAAAGAAACAGACCCAGTTAAATCACACCAAATTATGTTTTAAAACAGAAGAAGAAGAATATGCATTTATATAGCACTTTTCTTACATCCAAAGCACTTTACAAGCAATGCTAGACTGGTAGTGAAGTGACTGAATGTGTGGTGGCGGCCATATCGCACGTCATCACCCACACACAGCCTGGATAATTGCATGAACCGGCTTATGGGAAGGGGAATGTTGGCCAGGACACCGGGAATGTTCCCTACTCTTTGCGAAGAGTGCCCTGGTTTCTTTTACTTCCACCTGGACACCCACCAGGACAACACCAGGATGGGTAGAAGGGACCTCGGTTTAATGTCTCATCTGAAGGACGGCACACCCCAGCAGTACAGCACCCCCCAATACTGCACTCGGATGCCAGCGATTTTTTAGGTGCAAGTCCAATCCCGGTGTGGGGCGAGAACCCATGACCTTCTGGTCCAGAGGCGGATGTGCTACCAACTGAGCCACGCTGACACCTCAAAGAAGAAATAGGCCTCTACAAATGCAGCCTGCCACACAGTGAATCAAACAAATGAGCCCACTTATAGCTACCAAAACAGGTTTCAAAATTCCAACAGCCCCAAACAATACCCTGCTAGCCCCTTAGTAGTAAGAAAGAAAAGAAATAACCTTCTACCAAACAGAATCCACAAGAAACAATGTAAAACATCAAGAAGCTACTGTACTGTAGATCTGATCCTGTCCCCCTTCTAGTTCCTTCTGAGAAGCCAAAGCACTGAGTTCCAAACTCTGTGATTTCCCTTGTGCTGCTTTTAAAATCAGACAGTTCCAAACTCTGTGATTTCCCTTGTTATTTATGTTTATGTGATTATTCTCTAAATTAACTTAGTCTGGCAACCGTATCCTTATGGAGGGATTCTATTTGTGTCAATCTAGAATTAAACATGCTTATTTCTTGAGACATGTCCCTGTTCTGAATACATTTGTCATATCTAAAGTAGTTTTTGGGGATATTCTTGGTTAATTTATACATCTGACAATTGGAACACTTTACTCCTATTTCCTCAGCAAGTGTCATTAAAGTCTGGGCCATTGTTTTGAATCATATAGTGCTTACTAAAAATAGGTTTAAGTGAGGGTGTATTAGTACTAGTAGCACCAGTCACAGGTATTTACACAGAGTAAATGATTTAAACAACCACATTATTTTCGAGTATATCAAAAATTAGTTCTGTTATGAAGTACTGGGTCTAGTAAGTACTGAGGTGCGAATATATATACCTTTCCTCAGTATTGTAGTTCAGTGATATTCCTTTATCCTCAATCCCTCTAATCACTCTAATGCACGCGGTGCTTCGTTCACCTCACCCTGCTCGCCTCTCTGGAGTTAATAAAGCGTCCTGTGAACTAGAAGTAGAACCGGAGGTCACAGCAGTGTTAAAACCTGAGATTTCACTTTTAAAAGTCAAAAATGGATGATTTCCACTCATTCGTGAAAGTGGCACATTATAACAGTTGTATCCAGATATGGTGGAAAAATATTGCCCCACTATGAGTTGTAGTTCTCTGCAATTTAATAGAGAACTACAGTCTCCTATTCCTGCTTCCTGTGCTGGGCTCCAAAGCAAGCACTCTGACAAAGTGCACAAAATGAATTAAAATGCCTGAGTTTTCATTCTGGTTGTCCCAGACTCTGCAGCCCTACAGACTGCCAGGCTTCACAGTCACAAATGTGGTAGTAAAAAGGTGGGGAGATGGTCTTAAAATAGAAAGGGGGCAGTTTGGCGCTGAGGGGAGGGTGGGGTGGAGGTGGGGGAAGTTTAGGTAGTTGCTAAGAATGGAGTAATGGTTGTTGAGTGCAGTTGAAATTTCAGTAGAATCAGTCAGCTGGCCTTGTGGGGTGTTTTTTTTTCAACTATGTTTATCCTCCTCCTCCTTTCCTACCCCCAGACTCTCTCTGGTGTGGTCACTCACCATCACCTATCCCACCCTGCCTGAAGTCCCCAGCCTTACCTTCCAGTGGGGGGGACTCCTCTTCACTCCTCTGGTCTCCGACCCCCGGATCCAAGCCCCATGGGGTGGGATGGCCGACTCCTTTTGGTGACCTTTCTGTAATCTACACAGATGACCAGGGAATAAGAGAGCACTGGAGGCAGGCTGGAATACCTAGCTTTGGTGTGGAGGTTGGCCACTGGACCTACCTTCACCTACCAGGGGACGGGGTATTTTCTGTGGATTTTTTCTGTGGTTCCCAGGAGCATGAAGTGCACTGACATCCAGTGCAGCATGAGCACACTCCTGCACCCACCTGCAGCATGTCTGCCGTGGCTCCCATACCCCCTTCTACATGCCCCACAAGCTGTACCACCCGGTCACCACCAGGAGCCTCCAAAGCTGCGTGAGGCCTGTGACCCTCCCCTGGGAAAGGAGACCTGTCAGTCAGCAGCTTGATCCAAGTCCATGCCCTCCCCCCCAGCCGACCCCCAGTGGCCCAGGCTTGTTCCCAAACCTGGGTTGCTGGCGTAGCATGAGGTGTGGCATCCAGTGCCTCAACCCTCAGCACCACTGGGCCAGACTTGTGGGATATTGAGTGGGGAAGGGGACTGCTTAGAGGTGGGGGAGAGCAAGGCATTAATGGCAGACCAGAAGCACTTGGGGTTGCCTAGATGCTTAGATTGCAGGGATTGGAAATAGGATGACTTATGCATTTTAATACGTCATTTGCAGACATTACGTAGGTGTCAGTAAGTATTCCAGAGAGCTGGGGATGGGGCTGCTTTAAAAGCAGCCCATGACAAGTCATGTTTTTTCATCAGCTTGAGAAGGTCAGATGAGAGCCACTGAGTGTCGCCCCTTCACACTCTAGCTAGATATATATTTTATTTCTAAAGCACCCAATTCCAGGGACTCTGGGTGCTATACAATATAAAACCATACAATTTAAAATCATGCACAAATGCACACATAAAAAATACAACTTGGAGCATACCCCCTCCCCTGTTCCCCACCAGCAGTTGATATTTAAATTTTTCAGCTTATCTTCTGCTTCTGGGGCACCTGAGCTAATTGCTGTCTGGCTGACATCCCCCTCCCTCACCTATGCCTCTTTCTTTTGTCTCTCTATCCCTCCCCATACCCCCCAATTTAGCCCTCTGCCTGTGTTTTGTGCTCTTAAATCCTTTACCTAATTAACTCCCGTGTGACAGGGTAGAGTAGGACCCTGTCCCATTTGTTATGGAGAAAGTGTTTAAATGCAAAGACTTTTTATTTTCTGTCTCTTCTCTGTCTGGTTGCACAACCAAATTTTCCTGTGAGACTTCGGACTTGATCAACCTGACAGGCTTGCAGTTCTTTGCCTCTCACTGTCACACGGTTTTCTCTTGCTGTCTGTTTTTCTCCCATGCATATCTAGATCTGCTGATATAAAAATATGTGTAAATCATTGTATGGAAATGTAACTGATATTGGGATCCCTTGTGTTTGGAAAATATATAGCAATACTGTTGAAATGTATATAATTATAATTTGAGATGACTGCAAAAAGCTGTTGGAAGCTAGAGGTTACCAGAGTTCAATTTTTAGCCTTTTGCAAAAGCTGTACAAAAGGGGGCCTCAACTCAAGAAGCACACTGTGTTCTAGCAACTCCTGCCTGATATTTACAAAAACAGGATGCTTGCTAAGGATGGGGGTTGAAAGGACTTATAAGAGCTAAGCTGAAACTGCAAGAAAGATTAGAAGAAAAAGGGACACAGAGACGGAAAGAAAAAAATGATTTCATTTCTCCTCTGTACATGGTTATTATGAACAAGTTTATTTTTTATGTTACTGCTACTGTAAATAAATATTTTTAGTGATTTCTACAACTGCTCCTGGTTTTCCCTATGCTTTCTGGCCTGTGCTTCGATGACAGATGGTGTCAGCCTAAGTGGGATTTAACCCATGCATACCCTAAGACAGGAGTTTTGTGCATGGGTACTGGACCTAGTACCAGGGAAGCACAGAGGAAGGTATGGATTCTGCAGCAGCAAGTCCAGGAGTGGTTACCAGGAGAATGGCAGCCAAACTAGCAGTGACAGAAGTCCAGTCAGAGATTGTATAGCCAGAATCAATCAATCAATCCATCAAATCTTTATTTATTCAGGCGAACATCGTTGAGCACAGCTCATTTGCAAGATGGACCTGACAAGGTCAAGGTTCAATAATTGATACATATACAGATATATTTAAAACACTTATATATACAGTCAGCAAAGGCAGAGGTGATTAAAACATAACAGGACAAGGTGGGACATATGAAAAGCACACTAGACAATCCAATATATACAAATCAACAATGGAGATATCATGACATACATTCAACATGTGGCACCCAAAACTTCCAAGATTCCCCGGCAAGCCAATGTAGACAAGGAGACACAGTGTTTGAGTGACTGAAAAACGGTGATCATAGCCTCTGATAAGTGACAAGGTAGGAAGGGGTATAAGGGACTAGAACAGGGGCTGGGGCTAGTACAAGAGGTGTATGGGAGTGATAAGGGCTAAGGTAAGGGCCAGGAATTAGTAGGCGAAGATTATAGCCAGGAGTTGAGAGATCTGTGGAGATAAAATTATAGGGAACTGAATTGCCATAATATGATGGCTATCTGAGAGGGGGAGGGTTAGGAATGCAAATAAATTAGAACTTCTGGAAGCAGTTGCATTTATCTGGGAAGAGACTTAGATAAAGATGTTTGAAGGATGCTAATGATATAAGGTTGAACAGCTTCAGGGTCTTCTGTATAGTATTCCATGATATAGCTAGAGTAAAGCTGATAGCAGATCTCCCATGCCGGGTGTTGACTTTAGGCACCTTGAGCATAATGAAGTTGTGGCTTCTTAGGACATAGGTACTAGCTGTGGCCTGTGTGAAGCAGTCTAATATATAGTTTGGAAGCTTCTTAGTCAATGCTCTGTAAATCCATAATGCAGCATTTCTGTTTCTTCTGAGGTGTAGGGACATCCAACCGACTGCAGCATAGAGAGAGCAGTGATGAGTGTTAAATGGAAGATCTGTTATGAACCTTAGTGCTTTGTGGTATAGTGTATCCAATTTGCTTAGGTAGGAGATGGGGCAGTGACTGTAAAGGAAATCTGCATAGTCAAGCACTGAGAGAAATGTGGCCTGGACTACCAGAATAAGAAGGCCAGAATAAGTTATGGAAAAAGATCAGGCAGTGACAGAACCTGAAAGCCTGATGGACTTTTTCAAATGGTGGGCTATACAACAAAAAGAGACTGTGAAGCAGAGAGAAAAAGAGATTTAACATTTAGAAGCACAGAGGAGAGAAGAGATGCAGTGACAGGAGCAGTAGAGGAGAGAAGAGATGCAGTGACAGAAGCAGCAGATGAGAGAAGAGATGCAGTGACAGGAGCAGCAATGGCTGGATGCCTTGTAGGCTATCAAGGGCAGAGGATCTGGCACAGATCCAGATGAGCGTCAAAATGCAAGCAACTTAAAAGCTATTAAACTTACAAAGTTTTGTCCCTCAGATGATATTGAGGCATACCTGACAATATTTGAAAGAGTTACCACAGCCTGCCAGTGGCCAAAGCAGCAATGGACAATCAGAGTGGTACCCCACCTGACAGGGAAAGCCCAACTTGCCTACAGCAGTATGGACAATGCAGAGTCAGAAAACTATGACCTGGTGAAAGATGAAATCCTGAAAAGATACGACATCTCTGGAGAGGCCTACAGGCAGATATTTTGATCTCTGAAGTACAACTCAGTCGACAATCCTTGAAAAGCCTTCAACCGACTCAGAGAACTCCTGATAAAATGGCATCAAACAGAGAGCAAAACAGTCCCACAGATCATCAACACATTTGCCAAAGAACAATTTATCAACATCTTGCCTACAGATGTGCAGCTTTGGGTAAAGGAACACAGACCAGAGAGTGGGGAAAAGGCTGTTTCTTTGACTGAGGACTACCAAATGGCCAGACAGACACCACAGCAGTAAGATTACAGCCAAGCACTGGTAAGACACTCGTTTTCCCATTTAAATTCCAAGCCTGATAAGAACTTTGGTGGGGGTAACAAATCTGTGCCCAAAGATGTTATTTACTATAACTGTAACAAGCCAGGCCATTTTACAAGAAACTGCCATAGTAAGGAGAGTGGTACTGGAGCAGATTTGTCCTTGGCAAATTGGGGCAAGTACTTAACAGATGTGATGGTGAGGGATAAGACTGTGAAGGGGCTGATTGATTCGAGAAGCAGACAGACCCTAGTGCATGTTAAAGTGCTGAGAAAACACTGTGCAAAGGGACCAGGTACTGGTGTCATCTGCATCCATGGGGACACTCGATACTATCCCACCACCCAAGTGACTCTGACCATTAAGGGTGTGTCACACCAAATGAAAGAGGGGTAGTACCCAAATTACCTGTACCTGTGATTATTGGAAATGACTTTCCAGGATTTACTGAGTTGATCAAATAGGGAGTAAATCCTGATGTTTCAGCAATTGTGGTGACAAGAGCTCTGGTAAAAAAAAATTCAGACAGTGGGACACTTTTCCTTTCAAAGAGTTTGATTCGGACTTGTTTGACCACAACTCCAAGATCTGGAAATCCAGGAAAGAAAGACGATGCCTGAAGAAACTGTGGCAACAAATGACTGATAGACATGAAGGGTTAAAATATGAAAATGCTGAAACTAAATTGATAACTGATTGTGATTTTCTTACAGAACAAGCTAGTGATGTTTCTCTCCAGGGTCATTTTAAGCAGCTGGGAGTGAAACCAAAACAAGGAGTATAGAACAGATTTATTACAGATAGCACATGATAGTCCTATTGCAGATCATTCAGGGATGGATCACACCCTTGCCAGATTGTTGTATAGATTTTACTGGCCTGGAATTCTTGAAGATGTTGCTACCTATTGTAATTCCCGTGCTGAGTGTCAGAAAGTAGCCCAATCACTAGAAAAGACAAGGTGCCCCTGGTGCCCCTACTCTTGATAGATATGCCTTTTGAGAGAATTGCAATGGATGTGGTTGGACCTTTAGACAAAAGTAAAAAAGGTAATAGATTTATCCTGGTAGTATGCGACTATGCTACTTGATACCCAGAAGCAGTTCCAGTGTGTACCGTTACAGTCCCAAAAGTTGCAGCAAAGCTTGCCAAAGTTTTCAGCAGAGTGGGTATACCTAAAAAAATTATTACTGATCAGGGTAGCAGTTTTGGTGCTGCATTGTTTAAGGAGCTATACAGACTGCTAGGTAGCACTGCCATAAGAACCTCCCCTATCACCCTCAGACAGATGGTCTTGTTGAGCGTTTTAACCAAACCCTAAAATGCATGTTAAAAGGGTTTGTAAAAGGGGAAGGGAAAGACTGGGATCAATACTTGCCTTACCTACTTTTTGCCTACAGAGAAGTGCCACAGGCATCAACAGGGTTTTCACCATTTGAAATGCTGTATGGTAGGCAGCCAAGAGGGCCACTGGATGTAATAAAAGAAATGTAGGAAGATAACCTCACCCAGAAACAATCTATATCTTCTTATATGTGTGCTCTAAGAAAGAAGCTGGCAAAATATGTTGAAATTGCCCATAGTAATCAGGAAGAGGCCCAAAACCAGCAGAAGGTATATTATGACGATGGGGTAAAAGAAAAAGTTTTCAAGCCAGGTGAAAAGGTTTTGCTACTGTTACCCACAATAGAATATAAACTGTTAATGAAGTGGAAAGGGCCTTATAAGGTTCTTAGATGTACTGGCACTGTTAACTATGAGACTGAGACCCCCGACAGGAAAAATCTTTCTAAGATATACCATGCTAACCTCCTCAAGAAATGGGTTGAAAAAAATGCCAAAAGCTGCTTTGCTGCTTTTACCAGAAACTGATAAGGAAGATATTGATGTAGCTTATGATAGACTGGAACAAACTGTAAATACTGATGCTATAAAGGTGAATGTTTAGTTAACCTCAAAACAAACTTCAGACATCTGTAATGTGCTAAAGACATTTAACAGTACTTTTAACATGGTACCAGGCTGAGCAAAAGGGGTTGAGCACATAACAGTGACAAGGAATGCTTGTCCTATTAGACAAAAGACATACAGGTTACCAGAGTGGTTAAGAGCTGATGTGGTTAAGGAAATATAAAAAATGAAAGAATTGGGTATCATAGAGGAGCCGTGGAGTGTTGGTCATCTCTCATGGTAATTGTAAATGAAAAAGAAAGGGGGTGTTAGAATCTGCCTTGATTTTAGGAAACTTAATCAAGTGTCAGAATTTGACAGCTATCCTATGCCCAGAATAGATGATTTGGTGAACAGACTGGGGAGTGCAAAGTATATCAGTACCCTAGATCTCACCAAGGGTTACTGGCAAATATCTTTAGCTAAAGAATCCAGAGATAAAACTGCATTTGCCACCCCTGTAGGTTTTTATCAGGTCACCACCATGCCATTTGGTTTACATGGTGCGCCAGCTATATTCCAGTGGTACAGGGATGTCATTTTATCCCCTCACACTGGTTATTGTGCTGCGTACCTGGGTGATGTCGTAGTGTATAGTCCAGACTGGAAAAGCCACCTGGAACTCCTACGAGCAGTTATCCAACCTATCAAAAAAGCAGGTCTGACTATTAATCCTACCAAATGTGCATTGGGCATGCAGGAAACCAGATATTTGGGCTGTGTGTTGGGGAAATGGAGAAGTCAAGCCAGAGGTTTCTAAGATAGAGCTGTAGCTCACATCCCTGTCCCTAAAACAAAGAAATATGTCAGGTCATTTTTAGGGCTGGCTGGTTATTATCGAAGATTTGTTCCCAGCTTTGCTGAATTAGTTACTCACCTCACTGAACTCATGAAAAAATGATACCCAAATAATGTGAAATGTACCCCAGAATGTGATGAAGCTTTTCAAGCCATTAAGACTGCATTATGTTCAGCACCTGTTTTAAGAAACCCAGACTTTGAGAAACCATTTTTGCTATAAACAGATGCATCAGAGGTAGGCCTAGGTGCAGTCCTAAGTCAAAATGTAGATGGGACAGAACATCCTATTCTGTACATAAGTAGGAAGTTGCATGACAGAGAGAAAAGTACGCCACTATTGAAAATGAAAGTCTAGTGGCAAAGTGGGCCATGGAGTCCCTTAAGTTTTATTTGCAAGGAACTGATTTTGTTCTTGTAACTGATCACAATCCTCTTTGTTGGCTTAACCAGATGAAAGATAAAAATTCCAGAATCGCAAGGTGTTACACTACAAGGTGTGGCACTACAGCCATTTATAGTAAATTCACAAATCTGGTAAAGAGAATAGTAATGTTGATTTTCTGTGAAGATATGGATCAGGAATTGAAGATTCTGGAGGTTGAAAAACAAATTTATGGGTTTGAACTGTACTGTTTGCTGTACTGTTACAAAAAAAAGAGAGAGATGATGTACAGTACATGTACTTAATGTCTTAAAGCAGCAAATGTTATTAGAGAATAAAAAGTTTTGGAAACCTGTTTAATAAAACAGGTTCCTTCTTAAGGATGGGGGTGTTTGTGACAGGGTAGAATAGGACCCTGTCTCATTTGTTATGGAGAAAGTGTTTAAATGCAAGGATCTTTTCTTTCAAACAACATGAAGTCTTGCTGTATTCTGACAATTCCCAGCCTTTGAACTGCCCCGGAGAACAAATAGTTAACTTTCTATGCAGGGCATAGAATGCTGAGCTCGAGCTCGGTTGAAGTTTCTGTCTGGAGTGATTCAAACCTAAACCGTCAGATTCTTTACTCTGCCTCACTGAACGGTCGCTCCGGAGATTTCTCCTTCAGCTCAGTTCAAGTCGGTTAAAGTTTTCAGTTTTCGTCGGTTTTTAAACCGAAAAAAGTATCCGCATAGTCGGTTCAGTCTCTGTCTGTAGTGCCGTGAGTACTAGATATGAATTGTTCTGTTTTTCTGTGTGGAACTTGTAAAAGTGCGACTCGGTTCGGTTGAACCGGCCATTTGTTAGTGAAATGTGTTTGTTACTTAGTGTGAGAGTTACGGTTCTTATCGGGTTCTCAAAAAAATACGTGTTTTGAACTGCTTTTTTTCCAATACCTGCTATAACGGTTAGGAACCGATAAGGAGTCTTGCCTGGCGGGTGCCAAAAAAAGGTAAGTTTGGTTAGGTTGGCTATGTCTGAGAAACCCAAGAAAAAAAACAGGCCCACTGGGTTTCAACACTGCAGTGAGTGTGGGGAGGTCTTTGCTAAGGCCGATCCCCACACCACCTGTATTTATTGTCTGGGGTTTGACCACCTCGATTCAGATTGCCAAATGTGTAAAAACTTTCCCAAATCTACCCTTGAGAAGAGATTAGGTAGGCTGAGGGAAAAGGAGGCCAAGAAGTCCGCTGACCCAGATGACCAGCCAGGTTCGGTTCTGACCGAACCAGAAGGAGTGCCCTCTGACCAGGGCAGTACTTCTTCGGGCCAAAGGAGAGCTGATTCCGAGGGATCAGTTCCGACAAAAAGAAAATGCAAAGATAAATCAACCGGTTCGGATCCAGAGGTTCATGTTCCGACCGCCGAAGAGATAGCCAGGGCGATTCAGACTGTGGAATTGCTCCGTCCGGTTCCGACTGATCCTGCTCCTTCTGGCAGGGGTTCAGTTCGGTTGGTTCCCCCGGTTCAAGAGTATACCCTTGAAGATTTTTATGAACCGGAATTTGAAGAGGAAGGGGAATTTGAGGATGATGATGCAAGTGAAGGTCTGGATGTGCCTGTGGAACCGGACATCTCCCCAGACAGACCATCAGGTGTTTCCCCTCCTAGGCTTTCTGAGTCCCCTTCTCACTTTATGTTTTACAGAAAGGTGGCTGAAACCCTCCAGCTTCCTATGGAGGAGGCTGTGGAAGATCAAGAGGAGCCTGATTATGTAGAGATGATGGATATCCCACAGTCCAGGAGACTGTCTATTCCCCTCCATAAATCTTTTGGGAAACAGACACAAAAAATCTTAAAGTCTCCTAACACTATACCCAGGGCCCCGAGTTCTCCGCGATTCCGCAGGTGCGGCAAACAGCGGAAATATCCACGGAATTTGCCGTCACCCGCAGAATTCATGGCCGCCCGCAGAACAAACGTGACCCCTCTCACATGTTAGTATGCCATGCTGGGAGCCCACCCCAGTGTGGCAAAAGCTTCATTTGACAACGGGGGTGCCCAATCCCTCATCGGTTTCACTGCCCCCCCCAAAAAAAGGTTTCAATGCCACGCCGATCCCACCCCAGCGTGGCAAAAGCTTGCTTGCCGACGGCAGCCCAACTCGCCGGTTTCACTACCCCACCCAAAAAAGGTTTCAATGCCACTGGGAGCCCACCCAGCATGGCAAAAGCTTCGCTTGCCGATCACGGGGTGCCCAATCCCCATCGGCCTACCGCCCCCCAAAAAAGGTTTCAATGCCACGCTGGGAGCCCACTCCAGCATGGCAAAGCTTCCTTTGCCAGCCGGGGTGCCCAATCCCCTGGCTGCCTGCCCCTCAAGCTGCCTGGTGCCACGCTGGGAGCCCACCCCAGCGTGGCAAAAGTCCCTCCTTGTGTGGGAATCCAAATAAAAAACCTGAAACAAAAACCTTCCATCGGCTTTTTTGCCCCTCCCCAACCCGCACCCACCCTCTGTGTACCCACCTCCCACACCCCCACCTCACCACCACCTCAACCCATACTTACCTCCGAACCCAGCACGATGATCTTCTGTGGACCGGAACACGTCTTGCACTTCAAGCCGACCGCAAACTGAAGAAATGCCGGTAAGCTGTATAATGGACTAAATGGATTTTTTCAACTTATTTAGCATATCTCAGCCATTTCTGGGAATTTTTTCCACCTCATGAACTGTGACACTGTTATTTTGTTAATCGGTCCCGAAAGGTGGTTTCACAGTGACTGCGCGGAACCACCTTTCTGGAATGATTAATGAAATGACAGTGTCACAGTTCATGAGGTAGGCTCCTAAAAACCCTATGTTGAAAATTTGGTGAAAATATTCCCCAAAACGACTGTTTTACAAGCAAGCGTTGCGCAGTTCCTACGCACACTCGTAACTTTGAGCATTTTTAATATTTTTCTCCAGATTTTTGGTATTGCTATTTTACCATACCTTCTTATGAACAGTACAACTGTTCATTTCACATCCACCCGAATGTGTTTTCGCGACATGGTGCATAATGCTTCGTGTGCAAAATCAATGTTCCGGACAGATTAATAAAATCACAGTGATACTGTTCATGAGCAGAGGTCTTAAACTGGCTATGTTGAAAATTTGGTGACAAACGCCCTTAAAATGACTGTGTTACGAGCGTGCATTGTGTCAGATTGGGCAAAAAAAACAAAAAAGGAAAAAATTAAGGGTTAAAATGTGCCGCAGAATTGCCGCAGAAATTGGTGTTGAGGCAAACAAGAGAAGTTCTGCGGCAATGAGAACCCTGCCGCAGAACTTTGCTCCGATGTGCCGCAGAAAAATCGGGGCCCTGACTATACCTCCTGTGGATAGAAGAATGGACAAGAGGTATACACTTTCAGGCTCAGACACGGAGTTCTTATATCAACAATGCAGCCATGTTGGGGTAGTGCAGGCTGCTGCCTGTGACAAGGCAAATATTCCCTTGGCTTCACACCCCCCTGACAAGGACTCCAGGAAGGCTGATGCCATGGCAAAGAAGCAGTACATGGCATCTTCTTTGGGACTCAGGCAGGTGAATTACATGGTCTATACAGCCAGGTACCAGAAGTCCAGGTTGGACACTGTACTGGCACTGGCTAAACAGGCCTCCCCCCAGCTAGCCAAGGAGCTGGAGGTGGTGGCTGTAGATGAGATTGAGGCATCTAAGGTTCAGTTTCATGCTGCTGTGGACTCTAATGATGTGTCATCAAGAGTCATGGCTACATCTGTGGCTCTTCGGAGGATGGCTTGGCTCAGATGTACTAGCCTCTCGCAGAACACCCAGGCTAAGGCCATAGATTTTCCTGTAGTGGGTAATTCTCTGTTTGGGGAACAGACAGAGAATTACATGAAGAAAATGGATGAGTACAGGACCACTTACAGGAGTGCTCAGGCCAAGGAAAGGCAGGCAACTCCTCAAAGGCAGCAGTCTAGGGGCAGGGGCAGACCTTTTCAAAGGCCTTTTTACCAAGCACAGGCCTCTTCTTCCTTTTCTCAGAGGGGGTTCTTCAGAGGGAGAGGCAGAAGGGGGATGAGCAGGGCTGCATCCACTCCTCAGCCTAAAGCCCCTGCCAAGCAGACACCCTGATGAGCCTGCCTGGGTCGACTCTCCTATTCCAGTAGGGGGAAGGCTGGCTTACTTTGTCCAGGACTGGATGTCTATTACATCAGACAAGTGGGTCCTGGAAGTAGTAAGCCAGGGACTGGTTCTCAGCTTCAAAAAATTTCCAAAGATGAGAGCAGATCTTTTCCACCTGCAAATCTCTCAGAAACCCTTGCCCTAGAGCCAGAGGTTTATTCTCTCCTAGCTTTAAAAGCTATAGAGAGAGTACCTACCCTACACTGGGGCAAAGGACTGTACTCCAGGTACTTCCTGACCCCCAAAAAGACAGGGGAGTGGCGGCCCATCCTAGACCTAAGATATCTAAACAAACATCTTTTAAAACCAAAGTTCAAGATGATAACTCTGGAAATAATCCTTCCCTCTCTAAGGCCAGGGGACTGGCTAGCCTCCCTGGACCTCAAAGATGCCTACTTTCACATTCCCATCAGGTGCTCCCACAGAAAGTACCTCAGGTTCGAGTTGCCCTCAGGCCACTATCAGTTCACAGCAATGCCCTTTGACCTAACCTCCCAAGGGTTTTCACAAAGTGCCTGGCAGTAGTAGTTGCCTTTTTAAGAAGGCAAAAGATTTCCATTTTTCCATATCTGGACGATTGGCTAATAGTGGGTCAGTCTCCAGACCAAGTCAAGTCTCACACACAAGTGACCCAGCAAGTGCTCACTTCTCTAGGATTTCTTCTCAACTTTCCCAAGTCAGTTCTCGAACAAGTCCAGCTTCTTACCTTTATAGGGGCAGAACAAGAGCCTTTCTTCCTCTAGAAAGGGTAAGGGTTCTTATGGAACTAGCTTCTTCCTTCAGCCTTCGGGTATCTCAACCAGCAAGGCATTTCCTCCAGCTCTTGGGCCACATGGCAGCTTCAACAGCAGTGGTCCAAGGGGCAAGATTCCAGATAAGGGATATTCAGTTCCACCTGAGAGCTTTCTGGTCTCAGAGAAAGGATTCCCTTATCAAACTGATCCCAGTGACTCTGACCTTGACCCAAGCCCTCCAGTGGTGGCAGGATCAGGACAATTTAAGACAAGGTGTTCCTTTTGTTGCTCAGCCTTGTTCAGTGGTCCTTACCATGGATGCTTCTCTCCTGGGCTGGGGGAACCCACCTGGGGTCCCTTACTGCCCAGGGGCTGTGGCCCCCCCAAGAATCCCTTCTCTACATCAATCTTATAGAGCTCAGGGCAGTTTTTCTGGCTCTAAAAGTGTTCTCACAGTCAGTACAAAACAAGGTGGTTCAAGTCAGAACAGACAACACCACCACCATGTGGTACATCAACAAGCAGGGAGGCACTTGGTCCATGGCCTTGTACATGGAAGCCATGAAGTTGTGATCCCTGGCTTATTCCCTGCAAACCTCTCTTGTAGCAGTTCACCTTTCAGGCAAGGACAATGTACTAGCAGATGCACTGAGCAAGATTTCTCAGGGCCATCACGAATGGTCCCTGGACCCTCAGGTGTTGAAAGTGATTTTTTTCAAGGTGGGGCATTCCAGAGATAGATCTCTTTGCAGCCCCAGACAATCACCAACTCCCTCTCTTTTGTTGCAGACCTCCAGTTCTGGGCTCAGTCCCTCTGGACGCCCTGATCCTGAATTGGGAAGGGAAGTTTCTGTATGCCTTTCCCCCCTTCCCACTCCTGTTCAAAGTTTTGGTAAAAAATAAGGTCTCAACCTTGCAAGGTGATTCTGATTGTTCCAGATTGGGCCAGACAGCCCTGGTACCCCCTGTTGCTGTCCCTAGCAGTCCATCTTCCCCTGTCTCTTCCCAGGAATTACAACCTATTAACATCCTCTCAGGGAAGGATTTGGTACCCCAATCTTCAGTTTCTCAATCTCAAAGCATGGCTCTTGAAGAGTTAGAGTTTGCAGATCTGCATCTTTCCCAAGGGGTTCTGGATATCCTCAAGGCTTCTCAAAAGCCCTCCACCAGAAAGACTTACAACTCCAAATGGAAAAGATTCAGCATTTGGTGTTCTAAGAAGCATGTTTCTCTAGACACTGCTGAATTGCCTACGGTTCTGGATTATATGGTCCATCTTAATGGCCTAGGCCTCAGGCCAGCTACTCTCAAGGTACACTTGTCAGCTGTCTCTGCGTTTTTGTCTGTGGGGAAGCCTTCCTCACTATCTTCCCATCCTGTGTTCTGTAAATTTTTTAAAGGATTGCTTCACACCAATCCTTCTTTTAGAGACCCTGCCCCTGGCTGGGATTTGAATGTTTGCATTGCTCAACTTATGCAACCCCCCTTTGAGCCTATGTCTTCAGCAGAGCTTAAGTACTTGACTTGGAAAACTGTGTTCTTGGTAGCCATTACCTCTGCCAGACGTATCAGTGAATTGCAAGCCCTGTCAGTGGAACCTGATTTTATCTCATTTCACAGGGATAAAGTGGTCCTTAGAATCAATAGAAGGTTCTTGCCCAAAGTGGTTTCAGACTTCCATTTAAACCAGTCTATGTCTCTCCCTGTTTTCTTCACTGATCATTCTTCCTCAGGAGAGAGGATGCTACACAGTTTAGATGTCAAAAGAGCCCTTAGTTACTACATAGAGCATACCAAAGGTCACAGGTTTGACTCCCTCCAGTTGTTCCTCACTTATGGAGAAGTGGGAAAGGGCAAGCCTGCCACCAAAAGATCTATTGCCAGGTGGATTGTGTCTTGTATACAGTTCTGCTATAAAAAGCTGGGAAAAACTCCACCCTCAGGCCTAAGGGCTCATTCCACAAGAGGTACAGCTGCTTCCCTGGCTGTTGCCAGGGATATCCCTCTCTTAGAAATTTGTCAAGCAGTCACCTGGAAAACAGTCCATACCTTTACCAAGCATTATTCTCTGGATATCCAGGCTAGGAGTGATGCTCGGTTTGGCACAGCAGTACTTCACAGCCTATTCCCAAATTAGGTTCTGTCCCTCCTCCTTGGAGGTACTGCTTGGTAGTCTGCAATTGTCAGAATACAGCAAGACTTCATGTTGTTTGAAGAAAAAATTACTCACCTTAGTAATTATGTTTCTTCTAATGGAGTCTTGCTGTATTCTGACCTCCCTCCCTGCCTCCCTGCTCAGAACCTGTTTTTGGGAAGTGGGTGGGCAGGTGCAGTGTTGCACCCCAGAGGTGTTTTTTGCTTACACCCTCCTCCTTTTTGTTTGGGTGCTGATTTATTATTGTTATTTATAGTACATTGGGTTTTGTTTTTGGGTTTCCTGACTTGAGTCTTCCTTGGGAATCCAAAACTTTTTTCAGCCAGTTGGCTAGTAAGAATTTTTACAATTTCCACATTGAAGTTTTAGTTTAGTTGGGCTCGTAAGAATCTGACAGTTTAGGTTTGAATCACTCCAGACAGAGACTTCAACCGAGCTCGAACTCAGCATTCTATGCCCTGCATAGAAAGTTAACTATTTGTTCTCCATGGCAGTTCAAAGGTTGGGAATCATTGCAATTGTCAGAATACAGCAAGACTCCATTAGAAAAAACATAATTACTAAGGTGAGTAATTTTTTCTTTCTGTCTCTTCTCTGTCTGGTTGCGCAACCAAATTTTTCTGTGAGACTTCGGACTTGATCAACCTGACAGGCTCGCAATTCTTTGCCTCTCACTGTTTCTCAGTTTTCTCTTGCTGTCTGTTTTTCTCCCTTGCATATGTAGATCTGATGATATAAAAATACTTGCAAATCATTGTATGGAAATGTAACCGATATTAGGATCCCTTGTGTTTGGGAAATATATAGTATTATTGTTGAAATGTATATAATTATAATTTGAGATAACTGCAAAAAGCTAGAGGTTACCAGAGTTCAAGTTTTAAGCCTTTTGCAAAAGCTGTGCAAAAGGGGGCCTCAACTCAAGAAGCACACTGTATTCTAGCAGCTCCTGCCACTGGGAGTTGGGTTTAAAGGCTGGGACAGAGGAGCTTAGGGAGTTGTACACTTTCTCTGTAAGTTTATTGTGTAGTACTGCACCTAGTAACAGGGGTACCTGTTTACTGTGGGACTGTATCTAGGATTAGTGGGTGACCTGATTAGTGGGCGGGGGTGTATCTTGGACTAGTGGGGAACCTGGTGGTTCACCCAAGGAAACCTACTTGGAGGGGGGATAGGACCACACATCATTAGGGCCAGCATCTTTGGGAGGGTGGTGGGGTGCACAGGGTGTGGGGCGGCCATGATACTGTACTGGGCTTGGAAGTCCGGTGCTTGCCCAGTGTGCTACCAGCTGGCACAGCTTAGGGAGGAGGTTGAGGGGATTAGGAGACAGCTGGAGGGAGAGAAGAGGGGAAGGGAGGTATGGTTGGGTAATAGGGCAGGGGCTCTCCCATGGGGTTGCACAAAACACTGGGGCGGGGGCATAGGGAAAAGAGTGCAGGAGAGTACTCTGGGGTTGTATAGGGACCCTGACAGAAGGGGCCCAAAAGAAGGACACTACCAAGGAAGCAGGCAGGTATCTGGGGACCCTCACAGAGGGGGCCCAAAGGGAGGACATTCTCAGGGAAGTAGGCAGATGGCTGAGGCTGGACAGAAGGAAGCAATGGGAGAGGTGGATTGGACCTTAAGCTCAGTAACCACTTCAATTCTCTTCTTCTGCTTGAGGATGAGGGGGTGGTGTAGCCATGACAGGGGCAGTTAGAGATGCAAAGGGAGTGGGGGGCAGGAGGCAGGGGCCGGATAGCAGGAAGTACAGGGGGGAACTTGGAACGTGGTAAAATGGGGAGCAGGGATCAGAGCAGGAGGAGGGGGTAGAGGGAGGAAAGCTCAAGGAGAAGGACCAGTTGGGAGGAAAGGGCAAGGAGAGGGACCAGAAGTACAAGGAGGATACAGTAAAGGAGCTGAGGGTTTAGGCCAGGGGAGCACGACAGGCAAGGAGGGGCTGAACGGAGACGGGAAGGAAGGGAGAATGAGCCAGGCAATTATCGCAGATGGGGGACCAGTCATGAGCAGTAACAGGGGTAGCGGGTACAGAAGGATACTCGGGAGGAGGAGGAGACACATAGGATCGGAGGGCAGGGGGTGGCCAGGTTAAATAAGGAGGGGGCAGCAGGTGGCACCCAGATAGGGGGAGAAGCAAGGAGCTGGCTGAGGGGAGGGGCCGGTAGAAAGGATGAGAGACATGGAAGGGGGGAAAATGGAGGAAAAGGGGTGGTCAGAGTGAGCCTGTTGGGTGATTCCATGATCAGGGGTATCAAATGGGATAGGGAGGGAAAATCCTGCCCGGTTAGAACAAAATGCTTCCCTGGAATAACAGTGCACAGGGCCAAGCATGAGGTATATCAGCTGGCAAAGGATTGTGGAGGTTTCCTGGACATACTGGTCCACCTGGGTACCAATGCCATTGAGGGAAATAGCGAGCTAGAGATACAGGCAAGGTTCAGGGAGCTTGCCAGGGTCTGTCATGACACAGGATGCACGATTTCCTTCTCAGAAATCCTGCCAGTGCCAAGGGCTAGTGGGGAGCACAAGAGGAAGATTAGGGAGATAAACCAGTGGCTCAGGAAGTGGTGTGGGGCCAGAGGGTATGGGTTGATGGGGATTTGGGGGGGAGACCTGGGAGGATAAGAGGCTATATGTTAGAGATAGGCTCCATCTCAGTTTGGAAGGAGGAAATCCTTAAACTGAAAATAGAGGGGTTTGTTGGTGAAAGGTGGGGTTTAAACTTGTGAAGGGGGGAGGGATGGGAGGAAAGGCTGTCAAGGGGGGTCCGATAAAGGAGGGAATCTGTCTTCACTTCCCTTGGGAGCTGGAGGAATGCGGGAAAAGGCCGACTGGTAAGGTGCTGATCCGGGGAAGAGGAATCCCCTTGGGAACGCGAGCAGGAGAAATAGAAGTATATGGAAAGGGTGGAAGGTAGCCCTGCTAAATGCCAGGAGCTTGGGCAATAAAATGCCTGAGCTCCAAGCGATGCTAACTGAGGGAGAGGTGGATGTGGCAGCGGTCACTGAGACCTGGGCCACCACAGGGTACGACTGGGACCCGAACCTGGAGGATTACACCATGTTCAGGAAGGACAGGGGGGAGGGAAGGGGAGGAGGGGTAGCAATAATACTCAGAAACTGCATTAGCATAGAGGGAGTGGAGGAGGCGGAGGGAACTGGGGAGGCGATTTGGGTCACCTTGATAACAAGGGGGGCAAGAGAGTAAAAATATGAGTGGTGTATAGACTGCCCATGCTGGCAGAGGATCTGGAGGAGAGTCTGGTGACAGATGTGGGGAGACACTGCAGTTTGGGCAGAGGAACGGTGGTGGTGTTTGGGGACTTAAACATGCCAGGAACGGATTGGGAGACTATGACATCCTGGGTGGCCAGGGAACAGAGGTTGTTGGATGTCTTTCAGGACGTGATCCTAACTCAGCAGGTGGGGGAACTGACCAGGGAGGCACAGATACTAGATGTGGTCCTGGCAGACAGTGACCAGACTGGGGGCCTGGATTTGAGGGACCCATTAGCAGGGAGTGACCATGCCACAGTCTGGTTCTGCCTGGACCTAGGAGGGGTAGAAGGCTGCACAATGACGGAGGTAACTGACTTCAGGGTGGTGGATTTCAAGGAAATGGGAAGGATCCTTAAGAAGCCTTCGGATGGGATTGGGCCAGACATGGACACTGACAGTAGGTGGGAAGTCATCAGGAGGGGTCTGCAGGATGCTATCAGCACCTGTACAAGAGTAAGATGAAAATGAGGTAGGGCCCGTAAACCCTGCTGGTGGATCAGAGAGGTTCAGGAGATGGTGAGGGGAAAGAAGGCAGCTTATAGGCATTTCAAGAGCTCAAGGAGTGAAAGGGATTGAGGGGAGTATGAGCTGATGGCCAGAAGGGCCACTAGGGTAGTGAGGGTGTCTAAGGCAAGGAAAGAGCAGAACCTGGCCAGGGAAATTAGGAGAGGGAACAAAGGGTTCTTTAGATACACTGGGGAAAAGCGGTGGGTGAAGGGGCAGGTTGGCAGGATTAAAACAGGGGAGGGATGGGCACAAGACCAGGGGGGAGCAGGCTGAGGTACTAAATGAGTAATTTGCCTCAGTTTTCACGAAGGAAAATGGGGGCTGCATCATACATGGAGGAGATGGTGAAACTGAGGGGGCCTTACGATCGACAGGTCTGGGGAGAGGGAGGCCATCACTGGCAGGAGGGGGAAGGCAAAGCAGGGGGACGAGGTAGTGGAGGTGGAAATCATGGCAGAAAGAGTGAGGGAAGCCCTCAGGTCCCTTAAGACAGAGAAAGCACCGGGGCCAGATAAATTACATCCCAGTGTGCTGAAGGAACTGGCGGATGTCCTGGCGAAACCCCTGGCGGAGCTTTTCAGCATCTCTCTGAGGACAGGGTGGGTGCCCCAGGACTGGAAGGTGGCACATATAGTCCCTATCCACAAGGGGGGATCAAGGGAGGTGGCAGGGAACTACAGGCCCTTCAGCATGACATCGGTGGTGGGCAAGGTGATGGAGGGCATTGTCAAGGAGAGGCTGGGAGGGACCTGGAAAAGTCGGGGTGCCTGGATGATAGGCAGCATGGATTCGTCCCAGGGAAATCGTGTCAGACAAACCTTGTGGAGTTCTATGACTGGGTGACAAGTGCCTTGAACCTGGGTAGACCAGTGGACGTCCTCTTTCTTGACTTCAGCAAGGCGTTTGACTCTGTTCCTCATGGGGGCCTGTTGGATAAGCTGGGAGAAATGGGGTTGGGGAGCCAGATGATCAGATGGATAGGAAATTGGCTCCAGAACTGGACCCAGAGGGTGGTTGGTGGGATAGTCTCATCCCCAAGGTTCATTAATCATTAGTGGGGTCCCTCAGGCATCAATCCTTGGGCCCCTCCTGTTCAACACCTACATCTCTGACATAAGGAAGGGTATCAGGAGTGAGATGAGTCTATTTGTGGATGACTCAAAACTGAGGGTGGTGGTGGATGGGTAGGAGGGGAGGGTGGCCCTACAGGGGGACCTGGAGGCTCTGGAAAGGTGGTCTAGAAAGTGGAAGCTGAGGTTCAATGCAGGGAAATGCAAGGTAGTGCACCTGGGAGCCATAAACCCGGGCCAAGTGTACTCCCTGTGGGGGGGGATGCTACAAGTCTCAATGGCTGAGAGGGACCTGGGGGTGGTGGTGGATGTCAAGATGAACAACTCTGAGACTTGTAGGAGGGCAGTGGCCAAGGCCAACAGGATGTTGGGATGCATTGCTAGGGGTATCACCTCCAGAAGGAGGGAAGTGATACTCCCTCTGTATAACTGCTTGATGAGGCCGCACCTCGAGTACTGCATGCAGTTTTGGAGGCCACACTTAAAGAGGGACATTGAACTCCTGGAGAGGGTCCAGAGGAGGGCAACCAAAATGATCTGGGGCTTGGGGGATAGGACCTATGGGGAGAGGCTCGAAGAGCTAAATATGTACACATTGGAAGAGAGAAGGGACCAGGGAACATGATAGAGGTCTTCAGGTACATGAAGGGGGTAATTAGGGGAGGAGCAGTCAGGGTGCTCCGAAGGAAGGAGGAGGGGCAACTAGAGGGCATGGGTGGAAGCTGGAGGGGGGAGATTCAGGGGAAAAGGAGGAGATGCTACTTCACTGAGAGGGTGGTGGAGCCATGGAATGCGCTGCCCAGGGGGGCTGGTGGAGGCAGAGACGGTGGAGGGGTTCAGGAGGGGGTGGGACAGGTACAGGGGAAGGATTCTGGAAGCAAAGTCCTGTGCAGTGAGAGTATCCTGGACTGAGAGGGGAGAAACCAGAGAGGGCGAGGGGGGCAGCAAGATCAGCTCCCAGGGTGGGGGCTGACCAAACGAGCAGACACGAAAGCCCGTTAGGCCTATTCTGCTGGCATTTTAGTACGTTAGTATTTACAAAAACAAGATGCTTGCTAAGGATGGGGGTTGAAAGGACTTATAAGAGCTAAGCTGCAACTGCAAGAAAGATTAGAAGAAAAAGGGATGCAGAGACTGAAAGAAAAAAACTTTCATTTCTCCTCTGTACATAGTTATTATGAACAAGTTTATTTTATTTATGTTACTGCTACTGTAAATAAATATTTTTGGTGAATTCTATGACTGCTCCTGGTTTTCCCTATGCTTCCTGACCTGTGCCTCGACAACACCCCGTCTCCGTTCTTCCCCTTCCAGGTCTGCCCTGACTGGGCGTGCTGCCTTCTGTAGTGGCCGTGGCTTGAATCACCTGCCAGCCACGCCACCTCCTTCCACCCACCCTGGACCCTCCTCTGCTCAGTAAGATTGCTGGCTCGACCGGGAGTGTACCTTGGGCCTCCAATTGGCCGCTGCCTGGCCCTGCTCTTGCTCCATTGGTCTGTGCCTCACAGCATTAGACCTGATTGGACCCTGTTCTCTACTATGACTTCGAGAGCTTTTGGCTAGATGAAGTCATAGTTTTGCGAGTGAGCTGCTTCTTCTTTTGAATATTTAAACTGGGGCACTGTATTACTTTGTGTTTACTGAGAGTCATTTATTCAGGGGACTACTAGTTGGGCAATATATTTATGGGAGACTACTGTGTAAAATTAATGTATTTGTGGGCAATGTATTTTTCAGTGAAATTACTGTGTATAAGTCTGTGTGATGCTATTCCTAGGGGCTATTGCACCTAAGAGGGCTGTGAGCTGTGTTTTGCTTACAGTATGTTGTACTTTTCCCTTGCTCCCTTTCCCCTGAGTTGAACTCCTTGGCCTTGAATTATTTTCTTCCCTCACTATTAAGTATTTTTCTCTCTCCACCCTCTCTTTTTCCCCCAGCCAAACTCCTGGCCCTTAGAATTAATCCCTACCTATCCTGCTTCTCTACTCCCCTCCCCCACTCCCCACCGGCAGTTGATATTTAAATTTTTCAGCTTATCTTCTGCTTCTGGGGTGACTGAGCTAACCGCTGTCTGTCTGATGCCTCCCCCCTCACCTACACCTCTTTCTTTTGTCTCTATCCCTCCCCATGCCCCCCAATTTAGCCCTCTGCCTGTGTTTTGTGCTCCTAAATCCTTTATCTACCTAACCCCCATCTCTGTTCTTCCCCTTCCAGGTCTGCCCTGACTGGGTACTCTGCCTTCTGGGGCGGCCGAGGCTTGAACTGCCTACTGGCCGCGCCGCCTCCTTCTGCCCGCCCTGAAGCCTCCTCTGCTCTGTAAGATTGCTGGATCAACTGGGAGTGTATCTTGGGCCTCCAATTGGCCACTGCCAGACCCTGCTCCTGCTTCATTGGTCCGTGCCTCACAGCATTAGACCTTATTGGACCCTGCTTTCTACTATGACTTCGGGAGCTCTTGGCTAGATGAAGTTGTAGTTTTGCAAGCGAGCCTCTTCTTCTTTTGAATATTTAAATCTGGGCACTGTATTACTTTGTGGTTACTGAAAGTAATTTATTCAGGGGACTACTAGGTGGACAATGTATTTATGGGAGACTGCTGTGTAAAATTAATGTACAGTACTTGTGGGCAATGTATTTTTCAGTGAATTTACTGTGTAAAAGTCTGTGTGATGCTATTCCTAGGGGCTGTTGCATCCAAGAGGGCTGTGAGCTGTGTTTTGCTTGTGTTATACTTTTGCCTTGGTCTCTTTCCCCTGAGCTGAACTCCTTGGCCTTGAATTATTTTCTTCCCTTACTATTAATTATTTTTCTCTCCACCCTCTCTCTTTCCCCTGATGAACTCCTGGCCCTTAGAACTAATCCCTACCTATCCTGCTTCTATACCCTACCCCCCCTACCCCGCTCCCCATTGGCAGTTGATATTTAAATTTTTCAGTTTATCTTTTGCTTCTGGGGCACCTGAGCTAACTGCTGTCTGGCTGACCCCCCAAATATGCCTCTTTCTTTTATCTCTCGACCCCTCCTCACGCCCCTCAATTTAGCCCTCTGCCTGTGTTTTAAGCTTCCAAATCCTTTATCTACCTAACTCCCATCTCTGTTCTTCCCCTTCCAGGTCTGCCCTGGCTGGGCGCTCCACCTTCTGTAGCGGCGGCGGCTTGAATTGCCTACTGGCCTCGCCGCCTCTTTCTGCCTTGAAGCCTCCTCTGCTCAGTAAGATTGCTGGCTCAACCAGGAGTGTACTTTTGGTCTCCGATTGGCTGCCGCCTGGCCCTGCTTCTGCTGCATTTGTCCGTGCCTCATGGCATTAGACCTGATTGGACCCTGCTCTCTACTATGACTTAAGGAGCTCTTGGCTAGGATAAGTCACAGTTTTGCGAGCAAGCAGCTTCTTCTTTTGAATATTTTCTCCTGCCCACCCAACCCTACCCCCACCCCAGTCTTAATTAAATACAGTTTAGCTCTCCCTTATCCCTCTAAATGCACATTATTGGATGCAAGTACTAGCATCCCATTGGCTTCTGTTTGATTTCAATTTTACCTATACCTCTTGTTTCTATGGTATTTCTGAGGTGCCTACTATTGTCCAGTGTTTCTGGAATGAGTGACTTACCCTTTACTAGCAGTCCTTTCTCCAAAGTTTATCCCTTCTCCATAGTTTATCAATTGTTATTTACTAACCGTCCCTTCTCTAGATTGTATCATTTGATTATTCTTCCTTGCCCTTAGTCTCACCTGTGCATACTCATGTCCTGTGCTTCTGGAATAGGAAGATCTTACTTGCTAGCACTCCCTTCTCCCTAATTTGATAACTGTAAGCTTCCTCAGCACTTCTTTAGCCCTGCGGGCTTGTGTTATCTGCCTCCTCTGTTCCTTGTGGGCTCATGATATCTGCCCGCATCAGTCCTGCTATTATGGGTTGCATTTGCTGGCTAGTCTTACTGACCTGCCTCTCCATCCTTTGCTTTGCTGACCAGTTTATTGCTATTTTCTTACGGTATCCCCCCTCGGGACAGTTACTCTCCCCTCCATGCCACACCTGGCTAGAATAGTCATGTGTACTCTTACGTGTACTGTGTATACCCAGGTCTGGGGCTGCAATCATGGGGTTTTGGCTACGGAAACGCTTACATGTTTCTACTGCTCCCAGTATCCGTAGACTGATACCTTGTGCCTCATTATCAGTCCGTCTATCTGTTATCCTCCTATTGGCACATGCAGGAGATATTGAGCTCAATCCTGGGCCTACTAGCCCTACCCTGTCTCATAACTCCATCACTGCTTCCCAACCTCCCCCCCAAAGGTCACATGAATACCACTACTGCTACCCAGCACCTTCCAATAGGCCTAAAAATAGCCCACATGAATATCCGCAGCCTTTGCCCCAAAATGGCTGAATTGGAAGCCTGGGTAATTCAGAACACCCCCCAACATTCTTTGCATCACTGAGTCATGGCTTAAGCCATCCTTAAACAGCATGAAGTGGCATTACCTTGCTTCGACTGTTTTAGGAAAGACAGGTTAGGAAAAAGAGCTGGAGGTATTCTTATGTAATACCCTGTCTGACTTGGATGCCATCGAACTACCTGATCTAGGCACCGGATCCCCAGATGCTGAATCCTTATTCCTATCCTTGATTCTTGGCACAATCAAGAAGTTAATCACTGAGTGTGTCTATTGATCCCCTAACAAGGCTGACACTGGTCTTCTCCCATTCCTTACCTCCCTTGCTAATCTCCCTTGCCATGATTTAGTACGATGTGGTGAATTCAATAATGGTTGGCTCAACCCTGCTGTTGAAAAAGTGCATACTGCAATAGCTGATCTAAACCTAACACAACGTATTCGTGATCCTACATGTCTCAACAACAAGTCTCGAAAACATACCTAGCAGGACTGAGTGGTCACTATCTGCTCTCTCAAAGTCAGAGCAGCGAGAGTGCTTTTGGATTGCATAAGCGATCACTCTCCCACTTTCTGCATGTGGAGGAATAGTTGCCCTAACCTCCCTCCTAAAATCACCCTTGTTCGTGAAATGTCCAGGCTAGATATCTGTAACTTCATTAACTCCATCAACAGTACTGACTGGAGCCCCATTAAGACTCTCCCGGATGTCAATCAAGCCCTGGATTGTTTTGTTTCTACCTTCACTCGGACTGTCGGTAGCCATGCCCGACTAAGAAAATACAGATCCAAGGGTATCAAGCCCCCAGAGCTCAATAAGTATGTCCTCTCATGACCGGGCCTGGCGATCCTACAAAAAAAATGGGTTGCCCCACAATTGGCAAATATATGGACAACTCCGAAACAAATGCAAAAACTCCCTTCATAAAGCCACATGCCACCATTTCAAATCACTAACATAGAAACATAGAAACATAGACTTTGACGGCAGATAAGGACCGCTAGGCCCATCTGGTCTGCCCATTTCCCTACCTACAGGATAGGCCGCAGATCCTAGTTAACCAACAGCCTTTATCTTCCTGCCCCCCCACAAGAATTGCCTTATGTCTGTCCCATGCATTCTTGAATTCTCCCACAGTTTTAGACCCCATAACTTCCTCAGGAAGGCTGTTCCATGCATCCACTACCCTCTCTGTGAAATAATACTTCTCACATTGCCCCTGAACCGCCTCTCCTTCTATCTTTAAATTGTGTCCCTTGTTCTTGCAAGTCTCTTTTTCTGAAAGATGCTACCCTCTTGGACTTTGTTGATTCCCTTGAGGAACTTGAAAGTTTCTATCATGTCCCCCCTCTCCCTTCTTTCCTCAAGGGTATACATATTAAGCTCCTTTATTCTCTCCTCATACGGCTTCTCTTGCAGACCCTGCACCATTTTAGTTGCCCTCCTCTGGTCTGCCTCTATCCTGTCTATGTCCTTGCGGAGATGGGGTCTCCAGAACTGGACACAGTATTCCAGATGGGGTCTCACCAACTGTCTGTACAGAGGGATAACAACTTCCTGTTTTCTGCTGCTGATGCCTCTCCCTATACATCCCAGTATACCCCCTGCCCTCCCTACTGCCTTCTCACATTGCTTGCTAACCTTAAGGTCATCTGATATGATTATCCCCAGGTCCCTTTCCTGTTTTGTTGTTGTTACTACCTCCCCACCCATTGTGTATTCTTCCCCTGGGTTCTTGTTTCCCAGGTGCATTATTTTGCACTTTTTTGCATTGAATCCTAGCTGCCATACGTCTGACCATTCCTCCAACCTTGCCAAGTCCCTTTTCATCCTTTCCACGCCTCCTTGTGTATCAACCCTGTTGCAGATCTTTGTGTCATCTGCAAAAAGGCATACTTTTCCTTCCAGTCCCTCTGCAATGTCACTGATGAAGACATTAAAAGGACTGGACCCAATACTGAACCCTGCAGTACCCCACTTAGTAACCTCCCTTCTTCAGAGTGGACTCCATTTACTATTACCTTTGTGTCCTGTTGTCCAGCCAATGTTTTACCTAGGCTACCACCCTGGGACCCACTCCCAGGCTGGTTAATTTGACTATCAATCTTTGTGGGACTGTGTCAAATGCCTGCTAAAGTCTAGGTAGGCCATGTCCACAGCCCCTCCCTGGTCTACTACTTTGGTCACCCAGTCAAAGAAATCTATTAGATCTGTCTGACATGACCTTCCCGGCCAGAACCCATGCTGCCTTGGATCCTGTGCTCCACTGACCTCTAGGTACTCAACTATTCTTTCCTTCAGAAGTGACTCCATCACTTTCCCTACCACAGAGGTCAGACTGACAGGTCTGTAGTTTCCTGCCTCTGTCTTGGTCCCACTTTTGTGAAGGGAATCACATCCGCTTCCTCCAGTCCTCGGTACCACACCATCCTCCCATGATTTATTAAAAGAGTAGCCAGTGGTTTCACTAGTTCCTTCCTTAATTCTTTTAGAATTCTGGGGTGAATTCCATCAGGACCCATTGCTTTGTCCACCTTCAGTTTTAGGAGTTCTTGCAGAACCCTTTCTTCTGTGAAAGGACTGGGATCGACCCCTATCAAGAGTGCTTCTGTTAATTGGATTAGGCACTTCCACCTCCTCTTGTGAATACTGAGCTGAAATATTCGTTCAGAATTCCTGCTTTTTACTGTCCCCTCTGCCCACCCACCGCTCATTCTATTCAGCCTCACTATCCCTCCCTTTGTCTTTCTCACGTGATGTACCTATAAAAGGTTTTATCCCCCTTCTTAACTGAGTTGGCTATCTTTTCCTCAGTTTGGGCCTTTGCTATTCTGACTTCCCCCCTGCTTCTTTCTGCCTTAACTGGTACAGCTCTCTGTCCTGCCTTCTGTGTTTCCTTATACTCCGAATGCTATCTTTTCTTCCTGACTTTCACAGCCACCTCTCTTGGAGAACCATAGTGGCTTTTTCTTTCATTTTGATTTGTTTATTTGTTCACACAAAGGCTTGTTGCGTCTGTGATGGCAGTTTTGATAATTCCCATTGTTGCTCCACACCTCCTTCTAGCCTGTTTGCTAGTGCTTTTCTGAGGCACTCTCCATCTTCAAAGTCAGCCCTCCTCAAAGTCCAGCACTCACTTTTGTATGGCTTGACTTCAGAAGTTGAGTTTAACGTGAACCACACTGCTTGATGGTCACTTGTCCCCAGATGGCAACCTACTTCTAGATCTGAGATCCTCTCACTGCCCCCGCTTGAGAGCACGAGGTCTAAGATTGCTCCTCACGAGTGGGTTCCAAACTAGCTTGTCTAATGCCTGCCACCTGTAGGGTGTCAAGAATGGCCCTGCTCTTGGATGTGGCTGCAGCAAATGTGCTCCAGTTAACATCTGGCATATTCAGGTCTCCCATCAACAGTATCTCCCTTTCTCTGCCATTCTAAGAATGCCTTCCATCATATCCTTGTCCATTCCTTCTCCTGACATGGGGTCTGTACACAACCCTGTGCGGATTGTGGTGCCCTTTCCAGTCTCCAAGGTGACCCACAGTGCTTCCTCTCCTCCTGTTTACTCTTTTGTTCAGTTGTTTTATCCCTTCCTTTACATAGAGAGCTACTCCTCCCCTCTTCTCCCTGCCTGTCTCTCCTGTAGGTTATGTACCCTGGTATGTTAACATCCCAGTCATGGTTCTTGTGTACCATGTTTCTGTGACTGCTACGATATCCAGGCATCCTCTTCCATTAAGGCCACCAGCTCAGGGAGCTTGTTGCCCAGACTACGGGCATTCGCACTCATTACCCTCCATTTCCATGGCCTTACCCCCTTTGCCCCATCCCTGTCCTTCTTGCCTTTGTCACTTTCTCCATTTACCCTGCCCTTCTCCCAATCAACACCTCCATGTTGGTGTTTGCCACACTTACTACCGTGATTGTTTGGGGGCTAGGATTTTCCTGCTCTTTCCAGTGCCTCCCTTGGCTAGTTTAAAAGCTTGCCAATGAAGCATTTAAACCTATCACCTAGGATCCTGGTTCCTCCTGGACAGATGCAGCCCATCATGCCAGTATAGGCTTGCATCACTCCAGGTGGACCCCAGTCCCCAATGAAGCCAAATCCTGAGCTCCACACCAGTTTTTCAACCACTGATTGAATCCCATGGTATGGAACACCCTAGCCTCTCCTATGCCATAGATGGGTAGCACCTCCGAGAAGGTTACTGCGTGCTACTTGACTAAGGCCCTCCCAATTCCACAAACTCTTCCTGCACTTCTCTAATCCTTTCTTAGCCAGGTCATTTGTCCCTAGGTGGACAATGACATCCAGCTCCCTCCCCTGTACAGCTGCTCCGGCAATCCTGAGGATTCGCTCCCTGTCCCTCCAAGCCATGGCGCCAGGCAGGCACCTTACCTCCCTCTCCCCTTCCTTGCCCAGTTCTACCATCCTAACAATGGAGTCCCACACCAGGAGTTGTTTCCTTCACCTGCAGGGTCCCCTGCCACCCTCCTATGGGTCTCTTTTGTGGAGGTTCCCAGCATCCTCCTTGGTCTCCACTGTAGGTGCCTCCATAGAGGAACCACACTTTGCCAGAATGGCATAGGAATTGTGGAGAGGTACAACTGGAGGGATGTGCCTCCGCTCCACCACCCCTCACCCTCCCTGAGCCCACTGTGGTCCAACCGCCTCTTTCTTGGCAACCTCTGAGGCAACGGCAGTGGCACTGGTGGTCCCTGGATGGAAGAGGAGGTCCCACAAATCCTGGCCAACTCAGCCTGGAGATGAGCAACCTCCTCCTCAGCCCAGAGAGGTGCCTGCAGATGGGACAACACCGCATCCTCCAGAATATCTCCTGGAAGACTGCTGCTCACAGCCACTGCACTGCACCACTCCAATCATGTCTTATTTCTGACCCTTAACTGTTTGCAATCCTTACTCTTTCGTCTGTTTTTTCTCTCTCTCCTTACTTTCTGCCTGTGTGCCCTTTAAGCTCCTGATTGTCCTGTTCTGAGACAAGAATATCCTATATTTCTCAGTAGACCACTTGCTTGTTCAGAGGCAGACCTCCAGCAGCTAGAGGGGCCGGAGAGCTACTCTACCCTTCTAGGATGGTGGGTCCTTGGTGGTCTGTGATCACTCACTTCCTGCCCCTAAACAGGAAGTTCCTGTTGTCAGTCAAATCCTGTGCCTATAAAATAGAACTAGCTTTGGGTGGGGCGGTGGAGGGAGGAAGGAGGCAATATAGTCCCAGCAGAGAAGTTCAGTCACACAGCAGTCCTTTCTCCTGGTGTCTTCTGCCAAGCTACTAGCAGAATCTTTCTAAGGCAGTCTTTAAATGTAGCTTCCTCTAGCTAAGCCACCCCCTACTTATCAGATCTTTCTACAAGTAATTTAAACCTCACAGCAGTTAAGTCCTTTCAGTCACCTGAGATTTACACCTAGATGACTTTTCAGTTACCCATTCAGTTCAGTTAACCCAAACACACACTTTTTTTTGTTTTTGTTTTGTATGTTAGTTTTTTACCCTAAATTAAAGGTCCAAATACAAAAGTTCTTCTACTTTAGTCCCAGCAGAGAAGTTCCGTCACACAGCAGTCCTTTCTCTTGGTGTCTTCTGCCAAGCAGAACACCTTTGTAATCCCAAAGAGTTCTGGAGGCAGGTTAATGCCTTAGTGAAAGGGAAGGCTGCTGAACTTCCGAGCTCTATCGCTGCACAGGGAGTCAATCTCACTGACCTCCCATCTATTGCCTCTGGATTTAATTACTTTTTTATGGATCTACACAAATATACCTTGCTATTCCATAATTCTCCTTCTGCCCCTTCGGTCACTTCCCCTGCAGAGGATGTTGGGACTCAGCCTACTTTTCACTTGAAACTGGCCACTCGCAATGAGGTCCAGAGGCTTCTTGCAAACTTGAAGGCTGAGAGCTACCTAGGTCACGACACACTTGAGCCCAAATTTCTCAAGATGGAAGCTCCTGCCCTTGCTCACCCTGTTCGAGACTTATTCAACCGGTCCTTCCTGACTAGCACCATGCCTGACAAATGGAAGGTATATGTAGTTGTGCTGGTGCAAAAAGGGGGACCCAACACTGTTGTCGAGAACTTTAGACCAATCTCCATCCTTTGCCCTTTGGCCAAAATTCAGGAACGCCTTATTTACAATCACCTTTGGGATTATCTGGATCACCATAATCTGCTTTCCCCCTTCCAACATGGTTTCAGAAAGAACCACAGCACCCTCACAGTCTTGCTAAAGGTAACCACAGACATTTACCAAACCATGGACCAAGGTTCTGCCACTGGTGCCATCTTTGTCAACCTTACAAAAGTATTCAACCTGGTGAATCACAGTCTCCTGCTCCAGCAGCGTCAAGATATTGGTCTTGACTCCAGTGCCCTTCACTGGGTCCACAGCTATCTCTCCTGTCATTCTCAAAGGGTTAAGTGGGCTGGCTCTGTCTCGGAACTCAGACCCATAACACATGGGGTCCCATAGGGCTCCATATTGGGCCCATTGCTGTTCTCCCTTTTCATCAATGAGTTACCTAACAACTGTGGAGGAGCTGCTGTGCATCTTTATGCAGATGATGCTATCATGTACCACTCTTCTCCTGATGTCACTTGGATCAACAGGGAACTTGCATATGACTTGCAGACCTTGAGGGTTGGTTCAGGCATAATTAGCTTGTCCTCAATACAAAAAAAGACGAAAAGTATGCTCTTCTCTCATCTACCTTAGGAGACCTTAGGAGGCAGTATAGCGCAGTGGTTTAAGGCTCTGAGCTGCAAACCTGGAGGCCTGGGTTTGAATCCCACAGCCCCCACTTGCATACAGTATGACCCTGAACAAGTCACTTAACTTCATCGTGCTCCCAGGTCGCACTTGTAACAAGCTTCAGCTTAGTGTGTCTCTCCTGGTTAAAAAAAAAACAAACTTCCACCTTCTATCCCCTCGCTGTATTACTTCCCTCAATGGTGACGTTCTGCAGGCAGTCTGTACCTTCAGATATCTGGGTATCACCCTGGATTACTCACTCTCTCTCTAATGCCTATGTCTCCGCCTTAATTAAGACTGTAAATCAGAAACTGGGTCTTCTCTATCGCATGTGTCCTTTCTTCACCTCTACCTCTTGCCTCAAGATCACCTCTTTGTCTCTTCTTCCTCTCCTTAATTATGGTGCTCCCTTATTGCTGTCTACTAATGCATCTACAGTGTCTCTCCTTATGCAGGCATACCATAGGGTGGGAAGGTTTGCCTTCGGGGTCAACACCCGTCACCACCACTGTGACGTCCTCTCTTCGTTGGGTTGGTTGCCTTATGAATCTAAATTGAGGCTTTCCACCTTGAGATTTATTGACAAGCTTGTTCACAAATTTCCCCCCATGCCTTAGTGAGATTCTCCGCCAAAGACAAGCTCCTCGAGCCCTCAGATCAGCCTCCCTCCCTTCCTCCCTCTTCTCCTAAGACCCAATCTGTGGCTAGCTACCACATGTAAGTCCTTTTCCTTTGTGGCGGTAGCCGACTGGAACTCCCTGTCCCCCTCTGTTCTGTCCTGCATCACACTTCCTTTGTTCCAGTCCAATCTACTTGCCTTTCTTTCCACTTCGGCAAAATGCATTTGTTTCTATTGATGCCTGATCACCTCTGAGTTGCAGGTTGAACACCTCTTGGTGCTTCGGATAACCTCATACTCCATTTTCTTTTTTTTTTTTTGATCCCCTAGTCCCTCTCATTCCCCTCTCTCTCTGCCTAAGTTTAAATACCTGCTATCTGACTCCCCCCCACAACCTATCATACCTGTTAGCATTCAGTGTATGCTGATGGTGCCATCACTTGTACATAGTCATGTATTGTATACATACAAATTTGTAAATAATTACTTTCTCTGTTTTATTCCTAGTGTTATGTGACATAGCGTATTTCTCTTTATGTCCTTAGATCTGTTAATTGATACATGTCATCATGTTGCTCCTGTAATCTGTCTCTTCCTAAATTGCTGTAATTGCTTTGTATTTTGTTTTGTTGTCTTTCTCTCAGTGGTCTTACCCAGTTACCAAAATTCAAATAAATAAATACAATTAAGTATATCTTATATAAAACAAATTAATAATTTCAGAAAATCAATCAGTAAATGCTTGTTGGAACAAATACGTCTTCAGGGCCTTTTTAAAGGCTTCCACCAAGGGAGTCTCCTTTAAATAACCAGGCAAGGAGTTCCACAGGGTAGGTGCAGCCACCGAGAACGCCCTGCCCTCAGAATGCTGCAACCTAACCCTGGGAACTCCCAGGAGGCCTCCCCCGGCAGAATGGAATGCCTGGGCTGGCCAGTGGGGTCAAGGACATCTTGCAAATAGACAGGTCCCCTTTCATGCAGGGTCTTACAGGTCAGAAGCCCTATCTTGAAGACAACCCTCCACTGGACCAGCAGCCAATGCAGTTCGCGGAGGACCGGGGTAATATGCTCACACCTTTTCATCCCGTCAACAATCTTGCCACCTCATTCTGCACCAGCAGCAGCCTGCAGAGGTTGCTTCCAGATAACCCTAGATACATGGCATTACAGTAGTCCAACCTGGAAGTGACAAAAGCATATACCAGTGTAATCAGGTCCTCAGGTGGTGTCAGGGCTTGAATTTGGGTGATATTCCTGAGATGATAAAAGCCACTTTTAACCACGGCTGACACCTGAGCATCAAGTGTCAGGCCATCATTTAGGGTCATGCCCAAATTCTTCACCTGTCTAGAAGGAACTAGGAGCACCCCCCCAACACTAGGCTGGGGGGTAACCCCCCCGCCCTGATGACCTGGATCCACAACCAGTACCTCAGTCTTGTCTGGGTTAAGCTTAAGCCAGTTGTGAGTCATCCATGATTGGATTTCCTCGAGGCAGCTGTTAAATACAGAGTCCAAAACCTAGGAATTGGGTGCACAGGACAAATACAGCTGGGTATCATCTGCATAACAGTGAAAACTCAGGTAGTACCACCTGGTAATGTCCCCCAATGGCAGCATGTACACCGTGAACAGTAAGGGCGACAAGACTGAATCCTACAAAACCCTGCAGAGGCTTCAGATTGGATGAGACAAGTCCCATTTTCACCCTTTGCACCCTGTCTGTCAGGTGTGACCTGAACCAGTTGATGACAGTACCGGACAGGCCACACCAGAACTGCAGGCCATTAAGTAGCACCTCGTGGTACATGGTGTCAAATGCTGCAGAGAGGTCCAGGAGGACCAGAATGGTACAGTCTCTCTCCTGTCCCTTGCCATCAGGAGATCATTTAGCACCCTCACCGGGCAGTCTCTGTACTATGCCCTGCATGGAACCCAGACTGGAAAGGCTCATAGGTGGAGGAAGAGGCCAGAGGTCTCTCAGGCTGCATGGCCACCACCATTTCTATGACCTTCCCTAAAAATTGGAGGTTCAAGACCGGCCTGTAGTTGCTGAGGCAGTCCGGGTCCAAAGAGGGCTTCTTAAAAAGGGGTCTAACCAAGGACTCTTTCAGGGCCAATAAGAAAATTCCACTCCTCAGTGAACTCCAGATGAGCTCAGCAACCACAGATCCAATCAGGTCCAAACACCCAACCAAAAGGTGGGTTGGACCTGGGTCCAGATCACACTGTGTAGGCTGCAGCTTTGAGATTATCTCAACCACCTCCCCCACCCCAACCAACTCAAACTCATACCAGATAGGAGGAGTGTTCCAGCACAACTCAGGTTGGCCCCTGCATCCCTTTTGAGAGATACTTGAAGAGACCTCAAGTGATAGAGGACACCTTGTTGGCGAAAAACAGAGCCAGCTCCTCGCACCTAGTGCTAGACCCTGCCCCCCCCATCATGTAGACAGGCAGGATGTAAAAGCCGGTCTACCATGTGGGAGAGATGATCTGGTCTGTTTCTCACCACAGCAATCTCCCTAGACAGAAATTCTGCCTTCTTTCAGGAGATTGCCCCCTGATAGTCGGCATAATGCGACTGCAGGGCCAATTTGTCCTCCACCGAGCCAGATCTCTTCCAGCATCTCTCTAACCTCTGCCCCCTAATCTTTAAACTTCAGAGATCCTCATCATACCAAGGAGGTCTCTGATGAGTAGACAGGATCCGGACAAGAATGGGTGCGATTGAGTCAAAGACCGCACCAACAGCCCCATTATAGACTGCCACTGCCTCCTCCGTCCCAAATGCACAAGCTGCCCCAACACCTGATAGGTCCAGCACTGCCAACAGGTCCACAGAGGAAGCTCCTCTTAACGGGTGGTACCAGACCATCTCCACAGGGGCAGGACCATCTGGGGGGCCCTATAACATGAACCCCACGGTGCTATGATTCAACCAAACAACCGGATCTACACTGAGATGAATAATATCTAGAACAGAGGGAAAAAACAGGTCCAATGTGTGGCCACCTCATTGTGTTAAAGTAAAGTTTATTGTTCAGTTACTTAAACCATTACAACATAAAGAAAACATGAAACATTCTATCATTTCCATAGTCCAAGCATTAAAGTACACTGAAATCCATACATTCAATAATAAGAGGCTAAAATTCCTTCCTCTTACATAAAACCACTTTTAACAAGTAGCTTAATCATAATTTTTTTTCCAATTGTTTAACCAGGTGAGACACACTAAGCTGAAAGCTTGTTTACAGGTGCAACCTGGGAGCACACGGAAGTTAAGTGACTTGCTCAGGGTCACACAGTATGCCAGTAGGGGCTGTGGGATTCAAACTCCAGATTTGCAGCTCAGAGCCTTAAACCACTGCGCTATACTAAATAGTCATAAGCAATCCTGAAAGGACATAATAATATATTACTCACATATTCTAAATATCATGTTTTTATAAGATATCGCTTGGTCTCATATCTATCATTAATTATTTCTATGCATAGTTTAACCTTATATATCTAAAGGCAGCTGTAGTTTCTCATAGGGAACAGGCCTCCCAGGTTATCTCTAAGAGCTACTTGACTCTCTTGGTTGTACCTTCCTCGTTCAAAGGTCCTTCCTTGCTTCAAGCTGGGGTTAGATCCATGTCAGTCACTCCACTCTATTCCAAAAACTATTGTCGGCCATTGAGGCTACTTTGCCCCCTGTATGAACTAAAGGATACCCTCACAAGACTCGAATAAGGTCCACCAGCACTACTGCTAGCTCCATGCCCATACTGGGTCCCAAAGGGGATACCCCGCAGCACACGCTGCCCCATATCGCTCTTATATGGAGCCCAAATCGAGCATCTTGCCAGTTTGTACTATGTGCCATTTATCATGTCAAGGATCTAGATCCATAATTACACATTAGAGTCAGTTTGTCTCATACACTGAACCAAGTATTCAGAAATAGGCCCGAGTTTCTTGGCTTGAATATTACTTTCCTGCTAAACTGCATGGCGACCTCTTACAATAGGAATTTAACAGCCTTCTTTTGCCAAGCCTCTATGGGTCTACCTGATTGACTTACCCTATTTCCACTACAAAGCTTCTCCATTGATAGCTAGCTATTTTCCTCATTACTTTCCATTTACATATTTCAAAAGCAATTTCTTAATTAGTAAATCTTACCCTTCATTTGTTAAAGTAGGCTAAGCTACCATAAAGAGACATAAAAGCAATGTCTTCTAGACAATGTCTGTTTCTTACTTATGCAAATTATAAAAATGTCAGTGTACAAAACATCTAATTATTAATATTCATTTACACGGACATTAATAAAATATAACAAGACATAGTAACACACCAATATCACCAAAAGGAAGAATTTAAACAGTACTTGAAAGAGAATGAACCCCAGAGTCAGCCATCCAGTGTTGATACAGCAGTCGCTAGACAATGTCTTTTACAGGCTTTCTTTTATATTTCTTCAACCTTGACTACGGCCTGGGGTTATTCTCCCGACTCTCATCACATTACTTCTCCCACCTTCAAGAATAGTCAGGACCTAGATCCAATCGTTTAATGGTGGATAGAAACATTGTATGGAGAAGTTTGTTATCCTCCCTCCACCACAAGTTGGCCACGCCACAATTCCAGCGACCGAGCTAAGGCCGCAAATTGCCCCAGGCTGTTATTATTATTTGAGCTTGCTTTACCAGCAATAGAGCCAAAGCTATCTTCTCCATGGAAATTGCCCAGTCTCCTAAGTCATGTGGTCCTTTACTTCATTCAGGAATGGCTTTACACATTCCAAAATGCTGCTCCAGCAGTTTTCAGCAATTTCACCTTTCCTGAACTGATAGGAGCACCTGTTTAAAATAAAACACAAAAGACGCTCCACTGAGTGCAATAACTTAAGGATTCACCAGAAAACAAAAACTCTGGTAACCCAACCCCCTGACAACATTGGCATACCTTTTAAAAGGCTAGATAAACCTATTAGCATTTGAAAAAATGCCGCCAAACTCTGAATCCTCTCCTTTTTGCTCAGGAGCCATCCGAAACCAGCTGCCGCATGGAGTCTTGTGTCCAATCACCCCTCAGTTCAATTTCATAATGTCTACCTTTCTCCGTAATTTGTCAGTCAGGTCACAGTTTACAAATCTTAGTGGCTGAGGTACAAGTCCATTTCCATAACACAGCACCTCTCTCAAGCTTTCCAACAAAGCAAAATTCAGTGTTTCAGCACAGGGCCGCATAACTGTTGCTGTTGTTACCTTTTGTGTCAGGCCCAGGGCCTCCATGCTCCCAAAGAGATTGTTTCCAAATCTTGAGAGCCTGCCATTGACCCAAGAAGTCCTCCAGAATCAACCACCTTGGGGACTCCAACACCAGGCTAGCAACAAGCTCCTTGACCTCCTGCAGAAAGTCCCCATCTGTTCCTGGGTGATGATAGAGCAGGAGAACCCTGAAGCCTGCAACAACACCTCCTCAGGTGACCACACATTCAAAGGACCATGTAGGACCTACAGGTAGCACCGTGAGGTTCAAGCTAGATTTAAAACAAATGGCCACCCATCACCCGCCCCTGCAATCCTCCCTCGGGTTGTGAATCATGGAGTACCTGGCAGGCACTGCCATCTCCAGAATAGGAGTGGCACTTTCATCCAGCCAGGTCTCCATGATGCAAGCCAGGTCAACCGAGGATATCAGGTCCGCCATTATGGCAGTCTTGTTCCTCATTGACCTAGCATTGCATAACACAACCCGAGTAGGATGAGGTGGGGTAACCGGACCAGCCATCTGCCCACACTCTAAGGTGGAGCTCTTGGGTATGGGAACTAAGCATGGCAACCCCCTCTTTAAGTTCCCATTTTGCCCCAGGGCATCTCCTTGACTTCACCACCTGAATCCCAGACACCCTGGCAGCCACTCGAGGGCAACCCCCCCCTGGGTCCCCCCTCCGAGCTATCCCCAAGGCCCTACATCTCTGATAGGCCTCAACCAGCAATGCTAGAAGCTCGAAGGGATGGAGGTCCCAAAGGTCGCCACCTGAGTATGCTGTGCCTTAAGGGCCCTTGTCCCAAGCACTTTTCTTCAACAAAAAAAAATTCCACTAAAACCCAATCTTCAAATTCCCCCCGACCATCCAAAACCCCACATAGTACCCTACAAACTTAAATACAAAACCCTCAACAACTCACCCTCAGCACCATCTCAATTTCACAACCACACAACTTTCACACACACATACACCCCTGAAGACACGCAAACATACAAATAACAATGATAAAGTCCTCAAAAGGGGTCAAAGCACCAATTTGACAGAGTAAAAGTTCTTGGCCTGCTCAGTCCAAGTCCCAAATATATGAATAACTAGTCAATAGTAATCCATATTTGCACCAGAAGCCAGTAAATAGTCCAAAAAATGTAACTCAGTAAATGTTAGGGAGCTCACACCTCCACAGCCGGACAGCTTAGATGCTAAGAGGCTCTCACCCTCTTAGCCCTCACTGTTCTTTTCACTTTACTATAAAACTGAAATATAGTCACTTCAATGGCTAGTGCATGGAAAATGCTTATCCTGGATGGCTGAGAGAGCTGTGACAAAGATGCCAAGTGCTTGGTCAGCGTTGGAGGCATTACAGAGATCGGACCAGTCAAGGGATCTGAGAACATCATGCAGCTTAAGGGGTTACCTCAGCAGAAAGACTCCTGCTGGAGTTGGAGGTCAGAAAACTGCTGCAGTTCAAGGCAGTGGGATGAGTTCTCTCTGCCCAGTGGGACAATGGCCTCTTCTCCAGGAACTTCCTCACCCACAAATAAAATGGAGAGTGGCAACCCATTTTAGACCTAAGATTTCTGAACAAGCACTTAAAAAAGGAAAAGCTAAAGATGGTAACACTGTCCACAGTGATAGAGACTTTCTTTTGATATATAAGTGAGAAAAGGGACAAAGAAGGGACTGTTAGGCTTAAGATAGGGGCAGAGTGGGTGGAGGATAATGGGGGAAAAGCAGAGATACTAAATGAATACTTCTGTTCCATCTTCACCATGGAGAAGGATGGACCAGTGCCTTCAGGGGGGAAAAGAGGAGCGGGGGGGGGGACACAGATGTAGTGATAGAGGAGGACAGAGTGAGGGACAGGCTGCTGGCATTGAAGGTGGACAAATCACCAGGCCTGGACAGAGTACATCCAAGGGTACTAAAGGAACTGACTGAGGAGATGGCAGGGTCACTGGCAGACCTATTTAATAGTTCACTAGAGTCAGGAGTGGTACTGCAGGACTGGAAAACAGCACATTTTGTTTATTTATTCATTTAGTTTTTGTTGACCGGGTAAGTGCACTAGACAAATCCTGCCTATTTTCAGGCAGGGAAGGGGGATACAGATGAATGCCAACGGACCTTGAACCAGATTAAGCTGTTGGTGGTATTTTAGTGAATGAGGGAAATTTGGCCAGGACACCGGGGAAATTCCCCTGCTGTTTGGATGATGGCGCTGTGACTGGTGCTGCTATGGTCAGTCTGCCTGAGACTCCAATGAGGAAGGATGTGCTGCGAGCCGGGGAACAGGCCTCACCCCCGATCTCAGATTTTCCTGAGGCCACTCCTGTTATTGACAAGTTCAGGGACTCTTCTGCTAAGATTTCCCTACCTGGTTCTGGTTTGTCGCGGGAGATTCTGTGTTGGTAAGGTACTGCAGTGACTGTGGGGGAAATCCATGAGCTGATGGCTGCTGAGGAGTGCAGATTCACTGCACAACAGAAGGAACTGGAGCCTTGATTGATGAAATGTGTACAAACCGAGAAAGCGAGGGACGAATCTACTCGTGCCGCTGTTGCGGTTGCACCTATGGATGTGTGTTTTGCTCCAGCGTCTGTGGTCGTTGAGAATTCTGATTCGATATGGATGGGGGACTCTCTAAAGCCGGTCTTGGCCTCACAGGTATCTAATTCTGGGGACGGTTTGTTTTTTTGTACTGTGGAAGGGGGCTCAGAATGTAAATCTTCAGTATGTGAGCAGGCTGCAGCTGCCGATTTAGAGCCTATGTCAGATGGTCAAATGCTTCAGCGACCTTCTGTTTCAAGACCTGATGCTCCTATTGTTATTACTGATGCCCCTGCAGCTTGTTTCCATATTGGTGTTTCCTCTGGGGGATGAAAAAAATACCCTGTTAAGGACCAGCGTTTCCATGGGAAGAAAGGTTGGGTTGGTGGGGAAGGATTTGTGGCCCCTTTGCCGTCTTCTAGTGTTCTGACGACTGGGCAGAATTTTGGTCCCTCTGCTCCTCCTGTGGACTGGGTTTCTCATTCTTTGAAGGCAGCAGGATGGGTTAGAAAAGCGGATGGTTCAGGTTGGGATGCTAATGCTTCTGCCTTGACTGTCTCTCCTGCGATTACTGTGGGTTCAGTGGGGAATCATGACTTAGGCCCTGATGTGTTCCCCTCCCAGATTCAACCAGGGCAGCTTGTGAGAGATTCTGCCTCTTCTATTGATATTGGACATGAGGATATGATGTCTGACATTAGGGTTTTGGAAGGGGACTCTGGTGACCTTTCTGCTCCCCCTGTTTCTCCAGTCCCTCTGAAACCTATTTTATCTTCCTCTGTAGTGGGAGTCCCACCTGTACAGCCTGCACTCCCTGTCTCGGAGGGACCAGATTCTGATACCACAATTCCGAATCCAGTAGTCCCTAAACCGAGTGTATGGCATCCTGGGGGAAGTGCTAAGTTGTTCCCCTTTTCTGTTAGAAATACTTCTGAACCTGCCATGAGAAGGAATGCTGTTCGGTTGCAATTCAGGGGCCTCAGATGCACCTGACAAGTTGTTTGTGGGGAGGGCATTGCTTAAGAACAGCATGAAATTTTATGCCTATGAAATTTATATGCTTATTCGTATGCCTGGGGATACTATATATGATATTAGTTTTAAACATTCGAATGGACTTTAATGGTTTTGGAAACAATATAATCTTCTCAAAAATGGTCCAATATGGCATCCTTTTTTAGCTATCCCCTTGACAAAAACCCATGTCTAAAACCATCACAGTCCTCTTTCGTAGTGAGGGTGTGAATGTGGCAGACATAACATATTGCTTGAAGCAGCACTGTTTGGTTAATGGCTTCCCTGACCCTATTCTTGATGAGGAACACCTGTGGACAGGGGGCTGGAAATATAAAGTTACTCTGAAACAAGAGCACGGGGTAATACAACATCTGCCTAATTGTTTTCTTTTAGGCAGAGACAGGGTAGTGATCTTCTATCCAGGACAACCTAGAGCTTTCTGTAAGTGTGGTGAGCTGGGGCATTTGAGTAATGTTTGCAAAAAGTTGAAGTTTTTGTCTCTGAGGGGAACTGGGGCATACTGGAGCACACTTCAGGCAACCTCAGAAGTGCAATCTGTGTGAGGAAAGGGGTCATAATTTTAGATCCTGTGTTTGGGCTTCTCATAATAGCATGGGCCAATCAGTACGTGCTGAACATGATGTTTATGTTATGACTGCTCAAAAAGAAAAAATGAAAGCCAGTAATCTAATAGACCGGTTAGTGGATGTAGAACAACAGTCTGTTCCACAATCATCACCTGCTCCTACTGTGGTAGTGGGGGATGTACTTGACAGTTGCCTGGTCTCTTTACCGTGTGTTCCAGAATCCTCACAAGCTGTTGTGGATGAGGACCTTCCTTAGGTTTTGGATCACGGCTCGACTGACCAGGGTCTATCTCAGGACTTACAACAGGAAGATCAGGAGACGCCGGCTGTAAAATTAGTCCCGGAGGACCTCACAGTGGTGATGCCCCCGCCTGAGACTAGGGAGGATATTCCATTCCAAAGGGTCACACACTCTAAAGCAGCAACAAAAGGGATTTGTGTAGGAGATGACATACTGGTTCAGAATCCATCTGATGTTCTTATGGATGAGCCTGGTGAGGATGGGGATGCTGAGTCTGATGGTTCATCATTGGCTTCTGCACAATTAGAGCCCTCAGATGGAACTGGGAGGGTTGAGAAGCCAAAACCGAAAAAAAGAAAAAAGGAAATGATGTGACTTTTTGCTTGTTTGTTTCTCTGGCTTATTATGCATTCTTCTACTCTTTTTACTACTGTTAATGTTAATAGTATACTTAATTCCCAGAAGCGTATTGTCACTTTTGCTAGTTTACATAGGAATTCAGGTCAAATTGTTTTTCTCCAAGACACTAGGTTGCATACTATTTCTGACCTGGAACAGGCAAAAAGGGATTGGAGGTGGGGACCATCTTTATGGTCAGTGGGTGAGGTCTTATGTTCTGGTGTGGGTATTTTATTCTCTAATTTACGTCTCCGTATACTGAAAGTATTGGATATCTCTCCTGGTAGGGTCTTATTGGTGGATGTTATTTTTGGTGGACTAGCTTATCGACTGATTAATATCTATGTACCTCAAACAAAGGCAGATAGAATAGCCTTATTTCGGCTGGTTGCACCCTTTCTCTTTACCTCTAAGTTGGTTTTGTGGGGGGGGGGGTTAATTGTGGTTTGTCTTCCCGGGATTGGGATAGGCAGACTACAAAAATGTTTAGTGATACAAATGCATTACGAACAATATTGATGGATGCTGGCTTGAGTGATCTCTATAATGTTCTGGACAAACGGCCTGAACATACTTTCTATAAGGGGAAGTTGTCTACGCATATAGATTTTTGGTTTATTTCCAAAAGATTAGTTTGCACTGATGTTAGAATAGTACCTTTGGAAACCTCTGATCACGTACAGATTCAAGCAGAAGTTGGTTTAGTACATAAAATCACTTTTGGCCGAGGTTATTGGAGATTGAATGCTTCCATTTTACAGCAGAAATTGGTACAGCGGGATTTACGTGACTTATTGCTTATCCATCATAAAGTACAGTTACGTAAGAACTTACCATAACAGTAGATCTTTGAGAGAGGCTCTTGCAGTAGGTAATTACATATAGGACTGATGTCGGCAGGCGGCAGGACCCCACGGAAAAATTTCTAGCTAGCAGTCTCTGGCAAGGGACTGCCCCCATGTTAGGTGACCGGCGTCAGGAGACGTCAGTATAAAGGGGCGGTCCCGCACGCCCACCTTCCAGTTCTTTCCTGCCACAGGCCACAACAGACCAGAAGAGAGAGAAGTGGATATTTCCCTCACTGGAAAAGGAGCTGAAAAAGCTTAGGGGGATGGAGGGCGGAAAGGTATTACCTACTGCAAGAGCCTCTCTCGAAGATCTACTGTTACGGTAAGTTCTTACGTAACTGTACTATCTTACTTCGAGAGGGCTCTTGCAGTAGGTAATTACATATAGGACTGAGTCCCAAGCAGTCTGGAACAAGAAGAAGCACACAGGAGGAGGAAAGATACTCAAAGCAGATCCTCTAGCTGTGAAGGCCTTAAGAAAGGAGACCTTGCAGAACAGCGAGCCCGAAGCCTGCTCTACGGCGAGAGGCAATATCCAAACTGTAATGTTTTGTAAATGTATGGACAGAAGTCCAAGTGGCGGCAGCACAAATGTCTGCTGCTGACACATTCTTGAAACATGCCGCTGAGGCAGCAGCCCCTCTGGTGGAGTGACCTCTTATTTGACCCGGAAGGGTCTTGTTGTGCTTGTCATAACAGAAGGTGATGCAATGAGACAACCATTTAGTCAGGCATTGCTTGGAAACAGCTTTTCCCTCTCTTTTGGGGGCAAAAGAGACAAAAAGTTGATCAGTCTTTCTGAGATCCTTCGTTCTGTTAGTGTAGTATCTCAGAATCTGGTGAACGTCCATAGTGTGAAGTAGATACTCCCCCTGATTGAAGTACTGTGTAAAGAAGGTGCGTAATTCTATGGACTGGTTCAGTATAGATTCCGCTACCACCTTGGGGAGAAACTTAGGATTGGTGCGTAAAGCCACGTGTTCCTTGTGAAAAATCAAGTACGGGATTTTACATATCAGGGCCTGGAGCTCGGAAATCCTTAGAGCAGAGGTAACGGCCACTAGGAAGAGCGTCTTCCATGAAAGGAACTTCATGTCTGCTGAGGCCTCCGGTTCAAAAGGAGGCAAAGTAAGTTTCTCAAGAACGAAGTTCAAGTCCCAAGGAGGGGCGGGAACTCGGATAGGGGGTCTCAAGTGAAGAACCCCTCTGAGGAAAGTCTTAGAGACTTCCAGTTGAGCAAACATCCTATCTGCGAAGGAAATATGGTAGGCCAAAATGGCCACCATGTGTACCTTCAGAGATGAGTGACTAAGACCCAGGTCGAAGAGATGGCGCAGGTACTCCAGCAGTCACCCAGCTGAGCAGGAGAAAGGCTCGAAGCCTTTTGAAGTGGCCCACATTGAGAACCGTTTACACTTCATGGCATAAGTAGACCTAGTGGAGGGTTTCCTAGCCTCCACCAAGATTTCCGCCACCTGGGGAGAAACCCCAAAGCGGGCTTGAGCTATGTCTGCAGGAGCCACGCATGCAGTTGAAGGGACTTGAGACCTGGATGAACCAGGGTCCTCTGATCCTGGGTCAATAAAATTCATGACAGCGGAAGAGGAAGAGGAGGCTCCTCTGAGTCTTGTTGCAGAAGAGAGAACCAAACTTGCCTGGGCTAGAAAGGAGCGATCAGAATCATTTGTGCCCCTTCTGAGCTGAGTTTCTGCAAGACACGCGGGATCAGAGGAATTGGGGGGAAGGCGTAGATGAATCTGTCCCTCCAATCTAGAGACAGAATGTCTCTCCAGAAAATGCCTCGCTCTTGAACGAGCGAGCAGAAGTCGGGAAGCTTTGTGTTTAGAGGTGAAGCGAACAGGTCCACCTGAGGTGTTCTCCAATGTAGGAAGATATCGTCTAGGACCCCCGATCCAGCTCCCACTTGTGAGCTTGAGCAGACGAGCAACTTAGTCTGTCTTTTAAGGAGTTTTTGACCCCCGGAACATGAATTGCCGTGAGGTGAAGGTCGGGTTGTGCTGCCCAATCCCAGACTCTCATTGCTTCCCTGCAAAGAGGGTAGGACCGAGTCCCGCCCTGTTTGTTGATGTACCATACCACACACATATTGTCCGTCTGGATGGCTAGGTGGCCTGGAAGAAGATGCAGGTGGAGGCCTGGGGAGCATAGAGCACTGCCTGAAGCTCGAGCACATTGATGTGCAGTGATTGTTCGAGCTTAGACCAAGAGCCCTGAGTCCGATGTGGACCAAGACGGGCTCCCCAACCTTCGCCCGTGGCATCTGTGGTCAGAGTCTGGAAGGGAGGAGGAAGGAGGAATGGAACTCCCCTAAGAAGGTTCTCTCAAACCATCCACCACTGCAAGTCTCGAATCATGGGAGCGGAGACTAGGACCAATTGGTCCAAGTCGTCTACCAACTGATCCCATTGAGAGCGAAGCGTCCACTGAGAGACCCTCATGTGGAGCCGAGCACGAGGGACCCTCGGTATAGCAGCCGCCATAAGCCCGAGAAGGCAAAGAACTGACCTTGCACTGACCCACCTGCAGCCAGACAACAGGCTTATCTGAGTCTGGAGTGTGGCCACCCTGTCCAGTGGCAGGAAGGCCCTGCCTAGGGTCATGTCCAGTATTGCCCCAATAAACTGAAGCCTCTGGGATGGGATCAAGTGAGACTTGGAATGGTTGATGGTAATACCCAGACAGGCTGGGTGAGGAGAGGCAGTGCAGGGTTCCTCCCTGGATGAGGGCATGCAGAACCAATCATCCAGGTGCGGAAAACTGTACCCCGGCACGCGAGGTAGGCCGCCACCACCACAAGGCATTTGGTAAATACTCGAGGGGCCGAAGAGAGGCCAAATGGAACTGCTTTGAACTGGTAGTGGTCCCCCTGGAAAGCAAAATGGAGATATTTGTGGTGAGATGGGTGGATAGCTATGTGCAGGTAAGCGTCCTGCATATCCAGAGTGCACAGCCACTGGCCTGAGCGGAGGGGCAGAAGGCTCTGCAGTGAGAGCATTCTGAACCTCTTGTACTCCACAAAAATGTTCAGAGAACTGAGATCTAGAATAGGTCTTACATCTCCTGTCTTCTTTGGGACCAGGAAGAAGTGAGAATAGTAACCTGTTCCTTGCAGAGAGAGGGGAACAGGTTCTATCGCCTCTTTCAGCAAAAGTGCTGAAATTTCTTCCTGGACCAGAAGAAGATGTTTCCGAGAGTACAACAACCTTGGGGGAGGGTGACGAGGTGGTTTCTGCAGAAACTTTATTGAGTGTCCTTCTGCAATTAGCTGGAGCACCCATGAATCTGATGTTATCCTCTCTCAGTCCAGAAGGTGGAGGGAAAACCTCCCTCCTACCGGTTCCTCCGGGAAGCCCGGAGGTAGTGGGAGAGAGAAGGAGTCAGGTGGTGTGGGGCAGCGCTGCAGCTGAAGCTCCCACTGCTTTTTTGGGCGGGGGGGCTTGGCAGCTGGGGGGGCCCGACGGTTAGTGGCCCTCTTTCCCTGTGGTCTTGCTTTGGGCTGATTCTGTCTGTGAAAGGGATGGCACTGTGATTGATGGGGATGATACATAGAGTCCACAGACTTTAGTGCTGTCCCCTTCTCCTGCAGGTCGGTGATGATGTCCTTGACATCCACCCCCGAACAGCACTGAACCCCGGAAGGGTGCTTCCTGGATAGCGGACTGCACTTCTGGGACCAACCCTGACACTCGGAGCCAAGTGTGATGCCGTAGACCTATGGCAAAAGCTGAGCTCCTACCAGCAGTGTCCACTGCTTCGTAGGTTGCACGAAGAATGTGCCGACTGGCCGAACGTGCAGAGCGGACAAGGTCAGCCACTTCCTGCTTGACCTGAGAGTCCGGAAGGGAGTCCAATTTCGATTCCACCTCACTAAGAATCGCCTTCTGGTAATCCCCCATGTGGCCGACGTAGTTCAGGGCCCTAATACCTAGAGTGGAAGAAGCAAAAATCTTCTTGCCATACTGGTCCAGAAGGTGGGATTCCTTGTCAGGTGGAGACGAGCTAAGATGTTTGGGTTGAGCTGACCGGCCATGAGCGGTGCTAATCACAACTGAGTCAGCTCGAGGGTGGTAGTCTAAAAAGTCAACACCCTCGGGAGCCTGTTATAGCCTGTTTGACTTCCTGGGAAGTGGGGCTAAGGCCGACGGTTGTTTCCATATGGTGGTAATAACGTCAGCATGAGGCTCGATCCAGGGTGGCACCAAAGTGGGAGCTGTCACGGGCAGATCCAGATGCTCAGCGAGTTTTTTACGCTGGGGGTCTGGCTCCAAGGATTGCCACTTATGTACTTCCTGGATCTTCCATAGCAACTCCGTGAAAGAAGGATCCTCCGGAGGAGACTTCGGAGGAGTCCTTGGCCAGGGCTTGGACAGAGAGCGTGGCTTGTCATCTTGCTCGGAACAACCGTCAGAAGGATCTGAGTTGTCCGAGGAAGAAGAAGATGAGGAAGAGGTAGACTCCCTCTCCCGACGAGGGGGAGGAATGGACCCCTTGGGAATCCCTCGTGGAAGCATGTCCTGCCCCTCTCTGGACTCAGAGGGTTTAGTCCTGGTGTCCGGAGGTGGGGAGGAAGTGTGTTGTCATGGACGTACAGGAACCAGCACTGGCACCATTGTCGGAAGATGACTCTCCACCTCTCTGGTGAGCTGAGCCTTGGTCTCAGCCCACCAGGAGGCCAGAGTCTTCTGCAACTCCACCGGCAGCTGAGGGGGCGGTGGAGGAGGAGGAGGAGGAGGGGGATACGGGTATGGACTATACCCAAAAGGCGCTTATCCATAACCCGACAGCAGGAAGCACGGCATCGGGTATTGAGGAGCTGGGTACTGCGGTGTAAGATATGTTGGTGCCGGGTACTGAGGCACCGGATACTGCGGTTCCGGGTATGGTGGCATCGGATACGACGGGGCCGGGTACCCGGGAGCTGGAGGAGCTGCCGGAGCAGACGGCCCGGCCGGAGGCCCCATGGGCGGTTCTGCAGTGGAAGGCCTTGGGGCCAGGGGCCCGGCATCGGGGCGACATCGGGGGGTGGGATGTCATCTGGCGTCGGCAATACTGGCGTCGGAGCCGGCGGTTGAAGTGCCGGCGTCGGAGCCGGTGTCCAGGGAACCGACGTCAGATTGGTTGGACCAGAAGGTGGACGGTCTGATGGAGCTGGAACAGAAACCTCAGCATTGCCCGGGGATGGGGGAGGAGAAATTCTCGGGGTTGGACTGAAGAGACTCAGGGTCCCCAGAGGGCAGCAAAGGCTGTGGGGAGCTGGGAACGATGGACATGGGGAGGTCCGGCGTCGGCTCATCCGCTGTGTGGATGTCGGATAAACCGACATGTGGCTTAGCAGCGGAGCTGGTATTTGACTTAATGGACCCTTCGCCGGAGGCAGGCCACGATGGAGGGGTGGCCTGGTCGGGTGGAATGGGGGCTGCGCGCCGCCCCGAAGGGTCGGATGACTTACTGACCTTCTCCGTGCAGGCATAGGAGGAGCTGATGTCTGGGTTATTGGAGCCGCTCGCACCAGTAGGCCGCGAAACCACGGCTTTACTGGGAGCGGAGGCCTCCACAAGCCTGGAGGCGCCCGAAGGGCCCAAGCGCAAGCCAGATGGGCAGGCCAACGTCGCCTTAGAAGCCTCTAAAGCGTCCTTTGTGGAGTGGTTCTCTGGGGGGGACGTTACCTGTTTCACGGCGACTCCTGAGGAAGATGCGGTGGGAGAGGAGCCCTTGTCCTGGTGCCTTTCCTTATCCTTTTTCTTGTGATGGCCTTCGGGGAAGTCAACGCCTGCCGAAGCTTTTTCAGTTCTTTCTCCATGGAGCTCATTTTCTTTTTCAAAATGTGGGCTTCCAGGGACTGCTGCCACCTTCTCTGGGTGGCCGTGTTAAAGCTGAGGCAGTGCTGGCACTTCTCCACTGGATCGTCGGTGCCTAGGCAAAAAAGGCACAGGGAATGGCCGTCCTTGTGCGGGAGTTGGGCGCCGCACGAGTTGCACTTGTTTTTGTGCTCGGAGGGTGTAGGGGACGACATACACCGATGGATACCTGAAGAAGACTAGGAAAAAAACCCCGAAAATACTCAGTTAAAATACCGACGAAGGAGCCTGACGAGCTGGGAACTTTTCCGAGAGGTGCTGGCACAAGCTAAAGGCGGGAAAGAACTGGAAGGTGGGCGTGAGGGATTGCCGCTTTATACCGACGTCTCCTGACACCGGTCACCTGACATGGGGCGGTCCCTCGCCAGAGACTGCTAGCTAGAAATCTTTCCGTAGGGTCCTGCCGCCTGCCGACATCAGTCCTATATGTAATTACCTACCGCAAGAGCCCTCTCGAAGTAAGATTGTTCGTTTTTATATGATACTTGGGGTGAATGGTGGGAGGATGCTAAGAAAGATGTCAGAGCCTTTTTGCAAAAAACTTCTAGCTCTTTGGCTACTTCCAAATATTTGGATTACTTGCAATTATGAGCCAAATATCTGAAGCTTTTGACACAGGCCTGGGAGAATGGTGCTGGGTCTCTGGCTCAGCTTCAGATTATTAAAGAACAAATGTGTGCCTATCATACACAGAGGGAAAGTGAGATGGCTAGATGTCAACATTATGTTACACAGGGGAGAAAGGAAGTTGTTAATCCTTATGACATAGAACTGCAGGGAGTGCAGAAATTAACGATGGAAGCTTTGATTGGACAGGATGGGATTTTGCAAACTACGCATTATGGTATTAATAAGGTAGTGTTTGACTATTTATGTTCTACTTATCAGACTGTCACAGATACATGGCAATCTGTGTTGCTAGAATCTGGAACTTTACCAGAGATTCCTTTGAGTGAAGTGGAAGCCTTGATGAGCCCCATTTCTGAAGAGGAGATTGGGTTTGCTGTTGATCATTTATCGGCTTGTACCTCTCCTGGTTTAGATGGTATCCCGAATGAGTTTTATAAGTTTTTTAAGTCAATACTTCTGAAAGACCTTCGGTCGGTGTATCAGGAGATTCTAGATGATGGCTATTTGACTCCAAGTATGCAGGAAGGGGTGATGACTTTTTTATACAAAAAAGGTAATTCATGGCAAATTCAGAACTGGAGATCTCTGAGTTTGTTAAATTCTGATTATAAAATATTTACTAAGATTTTGACATCCTGGTTGGCAAGGGTAGCGACATATGTAATACTGTCACATCAGTCTTGTGTGGTACCTGGGAGGTCAAAATACCAGAATCTGATTTTTGTACGAGAGATTGTTGAACAGGGTTTGAATATGCAATTGGATGGCTATTTGCTATAACTGGATCAGGAAAAAGCTTTTGATGCAGTGCAACATGATCATCTTTGGAATACTTTATTGCAGTATGGAGTTTCCCATTCCTTTGTGGGTATACTCCAGCGTTTATATGCAAACGCGATAATTATTCCATTGTTTAATGGACATTTGGGGACACCTGTTCAACTTCAGAATGGAATCAGGCAGGGATGCCCATTAAGCCCACTTTTATATGCCTTTGCCATTGACTCGATATTGAGACTTATTGAACTTTCTGAGGATATTCGGCCTGTTTGTAATGTTTTTGGTGTACGGTATCCAAAGGTATCTGCTTATGCAGATGATTGTACGATCATAGTGCGTGATTTGGAATCTGGTCGAAGTGTGCTTGATTTATTGACTAATATGCGAGTTATTATGGGAATTAAGATTAATGTTGCTAAATGTCAATTATTGATATCGGGTAATGTGTCCTTTCCTTTACAATTCCCAATTCTGATTGTAAAGAGTGAAATTAAGATTTTAGGGTTATGGTTTGGGTCAAAACAAACTGAACAAATGAACTGGGATCAGGTTTATGATACTGCACATAGGAAAGTTATGTCATGGAAATCTTGGAAAATGACGAGAAAGAAAATAATTTATTTGTTGAAAGCTTATGTTCTGCCTGTTTTTTTGTATGTTTCCCATATTTATCCAGTACCTTTTAATATGCATGCCAAGATGATGGGACTGTTCTTTTTGTTCTTATGAGGTAGTCGGTTGAATCCAGTCAAGCGAGCCCATACTTATAGGGTTAAGAAGGAGGGTAGACTGGATATGTTACAGCCATTGGTTTCTTTGTTTAGTGATTTCTTTTATAGTAATATTCGTCTGCTACTTTTAGGCAAAACTAATTTGGGTATAGTTGGTATGAACCGCTGGGAAGCTCAGTTTTTGGCTGTATGGGGGAGAGGGAAATGGCATGTTTCGAATAAATGTTTGCCTGTCTATATTCAAACCACATTGAAATATGTTAGGATGTGGAAAATTGTGTTACATTGGTTTATAGACTCTGATAGACGGAAGTTTTATAAAACTATTATTGCTCAATGTTATCTAGAAACTCCAGTGTTTACTATTTCGGCTCACTTGGATCAACTTTTAATAGCAAATATTATTGAACCACGAATTCCACACAAAATGCAGGGCATGATTTGGTTGTGTGGACATCAAACATTGAACGTTAAAGGGAATCAGAAACATAAAATGTTGACTGGCAGGCTTTGCCTTGTTGGGATGTGTGTGGATCAAATCGAGACTATGCATCATTTATTTTTTGATTGTTTCTGTATGAAAGACTTTTGGGATTCTTTAGCTGCATTATGGGGGGAAAGCCTATTTGTTCATACGACTTATGATATTTTGGTTTTGGAACAGTTGGAGAGGGGGTAGAATAAATGGAGGAAGAGTATGGTATGGGTGATTTTGGCCTGTTTAAAATGGGTAATTTGGCATGCTAGATGTCTTAGAGTGTTGCAACTAAAAGAAATCACTATGTGGGATATATTATGTCAAGTTCAAATGGAATTAAATAAGATTTATCAGTATGAATGTTGTACTCTGGGGCAGCTTTCTGTCAAGACTTTTGGATGGCTGTGGAGTGGGTGGGATGAAGTATTTCTATTCTTATGTTTTTTTTTTGTTTCTCATATATGGGATGTACTGCCTTTTTCTATTTTCAATTTCATATTTTCGGGGCTATTGGGCACCCTTCTGGTGCTGTATTGGGGTAATAATTTGCTGTTTTGATTATGGATGGGTATTTCTTTTCTTGACACTGTGTTCTTTTTTTATTATGATACCTGTGTTCTGTTTTTTGACTTGTCTTTGCTTCGATTGTCTCTGTTTTTGGTTTTCAATAAAAATTTACCCTACTCTTTTCGATAAGTGCAATGGGATCTTTAACATCCACCTGAACTACCACCAATCCAGGCAGATGGGACCTCGGTTTAATGTCTCATCCAAAAGACGGCACCTCAGAAGTGCAGCACTCCTCTCAGGCTGCACTACAGTGTCAGTACTGGGATATTAACCCAAGTGCCAGATGTGGGAACTGAACCCATAGCACTCTGATCTCCCGGCCTCAGAGGCGAGTGTGCTACCTACTGAGCCACTGACACTGCAACATGTAGTGCCCCTCCATAAAAGCGGTCCCAAAGATGACCCAGGAAATTACAGATCTGTCAGTCTGGCCTCCATTGTGGGCAAGCTCATGGAGACCATACTAAAGGAAAGGTTGGTGGACTATCTAGAGGAGCATGGTCTTCAGGATATGAGGCAGCATGGGTTCATGGGGGAAGATCATATCAAATCTGATTGACTTCTTTGGCTGTGTCACTAAGACAGTAGACAGGGGCCAAGCAGTAGACATCCTCTATCTTGATTTCAGCAAGGCCTTTGACTCTGTGCCCCACAAAAGGTTGATCATGAAGTTGGTGGATCTCAGGGTTGGGGAAAAGATTGCCAGATAGGTGGAAAACTGGCTGAGGGACAGAACTCATAGGGTGGTTGTGGGGGGAGAGTTATCTGGCACTAGAGAGGTAACCAGTGGGGTCCTGCAGGGCTCAGTGCTGGGGTCAGTATTGTTCAGTGCCTTCATCACTGACATTGGAGATGGCATTAAGGGCAAAATGTGCCTATTCACGGATGACACCAAGCTCTGTGGAAGAGTGGACACAGCGGAAGGGATACAGGACCTACAGAAAGATCTGGAAAAACTGGGGAAGTGGTCCAGGATCTGGACAGCTTGGCTTCAATGCCAAGAAATGCAAAGTTATGCATGTGACACTTGGCCAGCTGGTTATGATTATTGTATGATATTGGTATTATAAATACATGGTCTGTGTATGACCATTTCAGTGGGAGAGATTTGGCCTTTAAGTTACAAGGTCAGCAGCTGAAAATCACAGGATGTATTACACTGACCAGGAGATTCCTGTAATTTAGACTTCCTTTTAAGAAATGGCATTTTATCACCTTTTTATGACATGCTCATCCTTTTGAAGTTGAAACAAAATCTAAAGTTTATGACATCAGGAAAGAAAGGGTAGTTTGGCTGTTCCTATCAAGTTTAACTCCTAAATGACAAATGCTGGGATTGCTAAGATCAAAGAAAAATATTTAATTAAAGGAGGTTATATTTAAGAAATGTGTTTTTTTCTTCTGATGTCACATTATTTATCATACCTCCTGGTAGGAAATCATGTTTGTAATTTTATATTCTAAAAGGAGGAGCTAGATGACTCATCAAGTGGGTGTGGAAATAGAGTTGAAAATGTATCAGTGTATCTGAAATGGGGTATATCATCTTGGGCTCTTAAGAAACAGTTCTCTGACATCTAACTTTAAACGCACTTACAGAGGTAATACATTACTTAGAAAAGATCTAAAGGTATTGTGGTAGGAGTTTAATTCTGTAACTTTTCCCATTTTCTTTTGAGATTGTAAGCTCTTGATATTTATTCTGTATTTTATCTTACTTATTTTCATATTTTTAGTAAAATCACATTTTCTTGAAATACTGCCTGTGTCTTCCCAGTTCTTTCTGCATGTGAAGTGCCCATATTTTAAGTCTGACAACTGTTTAAAAGGCTTGATGGTGTTACTAAGTTTTAAAAAGGTAAGAATATACCTAAGGTCTCTTATAGAGTTTTAAGGGTTCATTTTGGATACCTGGTTAGGTTCCTTTAGGCAAAAGATATATTGCATCCCCTCAAAGAGAATATTATCTGAGCCTGTACATTTGTGCACGCTAGCATAAGGTTCACTGTTTGAATCCCCCCAGAACGTGAGGCTAAAGGTGATTCTGACCCAAAAGCAGACAGGAGGGTTACCCTGTCTGTTACCTGTTCACACTATTGTGCTCTGAGGTTGGCACTGTGGAAGCAGAAGGCCTGACCTGCAGAATGTGTTTGTGACAATGCATATTGGAGTCAAGAATCCCAGAACAAAGTACTACCTGGGTGGAGTCTGAGTATCTGCATCAGAGGAGGAGAAGGACCTGGGGGTGGTGATCACTAGTGACCTGAAGCACTCCACGCAGTGCAAGAAAGCAGCAACAAAGGCAAACAAGATGCTGAGATGCATATCTGGGGGATCAGTAGTAGGACAGAAGAGGTTATACTGCCCTTATACAGGTCACTGGTAAGACTGCATCTAGAGTATAGAGTTCAGTACTGGTACCCACACCTCAAAAAAGAACATTAACCTGCTAGAGAAGGTCCAGAGGAGGGCTACAAAGATGATAGCAGGTCAGCAGGATAAGGCATATGAGGAGAGGTTGAGGGCACTGAACATGTACTCCCTGGAAGACAGGAGAGAGGGGGACATGATTGGGACCTTCAAGTATTTGAAAGGAATAAATAAGGTTGATAAGGAGAGTCTCTTTAAGCTGAGTGGCAACCATAACACAAGGGGGCACAGTCTTAAGCTGGAGGGTGGGAGGTTTAGGAGGGAGGTCAGGAAGCATTTCTTCACAGAGAGGGTGGTGGACATTTGGAATGTGCTGCCCGAAGAGGTCATCTCGTTGACGACAGTAGGCAGCTTTAAGAGAGGCTGGGATAGGCATGGGGGGAAAGTAAGGATCATGGGTAGAGACGATGGGAGGAGTGGGAGGGAGGGCAGAGACATTAGCTCAAGCTGTGGACCCTGCAATATGAGCAGACTTGATAGACCAAATGGCCTTCTTCTGCTGGCTTCTTTGTATGTTTGTATGTTCGTATCAAGGATATTGAGGGAGCTCAGAGAGGTGCTGGCTGCACATCTGACAGTCCTGTTCAACCACTTGCTGGAAATGGGGTGGTCCCAGAGGACTGGAGGAGGGCGAATGTAGTCCCACTTCACAAAAGTGGTAGTAAAGAGGAAGCTGGAAATTACAGGCCAGTCAGCCTGATCTTGGCAGTGGGGAAATTAATGGAATCACTACTGAAGGAAAGGATTGTGGAATATCTTGAATCCAGTGGCTTACAAGATCTGATGCAGCATGTATTTACAAGAGGGAGGTCATGTCAAACAAATTTGACAGATTTCTTTGACTGGGTGACCAGGGAAGTAGATGAGGGTGGAGAAGTGGATGTAATCTACCTAGATTTCAGTAAGGACTTCAACATGGTTCCTCACAGGAGACTCGTAAATAAACTGAGCAGCCTAGGGATGAGTATGAGTCTAAAGGTGGTGAACTGAGTAAAAAATTGGTTGGGGGATAGGAGACCGAGGGTTGTGGTAAATGGAGTTCACTCCAAGGAAGGGAGGGTGACGAGTGGGGTGCCATAAGGACCAGTACTGGAACCGGTCCTCTTTAATGTCTTTTTTAGCAACATTGCAGAGGGACTAGAAGGGAAGGTATGTCTTTTTGCAGATGGTACTAAGATCTGTAATAGGGTAGACACTCCGGGGGGTGTGTGGAAAAAATGAAGAAGGATCTGGAAAAACTTGAGGAGTGGTTAAGAGAGTGGCAACTGAATTTCAATGCAAAAAAGAAACAAAGGGTCAGAGTATAAAATTGGGGAGTGGTACTGGCAACCATCAAACAAGAAAGAGACCTAGGGGTAATCATATCTAATGACCTAAAGGTGATCAAATAGTGTAACAAGGCAGTGGAGAGAGTCAGTGGGATGCTGGGGGGCATAGGGAGGGGTATCACCAGTAGAAAGAGGGAGGTGGTAATACTGCTGTATAAATCACTGGTGAGACCTCACCTAGAGTACTGTGTCCATTTCTGGAGACCGTATCTCAGGAGGGACATAGACAAAGTAGAGGTGGTTCAGAGGAGAGCAACTGAAACAGTGAAGGGTCTGCATCAAAAGCCCTATGAGGAGAGACTGAAGGACCTCAATATGTGCACCCTGGAGGAAAGAAGAGAGAGAGACGGGATATGATAGAGACTTTCCAAATACCTCACGGGTATAAATAAGGTTCAAGACGAAAGCTTTTTTCAGAGCAAAAGATATTCAAGGACTACGGGTCATGCTATGAAGCTGGAGGGGGTAGACTCAGTGGAGATGTAAGAAAGCATTTCTTCACAGAAAGTGTGGTGGATACCTGGAACAGCCTCCCAGAGGAGGTGGCAGGGGCAAAAACTGTAATGGGATTCAAGAAGGTGTGGGATAGGTATAACAGAACCTTGTAGTGGGGGGGTTAAGACGGAGATCAAGTAGGAAAAATGAGGCCGGACCAGTGGTGCTGAGGGTTGAGGTACTGGATGCCACACCTTGTGCCACGCCAGCAACCTGAGTTCAGGAACGAGCTCAGGTGCCAGGGGTCAGCAGGGGAGGGAGAGGATTGAGCATCCGACGACTGCTCTCCTCTCCCTGGGGAGGGATCCAGGGCATCTCCACTGCACTGGGGACACCTGGTGGAGACAGGAGGCACAGCATGCAGGGAGTGAAGTAAGGGGAGGATTGTGGCAGATGTTTACGGCTCCACCGTGCAGATGTCATGGCACGTCCACGCTCTAGGGGGAAATAAACAAGAACTCCCCCCCTTCTGGAGGATAGGTGAAAGCTCCTCCCTCCTGTTCCACACTCCTATTGCTGGGCTGTCCACTCTCCTTCCCTCCTGGCAACTCTGCCCAACATTCTATACTTAGATAGAGTGCCCTGGGAGGATAGGGTGGCCCTTCCCTGTGGGGGTGCAGATCTGGGGGGTCTTGCCTGATGGAGTAGGGAGAATAAGTCGCAGAGTCACACCGGGAGGTAGAGAGCAGGTTTGGTGGATGCTGGAGAGAGTTCCTCTGGCTAGGGGTGTATAAATAAAGTTAAAAAAAAAAAGTAAGAAAAATGGGCAGACTGGGTGGACCAAGCGGTCCTTATCTGCTATCAAATTCTGTGTTTCTATAAGGTACATCTGGCAACAATGTCAGCTTATGCTTTGGCTGATAAGGACAGAACAATAGCCTCCTTGACTATTTTCAAGAGGTTCTTTAAGAGTTTGACCCATCTTAACCCTCCTTTCAATGATTCAGTCCCTCCCTGGAACTTGAATCTGTGCATTGCCCAGCTCATGGGTGCTCCCTTCAAGCCTATGGCAACTGCTGCTCTGAAATATGTTGCCTGGAAAACAGTTTTCTTGGTAGCCCTCCTCTCAGCCAGGAGAGTGAGCTAGCTCCAATCCCTGAGCACAGATCCTAACTACATTATCCGTCACAGGGATAAAGTAGTTTTGAGGGCCAACAGAACATTTCTTCCTAAAGTGGTTTCAGAGTTTCACCTCAACCAATCCATCACGCGCCCTGTGTTTTTCACTTAAAATCTACACCAGAGAAGCAGAGACTCCATTCCATGGATGTTAAAAGAGCGTTAAGCTACTATTTGGACCTCCCTAAGGCTATCAGGTCCTCTTGAACTCAGCGGTTTGTTACTTATGGGGATGTAGGCCAAGGCAAGCCAGCATCCAGGAGGACCATTGCTCGCTGGATAGTGGCATGCATGCTGCTATGGCAAAGCTGGCAAACGTCCACCTGAAGGTCTCATGGCCCACTCCACAAGAGGCACTTCTGCCTCAGTGACAGCATCTAGAGGTGTCTTCTTTCAGGAGGTTTGTAAAGCAGCTGCATCGAAAATGGTACACACCTTTACAAAGCACTAAGGGATGTTAGTTTTGGCACTGCTGTCTTGCAGAACTTTTTCCCTAAGTAGGTTCTGTACCCAGCCTTCCACGGTACTGCTATGGAGTCTGCACTTGTCAAGCAATAGTGAGGGATTCCTGGGGTTTGAAGAAAAAAATACTCACTGCAGTAATGCTGTTTCTTCCTAAGGGATCCCTCACTACGCTTGACTTCTCTACCTCCCCTTCTAGAACCTGGAAAAGGTTCTCACAAAAGCCTATTTTTAGTGGAGTAAGGCGTTTCCTGTTGCTTTTGGCTCACAACTGAAAATTTTGTGAGTTTTTTCCTCATTTGTTTTCTTTCTTTTAAAAAAAGTGTTTTTTTTTCAGGTTAAGATTTTTTAGTAGTCACTTAGCTTGATTTGGTGGTCACTGTTGTCCCACTGCTTGAGAAATAAATCTGCCATTAGAGGGCTGGGGAGAGCGTGACCACAGCAGAATTTCAAATTTCATTCTAAGGTTCTCTAATTGGCATAAAATTCTAGGCTCCGAGACAGCTCAATCCAGCGGACTGATTGCACTTCTCAAGCATAGTGAGGGATCCCTTAGGAAGCAACAACATTACTATGGTGAGTAATTTTTTCTTATTGTACTCTGACACCATACCTTCCAGGAATTTTCTAGAGTCCCCAAAATCAAATGTTTATATTTAATGTCCAGTAATTTAGGCTTCTTCCATGTTGTAGCTAAATAAGTCCACAAGGGACAATATACTTCCATGTAAAAAACAAAATGTTCCATTGTTTCAGTCAATCAATTTATTTGTATACCGGTAGGTATGTGAACAAAAATGTCCATTTTCACAAACGTCCAGTGTTGTAAATAACAGATATAGGGTTACAGGTGAGAGGAATACATAATATATACATTGTATTTACAGTGGTAGAAGAACAAGAACAGGTCAAAGGAATACTTAATGGCTGAGATATTCAGACTGTGCCAGGCACTGGTGCAAGTGGGGGCACAGTGCATCTGAGCTGCGCCAGGGCACAGACAGGGAGATATTCAAAGGTGATGCACCATGGCGCATCACCATTGAATATGGCACAGATTGTGCATGGTGCAAGTACAATGCACTGGCACAGCCCCTGGACAAGGTGGACCGGGAATGCTCCAGTGCAACTGTAGTTGCGCTGGGCACAGCACCTGCGATATTCAGAAGTGGGCATGCAAATGGGGCCGTAATATATGCATGGTGCAAACAGGGCCATTTGCATATCATTATGGCCCCATTTGCATGCGTCGTGCAAAGTGGCCCCGCGGAATGCACCTGGCACCCTCTGTAGCCACCTGCAGCAGACTTAAGACCCTGGTGGCTAGTGTATCCCTCCTCCCATATTCCCACTCTGGCGTGCAGCAGTATGTGGACCAACAGGCGACAGCACATACTGTAAACTGTCAGTTGGCAGGCGGTCGGGCAGTATGCAGGTGGGGTGCTGCCACCCGCCGACGACTGGAGGAGGAGCTGGGTGGCTGGGTCTCTGTGGGTGGGATGGGAGGGGTCCACTGGGCCACCAGGTGGGATATCTATGTCAAATGCCTGTGATCAGGCGATACAGGAGGAGAGGAAACCACTGGACCACGGGTAGTTACATAGCAGCAATTGCTGCAGGACCGATGGTAGGAGGAGGGAGAACACTAGAGCACCAGGTTGAGTATCCATTTTGGATGCCTGTGGTCGGATGGGCTGGGAGGGTGGGGGAGGCCACGGTCCACGGGTGTTGTTATGGGTGCAATTGTCCGCTTTTGGGCATAATGGGGGTACCCACTGGACCACTGGGTGGTGGTTATGAGGTACCGCTGCCCTCGATGGGGCATACAGGAGGGTGGGGAGTGCAGTAGACCATCAGGGAGGGTGTAGATGCTTGCGGGCTGTGTTCCTGCAGGGCGGGTGGTCACCCACGGCTGGCGGGTGCTGTGTTGTGCCTTGCAATACAGCATCTTGCCTGTGGGTGGCCTGGCTTTCAGCCTATTTTTTTTGGCTCAACTTTGATCCCCCCATATGTGGCACAACACAGGGTTGTGCCAGCATATGCGCTACACATCCCAGGCTGAATATTGGGATGTGCCGCGCATGCTCACATGGGCACGCCCCTGCATTTTGCTGCATACATTACCATCTTGCTGCGCACTGCATTGGGACTTCGCTGCACCTGGCTGCCTTGTGACTATCGTGCCATGGCACATTGCGGGGTTTGAATTTCTGGGCCAATATATACATATATAGGAATACATAATATATACATTGTATTTACAGTGTAGTGGTAGAGGAACCCAAAAAGGTACATTATGTATATATATAATTTATAGCATTAGTTGTGTGTCGGAGGAGGAAAGTAAGAGGCAGCAGGAGAAAAACAGTGTTAGTGGATTTAGTGGGTGGGCAGGGGAGTGAGCCTATCGGGGCAGCGACAAGTGGACGATGTGAGGAGGAGCTCTTTGAGGGGAGTGTTAAAAGAATTGTGGGATCCACAGGCCTGGGTTTCTGGGGGCAGTTTGTTGTAAAGCCTCGTGCCTCTATAGGTGATTGAGTTCTGGGCAAGGTTAGTCCTGTAGAAAGGGATATCAAAGACCAGACTGGCAGTCCCTCTGATTGATTACCCGGGGGCTATGAGAGGGAAGAAGGAGTTGAAACTGGGTGGGAGAATATTGAGATATCTCCTGTGGAGGAAAGAGAGCATTTTTTGATGAAACATCCCTTCAAGTGTGGGCCAGCCGAGGGAGGAGTAAAGGGTGCAGTGATGAGTTCTCCATGGGAGGCCGGTGATGAACCAGGCTATGCTGTTGTAGGTGACCCTGAGTTTGGTGTAGAGGAGGGATGCTGTGGGAAGGGAGAAAACAACTGAGCCATAATCTAGGAAAGGCAGGAGCAGGGAGTTATCCAAGCGTAATCTGGAAGTGGGGATCAGGTACTTTCTAACCCTATAAAGAAAACTGAGCCTGACATGCACTTTTTTTATGAGCTTACTAATGTGGATGTTGAAGGAGAGGTGTGGGTCAAGGTGGATTCTCAGATATTTGAGCTCAAGGACTTGTTCGATGGGGGTGCCAAAGTTGTCGGAAAGCTTAAGGCTGGAGACAGGATCTTTCCTTGGGCCTGAGATCATGAACTTTGTCTTCTTGGCATTGAGGACCAGGCCATTCCTGGAGAACCAGTAATGCAGCTTCCTAAAATCAGATTGCAGATTCTGGAACATGGTAATGGGGTTGATGTCGCTGCAGTAGACAGCCACATCATCAGCGTAGAGGACAAGTTGGATAGAGTGGCAGATAGAGGGGAGGTTGTTAATAAAGAGTGAGGCAGTATAGCGCAGTGGTCTAAGCCTCTGAGCTGCAAATCTGGTGACATCCAGCAGACCAGACCTGGGTTTGAATCTCACAGCTTCCACTTGCATACTGTGTGACCCTGAGCAAGTCACTTAACCTCCTTGTGCTCCCAGGTCACTCCTGTAAAAAAGCTTTCAGCTTAGTGTGCTATACCTGGTTAAACAACCAAATAAAAAAAAAAAAAAAAAAAGAAAAGCAGGGGGCCTAGGACTGATCCCTGGGGGATACCATACTGAATAAGGCATTTGGAGGAGAGGTGGCCATCAATAGAAGTCTTGTGGGATCTCCCGGAGAGGTAGCTACTGACCCATTTGATGGGAGTGTCCGATAGATGTAGGCCTTTGAGGGTGTTTAGGAGAAGGGTGTGCTCCACAAGGTTGAACGCCTTGGTCAGGTCGACGAAGACAGAGCCTGTATACTGGCCTTTGTCATTAGCTTTGATGATGTCACTGGTGAACCTGACCAGGACTGTTTTGGTGCTATGCCTGGGTCTAAACCCATGCTGGGTGCTCAAGAGGAGGTTATTAGATTCAAGGTAGTTGGTGAGTTGGGTACGCACCACTTTTTCAATAATTTTTGAGAGAGGGGCGAGGAGGGAGATGGGGCGGTAATTACCTACTTCATTTCTGGACCCAGACTTGAATAAAAGCCTGATGATGGCAGTTTTCCAAATGGTGGGGAAGTAGACGGAGCATAGGGAGTGATTTAGCAGGTTAGTGAGCAGCAAGGGCATTGATGGCAAGTTTCAGAATTTTGAAGTCAATATCGTCGGTGCCTTTACTGGGTTTGGGGTTGTTTGTGCAGATGAGCTTAATGGTATCTGAGGGTTTTAGTGCCTTAAAGTAGAAATTGGGGAAGGGCCTATCAGTAAAGTTTGGGCAGGGGTGCTGAGGAGTGGGGAGGTGGGAGGATGAGAGGAGTGAGTGGGTTTGTATCTTTCAAGATCGCCAAAAAAAGTGTTGAAGATGTTAACTACTGTTGCCATGGTTCAGCGTAATGGGGTCTGAATTATTGTTATTGCCAAGTAGTGAGTTCAATGTTCCCCATAGCTGCCAGGGATTTGAGGATTCACTGAGTTGTTTATCATGTAGGAAGTCTATTTTCACTTTTCTAATAGCTGATTTGCATTTGTTTCGCAGTGACCTGTAGAGGGCAAGCTAGGAAGGGTCTCTGTGCTTTTGGTAATGGGCACAGACTTTGTCTCTGGTTCTCATAACTCTGATGATATTGGGGGTGATCCAATCATTAATTTGGCCCTGGTTCTAATTTTCTTAAGGGGGGGCGTGCTTGTCGATGACACTGACAAGAATACTGGAGAATTTTTTGAGTATGAAGTCACCTGACCCCTTGGTGAAAGACCAGTCAGGTAGACCAAGATCATGGTTAATTAGCTCGGTGTTTAGGGTGGACAGTCTCCTGGTGTAGATGAATTTGGGGAGAAGTTTGGGGAGCCTGACCGACCACAGACAGAATATGGCACAATGGTCACTGATACACTCAGGAAGGATACCCGAGTTAGTGATGCGGGAGGGGTGAGTGGTGATGACCCAGTTGATAAGAGTATGCATGCCAGTTTTATAACTGGATCTAGTCGGGGTGGATATAAGCTGGTGGAGACCTAGGTTTGCATTGCAGGCTTTGGTGGTGTTGGCAGAGCTGGAGTCCCAGTTAATGTTAAAATCTCAGAGGAGGATCCACTCTCTATTAAGAGGAAGGGAGTATTTGAGGGCAAGCAGTGACTCCAGGTCTGTATGTGGGGTGCCTTGGGGAAGATATGTAATGGTGAGAGTGAGGTTGACTGAGAGGGCTTCAAGTAGGGCAAATTTGGTGCTTTGGATGTGCTCAGATAAGGAGAACCTGTTAGAGTTGTAGAACATGTACCCACCCTTTTTTCCCAGTCTGTCTCTTCTGACAGCAGTATAGCCGCTGAGCTCGATTTCACCATCAGAGATTTTGTGGGAAAGCCAGATTTCTGTAAGGGCGATGACATCGAAGTCGTAAGAGGTGACCCAGGCTTGAAATGCCTCATGTTTCGCAGGGAGACTCTGTATGTTTAGGTGGATTATGCTAATATTCCTCTTCTTATTGAGAAAGGGCAGTGGGGAGGGGGAGTAAGGGTTTCCAAGGCCGGGGTTTGGATGGATGGGAGTGCTGCAGTATTCAGGGCTGGGGTTTGGGTGGATGGTACCGGAGAGGAGGAGGAGTAGGAGTAGGAGGAGGGTCCTGGAAAACAACGAGTTGAGATTAAGTTTTAAATGTTTTCTCGGTCTGGAGCATTTAGTGGTGGTGACAGGTGCATGAAATGTGAGACATAAGTGGCAGTGGAAAGACAGGGGAGGGAGAGGAGGGACAAGGGGTTGCTTGGGGGGGAGATTGGGCTGAGGGTGGTGGGGGGCTTAAAGGTTTAGGCTGGAGTGTGAGAGTAAGATGGCCTGGGAGGGGAGAAGTGATGAGGGTGGTGGTAGGTCCTAGGGTAGACTGTGGTCTCAGAATGGGGGAGAGGGCAGGTGGGAGTACTGAAGAAGCAGAAGGAGTGAAAGAAATATAGCCATGGGTGATGGAGTCACTGATTAACAGACAGGGGGATGGAGTCGGGAGATGACTGATGTAGAGTGAACAGGGTACAGATGGGATTGAGTTTCAGAGGTAAGGGTTTGCAAGATGTGTTCAGCAATCAGGGCAGCAGGATGGAGTAATGGTTAGAGTAACCGCTTTTGGGGCATAGGGTTCAGTGTTCGGAATCTGGGAAGGGCTGAGGAAAAGAACCTGTAATGGGTGCAGTGCTGGAGGTGTACTGCAGGGGGTGGGGTGAGTTTTAGGTCTGCTGGATTAAAATAGAGGCAGAGAGAGGATAGGGGATGTACACGGAAAGTAAAAGCCAATAGTGACCCCTAGTGGTGAAATGGTATAAGGAGCCGATGGAAAAATGGTGTGTTAGAAAAGTCGGATGTCACGTGATCAGGATGATTAGAAAAGTCGGATGTCACGTGACCAGGATGAGTGGATGAAGGAAATGACAGACAAAGGTGGGTGTGGTGAGGGGAGGGTGGGGCAGTTAGTGCACAGCGCTGACGCGACAACACTGCTTGAACAGAGGTCTGTACCTGCGAGGACTGCTAGCTCCATCTAGGGTGGGAGGGCTCTGGTGCTGCTCCTGCAGCAGCGGTGAAAATGGAGTGCCTGTTGGATAAGGGAGATGGAGGGTTAGGTTAGGAGGTTGGTGGTAGAGAGAGGAAGGGGGAAGGGTGACCCTGGCTGCGCATGTGCGGCCTGGGATGAAAAGGATATTGTTTCTGTCTCTTGACCACACTCAGGCCTAAGACAACTTCTGTCCTCTGTACCCTTGGTTTTTCATTTCCCTTTACATTTAGCCAAATATGCACACCCTGCCAGACTATATCCCACATTTTTTGTGGAATCCTATCATCTGTCAATTGTTTTGTTATCATTGCCTCTTCTATTCCAAATTGTGGATCAAAGATAGGAGTAATAAAAAAAATACTCTCTCGTCTTTTTGTATGATAACTTACCATCATTGCTTCTTAAATGTTCCACCGACAACTTCCATACTTTTATTTTTCTAAAACAATTCTGTAGATACAGTACAACTGGGAATGCTTTGTCTTTTCTTGTTTCAGTTTCTGCTGCTCCCATACTTTTTATGTGGGTCACAGTTCGACCCGCACAAGTCTAAACCCAAGGTCAGTAAGCCTGTAAACAGTGGCCAATTAAATTAAAAAACATACATTACAGTGGCCGAAGATTAAAACTAAAAAACACACAATAGAAAAACACTATAGGATTAACCATACCCACCCCACCTTCCTTAATTTTCCAGTACGTGTGGCCTCTTTTAATTGGGTTTAACTGACTGCCCTACAGCATTCTAAGGAATAAACTGTATAATAGACAGCCTTCCTCTCCAGTGGTGGTAAAAAATGAAACTCACATATAGGAAGATAGGGACCAAAAATGTTTTAATCATAAATATCCATTTTTTTCTTTGACATGGATCATTGGCACCATTTTAGTACTTCTGCTGTTTTGATCTTTAAGTTTCAGTTGTAGCTTGCCATGTCGGTATTTCCAAACCAAATCCCTAAGATTTTTATTGGGTCTGCTGTGAGGCATATTCCCACTACTGTACATGCTTCAGAAAAAGCTTGGACACCTATAAGCATGCCAATGCTTTTTTGAGCATTTATTTTTGACCCTGAAATTTCTGCAGATTTTTTTAAAATACTTAATAGCTCTGAGCCCTGATTGTTCATCCTTTACTAATAAACATACATCATCTACGTACACAGCAGCTTTATGCTGTAACCTCCTTCTCAGAGTGTCAATGCCCTGTATCCTACTATCTTCATCAGCTAATCTTTGAATGAGTTCTAACACAAAGAGATATAGAATCGGGCTCATGGGACACCCTTGCCTAACCCCAGCGCATAATGCTATCTCTTTACCTCGTGCTTCTTTCGTAGCAGGGAACACTGTTCCTGCTGCATAAAAAACTGAACCCATGTAATAAATTGTTTTGGAATGCCATATGTTTCTAGCACTCGCCATAGATACTTATGATTTACTATATCAAAGGCCTTTTCCTGGTCAAGGGCCAGGACAAGACTTTTTACCTTAGCTGGTTTACCTCGTTCTAGTAATTCTCTTAATAACACTAAATTATCTTGAATTGTACTGTCTGCAGTGGCACACATCTGTGTTGGGAGTATCAGGGTGGATGCTGCAGCTACCAGTCTCTTCCCCAGAAATTTCAATAATATTTTCCTGTCTATATTTAGTAAACTAAGAGGCCTCCAGGTGTTTATATTTTCTTTCCCCCTTTTTGTAAAGCATAATTGGAACCCTTGTAACACAGTGTGCCCAGGTTTTTGTTCATCAACATCTCGTTGTAAACTTGTACTAAGGGGTTCATAAATTCATGTCTACACAATTTGTATATTTCCACAGGGATGCCATCATTTCCCAGAGCCATGTTATTATTTAAAGATTTAATGGCATCTGAAACTTCTTGTGGTTGGATATTTGAAACCAGTCTTCTTTTCATGTCCTCTGTGAAGTTAGGCATCTGTAACTGGCTTAATAACCCTTCTCTGTCCATCTCCTTACCTTTTGTTGTTCCAAATTTATAATTAATGAAGGTTTCCACTATGTCCATAATCTCTTCCAGTTTATTTTTACCAGTCCTGAGTTATCTTTCAAATGAGTTATTCTCTTATCAGTCCTGTCTGCACAACCATCAGATGGGTTTGTTTGTGTTTTCCTACCTTGCGTCCAAAACTTTTGTTCTATAATTAATGAAGTGAGTCTACCTAGTTGGGCCAGAGTCATGGTAGGTTGAGGCATCCATGCCTCCCCACTGCCATGCTGGTGACCCGGGGTTTGGGAATGGATTCGAGTCACTCGGGGGCTGTCCAGGAGAGGGAAGATGGAGCATCCACAGGACAACTCTCATTCCTCGTGGGGGGGGAGATCCAGTGACCTGCCCCTCAACTGCCACCTGGAGGAACACAGGTGGCAACGCATGCACGGACTTGTACTGTGGGGAAGGGCCGGCGTACTGAGTGCTGAGGGTGCCTCCACAGAGGTGGAGCATGCACGCAGCACTCATTACATATCCAGCTGTGCTCAGAGGAGAAAACCTCAGTGGAAAATGTGGAGGATGGGCTTAATGAAGTCCACCCAGCACCGGCAGCCCACCCGGTCTGAGAGGGGAAAACAGATGGAGACTTGGGACAGCCATGTGCAATGGAGACAGGGCTGATACAGCTGCCCAACCTGCCATCGGAGAGATAAAAACCTTTATAGAGAAAAAATGAAGCCAGTCTATTATATTGATATTCCCCATTTTATTTTTATCTGTTTGATTTGTTCTGCATAATTGTGGTTAGTTTCCACAATTAATGATAGCAGTTTTTGTAAGTGGTGTCTCATCAACAGATAATTAAAATAATCCTTTTTTTTCTTTTTCACCAGATTTATACACAGACCTTTAAATTCTCTTTTTACATACTCCCACCATTCTGTAATGCAAACACATATATTACCATCAGTTTAGTGATTAAAAAAAACTCTCACCTGTTCCTTTGTTTTCTCATCCTTAAACAAGGAGTAATTCAGTTTCCACCCTAAGGGCCTGGAGTCGGAGCTTATTGTAATCCTCACTGCTTTGTAAGCTGATGTTTCAATAGGCACTGTAGACGTTATTGAAACTTTCAGCCAAGGTGATAAAAAATGCTGTTCTCATAGATAGGGACCCTTTAAGGAAAGTATGTTCTACAGGGGATCGAGATGCAGCTGCAGCATCCACCAGGAGCACGGAGGTAATCATATTAACCAAAGAAATAGAATCATAGTATATTTTCTTGTCACCACAGTTTGAGGTACTAGCAAAAAACCTACAGCTTAAATATCCACCAAATATCACCCTTTTTGTAGTATATAAAAATGATCTAATTTCATTGAAGACCTCAATTTGTGCTGCTTTTGTTTGTGGATAATAGACAATAATTAACCTAAGCTCCAGTCATTTGAATAAAATATTCAGAATTAATACTCTTCAGGTATTAAATCAATTATTTTATGTACTTGCACTGAATATGATGCAAGAAATATACAGAACCTAGAACATCGATCCTGCCCCATAGACCAAAAGGATCGCCCCCCTCATCCAGGATTTCTTTTGCCATCTTTATTCCTTCCAGTGTATGTGTTCAGGTATCCTGGATGAAGATTATGTCTGATTCCAAATTCTGTAATACAGAAGTTGTTACAAATCTTTTTCTCATACTATGTGTGTTGTTAACATTTAATGTGGTGACAGAGAAATCATGCAGGTGACTAGAACCCAGAAGTAAGAAAAACAGAATCCACATTCCACATTTATTCACCATGTTTGTTTTCCTCCCTTTTTCCTGCTTTTCATTTGTCAAGCGCTTTTCCATTTTTTTTTGAGGTTCCTAGTTCTGGGCCCAGGCCTTCTGCACTTGAAGAGGGATCTTGTTGGGAAGAAGAAAGTGATGCAGCGACTTCCAGTGATTTCACTTGAAAAAGGGCCCAAACCTTAAGTGTAGCCAGTATAAAACAGTTCTTCATTTTACCACGGTGCCTTCTTACCATATGGGCAAAAGCTTGGCTTACAAATACCAACAACCTGGCTGCAGAAGCAAGTGGCTGGCTGGGAGACAGACACTTCAGTGAGCGAGGCCTCTGTCCCCAGAGTAATGGCATTAGGCTGCAGTGAAACAACCCCCCCCCCCCAGGGATCTCTCTCAAAAAAGAGAAAAGCTAGATTTAATCCTGCTGGAGTTACATAAATTCTGGAATGAGCATAAATACGACCTAGCAGACATCTGCTTAGATATCACCCAGCTTAAGCAGACAGTGAATGACCAGCAAACCACACTTATGGAGCTGGATTTCCAAGCTAATCACATAGACAGGTTACTTGTAGAAGCCCTACAAAAGATTCATACTCGAGGACAAATAAGAAGACTTTGAGGGCTCGAAGGTATAAAAACATGTGGCTCTATGAGATCAGAGAAAAGGCAGAGGGATCCAACTGAGATCAGTTTCTGGAGGTTTTTTTTTCTTCGCTCCTGTTTGGATCTTCTGCAGGATTTTGTGGTGGGCAGTGAACAGTTTCACAAAGCACTGGGCCCCTCCTCCAGAGAATAATCAGACCCTGTTTCCAGCCAAACTATGAGTTTTCCATCCTGATGGCCCTGTCCTGTATGACTCAACCACTGACATTATTGCAGGGCTCCAGGACAAAGGTAACTCTGTTCCTAACCACTCCCCCCTCCCAAGTTTCTGCTACAGCAGGTCAGACACCACGATGGTATAATCTCAAGGACTTTGTCAAGCAGACCTGCTGCTCCCAAGCAGAAGCCACAATCAAGGAGGTCACGGAAAAGGGAAGGAGGAAAAGAGCTGCCTTTAGGAAGTACAAGAAAACAGGAAGGGGGGAGGACAGAGAGGAGTACTTGACAGAATCAAAGGAGGTGACAAGGGCAGTAAGGGGAGCCAAAGCATCTACGGAACTCAGGCTGGCACAAGGCATTAAGAAGGGGGAGAAGGACTTCTTTAAGTATATCAAGGAGAAAAGGAGCTGTAAGGACCACATAGTAAGGATTAGGAAAGAGGGTGTTGGGTGGAAGCAGAATGCGATAAAGCGGAAGCACTAAATGAGTACTTCTCAGTATTTACTAAAGAGAAGAGGGGTGACACCCAAGGTGGGAGAAATGGCAGATGGGGAAGTGGTGACAGATGGGGAAATCATGGAGGCAGAGTTCGAGAGGGTTTGAAGGCACTGAGGTGGACAGCGCCAGACCCAGATGGCATCCACCCCAGGGTACTGAAGGAGCTGGCAGAGGTCCTTGCAGGACCTTTGGCAGACCTATTTAATGCCTCACACATTCAGAGGTGTACCTCAGGACTGGAGGATGGCTCATGTGGTGCTCCTCCACAAGAGTGGCCCCAAGGATGAACCAGGAAACTACAGACCAGTGAGCCTCACATCCATCGTGGGTAAGCTAATGGAGACTATCCTGAAGGAGAGGCTGGTGGCCCTCCTAGAGGCCAAAGGACTACAGGACAGCAAACAGCATGACTTCATATGTGGCAGATCCTGCCAAACCAACCTGGTCAAGTTCTATGACTGGGTAACTAGGCAACTGGACACGGGCCATGCAGTGGATGTCCTGTATCTGGACTTCAGTAAGGTATTCAACTCAGTGCCACATGGAAGGCTGGGAAGGAAGTTAGTAGGCACAGGGGCGGGTGCAAAGCTGGTGAGATGGGTAGGAAACTGGCTGCAGGGAAGGCAACAGAGGGTGGTGGTGGGTGGGGATCTCTCACACCCAAGGGCAGTGATGAGCGGTGTCCCACAGGGCTCGGTGTTGGGACCAGTGTTGTTTGGGATATTCATTGCAGACATATCATGGGACATCAAAAGCAAGATCAGTCTGTTTGCTGATGATACCAAGGTTGGCGCGGTGGTGGATGACCTAGGGGATGGCAGGGGTTGCAGGATGATCTGGCAAAGCTTGAAACCTGGTCAGACACCTGGCAACTGGGCGTTAATGCCAAAAAGTGCAAGGTGCTGCATTTTGGGATGAAGAACCCAAGGAGGAGTTAGCAGCTAGGGGGAGTGCAGCTAGCTCAGACAGAGGAGGAGAAGGATCTGGGTGTGCTCATTACAGGGTCAATGAACAACTCGGCACAATGTAGAAAGGCAGCTGCAAAGGCCAACAGCCCCTTGATCATCTTTGTCACCCTGCGCTGCACCCCCTCCAGTAACTTAATGTCCCTCTTCAGATACGGACGCCAGTCTGGAAGGGAGGGGCAGCTGCAGGTGTATATCCTCGAGGAGGGAGGAGGTGATTCTGCCACTGTATAGGTCATTAGTTAGACCACACCTGGAGTACTGTAGTCTCATCGTCACCGGATGGAGGGCCGGTGAAGGCGCAGGTGGCAACGGTGTGACTGGTAGGGTGGGGGGCATCCCACAAGGTGTGCGTATGTGTGTCATGTCGGGGATGCATGGGAGTGGGACTTAAAGGAGGAAAGCCAAAAGTAGTCCGGAAAAAATAAACTGACATACCCTAGAAGGAACAACAGGAGAAACCTTTTTACACAAAGAGCGATAACATTATGGAATGGCCTCCTTAAGGAAGTAATGGATACAGATACCTTTTTATCTTTTAAAAATAGGCTAAATAGCTATCTATAACAAAAGACATATACAAAATGGTCCCACTTATGTGGGAAACAGTTTAATGGGCATCCAACTTCTGCTGTCTCAGATATCAAGTATAGTACCAAGTATGTGCCTTTGCTAGGACTCTGAGCTTTATGGCACAATATACTGAACTGCACTTCCGGATATTTTGAGGGCTTTCCTTACGGGGATGGAAGTATTGTTTTTCAGAGATGGACACTTCATGTGCTCTGAGTAGTTTATTTTGATTAAGTTACTGTTGGTCTGCCAGGGGTCCCCTTCCTAGACTATTTTTGTTTTAATATTATATGAGCCCGAGGGCATAATGTTGGATGGTACTGTGGATACTTATACTTTAAATCAGGTTCTGAAGCCTTTACTATTTGACTCGAGTCAGCGGTGAGAAGGGGTGCCCTACAGCATCAGCCTTGCTTGGGGCTGGGAGGGGACACTCCTGCCGCCCTTGGCTTGCCAGACCTCATGCTATGCAGTACTATATATCCTGGCTCAGACCCTACTTCCTATGGGCTGCTAACACCCGTACCAGTCTGCTGCTGTGGCTGATTTTATCATGCCCTCATGGTTGGGGAGGGTAATGTTCTACCAGGCATGCAATCCATGGGGGGACCCACTGAACTGTTTATCGCAGAGCTGCTCCTGGTGGTTGTTGGGATGACATAACCTCCGGGGTACTGTTTATTACTAAGAGCTGGAATATCTCCTCCTGCAATAGCTGCCAGGCATTGGTTATTGTTTCACCCTGGGTAGCCTTGATTGACAACTCTAAATGTGGTGATACTCTGTGGGGAGGCAGAGTGAGGGGTTAACTGTTTGATACATCATATGCTATTCCTTTTTAGATGGGTGGTGATGCTCCTAATAACCTTCCTCCACCTGCTTATAGTCCCTGCTGGTATACCATTAGAACATCGACTCCCTGACATCGAAATCCCGTCAAAACACTGACATCAGCAGACATTGCATTGACGGGGATTTCTTATTGACAGGTATTTCATGTTTACTGGTGGTGAGCACCTAACTCCACTGTCTGTGTAATGTGGAATTAGATATTTACAGTAGGAGGGTATGGGGGGCATAGCCCCCTGCATGGAGGGGTGCAGGGGGTGCAGCCCCCCCGCATTGCTACAGTCACATGTGGTGGTCAGTGTCGATGTGTTATGAGTTGTTGGGACACGACGGTGTCGGTGATGTAGTTGGGATTGCATCAATGTAAGGGATGTCGGGATTTCTGTCACTGTGGCTTGGTGGAACCGTCCTTGCTGACCTTCAGATTTGCACTCAGGAGGCCTATGGCACCTTTTGCATACACCTTTCCTCTTGCTTGAATGGCTGGGTTGTCCACAACACCTGGTCACTCAGGACCTTAGAGAGTTTTCTCTACAGCTGTCCTGCCTTGGAAGTTCACTGCACTGTTCCTCTTGGTGGTCTCTTTGGAGCTCCCAATTAACTGCTTGGTATTTCCTCTTTGTTACATGTTTATGGTTATTGTGTTTATTCAATGGCCTACGTAGTCAGTATAGTGTTATGCTTATGCAACTGTGTTAGTTTGGTTTTGGCCATTCACAGTCTCTATTCTAGAGGAATTACCACCCTGTAGGGGTACCAAAGGCAAGGAAACCTCGAAGAGGGTTCCACCCCTAGAGGTGCCACAGGATGATTCCCATGGCTAAAGGTACCATAGGAAGGATCCCAAGGAGAGAAGTGTTGCCGCTGGAGGAGGAGGGGAGGATGGTGGGGCAAAGAAAAAAGTGCTTCAGAAGGAGGCTGAGAGGAACTGCTTATATGGCTCAGGAAGTGGGAGTGGCTGACTGCTTGTTCATTGAACTACAGGCCAGCCTTCCAATTCAATGGTCTATGTAGCCAGTATAGTGTTATGCTTGTGCAACTGTGTTAGTTTGGTTTTGGCCATTTGCACTCTCAATTCCAGAGGAATTACCACCCTATATGGGTACCAAAGGCAAGGAGCTGTCGGAGAGGGTTCCACCCCTAGAGGTGCCATGGGATGATTCCCGTGGCTAAAGGTACCTTAGGAAGGATTGCCAAAAAGAATGAAGTAGTACAAAACATATAAGCAAGTAGTAGCTGTGACATAGTAGTAGATAAGCATCAGAGAGTTTGATAATGTAATGAGATGCTCAGGTTGATAATGTAATGAAATGCCCAGGTTTGCGTGGCATGATTTGATTGTTTGCATTAAGAATGAGGGGATCTTCTAAGGAGAGAGGGAACGGCAGGGACACCATCCACCTTCATCCAACAGTGGAACCTACCTAAAGAAACTAGGGAACACTACTATGCTAACTAACAGTTATGACCTGAGGCACGGAGGAGAGGATAAAAACTCTATGAGGAGGAAATCTCTGGGGATCCAAAGCCTAGGTCACCTTCCCTCCAGGCTTGGGATATTTTATTTAGTGACAGCTCTGCTGCTGCAATCCGGAAACCCAATTAAGGGAGGTGTAAAACATTCCAATTTGGAGGAAGGCTCTCACTCAATCCCTCTAGTGGGAAAGCCGTGGAAGGTTGCGAGAGTGCTCTGCAACATCGGGGGCAACCAAGGCGGGAGGAATAGAGCAACGACTGCTGAGGCACTCACCTGGACTACACACCCTAGACTCAAACCAGGTGAACCATATAGGGAGAATGTGGTGAAGGAGCCTTGCTAGGGAAACCACTAAAGTCAATGGATAACCATTATAGTGGAACACTAGTGCCAAAGGAGATCAGAGTAACCACCCTTCACAGCTAGTCTTAAATTCTACACCAGGAGCTGCTTTTGCATAGTGATCAGCTAAAGCCAAGCCTGGAGTAAGGACATTACCAGCTATGAGCCAGGTGAGAAGGACCCCCCCCCCAAGCCGGGCATGCTCAAGATGCGGACTTAAAATGCAGAGCAAGACCGTCGGCTACAGGGGACCCTGTGTCAGAATGGTATGGATGGCATGTCTCAGAAACTGATAGGGAACAGAAAAAATGGTGAGCAGCTGAATGAGCACTGGTGTGCTGAGACCTTAATGAGCGTTGAAGTGCTAAGACCTTGCAAAGGTCGAATTCAGTAGTGTGTGCAGCAGACTTCCCAGAGGCTGAAGGGGAAGGGATGGCAGTAGGCATGAAGCAATGATTGTGTAAGCAAGAATGGACCTGCACATAGGTCTGCAAAATGTAATAGCAAAGGAGCAGCATTGGAAATAGTGGGGCAAGCCAGCCAGGCATGGAAAGCCAATAAAGGTGACAAATACTCTGAGGATTTGTTTTCAGCGGTGGAGACAGGATTTAGAACATTATTGAAACTAATTTACAGCATCAGCAGCAGCTTAGCTGACCTCAGAGTATACCAAGGTGTACAAACATAGAAGCAGCATCTGTATTGAGTACACTGAGTTGTAAAACTGCAATAAACACAAAATTAAAGGAGGCACAATGCTCTGAAAGCAACTGTCATCAGGCAGTGCAATGAAACTGCAGCAATGAGGTAAGTAAAATAAGTTGAGAGATCATGATTGAGCTGCATAGCTAGGGTTCAGAGTGAGCCTGAATCAGGTGAAAACAATTAAGTATGCAACATGGAAAGCAGCTATGGTTGAGCTGAAACACACAGATAATGTTTGCAGTTGCATTGCAAGTAATTTGAGAGTTGTGAGTAACTGAAAGCAAGTAGTATGAATGCTGGAGTAGCAGTATGCTAGGAGCTTAGAAACAAAGCCCCAAAATACAAAACCAAAACACATAAACCCGGAAAACAGGGAACAAAGGCCCAAAACAAAAACAAAGACACACAAAAAAACACAGAAAGCAAGAACAGAAAGAAGCACACAGCCAGAGGCAAAATACAAGCTAGAAGCAGGAAAACAAACACTGAAGTCCAGCAGAGACAAACAGAAACAGCAAGGTGGGGGGGGTAGGCCCCAGCCAGCTCAGAGGACAGATCAGCAGAGCCTCCAGCTTGCAAAGGAAAAAAGTGCTTCAGAAGGAAGCTGATAGGAACTGCTTATATAGCTCAGGAAGTGGGGAGGGGGGCTGACTGCTTGTCCATTCAACTACAGGCCAACCTTCCAATTATGTAAGTGTTTTTAGTGTCTTTACTTGTTTCCAAATGCTATGCTGTCATGTGGTAGTATTATTGATGCTACTCAGACATCAACCTACTCACCCAATGTGCTGCTACACATGTCTTCGAGCTTACATCCAACCCGCAGCTGGAATACAGGGGCTTGGAGGATTATTACAAAGTAGGTACTGGGGAAAAATGGTTTAAATGGCAGGTTTCCTTCCCAATGGCTAGTCAATCCATGATACTCTACTGTCAAAATGTATATGGTCTAAATAACCCCGTTAAGTGAACAAAGGTTATTACTACTATTAAAAAGGCTCATCTCACATTTGTGTTTCTACAAGAACTGCATTTTATTTTTTATTTATTTTGCTTATTGAAATGTTTCACCAGTAAGACATGCTGAGCAACAAGTTGCTTGTCTCCCAGTGTGACCTGGGGAGTAGGGGAACATGAGGCTAGTATATAGAGATTTAGTACACAATATAGATATACAATTTGATTACATTCAATAAAGTGAGCAGACTATATAGAAGTACTGAAAAGGTTCAATGCTAACAGGTATGAACTAGATGGATACAATGCTGACAATCTTGAACTAGATAGATATGATAGCACAAATATATTTGGCAAATACTTGGTGGGACATAGCTTTGTAGTTAGAAAATGGTGGTTCCATGTGAGGATAGTGGTGCGGGAATGGCGACCCGCAATATGGCGCAGGCTGCACAGTGACAGCAAAGACGGCCACCGACAATGCACAGCGAGTATCACAATAGCGACCGCAGGGCTTAAAAAAAACCAAAACACAACAACACCACCACCAACAGAGAACAGATGCAAACAAGGGAGTGGGACTAGTGCAGGACATGGGAGGGAGTGGAGCCCATGGACGTGAGGGAGGGAATGTGCGCGATGGGCAGGGAGGCACGGACAATCATAGGCCACGGAGCACTGCAGGGAGCCAGGAAGGGGGACACCACAGTGCAGGTGGAGGCAGGGACAGAGGGCAGGGGGGTACAAGGGCACATGCATGGGGGGCAGGGATGCAAGACAGACAGCGACAGACAGCGACACCACAGCAGTGCAGGTGGGTGGCATTGCCCAGGGACACTGTGAATGGTGGAGGCAGGGAGCGCACAGTGGCACAGCAGGCAGGAGACATGACAGGAGGGCATGCAGGCGCCAAGAGCCCTGGAGTTGTTGAGGTGCCAGCCACTGGGTGCAACAGGGTGGCAGAGGTGGCACTGCAGGTGGACATGGACAACAGTGGCAGGCAGGCTGGTACAGAGGGGAGTGGCAGCAGCCTACACCTAGAGCACCTAGAGCTGGAAATTGTAGGCCAGGACTTGGAGGTAGTCTGTCATGCTGCACTGCCCATACTCCCCAACGATGGTCTCTATGCAGCACGTTAGGTCCCTGTAGCACCTGCATTTACCCACAGTGGCTGCCCCAGAGACAAGATGCTCCATCTGCAACTCACTCATACGTTGCTCCTCCTGGAGGCAATTCAGGAACTGCCACACACTGGGATGGCTGGCACCCAGCCATGCACCAAAGCCCCTGTGCCACCCCTCTGCCACATTTTTGGTATGTGCGAGGCCATCGCATGTGGTTTCGTACATGATCCAGGCCTCCAGCTGGAACATGGTTCACCGTCTGCCTGACCGGCCAATGGGTCTGCCAATCCTTGTGTCCTTGACATAGTCAAGGACAGGCTGCAGCATGGCATCATTGTCCATGTACAACCCACTGTCCCGCAGCTTCCCTACACAGTGAGTGTGTCTGGTACAGGCATGAATGCCAGGGACAGCAGCATCTGCACCTGGAGGGCAAATACCAGCATCCTGTTGGTGGACGGACCACTGCTGTGCAGGAGGAATTGCTCTTCCTGCCCCGTGGTGGCATATTTGGGTGGTATAGACAGGTCCTCCATGCTCGGCAGTGTTGCTGGACACCCCTAGCCACCTGCCGGACACACTGTATGGAGCGCTTCAATAGGGGCACAGCCGGGAGTCTGCCAGCTATCACGTCAGACACCCCTGAGGTACACTGCACCACCACCTAGGAGGTGGTCTCCATACTGGTGCGGGCGCATTCCCTGATGTTACCCACCATTGCCCTGATGCCTGTCTTGCCTGCGTCAGGGAACATGATTGTGGGGGAACCTATGATGCACGATGTGGTCTGCCACCGTGTGTATCTTAGCAGGACACTCATATCTGTGGCACTGGGTGCACCTCCAGTATACCTTGCCATGTACCTATTTGTCCTGGCAGTATACATACCTGGGGAGGCTTAGTAAGGGTTTCCCCTTCTGGCTCAATAAGAATGTCGGTGTTTCTAGCTCCATTTACGTGTCACCATCTTTGCAGATGGCTATACTTCTGCATTGTGCCCCTTTTGTAGTGCACTGTCATTGAGCTGTGTGCATGGCCACGCCCACACGCACAGTGCACCAGCAATAAAAATGGGCTGCTGAGTGGGTGCAGCTCCATGGCAGCATAGTACTGTGGCTGTCCATCGTAGGTGTCGCAGATGTTGTGGGAGCATGTAGTCACTGACGAGCGCCGACTGGACGATGAACACGGGTGAGTTGTGTGCATGGCTGTCACTGTCTGCCTGTCCCCCCCCTCCCACAGTGCCCCCCTGTCTAACGTATGCTCTGCTCTGGAGCACTGCTGCCTGTGTGCTGGGTGTCTGTGCCGCACTGGGGATTCGAACCTGTATGCACCTGACCCAGCACTCCTGTGCTATATGTGCCTAACGACCTGCGCTACGATGGTGGGCTGGGGGGTGGAGGTGGCTCAGCTGCCTGTGTGCTGTTGTGTGTCTGCATCCTGCATCCATCATGGGGGGCGTGTGCCACCCCAGGCTCACTGGGTGTCCGGCGGCTGCGGTGGTGTGTGCTGGGTGTCCGTTTGTGCACTATGAGGCTGTGCCACAGTGTGCCTGGGGGAGCGTCAGCTGCGCTGGCTACCCTTGGACTGAGCGATAGTTCCTCAGCTGTGTGTAGGGCATTGCAATGTCCATTAGGTTGTCTGTGTGTGTGTGTGTGTGTGTGTGTGTGTGTGTGTGCAGGCGCGCACGTATGCGGGCAGAAATTCAGTATTTCGGCATTCACTGTTTTGTCCAGTCTCTGTTTAAGCCAGTCGCTGAATAGTACCATCACTATCCCACCAGTAGCTATTAACACACATCGTTCACAGGACAGTGCTGTGTTATGCAGGGTAGTGGTAGTGCTGCATTCAGCTATGCATTTTTGCACTCTGCATTTTCCATGGGCTGATCTTTCTGTAGCTGTTTGCAAATAGCTGACATCACTGGCTACCGAAAAGGGCTGGATAGAATACAAGGATGTTGAACTAAGGCAAGATTGCGAGGAGAGACACAGATAGAACAAAATTTGCAAGGTGTAACAAAAGTGCAAGGTTGACTATAGTACATTAGAGATTAGGGGTTAGCCAATAACTACGGCTAGGAAGGAGGTGGGCAGGGAAAGGTGGGTGGGTGGGGGGCACATAGGTAGAGAGCAGGAGGGTGAAAAGGCAGGGATTTGGAGGAGGGAAAGGCAAGGGGTGGAGGAGAAGGGTCTGCCAGGGTCTGACCCCTCCAGAATGCTGGGGACCCTGTCTGCACCAGGCGGAGGTCAAGCATGAATAGGAGGGAAGCAGGCTGTAGGCAGTGGGAGTTTGAGCACATCAGGAAGGAAGAGAGGTGAAAGACAAAAGTCTGCTGGGGCCTGGCCCCTCCAATATGCTGTGGACCCTGCCTGCACAAGGCAGAGGTAGAGTACGACAGGAGGGAAACAGGTTGTAGGCAGCAGAGGTAGAGCATGATAAGAGGGAAGTAGGCAACGACGGGGAGTAGGCTTCAGAAGGACCAAGATAGAGGGAGATGGTAGAGAAGAGGGGCCGAGACGGGGCTGAGACCCAGCCCTTTCAGGAAAGAATGGGGTGGGATGGAAGGAGAGGAAGGTGTTTGCCTAGGTTCTTGACCCCTCCAAGATGCAGAGAACCCTGCCAGGGACCTAGGCCAAGAAATGGCGAGTGGGTAGTGAGGGTAAGCTGGTATACAGAGGAGGGAATGGGGGTGGGTGGGAGTAAGGTGGAAAGGAAGGGGTGCTGGGAGGAGGATGTAGAGGAGGGTTTTGCAGGAAAGAGGTGGGTGTAAAGCTGAAGCAGGCTTATAGGGGAACAAGTTAAGGAGGGTTGTAGCAGGAGCAGCTAGCAGAGAGAAAGTTATATAAGGCAGAGGCAAGGGAGTGGAAGGAAGAGGAGAAGTGTCGTATTTGAGGTGGGAGGGAGTTCCAGATTTTGGGGAAGTGATGGGAGAAGCCTGATTAGCCGATGAGGGTGGTACGACAGGGAACTAGCAGGGTGCGGGTGTCGGAGGATCTGAGGGAGTGGAGGAAGGTGGGGGAGGGAGGGAGGGAGCATGAGAGGTAGGAAGGAAGGAAGTACACCAAGCCAAAGTTTTGAAGTTAGCTTAGCACAGTGAGCCAGGCATCTGTTAGCAAGCAGGGGAAAGGACAGGGCACAGTAAAGGTCACAATGATGGGTTCGAGATGGGGTGTAAAAAAAGAATCAACAGAAGAAGTTGAAAAGAGAATCCAGTCTGGTAAGGGAAGATATGGGAGCAGCACCATTGACTACATCACAGTAGTCAAAAATGGGGAGGATCATCTTCTGGACAAGTTCTCACTGGGCCGTAGGAGGGATGCAACTACGGTTCCTGTAAAGGGCTCCAAGCTTGGGGCCCAGTTTTTTCAGAATGGTGTCAATGTGCCAGAGAAGCTGAGGTGTTGGTCCAGCCAAACCCAAAGGTATTTGAAAGAGGGGGTGTCCTCAAGGATGGTCCAATCAAGAGTGTGGAAAGAGGGTGAGGGGTGGAGCCTAGAGAGTCTCTGCCTAATGCCGAAGGTCATGGAGAGTGTCTTTTTGGCATTTAGGAATAGCTGATGTGAGGCAAACCAGAACTGAACACGGTGGAAGTCATGCTGTAGAGTGGTTGCTACATCAATGGTGGTTTTGCCAGAGGTGAAAAAGACAGTGTCATCAGCATACATATGGATAGAAGAGGAGGGGGAGCAGACTGAGGGAAGGTCATTTAGGAAGATGGAGAAAAGGATGGGTCTGAGCACAGAGCTCTGTGGGACTCCTGTGGAGATTGGGAAGCATGGAGAGATTGCATTCTGAATCCTGACTGATTGTGTTCTGCCTGTGAGGTAAGCTCTAAACCAGGTAAGAGCAGGAGTAGACAAACCAGCAGCCATAAGGGAGTGGAGAAGGAGGGTATGGGAGACTGTGTCAAAAGCCTTGGTGAGGTTAACAAAGATGGCAGAGGTGATGAGGCCATTGTCCATCCCAGTAAGGATGGAGTCAGTGAGCCTAAGGAGGGAGGTGGCAGTGGAAACGGTTCTTCCAAAAACCAGATTGGAACGGGGTGAAGAAGGAGGAGTCAGGAAGAAAAGAGGTCAGTTGAGAGAGGACCAGGTGTTCTTGGAGCTTAGCAAGGGCCGGGAGGAGGGAGATTGGGTGATAGTTGGCAAGGGAGGAGAGATCCCCACCCTTAGGGAGAGGGAGGACCATTGCATGTCTCCAGGACGTAGGGATGGAGGAGGACATAAAGGAGAGATTTAGAATTAGAGAGAGAGGGTAGGCAATAGCTGGGGCTGAGAGGTAGAGAAGTTTAGGGTCAAGGTTTTCCAGAGAGGAGCCTTTGGAGGGACTGAGAGAAAGGAGGGCCATTAGTGTTTCCTCAGGGGAGATAGGAAAGAATGAGAAAGGGGGTGGATTTGGGGGGGTTGAGTGGTGGGAGAAGGAGAATGAGTGGAGGAGAGGCTTGCTGGGAGGGATTTTAGAAGGGTTGAAGCACAGAAGGTGTAGTAAGAGTTGAACTCCTGAGCCACTATGCAAGGTTCAGACTCTAGTGTGTTGTTCATATTAAGCACGGGGTGGGGGATGTGAGGGGAAGAATAGTGAGTGGACTACTTTCCAGAATTTGGAGGGGGAGTTTATGTTATTGAGGAAAGAGGATTTAAAATATTCAGACTTGGCAAGTCTGATTGCTTTAGTACAAGCGTATCTTAGCCTGCGATAGTTAGTGGGCTGATGGGAGTTGAGAGGCCTTGTGTTTCCTCCACGCTTTATCATGCTCCTGAGGCAGGTTATTAATTCAGGGGTGATACAGGGATGATGGATACCTCGGACTCTAATGCATTTGAATGGGGCATAGAAGTCCCAGGTAGCTATAAATCTGTCTTTGAAGTAAGTGAAGGCTTGGTTGATGGAAGTGGCGGATGCAATTGGGGACCAATCAGAACTGGATATATCATTGAGCAGAGGGTTTAAGTCAAGGGAACTGAAAGAGCGGAGTTGTAGGATTTTATGTGGTGGTTTGGGTCTGTGGACCTTCCTGACCACAAAGATTGGGTGGTGATCACTGAGGGCATCTAGGAAGACACCGGACTTGATGAGGGTGGGAGGTGAGAGCCCAGTCTAACAGCGAGTGGTTTTGGGTTTTGTGATTTAGTTGGGTAGGCCCTCGGATGAGTTGGGAGAGATTTAGAGCAGAGATATCACTTTGTGTCTTAGAAGTGGCTGATGATAGTCAGTTTAGATTTACATCACCTAATACATAAAGCTCACCTTTGTGTGAGACAGAAGCTACAGAGATGATGAGGTCAATAGATTCAGGGGGCTTGATACCTGAGCGACAGTAGATACCAGCAATAAAGATGGGGAGGAGAAAGGCAGGGAAATATTTACTACCAGGGCTTTGTAAGTAGAGGGTAAGGCAGACAAGAGAATGGTAGTGTATTGGAGAGAGGACTGGATATACATGGCCACTCCACCTCCCCTACCTGCCTGACTAAGGAATAGCCAGGGATGGCAATGGAGGGATCAGAAATTTTAGTATTTGGCCAAGTTTCAGTTAAAATTAGAATGTCTGGAGTGAGGGAGATTATCATCGGCTGTAACAGATCAATTTTCGGGACAAGGATGCAGATATTTAAGTGAAGGATCTTTAGGCCTTTTGGGAAGGTGGTGTTGGAAGGTTGTACAATAATGGGAGGATAGCAGCTGTGGAGGGAGGGGGGATGGGGACCATGATTGGCATGTACATTTCCTGAGGCAAGTAATAGTAGTGTGAGTATAAAGAAGTGCAGTTTAGGATATTTGTGGTGGGCAGAGTATTCGTGATGTGTTTGGGGAGGAGGGGGGCTGGGTGAGTGGATAATCAGGAGATGAAAGAAAACGAGATGGCTAGAAGCTGTGAGATGTTCTGGAGGATGCTGTGTTGTCCCATCGGCAGGCACCACTCTGGGCTGAGGCAGGAGGTTGCTCATCTCCAGGCTGAGTTGGCCAGGATTTGTGGGACCTCCTCTTCCAACCAGGGACCACCAGGGCCATTACTGTTGCCTCAGAAGTTGCCAGGAAAAAGGAGCGGTTGGACCACAGTGGGCTCAGGGAGGGTGAGGGTGGTGGAACAGAGGTGCATCCCTTCAGCTGTACCTCTCCACAATTCCTATGCCATTCTGGCAAAGTGTGGTTCCTTTATGGAGGCACCTGCAGTGGAGACCAAGGAGGATGTTGGGAACCTCCACAAGGGAGACCCACAGGAGGGTGGCATGGGACCCCACAGAGGAAGGAAACAACTCCTGGTGGGGGACTCCATTGTTAGGAAGGTAGAAGTGGGGGAGGAAGGGGAGAGGGAAGTAAGGTGCCTGTCTGGCGCCATGGCTTGGAGGGACAGGGAGCGAATCCTCAGGATCGTCAGAGCAGCTGCACAGGGGAGGGGGCTGGATGTCATTGTCCACCTAGGGACAAATGACCTGGCTAAGAAAGGGATCAGAGCAGTGCAGGCAGAGTCTGTGGAGTTGGGGATGGGCCTTAGACAAGTAGCACGCACGGTAACCTTCTCGGAGGTGCTGCTTGTCTATGGCGTAGGTGAGGCTAGGGTGCTTGACACATAGAAACATAGAAACATAGAATTTGACGGCAGATAAGGACCGCTTGGCCCACCCAGTCTGCCCATTTCCCTACCTACTGGATAAGCTGCAGATCCTAGTTAACCAGCAGCCTACTTCTTCCTACCCCCACTCCCCAGAATTCCCTTATGACTATCCCATGCATGCTTGAATTCCACCACTGATTTTGACTCCACAACCTCCTCCGGAAGGCCATTCCATGCATCCACAACCCTCTCTGTGAAAAAATACTTCCTTAAATTACCTCTGAGCCGCCCCCTCTATCTTCAAATTGTGCCCTCTTGTTCTTGCACACCTCTTTTTTTGAAAGATGCTACCCTCTTGGACTTTGTTGATTCCCTTGAGGTACTTGAAAGTTTCTATCATGTCCCCCCTCTCCCTCCTTTCCTCGAGGCTATACATATTAAGCTCCTTAAGTCTCTCTTCATATGTCCTCCGGTGCAGAACCTGCACCATTTTAGTTGCCCTCCTCTGGACAGCTTCCATTCTGTCTATGTCTTTGCGAGATTGGGTCTCCAGAACTGCACACAGTACTCCAGATGGGGTCTCACCAGCTGTCTGTACAGAGGATAACTTCCTGTTTTCTACTGGTGATGCCTCTCCCTATGCATCCCAGTATCCCCCAACCCTCCTTGCTGCCTTCTCACATTGCTTGCCCACCTTTAGGTCATCTGATATGACTACCCCCAGGTCCCTTTCCATTTTGTTGTTGTTAGTATCTCACCCCCATTGTGTACTCTTCCCTGGGTTTTGTTTCCCAGGTGCATTACCTTGCACTTCCTAGCATTGAATCTAAGCTGCCATACATTTGACCATTCCTCTAACCTTGCCAGTCCCTTCTCATCCTTTCCACCCCACCCTGTGCATCAACTCTGTTGCAGATCTTAGTGTCATCTGCAAAGAGACATCACTTTCCTTCAGTCCTTCTGCAATGCTAACTATAAAGACATTGAGAGGACTAGTCCTAATACTGAACCTCCGGTACCCGCTAGTAACCCTCCTTTCTTCTGAGTGGACTCCATTTACTATTACTCTCTGTGTCCTATTCTCCAGCCAATTCTTTACAGGCTGTCATCTTGGGACCCACTCCCAGGCTGGCTAACTTATATATTAATCTTTTGTGTGGGACTGTGTCAAATGCCTTGCTAAAGTCTAGGTAGGCCATGTCCACAGCCCTCCCTGATCTACTACTTTGGTCACCCAGTCAAAGAAATCTATCAGATTCATCTGGCATGACCTTCCGCTGTGAATCCATGCTGCCTAGGGTCCTGTGCCCTTCTGGCCTCTAGATACGACAATTCTTTCCTTTAGAAGTGATTCCATCATTTTCCCTATCACTGAGGTTAAACTAACAGGTCTATAGTTTCCTGCTTCTGCCTTGCTCCCACTTTTGTGAAGAGAATCACATCTGCCCTCCTCCAGTCCTCGGGTACCACCCCATCCTCCCATGATTTGTTAAAGAGGGTAGTCAGTGGTGTCACTAGTTCTACCCTTAGTTCTTTTAGAATTCTGGGATGAATCCATCAGGCCCCATTGCTTTGTCCACCTTCAGTTTTAGAGTTCTTTCAGAACCCTTTCTTCTGTAAATGGGCTGGTATCAACTTCTGTATCCAGAGTGTTACTACTGTTTGTTTTATGTACCTCCCTCTTCCTTTGTAAATACTGAGCAAAAATATTTGTTTAGTATTCTGCCTTTCACATTCTCCTCTGCCCACCCTCCCTCCCTTTATTAAGCCTCACTATCCCTCCCTTGGTCTTCCTTTGCTCCCTGATGTACCTATAAAAGGTTTTATCCCTTCTTAACTGAGTTGGCTATCTTTTTCCTCAGTTTGGGCCTTTGCTGTTCTGACTGCCTTCCCAGCCTCCCTTTGCTTTAACTGATACAGTTCTCTGTCCTGCTCCTGCTCGATTCCTTGTACTTCCTGAATGCTTTCTTTTCTCTTGAACCTTCACTGCCACTTCCTTTGAGAACCATAGTGGTTTCTTACATCGTCTTGTTTTGTTTATTTGCTTCACACAAAGGCTCATTACCTCTGTGATGGCAGTTTTTATTATTCCCCATTGTTCTTCCACCCCTCCTTCCCGCCCATTTGCTAGTGCATTCCTTAGGCACTCACCCATTTTGGCAAAGTCAGCCCTCCTAAAGTCCAGTACTTTTGTCTTTGTATGGCTTGTATTTGTCTTTCTATGACACCATGGGATTCAATCAGTGGTTGAAAAACTGGTGCAGAGTTCAGGGATTTGGCTTCATTGGGGACTGGGGGGGGTCCACCTGGAGTGATGCAGGCCTATACTGGCATGATGGGCTGCATCTGTCCAGGAGGGGAACCAGGATCCTAGGTGATATGTTTAAATGCTTCATTGGCAAGCATTTAAACTAGCCAAGGGGGGAGGCATTGGAAAGGAGCAGGGAAATTCCTAGCCCCCAAAAAAGTCAGGGTCATAAGTGAGGTAAACACCAAGATAGAGATGTCGATAGGGAGAAGGGAGGGGTAAATGGAGAAAGTGACAAAGGCAATAAGGGCAGGGATGGGGCAAAAGGGAGTAAGGCCATCAAGAAATGGAGAGTAATGAGTATCAATGCCCGTAGTCTGGGCAACGAGCTCCCTGAACTGGTGGCCTTGATGGAAGAGGGATGCCTGGATGTCGATAGCAGTCACAGAAACATGGTACACAGAGAACCATTACTGGGATGTTAACATACTAGGGTACATAACCTACAGGAGAAGCAGGAGGGAAGAGGGAGGAGTAGCTCTCTATGTAAAGGAAGGATAAAAGCAACTGAACAAAAGAGTAAACAGGGAGGAGAGGAGACACTGTGGGTCACCTTAGAGACTGGAAATGGCACCACAATCAGCACAGGGGTTGTATACAAACCTCCATGTCAGGGGGAAGGAATAGACAAGGATATGATAGAAGGCATTCTTAGGATGGCAGAGAAAGGGGAGATATTGTTGATGGGAGACCTGAATATGCCAGATGTTAACTGGAGCACTTTTGCTGCAGCCGCATCCAAAAGCAGGGCCATTCTCAATGCCCTACAGGTGGCATGCCTCAGACAGTTAGTTTCCGAACCCACTCATGAGGGAGCAATCTTAGACCTCATACCCTCAAATGGGGACAGTGAAAGGGTCTCAGATCTAGAAGTGGGTTGCCATCTGGGAACAAGTGACCATCAAACAGTGTGGTTCAAGTAAACTCAGCTACAGAATCGAGCCATACAAAAGTGAGGGTATTGGACTTCAGGAGGGCTGACTTTGGCAAGATGGGAGAGTGCCTTAGAAAAGCACTAGCAAACAGGTTAGAAGGAGGGGTGGAGAAACAATGGGGAAACATCAAAACTGCCATCACAGAGGCAACAAGTCTTTGTGTCAAGCAAATAAACAAATCAAAATGAAAGAAAAAGCCACTATGGTTCTCAAAAGAGGTGGCGGGGAAAGTCAGGGAGAAAAAGATAGCATTCAGGAAGTATAAGGAAACACAGAAGTAGCAAGACAGAGAGCTGTACCAGTTAAGGCAGAAGGAAGCAGGGAGGGAAGTCAGAATAGCAAAGGCCCAAACTGAGGAAAAGATAGCCAACTTGGTAAAGAAGGGGGATAACACCTTTTCTAGGTACATCAGGGAGCGTAGAAAGACAAAGGGAGGGACAGTGAGGCTGACTACAATGGACGGTGGGTGGGCAGAGAGGAGCAGTGAAAAAGCAGGGATACTGAATGAATATTTCTGCTCAGTATTCACAAAAGAGGAGGAGGAGGGGGAGGCGCCTAATCCAATTAACAGAAGCACTCTTGATAGGGGGGTCGATCCCAGTCCTTTCACAGAAGAAAGGATTCTGAAAGAACTCCTAAAACTGAAGGTGGACAAAGCAATGGGGCCTGACAGAATTCACCCCAGAATTCTAAAAGAATTAAGGGGAGAACTAGTGAAACCACTGACTACCCATTTTAACAAATCATGGGAAGATGGTGTGGCACATGAGCAGTGGAGGAAGGCGGATGTTATTCCCCTTCACAAAAGTGGGACCAAGACAGAGGCAGGAAACTACAAACCTGTCAGTTTGACCTCTGTGGTAGGGAAAGTGATGGAATCACTTCTGAAGGAAAGAATTGTTGAGTACCTAGAGGCCAGTGGGGCACAGGACCCAAGGCAGCATGGGTTCACAGCGGGAAGGTCATGTCAGACGAATCTAATAGATTTCTTTGACTGGGTGACCAAAGTAGTAGACCAGGGAGGGGCTGTGGACGTGGTCTACCTAGACTTTAGCAAGGCATTTGACACAGTCCCACACAAAAGATTAACAGTCAAATTAACCAGCCTGGGAATGGGTCCCAGGGTGGTAGCCTGGGTAAAACACTGGCTGCACAACAGGACACAGAATGTAATTGTAAATGGAGTCCACTCTGAAGAAAGAGGGATTACTATTGGGGTATCACATGATTCAGTACTGGGTCTAGTCCTTTTTAATGTCTTTATAAGTGACATTGCAGAAGGACTGGAAGGAAAAGTATGCCTCTTTGCAGATGACACAAATATCTGCAACAGGGTTGATACACAAGAAGACGTGAAAAGGATGAGAAGGGACTTGGCAAGGTTGGAGGAATGGTCAGAAGTATGGCAGCTTGGATTCAATGCAAAGAAGTGCAAAATAATGCACCTGGGAAACAAAAACCCAGGGGAAGATTACACAATGGGCGGAAGGGAGGTAGTAACAACAACAAAAATGGAAAGGGACCTGGGGGTAATCATATCAATGACCTTAAGGTTAGCAAACAATGTGAGAAGGCAGTAGGGAGGGCTGGGGGGATACTGGGATGTATAGGGTGAGGCATTACCAGCAGAAAACAGGAAGTTGTTATCCCTCTGTACAGAGAGTTGGTGAGACCCCATCTGGAGTACTGCGTCCAGTTCTGGAGACCCCATCTCCGCAAGGACATAGACAGGACAGAGGCAGTCCAGAGGAGGGCAACTAAAATGGAGCAGGGTCTGCAAGAAAAGCCATACGAGGAGAGACTAAAGGAGCTTAATATGTATACCCTTGAGGAAAGAAGGGTGAAGGGGAACATGACAGAAACTTTTAAGTACCTCAGTGGAATAAACAAAGTCCAAGAGGGTAGCATCTTTCAGAAAAAGAGATCTGCAAGAACAAGGGAACACAATTTAAAGATGGGGGAGTGGTTCAGGTGCAATGCAAGGTAGACGCATGGAACAGCCTTCCTGAGGAGGTTGTGGGGTGTAAAACTGTGGGAGAATTCAAGAATACATGGGACAGACATAAGGCAATTCTTGTGGGGGGTAAGAAGAAATAGGCTGTTGGTTAACTAGGATCTGTAGCTTATCCTGTAGGTAAGGAAATGGGCAGACTAGGAGGGCCCAGCGGTCCTTATCTGCTGTCAAAGTCTATATTTCTATGTTTTTATAATGTTACAAGGGGTACGTGGGGGAAGTGAATCCAGAGTATTTGAGGGAAAGGGGGTAATAGAAAGAATGAAGAAGGGAGCTATGAGATTATGGGGGGAGGGAGAGGGGGCAGGGTTTTTAAATTGAGAAGTTTGTGGAATTGTGTTAGAGCCAGGGGTTCAGTTAATTTATTTTTAGTGGAAGTCTAAAACTTCCATGAGTCAAAATCTGGAAGTCAACCCAATTTTTTGGAAGTCAAAATACTTCCAGGATCCCACTTTGGAAGTCAGTACTCTAGGATGGACAGATTTACAGATTGTTAATATAGTATATTAGTAATAAAATACATTTCCTTCAGAAAATCCATTATTTCTGACTTTTGCCTGCCATTTTGGAAGTCATCTAATTTTCCATTTTACATCTGGAAGTCAATGACTTCTATCTTTATTTTGGAAGTTTTTGCCTTATTTTTGGAAGTCAAATACTCCAAAAATGGAGTTAACTGAACCCTTGGTTAGAACTGATAGAAAGGAAAATTAGGAGGAAGGGAAATGGGGAAAGTGGGGTGGGCATGCTGTAGGTAGATTGGGGTGCTTACCGGTCAGGGTAGATTGGATAGTGGGGGGTTGCAGTGAAACTGGGAGGGGTGTGAGCGAAAAACTGGCCACTGCCAGAGGGAACTGACAGCCACTAGCAAGTTGTGCAAACCTGTGGAAAAACAGGTAGCTAGAGACAGGCCTTGACAGAAGTAGAAGAGGGAAGGGGCAAAGACTGATGAATAGGGATAGATAGACCACACAGTAAGTGAAACGAGACAGGGATTGGATTGGGTGAGTGTACTTGTAACTGGGTCCTCTGGTGGCTAGAAGATATAATCTGCTAATGGAAAAGTCAACACTGCAAAGGCCAAAATTCCGATGCAGCACTGAGTATAGTAACAGTCCAGAAATCAGAGGCAATGCAGGATTAGGGGAAAAATAAGGTTAATTTGGCTGATGGTAGTGACATAGTCCAGTCAGGAGGGAATTGAAAATGCCGGGCAGGAAGAGGAGCCAAACAAGGAGCTCGTGGACCACAGGTGACCAATAAGAGCTGTCCCAAGAGAAAGGCAGTTGTCCTTTGAAAATTTACAGAGACAGCCACGCAGCCTTGAGTTCCCGGAGTGTTGTCCGAGCCGTACCTGCAAGCAAGGGCTCGGGGAGTGCGGCAGCAGGCTCTTCTTGCCGTGGAGGTGTGTAGATCCCCACCAGAGACGACCACGGAGGCGTTGTTAGCCCAAAGGGCTATGAGAGGATGCCCGAAGGAGAAGGGACAAGCAGGGGTTAGATATACAGTAGCTCAGGAAACAGTGGGGGGCTTCCTTAGCTTTGAATTGCTCAACATTGGTAGCATCCACAATAGTCTGTGGCAGTTTATTCCAGGGCATAGTAGCCGTTATAGTGTAGAAATGTTTTATTTTATTTGTAACTGCCCTAGGCACTATTAATTGTTTTGTATTACACATAAGATTGGTTGGCTTATTAGCATATGTGATATCACATTCTGCCATCAGTTGTTCATCATGTAGGATTTTGAATAATAATAGAAAGTCTCCCCACTGACATCCTACTCATAATTCAAATAAGGTAGGTTCCCTATATCTATCATGATACGAGAGTTGTGCAGCTTGGGAATGATCTTGGTAGCTTTTCTCTGGACACTGTCCAGGAGTTTCTTATCCTTGGTTAAAAATGAGGCCCAGAAGGATGCTCCATAATCAAGATGTGGCCTTATATACGATTTATATAAAGGTAGGATACAGGCTTCTTGTCTAGATGTAAACACCCTCTTTATGGATGCCAGTGTCCTATTTGCCCTTAGTGCTACGTGCCTGTAGTGTTCCCCTGGTAAAAGAAAGTTATTTATTATTATACCCAGGTCTTTTTCAGATTTAACTTGTTTTAAAGGCTTATTATTCAAGTAGTGTTGTGTCTGCTGGTTTCTAACCTCAAGGTGCATTATGAGACATTTCTCTTCATTGAATGTCATTTTATTTAGGTTGGCCCAATTCTCCAGAAGTGTGATATCCTTTTGGAATGTCTCAATTTTGTTGACAGTATCAACTTCACTACAAAGTTTAGTATCACCAGCGAATTTGCTGATATGTCCTGTGATTTCATGATGTAAGTCAGGTATAAAAATCCCCGAAAGAGCAGTTCCCAGGACAGAGCCTTGGGGCACCCCACTAGTAACATCTAACGGGTTGGAATAGGTGTCAGATATCTATCTGGGTTCTGTTGGACAACCATGCCCTAATCCAGTTTATTATACTATATGTGGATCTAATGTCAAACTAGACATTTTGCCAACACATACCCAGTGAGAGACCTTGTTGAAGACTTTTTTAAAGTCTAGGAATATTATGTCTACCAGTTCACCTTGGTCCAGGGATTTATTGGCTTTCTCATAAAAACTAATCAGGCTGGTTGTACATGATCTGCCCGCAGTGAAGCCATGTTGTTTTAGATCTTTCATACCACTGGAATCCCGTGCCCCCTCTGTTCTTTTTTTAAGTATTATTTTCATAACCTTGCAAATAGTAGAGGTTAAATTGATGGGGTGGTAGTTGCCTGCATCATTCTTAGTCCCTTTTTTATAAATAGGGATGACTGTTGCTTGTTTCCATTCCCCAGGAATGTTACCATTAAGTAGTGTGGCATTGTATATTAATCTTAGGGGCATGGAGACTGATGGAATCGTGTTTTTCAGGAAATTAGAACTGATTCCTTCTGGCCCTGGTGCAGTATTTGGTTTGATTGATTTTAAAGCCTCAAGTTACCTCCTCAGTGCTGATCTCATTCACTACAGATGGGAGGTTTGTATTGGCCTCTGAATTCTCTTTGTTGTTAAAAACTGACCCAAAGTAGTGGTTAAATGTATTGGCAATACCCAAATCGCTTGTTATATCCCTACTGTCATCATTCAGTTTATTAATGCTATTATTCTTACTTTTATTAGGCAAGGCAAATTTATTTCTAAGGCGCCCAATCCCAGAGGCTCTGGGTGCCGTACACGTTAGAAACAGAATAAAATACAAAAATACCACTTATACAATGGCAAAAATATTAAAACAACATTCATTAAAACATAAATATGAAATGAAAATATACAGTATAAATATACAAAAGCTGAGGATCAGGAGACGGGGGAGATGGCTTAATCCCCAAAAGCCTGGCAAAACAGATGGGCCTTAAGCCTCTGCTTAAAAACACCAATCAAGGGGGCCTCCCAGACTGCAGCTGAAAGTGTGTTGCACAAGATCGTCCCAGAGACACTGAATGCTCGATCACCAGAAGTCTTGAGCCATACCCTGGGAACGTCCAGGAGGCCCCTCGAGATGGAGCAGAGGGAGTGGGCAGAGGTCGTAGGCAACAGGAGCTCAGACAGGTAGCCAGAACCCAGCCCATATAGGGCCTTATAGGTGAGCAAGCCCACCTTGAAAAAGACCCTCCACCTGACCAGCAGCCAGTGCAGAGCATGCAGGACCGGGGTCACATGGCATGACTGAGATAGTCCTGCCAGTAACCGGGCCGCCACATTCTGCACCAGCTGCAGCCTGTGGAGGGTCCCTCCTGTGACCCCGAAGCAAAGAGTGTTACAGTTGTTGAGTCTGGAGGTCACAAAGACATGTACTAGGGTCAGCAGATCTTCGGGCAGAACGAGGGGCTTGATCCTGGTGATGTTCCGTAGGTGGTAAAAACCACTCTCTACAACAGATGACACCTGGTCTTCAAAGGTCAGCCTGCTTCCCAGGATCACACCTAGATTTCACACCCTTGGGGAAGCAACCAATGGGGCAGACCCTAGGAAAAGACCAGTGTCTGCTCCAGGTAGCAACCCATCATGCCTGTGACCCGGCTCAACCACCAGCACCTCTGTCTTGACCAGGTTGAGTTGCAGCCAGCTGGAAGCCATCCAGTCATTGATTTTAGCCAGACAGGTGTTAAGCACATCAACCACACCAGATGTCCCAGGGGCAAATGACAAATACATCTGGGTGTCATCTGCATAGCAGTGAAACTCCACGCTGTACTGTCGAATGATCTCACCCAGAGGCAGCATATACACCGCGAACAGCATCGGCGACAAGATCGAGCCCTGTGGAACTCCACAAGACAGAGGCATTGGAGAGGAGGAGAAATTCCCCATCACTACCCACTGCACCCTGTCTGAGAATTAGGACTCAAACCTTCTGATGACAACCCCAGCGAGTCCACAAAATTCACAGAGTCGACTAAGTAGCACAATGTGGTCCACGGTGTCAAAAGCTGAGGAGAGATGGAAGACCACAAGAATTAACCTGTCTCCTCTTCTCTAGCTCTGAGTAAGTCATTATGCACCCTGACTAGTGCAGTTTCTGTGCTGTGTCTAGCCCGAAAACTCAACTGGAATGACTCATAGATGTCAAAGGATATGAGCCAATCCTTGAGCTGCTGTGCTACCAGTTTCTCGACAACCTTGCTCAAGAAAGGCAGGTTGGAGATAGGGCAGTAATTTGCTAGGATGTCTGGGTCAAGGGAAGGTTTCTTTAGGAGGGATCTCACCAGTACCTTTTTCAGAGGAGCTGGGAACACCCCCTCCACCATCAAGCACCTAGCTATCCCAGTGAACACTGGGCCAACAGCCTCAGCGCATCCCATCAAGAAACGTGTCGGGGCTGGGTCCACTTCTCAAGATGTATGCTTCAGCTCTATTAATGTTAATATATGAGAAGAAGGCTTTAGGGTTTTTTGTAATTGAAAGTTTGAGTTTAATTTTCCTTCTTTCCTTCTTAAGTGTTTGGTTTTCTTAAAGTTCTACTTTATATTGCAAACTGTTTGTAGAACTTGGAATTTTTTTTCATTTTTTAAAGGCCTTTTCTTTTTTATGGATCTGGAGTCTAATTGGGTGAGTTAACCAGGGTGAGATTTTACCTTTTTAATATGAGTTGTTTTGATGGGGATGTAGAGTTTTTCTAATTCTGAAATAATAGATTTGAATAATTCCCAGGATTGTTCAATACTTAGGTAATCGAACAGAGTGTCCCAGTTATATCCTTCTAAGGCTTATCCAATTTTGATGTAGTTGCCTTTATTACAATTATACTTATAGTTAGTCCACCCATTAGTAGTTTTTTTCTATTAATTTCAAATAAGTCTGCGTAGTGGTCACTGTTACTTACTGGGCCCCTTATGTTGACATTATTAATATCAGTAGACATATTATTAAGGGCAAGATCCAGGATGTTAGTCCCGCTTGTTGGCTCAGTCACCATTTGCTCTAGCCCTGCCATAATAAAGGAATCAAGAGATGGGATGTTTTGGATGTTAGTTCTTCCCAGTGAGTACCTGGAAGATTAAAGTCTCTGACCACCACCAGATGCTAAGTGTTTAATTTCTGAAATTAGTTGTTGGTCATTATTTATATCTGTGACCTGATATGGACCCCTCTTCTACAGGCTATGCAAAAGAGTCATAATACCCCCACCTTCCCTATGTCCTGGAGACAAGCAGTAATATCAGTGATCTCAAAACTGCAGAAACTCCCCCCATCTCTGTGATTAATACCGCCCAATCTCAGTACTCAACCAGGACTATAAGATTTATACCTGTATTTTAGCCCATAGATTAGACCATATTCTCCCTAATTTAATCCATCCGGACCAATCAGGCTTTATTCAGGGCAGGCAGACAACTGACAACATCAAACGCACCCTATATCTAATGGACCATACCCAATCCACAAACTCCCCTTACATTACTTAGTCTAGACATCCAAAAAGCCTTTGACATGGTATCCTGGGGTTTGGCAGCCCTACAAAAATGTAATTTCCCTGGACCCTTTATGGATGTTATTAAGGGTATGTATACGGACCCCAAGGCAGCAGTAAAATTAAATGGGTCGCACTCAGACAGATATAAATTGTCCTGTGGCACATGCCAGGGCTTCCCCGTTTCCCTGTATCTATTTGCTATCTTTGTGGAGCCCATAGTCCAACTCCTCTGACAGACCCCTAACCTCCATGGCTACCAAATCTCGGAATCCCACCACAAAATAGCTTATTATGCAGATGACCTTCTACTGTATATTACCTACCCTGAAGAATCATTACAAACCTTGGCTTGGTCTGAAAGAAATAGAATTATTGACAGGATATACTAGCAACCAGAGCAAATCGGAAGCCTTACTTATACAAACCCCTTGCCTCCAGATCTGGTGATGCAATATAATTAAAAATGGAATAAACCATCTATAACGTATCTGGGAATTAAAATATCACAGAAGACTACTAATCTATATGCACTGAATTATACCTCAGTGCTCTCACAAATAAATTCAGACCTAGTGAGATGGACTCCCCTCCTGCTTCCCATAATGTCTAGAGTACAATCTATTCAGATGAACTCCCTCCCAAGGAAACTCTACATAATGCAAAATATACCAATTCCCCTCCTATCGAAGGATATATGGAGCTGGGACTGCTCCATCAGAAAGTTTTTGTGGGCAGGTTAAGAGACCTAGATTAGCACTTGGTAAGCTCCAGCTCCCGAAGGAGAGGGGGGAAACTGGCGTTACCCAATATTTATAACTACTGGGTGACAGTTATGCTTACACACTTAACCTCCTGGTTCCTGTCCCAGGCCGGGCCCCACCTTGGCTATTGGTGGAGAGGGCCATGGCGGTCAGCCCCTTAGACAGCTTCATAATTTTTCAGCCCCATAATTCAACTCAACCAGTGGGGAGGTCCAGGTTTACCATGGTGCTAATGGAGATCTGGACGAAATTCCTCTCCCTTCCTGAAAACAACTTTCTGGCTGCCTGGATGGGTATCCCTGCCGTAGATCTGTCATGGGATCCTGCACAGCTCAATGACACCTTTAAGAAATGGGCCCATGGGAGCCTTAGGCATACATATACATTTTTTGATAATGGTATCTTTAAAACATTTGAACAAAGCAGACAAGAATTCTCTTTGCGTCAGAGAGACTTTTTCCAGTACCTTTAGATCTGTCATTTTATAAGTGTTAGAATTGGCTTGGATGTCACCGCACAGACTATCCCCCTTTTACACTCCATTTTATTGCAGATCGCGGGAGATGGGGACTGGAGTCATTTAGTCTCTAGATTCTATAAGGCCTTGCAGGGAGCCCCCACTCAGATCATGGACCTAGTGCAGTTCCTCTTGGAGGCCGAACTCCAGATTGGACTGTCTCGGGACGACTGGCTTCATATCTGGAGAAGACAGCACAAAACTTCAAATTCATACACCTGGAAGGAATTTTCATGGAAGGTGGTGTCACAATTTTTCCGTACACCTCAGATCTCGGCCAAATACTCTGCAGCCGGGGACTCCGCTTGTTGGAGACTCTGCGGCTGTGAGGTCGCAACTCACTCCCATGTTTTCTGGTTCTGCCCAGTGTTATCTTAATACTGGTTGGAAATACCACTAAAAATACCACCAACAGCTTAATCTGGTTTAATTTCAGTTGCTTACCATCTGTATCCCTCCTCTCCCCCGGTCGCCCCTGAAAAAGGGACTTCTAGTCCCAGTGGGCCTACCAGGTCAACAACATTCAATAAATAAATAAATTAGAGAGTCCTGGGCTTGTTTCCAGGTTTGGGTACCCTCTCTCCTGCGATGGGGACACTACTGCACTACCTGCAACAATTCAAACATCCACACTAAATTTATCTGCTTAATATTCTATTGGGCATGGCTAAAAAATGTATTACCAGGCTGTGGCTCCATCCAGAACCCCCTAGTATATCATCCTGGGAAGACACCATATATGGTATCTATAAACTAGTACATATGATGGCCAGGCTACATAATAAAGTCCTGGAATTAATGAACCAGTGGACCTGCTGGTTTCTTAGCATAGCACAATCCAGAACAGATTTGGCCCCCGATTGACTAACATCAATACATCTGGTCTCTCTTACCAGCTTGTGGGGTACTGGCCAGCCCAACATCCCTTCTCCGGGGGCTGTTCACTCCGGGTAGGAAGGGATTAGATCAGGTTATTCCATTATGATAACTGAAGATGAAACCTCCCAGGGTCCCCCACCCCAAGAAAATCTATTATGTATTTATCTCAGGTGCATGTTGTAGTAGCAATACAATTCCTTCAGGAGATGTGGAGGGATAGGTAGCTTTAGTAAATCTATTGTGGAAGAACTATAAGGGAACTTGAAAAGGGACTTGGCAAGGTTGGAGGAATGGTCAGAAGTATGGCAGCTAGGATTCAATGCAAAGAAGTGCAAAATAATGCACCTGCGAAACAAGAACCCAGGGAAAGAATACACAATGGGTGGGGAGGTAGTAACAACAACAAAAAAGGAAAGGGATCTGGGGGTAATCATATCAGATGACCTTAAGGTTAGCAGGCAATGTGAGAAGGCAGTAGGGAGGGCTGGGGGTATACTGGGATGTATAGGGAGAGGCAACAGCAGCAGAAAACAGGAAGTTGTTATCCCTCTGTACAGACAGTTGGTGAGACCCCATCTGGAGTACTGTGTCCAGTTCTGGAGACCCCATCTCCGCAAGGACATAGACAGGATAGAGGCAGTCCAGAGGAGGGCAACTAAAATGGTGCAGGGTCTGCAAGAGAAGCGTATGAGGAGAGACTAAAAGAGCTTAATATGTATACCCTTGAGGAAAGAAGGAGAGGGGGACATGATAGAAACTTTTAAGTACCTCAGTGGAATCAACAAAGTCCAAGAGGGTAGCATTTTCAGAAAAGAGACTTGCAAGAACAAGGGGACACAATTTTAAAGATAGAAGGAGGGCGGTTCAGGGGCAATGTGAGGAAGTATTATTTCACAGAGAGGGTAGTGGATGCATGGAACAACCTTCCTGAGGAGGTTGTGGGGTCTAAAACTGGGAGAATTCAAGAATGCATGGGACAGACATAAGGCAATTCTTGTGGGGGGTAGGAAGAAATAGGCTGTTGGTTAACTAGGATCTGCGGCCTATCCTGTAGGTAGGGAAATGGGCAGACTGGATGGGCCTAGCGGTCCTTATCTGCCGTCAAAGTCTATGTTTCTCTCTATGTTTCTATATTTCTCCTCACTCACCTGATAACTATAAATAGCTACAGTATATCCATGTATGCACTATGTATTATCCACTGCACTGATTATTGACAAATTATATGTACTCCTGTGATACTGCTCTATTTGTCCATTTATAACAAAAACTAAAATAAATAAAAAGTTTAAAAAAATGTATTTATATCTGTGGAGGGGAGTCTGTAGAAGTTGGCAAATAAAAAGTTTTTTTCATTTTGTTGTGTAAGTTGTATACATATACTCTCGATTCCTACTATGTTGTACTGTAAGGGGTATTTCGCTGTGGCAAGTGTGCTGGAGACATAGATTCAATCCCTCTTCCTTTTCTGTTGTGCCTATTTCTTGAATAAAGGGAATACCCAGGAATCACATTATACCATTCAGAGGCCTCATCCCACCATGTCTGACATAATGCTGCTATATCTTTCTGAGTCTGTGCTAAAATCCATGTTAGTTCTGTTATCTTAGCCACATTCAGACTTCTGGTGTTAGCAACTAATACTTTATAGTTATTCTGGATTTTAATACTATAATTTGGAGCCGTCTCTGATTATCCCGTTATTTAGTTTAAACTGTCCTCGATGGTAATTATGGGTCTCTGACAAAACAATCAATCAGGGTCCTGGATTTCTGGAGAATGATATCTCTTTCTTCATCACAGTGCATAGACAGTGTCAGGATGGTTCTCCTTCTCCGTATGCTGTATTTGGTTCAAACCTTACCTATATTCACCCTACAGCATGCCTTTAGGCCATGGGACAGCCTGAGCCTGCAAAATGTGTGGGGAAGGGCTAGACCATGTATTATTTATTTATTTATTTTTATTTATTTGTATTTCAGATGACACCTTTGAGCCGAGGGCTCTTTTACAAAGCTTCCATGTCAAGGCAATAAGTACAATAAGGTACAAAACATAACATGATCATTACAATAGAACTTACAAAAAAAAAAAAGACAAATAAGGTTACAATAATAGCAGCCAAAGGCTTTGTCAAGGAATTGTGTTGCGAGTTAATTATACAGTACAAGTCATAGGCAGCTTAGTGAAGCTTTGTTAGGAGTGGGTTAGTGGGAAAAGAGAAGGAAGAGTGGTGGTGAGGGGGTGGTATGGGAGAGAGAGAGAGGTAGGAGGGGAGAAATGGGGAGGACATTGCGTTGGGTATGTGGTAGATGGGAAACAGCAAGAGAGGAGGAAAGGGGGAGATGAAAAGGAGACAGATTCATCCTATACCCAGTAATGGGGGGTAGGAGAGTAGGAGAGGAGGAGGAGGAGCTGAGGCAGTGAGGAGGGATGCTTGAAGGTAGTGTGCCTGGAGGGGATTATAAGAAGCAATCACAGAAGGCACTAGCCACTAGGTGTTGACGCAGTTTACACTTAAAAGCACCAATCGTGGCAATGTTGGAGATTTCTGTAGGTAGCAAGTTGAACCAGGTGGAGGCTCTGACAAGGTAAGAATGCTGAGCTTGAGAGGTCTGACAGCGAGAAATTGTAAAGGTTAGACTGTCCGATCTTCTAGTTAGGCGGCGGACACGCTGCGGGGTCAATATTGATTGGACTCCAGGGGGCATAAGGCACAATGATGTCTTCTTAGCTAGGATGCAGGTCTGGTACTTTAGCCTGCCAGATAGCTGGAGCCAGTTAGCCTGCTCGTAAATGTCACACGTGTGAGAAAGGCGGGCAGCTGAAATAAGGAGTCTACATGCCTTATTAAGGGCTACAGCTATGCGCCGGAGTGCAGTATCAGTAGCGGATCCATAGATAACGAGCCCATAGTCAATAGTTGAGATAACAGAGCTCTGGATAGTGAGGTTCAAGGCTTCAGCGATTAGGCAATGTTTATGCTTGTATAGTAGCTCTATACGGGAGTTCACAGTTTTAGCGATATTGTCAATGTGTTTGGTATACGAGAGGGAGCAGTCAAGGGTCAGGCCCAGATATTTAAACATATCTACCTGGTCAAGAGTGACGCCTTCGTGGTTGTTAATTATGAGCTCATGGTCCTTGTACTTGTTGTGGGTTCCATGGAACAACATTGTTTTAGTTTTTTTTTGGTTAAGGATGAGTTTATGTGAGCAAAACCAGTCTTCCACTTCTGTGAAACTTTTCTGTAGTTGAGACTGAAGGGAGGTGGGGTTGGTGTGGCAAGTGTAGATTACTGCATCATCTACATACAGTAACATTCTGTCATGGCAGGAAGCAGGGAGGTTGTTCAGGAATATGCTGAATAACAAGGGACCCAGGACAGAACCTTGGGGTACTCCAGAGTGGATTGGTAGAGATGACGAGAGGAATTCACCAATCCTGACCAGTTGGGTCCGGTTACTGAGGTAGCTTTGAAACCAGAGGGTAGTTTCACTTGAAAGACCAAGGAGGGATAATTGCTTGAGGAGAATGGAGTGATTGACAGTGTCAAATGCCTTAGCCACTACTTAAGTTCACTACTTCACAGTTACCTAAAGTTCAGAGAGGATTAGCCTTACCAAATTTCTCTTTAGATCATGCTGAGGCTCAGGTTCGTACTGCCTTGTACTGGATGACTCCACAATATAAAGCCCATTGGAAAACTCTACAATTAGTCAAAGAGGACCTATTCCACATTCATAAAATCTTATTATTGTATTCCGTTATGCCATCTAGTGATATTACCACTCATCCCTTTACCTTCACTACATTAAAATGTTGGCAGAAAGTTAATGCCCACAGGTGGCTTCAGGTCACAGGATTCCTGGTTACCCTCTCCAACCCCCAACCCCCACCACTCCCGAATATCTCCTTTTTTTGCCTAGGAAAATGGACCACACATATGCTAACTGGGAATGCAAGGGATCATCTATCTGTGCGCAGTTTCTCTGTGACAGAGTTCCTGTCTTTTCAGGAATTAGTCAGAACTTTTTCCCTGTGCCTGTTGGACCAATTCATTGCCTACAGGTTTCCCACTACTTACAAAGAGAACTCTGGAAATGGCCCTTGAATGTTGGGATCCCTTCTTTTCATCAATTAATAATATCCGTACTGAGGGGAGATACTGTTTCCTCTCTTATATCCACAGTATATCAGGTGCTTCTTTTTTTTTTAACTTTATGTTTATTGACTTTACAATAGACACATAGTAAACACTTTCTGAGGCAGTGTACAAGGAATTATTATATAATGTTTCCTCATGAGAGCGCCACCCCTCTTAATACATGCAGGTTAAACTCTTTATCATACTGCTTCTATTAGATACGTCCCTTGGGGGAATTAATAAATAAAACATTTCTTCTCCATTTAACATAGAATTTTCTAAGCTGTTTATATGAGCTCATGGGCTGCATGAGTTTATAATCTGATATTAATATCATAACATATAACAATCTCTTTTTCCTCAAAGAGGAAGTGAGGGTTTCATGCCTTCCGAAGCCACAGGAACCTAAGTGGTTTCCTACTAAAAATTGTGCAACGTTTCATATCATGTACATTAGTAATAAACTGAATTGACAGCTTAACAACCTTCGGTAGGCAAACTTGCTATATAGAGGGCAACCTCATCAAAATACATTTAGATAAGCTTTCTCTGTCTTTATAACATCTACTGACATGTAAGGGACATTGCCAACTGTAAAAAACTGAGATCCACTTGAAAAGTTAAACAAGAAAAATCAAGCAAGAAAAATGCCCCAACTGATCACAGCCATTTCTATTAACATCAAGCAATATATTAAGAGATTATCTTGCTCAAGGATCCATAAGCAAATTTATACTGTGAAAAGTCTAAATAACAGTCAGCATTAATGTCCACCTTAGAGTTTTTCTAAGTAGAAGCAAACCTGTACTCCAGGTCACCGATTGGAAAATCAGGTTTTCCCTTCGATATCTTCATCCAAGTCGTACTGGTCTGAATGTTCCCTCCTGTTAGGTGGTAGAACATGATGCTAAGCCCATTTAAGAGCCTCACTGGGATCCGAAAAAATAAAGACTTTCACTTTGTGGAGAATTTGCAGACATGCAGGAAATAACATGTGAGAAATTTCAGCACCTCCTAGCATAGCACGAACTACATCAGAAGATTTTTCCGTTGTCTGGTTGCGTAACTAAGATCCGGATAGAGTTGGACCTGCTTACCATCCTGCAGCAATACTTTCTTTTGGCAAGCCAGCACCAGCACAAAGTCTCTCGACCCCACACCATCCAGGACAGCCACCATAACCAGAGGAGCTTCAGGGTTTTCAAGATGTCCATGAAAGGTCACCTGATAGGCTTTTTGAATAATCACCTGGCAATCGGAGGAGCGCCCCAGCTGTTGTTCTAGCCAATCATGAAGAAAAAGGGTCAAATGGTCTCCCTCGCACCGTTCCAGCATGCCTACAATCCGTAAATTAGCCACTAGGGTTTGGTTCTCCAGAACCTCAAGCAGGGAGCGAAGGTGGCTGTTTTCTTTAACTAACATGGCCGTGGCACCCAGGGCTGCATCCAATCTCTTACTGGCTTCTGTGGACTCAATATTTACTTATGTGACCTCCGTTTCCAGAATATTGACACGGTTGGTCAAAGAATCAAACTTATCTGCCAGGCCTGACACAGTGTAAATTAGATGATTAATTTTAACCTATAGTCTGTAGGGTTTCCTTATCCCCCGCAGTGTCCTCCGTAGCAGAACGGCCCTGCACAGACCTTGTGGCAGGAGGCCCCGATACTGTCTTGCTTTTAATACCTTCATGGTGCATTTTGTCTTTCTTTGGGTTGCCCATTCTTAATCTAGAAATGTTCCGATCTCCTTTTTTACCAATATTAGCTGTCAATAAGTCAAACCAAATATTTTAAATCAACTACACGATCAATATGGACAGCACTAACACTAGACCTCCATCTTGCTCGGGCTCAACAGCGCCCCCTATATCAGGTGCTTCTTGAGCTCCAGGGGCATACTGTGGATTTGGTTAGACTGAAGTGGGAGGATGACTTGCAAATTCAAATAACTCAGCCAGAGTGGAATAAATAAATGTCCAACATTCATAAACCAACTTCCTTCCATATAGTTGGAAGGAATTTTCTTGGAAGAGCTTTATTTGTTTTTTCCACAGGCCTCAAATTGTGGCTAAATTCACCCCTACTCAAGATGCACAGTGTTGGAGAGGTTGTAGTGTCAGCCCCACAACTCATGGCCACGTTTTTTGGTCATGTACAGCTCTCCAGGTATAGTGAGTGCAGCTTTTGTCAGCATTCCAAGCCATTTTTGGTACCAGTTTTATATTATGTGCGACCAGTGTGGTAGTCCTAGATCCCTCCTGGGCCATAGAGGCCTTCAGACAAAGAAGCTGGTCCATATTTATTAGTAGTGAAAATGATAATTACCAGACTTTGGTTAACTCCTACGGTTCTCACTGTGACGCAATGGCAGGACACTATGCTTCAAGTGCATGATATGGAAAAATTAACAGCACAACTGAATAATAATATTAGGCAGTTTGAATTCTTTTGACAATGCTGGTTATCACACATGCTGGAACACATAGGTTTTGTTCCCTGATGCACTGATATTAGATGATGTATTCTCTGTATTAGAGAGCATGCAAGCTGATTTTGAATGTTGTAATAAGTAACCAAGATTAACTTGTCCTTGTTTGTCTTTGTTTGTTTGCATATTATACCATATAACAAATTCTTAATAAAGAGAATTAAAAAGAAAATGAAGTGATGCAGCATAGAATCTTCCTCCATGTCCCCCAGTCCTTGTTTGCTGCCAAGGTTTCAAACTTATTCTGTAATTCCATTGATATTGTCTAGGCATCTCAAATTCTCTCTGATTTTTCTTCTTCCTCTGTTGGGTCACCATTTTAAAGGTTTCAGTTACAGGCGTATTTGGAGGTGGCATATCCATGGAAGAAGCATTGTTCTGTGCTGTTTCCTCCTCACCATTGTCTTTTGATAGTTCTGCCTCTACCAGATCTACATGAAGAGGAACTTCTGAAGTTTCCAGAGGATCATCTTGCTTAGGTTGTCCTGTTATTGCTTTTTCAGAACTGTGTACGGGTACCATGGGAGGCATGAACACAGCTGAGGTGGATGGCATTTTTTTTTTTTTTTTACTTACTGCACTTTTGTCTCTAGGATGGCTCCTCCTCAGCCCCTCCTATTGTGCATGTGTCCACCATCTGTGGTGGTGACGCCAAAGCCACCTTGCCCTATGTGCCCCCTGGCTTAACCCCCCCATGGCGGGGCCTCTGTGACTCCTCCTTACCCCTTTGGACTATGATGTCTGGTGTCAGGCAGGAAGCCCAGGGTCAGCTACACGGTGGCATCGGTGTGATGAGGGGGCATCATTGAGCTCATCCGGCGAGGCTTTTTTTGTCTGTAACTACAGGAGGCATGGTGTGCAATGATGCTGCAGCATAAACACGCCAGGCATTTGCAGACCTTCCTTTACCAGCAATAGCTGGATCACTGGTGGTAGGACATCCTGTGGTCACCCAGGAGCCCTGGACTGGGGACACAACTCCCCAACCCCCCAGAGGTGGAGAGTGTGCATAAGTAGCTCAATCCACCTCTCCCCCACTGTCCCTCTAGCAACCCTGGTCCATTCCTGAACCTGGGTCACCAATGTCACAAGTGGTAGTGCTTCCGATGCACCAGCGGGCCAACAGATAGATGCATATCTTGGTCCAACACTGGATCTTTCTGTTGTGTCATCTCAAGTCTCCTTCCAGATGCTGTATTTCTAGGTGGATGGTTCATTGTTTGTTTCTCATGTGGCTTTTGTGCACTGTTGGCATAGTAATCTTGTTCCACTTGGTCCATTTCATCCCCACTATTATAAGAGGCCCAGGGACATAATCTGAAAGCATGCCCTTTTTCATCACATAGGTTGCACCTCATTTTGTTAGTACACTGCCTGTTTGAGTGACCATTTCTGTGCAAATTCCACATCGTATAGCGTCACATGCACTATTCAGATGTGTTTAGGCCTTGCACCTATAGCAGGCCTTCGGCTCTCCTATGCAAAAAAGAACCCCCTCTATCCCATCCCAAGTAAAAGCAGTTTGGGAGGTGCTGTGCACCTTTTTCTGTGTACATGAGGTTTACATGCATTTTTCATTCTCTTGTCCATATTTTATTTATTTATTTATTGAAATGTGTTAACCGGGTGTGGTAGGGCGCAGGTGTAAGTGGGCAATCATAGAGCAACATACATCACCAATTCTTTTAAAAGTTCCAGATTTAATTACTTCTTCTTCAGAAGTTGTTTACATCAGGACAAATTCAACACAGCAGAATAATCTGGCACCTTAATCTTCCATTTGGAGCAGCAAATATTCACATAGAAACTCTACAGAGCACCTTCAGTAACATCCTGGAGTGTACCTCCAGACCCACAAGCAAATCTGATTAAAAAACTCGATGTTCAGCTTTTATACACTGCAGGGGTCAGGTGACATCTTAACCCCACCCCACCCCATACTTTATTTCAAATATCTTTTTATTTGCAACATTTATATTTTATATGGTATGTCTAAACATTTTCTATTTGACATAACAACTCAATCTCATACAGAGAGGTGAAATACAGTCTTTCTGTGAAATGTTTAATTCAATCTCTAATCCCAGAAAGCACCACCCCTTGTTATTCAGTATAAAGGCAGTCAGGAAACAGCCTGCTGACTCTTAAGGAAAACTACTGCAGCTGAGAAAGGATCCACTCAGGGCTCTGAGACACCAAAAGGAAAACAACAAAAACCTTCGCTTTCAAGAGGTCCCAACTGCAGCACCAAACCTCCTTATTCCACCTTCAGAAGGTTTGTAGAGCACAAAATGTTATGTTTTATTTAGTACATTATAAAACAGCGCCCTATATTTACAGAACTGAGTGTTTGCTTAAGGCTACAAGTAGGTATTTTATTAAGGAAAGCAGGAGAGAACCAACAGGTTCTCACTATTAATTATAAACTCAGCCAAGTCCTCAAAAGCACAGCAAGGACAAATAGGGCTGAAACAGAATTAGCAGCACCTTGCAATACGGAGGACTATTTCCTCCCGAAAGAGAAGCCCTTACTACTAAACATACAAGCAGGTAGCCTGCGCTATTGGAAACAACTTTTAATACAAGACAAACCGGGAGATTCATTACTGACTAACCTACAATACCTAAACAGATTAATTTCCCTGACGGTTAACATGTCAGCCCATCAATATTTATAGCATTTAAAGCCTCAGTTTTCTTATGGATTTCCTTCCCATATCATTTCTGTTTCTTTCATTTACTTTAGAAATGCAACACCTAAAGCACTCACTTCTTTCCTAAGCGCTACCTTCCTATTTTTATAATGCAGAAAAGGGGGCCGGGGGTTATTCTATATTATGGCCAACCTTTAAGAAATGCCATTCTATACCCACAGCTATTTCACTCATTATTTTTAATTTTTTAAACACTAAGTTATAAGGTTATAACAAGTTTAAGGCTCAGCTGCTAGGTTCCCTTATTTTATAATTTCAAAGGACGCCCCCTAGAATAGCGATTACCTTAAAACAAACAAGAGCACACAAAGACGTACATCAGGCTGAACTAAACAGCCTGCCTGTGCGACGATGCACACTATCGCAGCACATTTAGGGTGGTAAACAGCCGGACCTTCAAGTATCCAGCATTTTTATAAATATAATTTCGGGGCCCTCAACCCTTCACAGGGCACCCTGTGACACCGGGTAAGCCCACTGAGACATGGTGTCCCTTTTTCAGGGGCGGCCAGGAGTTAGTTACATTCAATAAGAAACAACAGTTTACGTTAGAAGACGGATAAACAATCAACAGTAGAGTTATACAGTTGCATGTTAAATTACAAGGCTTAGAGCCATAACAGTTCAACACATAGAAACAAGTTAAAAACAACAGCGTACATGTTTGTGATAATTTTACTTGAGTAGATCATCAGCTTGGGAGAGAGGTTATAGATGGCAGGTTTAGGTGAGTTAATAGAGTTCAAATACTATACTCGGATCAGATAGATGCAACCCCATATCTAGGTTTGCATCACAGGTAATGAGTAATGTATGCTGGTATTACTAATTAGATTATTTTTGTCAGGGTTAAGTGCCCTAGATTAAATGACCCTATTGTTGGAGTAGGCCGAGAGGGCATGCAGAAATACTATGATGTAAAATATTTTCTGAATCAATTATTAGATCTAGATAACCTATAACCATGCATTTTTGTGTTAACCACCACAAAATGTCCAATATGTCGACCCTCTCATTTTTAGAAAAAACAGAATAGTGACTGTTCTGATTTCAAGCTTTGTCAGAGAAATTAATAACTCTAAATGGTGTCCATTCATATTGGTGTATATTTCACCTGGTGTCATTTTGTCCAGAATCTTTCCAGGCTGGCAGTAGTCTTTTTTTTTTACTTGCTGTTTATTCCCCCTTCTTCTCTGTGCCTACACCCTTTCTCGGGGTCCCCAAGGTAATCTTCAGCGGTAGTGGTGGTACAGGCTCACCCCAGCCTCGGATACACCCCCGGGTGGGGTAGGGGGAGGACCCCCAATTTATCCTCCCCCAGCCAATGTCCAACTAGTCGGTTGACCCATCTGACCCCAACGAGATACCAGTGCCCATCTCCTGGTGCAAATACTGTGCTTTTTCCACTTTCCTCCTTTGGAGACGTGGTTGTGCCATGATATCAAGGCTCGCGTTGACGTTGACCACACTCCTCCTCATACTACTGCGGCACCAAACTGCCATCGTTCCCCCAGTCTCCACCAGAGGTCGATCCAGTAGCGGGCCTCACCCCCCCCCAGGAGAGATGAGCAGTCCCGTGGATGCTCAGCCTCCCCTTCCCGTCCAGCCCTCCAACACCCCGGGCTCACTCCCAAACCCAGGTTGCTGGCACTCCTGAACCCGGGTCGCCAGTATGCTGGCAGTAGTCTTAAAGCTAACATCAAAATTCAGATCCCCTGGAGTAAAGCATGGATTAAAGCATGTATTTCCATTGCTATGAACTATGCCACACATCTGCAGTTGGGAGGGGTCCTCCAGACCACTTCTACTTCCGATGCATACTGCAATCCTCATTTTTTTTGTATTATTTCTTTATCTCCCCTTCAGGCCTCGTGACTCACCACTCCTTCGGGCTTACCTAGGTCCGACTTCCGCTGCTGCTTGTCCTGTCCTGTGTCCTCTCCAGCCGCATATCGCAGCAATCCCAGGGGTAACCCAGACGTAACCCTTCGCTGGGCAGGTCCCCCTCCTCCGAGGGGGAAGGTACCAGAGGGGGCAGCCAGCACATACTTGGCCCCAGGGTGCTGCTGCAGCTGAGAGGCTCATTCAGGGCATCAGCAGCAACGGAGGACCGATAGCCATCATCCGGTCAGTCGCCCGGCGAGTTTCTGCTTTTTCTGCGATGTTCCCCATGCGTCACTCATTTACCCAGGCTCGGTCTCCACGGGGGCCACTGCAGAAGCGGCCTCCAACCTAACCACCCAGGAGAGGAGAGCGGTCCCTACAGATGCTCAATCCTCTCCCTTCCCTGCCAGTCCCCAGCGTCCCAAGTCCATTCCCGAACCCAGGTCACCGGTGTGGCACGAGGTGTGGTGTCCAGTGCCTCAACCCTCACCGCCAGCGGGCCATAAGCGTTCCTCCTTTTTAGTGGTTCAGTGTTGGGCCTAAGGTAATCAGTGTAGCTATGTGTTGTTTTGACAGGGCCTCCTTGTGGCCTCTCTGGATTAGTGTTTCATTGTGGGCTCACAGAGTGTTTCTCCTCTGTACATTGTATCTCTGGGACTGTTGTAACTGAGTATATATCATTCTGGGGGTCCACATTTACATTTAAAACCACATCCTGATTTATATTTAATGTAGCGTTGTCACCATTCTTATTGTACCCCACCGTTTCTCTTTCTTCATCTGAAAATGGGTACTTGTACTCAGTGGACTTATCTAGTTAACAGAAACAAACAAAACAAAGAAACAAACATATTAGTCCTCCTGGACCTTTTTTTACATTCTTTGGTTGCCACTGAGGAAATTCAGCAATGAGTCGACAACACGCCTTACACCAGGTTCAGCATTATGTCCTTCCATAGAAACTGCACTGGTACTACTTTGGAACAAATTCAAAACTTTAAATACCTTGGTGTAACCATTGACAGCTTTTTATCCTACAGGGCGTATATAGATAACATCGCCAAAGTGGTAAATATACGTATCGGCCTACTCCATCGACACAAGCGCAGTTTGACACCTGAAGCACTAACCTTGGCTGCTCAGAGTTCAGTCAATGCTATAATTGATTATGGTTTAATCATTTATGGCTCCACCACCAATACTTCCCTTCGGCCATTTCCATTGCCCTTAATAAAGTGTGTAGACTTGTGTCAGGGGCCCCACGTCTCTCCCACACATGTGATCTCTACGCCCAAACAGGTTGGCTGCAGTTAAAAGGACATATAAAGTACCAAACTTGCTTCCAGGTCAAGAAAATTACAGGTCTCCTGCCTCCCAGAGTACAAAATCTACTAAGCCCTTTTCGTAATCCTTGACGCACTCGGGCTCTGAACATCAGCTTCTCCAGGTTTCTTGGTGCCACACCTCCCAGGGGCAGAGGTTTTTCACCTGCAGAGCACCTCTTTGGTTAAAACACTCGCAACACTGACATCTCCTCTAAAACCAGACTTGGCCTGTTCAAATCCAGGCTGCAGACACACCTCTCTGCTGACAGTAGCTGTGACTGCTTCCCTTAATTTTCTTGTCCCGTCCCTCCAGCTGTGACAGCCTAGCACTTCTATTAAAGCAGCAGATTTTTTGCACTTCACCCTCCATCCCCATTTTCTACATCTCCCTTCCCCTCTCCAGCTCCCCCTACCTCCTCTCTCCTTCTCTCCACTAATCTTTCCTTCTCTTCCCCGTCTATCCCCTTCCTGATGTCTGTTATGTACTCCCACATGTTCTTTTGTCATGACTAGGCCTGTTGGCTAATTTATATATGTATTGTTCCTCTATGATGTTTTGCAACATTCTTCCCACTGATCTTGTATTCTCCATACAGTAATGATTTGTTTACTGGTATAATCTAGTCTATGTATAACTATCTACAACCTGTTCATTTCTGCATATTGAAGTGGAACCTTTGTAAAAGAGTTAATTGCTCAAAGGTATTGTAATACGAGACTATAATAAATAAAAAAAAATTAAAATAAATAAATACTGCTTACTCTTCTGCTCCAAGAATATATGTAAGAATCTGAACTACGGCAGAATTATACTCATGCATGACAAGGTGGAATTGACTTCCCTTGTAATGGTGACAAATGTTTCAGTGACCTTCACCAATGTCTTCACCATCTCTCAGCCAGCAGAAGACACCATGATATGTGCTCTGCAAATTTTATTTTGCAGCAGATAGTCATGAATTGCAGGCACCTACTGGTGGAACTGTTTCAACATATGGTATATTGAGTTTCATCTCATCACACAGTCCTGTATTGAAGCGTATCCAGGCAGATTTTTTTTCCCACATGGAAGCACATGGTTCCATGTCATAAGGGCAAATGAATAATGACGACCCGTCAAAAGGGTGCCAAACCGCCTGGGTGAAAACTTTTTGGATAGTGTTTTCATGCGGGGGGGGTTTCCCCCACATCTCCCCCGTGGGGGGCTTTGCCCCCTATACCTCCCTTACTACAGATTCCTACTCTGGGGGGGACACAACTCGGGGATGGGGGCAAAACCGGGTTCCCCAAATGTGTTGACACCATTGTTCCTTCACCCTTTTGATGGGTCACCATTATTCGTTCACTCTTTTGATGTGTTAACAAGCAGACGCAGTTTCCTCCTGACCTTCAGAGTATAAAAAGTGGGTACATATTTTTAACCATACCCCCTATATCTTTGACAGTTTTGCTTTTACTCATTAGATTATGCAAGGCCAAGTGTAGGCAGTGGGTGAAACACAGCACATGAGTGCACCTCCCATCATCAACAGCTTTCAAGACATAGGCAGCACTGTCAGTCACAACACCAGCCTTCAGACCGTGACTTGTCAGCCAGTTGTCAATGCCCTCTTCCAGCTTGACAAACAAGTTTTCTGCAACATGGGTGTTGTATAATCTATTTATCTATCTATCTATCTATCTATCTATCTATCTATCTATCTATCTATCTATCTATCTATCTGTATATAGATATATATATTATAGCTGCCTGGTAGGGCAGGTATAGTTAGGGTTGCACAGCCACTTCTAAGTTAAATCCAAAATTTTGCACTTTAAAAATGTTGCAACTGTTTGTCCGATTTGCTTGGAATTTGGTGTGTGTATTGTCGTACCATAGATCTCTGTATCTGGAAATTTTCATTCTGGTCAGATTTGCAATTGTGGAGCTGCAGAGCATCAAAAAGTGTGGAAAATCCTCAACTTTTGTGAATTCTTTGCTCATCTTCACAGCCCAAACGGTTTGTCTGTCTGGTCTGAACTTTCAAGGTATATGGAGTCTGGGTCAAGGAAGTGCCTTTCAAAAGTTTGGTGAAAAAATATTAATCCATTCAAAAGTTATTACACTTTAAATGTTCCCATTATATCCTTTGGGAAAAAAATACATGTTCCGTGCGACAATGACAGATTCGTCTGCGTCAGCACGTTTTACTGTCGTATATGCCCTCTGTACTGTTGTGCTGCCACCATCTTGTTTTCAGTTAGCGTTGGAGAAAAAAAGCTATAGTTTAAAAACTACTTCCCCTAGGTAAACACCAACTGTTGCGTTTACCCTCACGAGGTCTTAGAAACAGCATCCATGCATCACAATTAAAAAAAAAATACCAAGAAATATTTTTATTTTGATCTGTCCTTTTGTATTGTCACAATTTGCGACAGTACAAGGCATGAAACTTTCACCAAATTTGTGAAAGTGCTGCACTGTACTTTCGCGATTTATGACAGTACAATCCCCCAAATCATAGTTTCTTTTCCACCTCACTGCCATTACATGGTTTGGACATTTGGGCTACAGTTTGCTGGGTGGCAAACCATTTCCCCACAGATGTGCCTTTTGGTGGTATGGTGAAAAAATTTACATCTGTTCCATAGTTACAGTACTCCGAAGCTGTGAATATTTCCCATAGGATAACATTGTGGTGTCCGCCAAAACCAGTTTCTTTGCCACCTCACGTTTTGGACCTTTAGGCTGACATCTGCAGGGTGGCAAGTCTTTGCACCACGGATGTGACTTTTGCTGGTTTGGTGCAAAATTTTACACCGGTTCCAGAGTTACAGTACTCCAACGTTATAAATTTTCCCAAAGGATAACACTGTAGTGGCTGCGGTGCCTTTCGGCACCTATATCTCAAAAATGGTTTGAGATAGGGATTTTTTGCTAAATGCAGCTAAGCATGCATGGAGGTGGCTAGGTCCTGAATATAACTGCGAAATAATTTTTCTGCTGTTTCTATGGTTACTGTGATATTGCCAGATAAGCATTACAGGGGTTACTTGGAATATCTCTAGGCCTCTGCTATATGTTTGTACTTGTGGGTAGGTGGGAGCGCATAGTCCAGAGGGCCTGCGCTCCCACCTATATATACTATGTATGCTAAACTGGGAGCACTGAGCCCTCCTATGCTATGCCTCTACACTCATGGGTGGGTGGGAGTGCAAGGGCCCGCGCTCCCACCTATGGATACGATTATGCAAAACTAAAAGCACAGAGCACTCCTGCGCTATGTTTCTATACTTATAGGTAGGTGGCAGTGCAGGGACCAAAGGGTCTGTGCTCTCCTACCATCTTGCAATACTGGGAGCACAGGGCCCTCAGGCGCTATGTCTCTACACTTATGGGTGGGTGGGAGTGCAGGGCCCAGAGGGCCTGTGCTCCCAAATATGCATCCCTTTATGCAAAACTGGGAGCACAAGGCCCTCCTGCACTATGACTCTACACTGATGGGCGGGTGGGAGCGCAGGGCCCAGAGGGCCCGCACTTCCACCTATGGATACCATATGAGTAACATTTCACTTTCTCAAAAAGAAGGGAAATTCATTGCAAAAACTCCATTAATGCATCAGTTAAGGTTGATTCCACACCAACAAAAGTCTGGAAATTCGATGTCAGGGTTACCAACCCTACCCCCCACACACACATACCATCCACAGACCAACAGGTGCCGGGGTGTGCCTTGGGTTCATTGGCCCTAACTCTCACCCAATTCTCCTATACTGTACCATCTCAGCTTGTTCACACATAGAATGGGATGAGAGTTAGGGCCAACAACCCCAAGGCATACCCGCCTGTTGGCCTGTGGATGGTGGTGGAATTAGGTTAATAACCCTAATATTGAATTTCCAGACTTTGTTGTGGAATCAACACTAACTGATGCATTAACTGAGTTTTTGTAGTGAATATATATATATATATATATATATATATATATATATATATATATACACACACATACATATACATATACACACACATATGCATATATATATATATATATATATATATATATATATACACACACATACATATATATATACACACACATATGCATATATATATATATATATATATATATATATACACACACACACACACACACACACACCAGACCTTGTGACACTGCTGCCAACACCATCTAGCCTTTGTCTTTCTGTGTCAGTCAAGCACACCTAATGCGACATCACTGCCATATAGTCCATGAGCTGACCATTCATCCACATGCCAATTATAAAATTAACTTCTGAGATGGTAGACTGTCATAGGCTAAGGTAAACCTTGGCATGCACACTCTTGTACAGGTCATGTAAGGCAAGCCTGGTGAAAAGATTCTTTGAAGGCATATAGTACTGAGGTTCCACTGTATGCATCAGTCTGCAAAATGCTGGACTGGAGATTAAATAATAATAATAATAGAACTTTATTTTTATGGTGCCTTTCAAAAAACCAAGGTGCCGTACAGAATAAAACATTAAAGTTTCACATATTATAATAAAAATAGCAACCAGATAAGTATAATCAGACTCCAAATGCATGCATCCACAAATATGTTTTTAGGGCCTTTTTTAATCCCTCCACAGCCACGCACTCCCGTAACTGGTGGGATAGAGAATTCCAGAGGGTAGGGGCTGCATACATAAATGTACAAACCCCAGAAGATTTCAAAGACACCCTCTGGATCTCTAGCAACCCCTCGCCAGCTGAGCGAAGCGATCGCCCTGGGCAGTAAGGGACGAGGAGCTCTTTCAGGTAGCCAGGCCAAGTCCATGTAGGGCTTTATGAGTCAGAAGACCTACTTTAAAGGTGATCTGCCACTGCACTGGCAGCCAGTGCAGTCCATGCAACACCTGCAAAATATGGCTGGACCGAGAGGTACCAGTCAAAAGCCAGGCTTCTGCGTTCTGCACCAGCTGCAAGTGATGGATTTCAACTCAAGGAAGCCCTAGATAAAGGGAGTTGCAATAGTCCAGACATGAGGACACAAACGCATGGATCAGCGTAGGAAGATCGCCGGATGGAACATGGTGCCTAATCCTGGAGATATTCCTCAGATGGTAAAAGGAGGACTTGACGATGGCAGATACCTGCGAATGCACAGTCAATCCCTCATCAAATATTAACCCCAGGTTACTCACCCATTCAGAAGTCAGGAGTGAAACATCCCCGAGATAAACTCCAGAGGGTAAACCAACCTCTGGCCCCCTATCCGGTGCGCCGGATCCACTACCATACCAACCCTTCATCTTTTCTGAGTTCAACTTCAACCAACTTGAATCCATCCACTCCTGGATCTCACTAAGGCAGTTATTAAAGACCAAGAAAGCTCCATCCTGATCGGATGCAAAAGAAAGGTAGAGCTGGGTATCATCAGCATAGCAGTGAAACCTCACCCGCTCCCACAATGTCTCCTGAGGGCAGCATATACACTGCACAACATAGGGGACAACACCAAGCCTTGAGGAATCCCACAAGACAGAGAAACTGGATCCAAGGAATAAACCCTAGAAACCACTCTCTGCGTTCTTCCAGTGAGGTAAGATGTAAACTACCTGAGGACTACATCCGATAGTCCACAGATAAACCTCAAATGCTCAAGTAGAACCTCATGGTCCACAGTGCCAAAAGCTGATGAGAGATCTAGAAGAACCAGGATGGAACGGTTCTTCCGATCCCTAGCCATCAGGAAATCATTGAGCATCCGAACCAGCGCTGTCTTAGTACTATGCCTTTTTTGAAAACCAGACTGGAGGGGTTCATAGATATCATGGATGGTCAAATGGTTTTCCAGCTGTACAGCCACTTTCTTCTCAATCACCTTCCCTATAAAGGGAAGGTTAGAGATTGGTTTGTAGTTTGCATGGCAGTCAAGGTCCAAAGAAGCTTTCTTCAGGAGGGTTGTTACCACCACCTCCTTCAGGGAGCTCAGAAACTCACCTGTTTCCAAGGAGCACCAGACTATCCATGCTAGGAGCGGACCAATAGAGTTGATACAACCCCAAATCAGGGAAGTTGGTCCTGGATCCAAACTACAGCATGTAGGGCATGCACCCCGGACAATCCGCATGATATCCACGAATTCCAGTCGGAAGGAGAAGGGCAGTTAGTTTTCCACAAGCAGCTCAACGACTGCCCTGTTGATCACCTTCACATGTCCTGGTGCAAGCTTGACCACATGTTCCATATGTGATAGGGTTGAATAAGACCCTTCCCATTTGTTATGCAGAGAACATTAAAAGCAAGAATCGGTTCTGTCCTCTCTTATTTCTGCATCTTCTCTTGTCTTTTGCCTGTCTGATTCTGCAGTCAAATATTTCTGTGGTGCCTAAGGAACTGGCCACTCCAAAGGTCCCCCTGCTGCTATCTGCCTGCCTTCACTTGCTGTCTCTGTTCTTTCTTTCTTTCTTTCTTTCTTTCTTTCTTTCTTTCTTTCTTTCTTTCTTTCTTTCTTTCTTTCTTTCTCCCCTTGCTCCTCTTTAGTTAAAAAGTATATGTGAAACTATTTGTGTGAAACTGGGATACATTGGTTTGCAAATGTATGTAGTTTTATTGTTGAATTGTTTGCAAAAAAAGTATTTGGAACCCAGTGGGTTAACCTTGAAATGCAGTTTCAATCAATCAATCAAATCTTTATTTATCCAGACGAACACCATTGAGCAAGCTCATTTACAAGGTGGACCTGCATCACACAAGGTCGAGATACAATGCATTTATGTACAGGCAGGAAGACAAAACATGTGTATACATAATAAAAACAAGCTATGTAACAATAAAATAAGCAGTGTAATATTTGAGCACATAATGTAATATTTCTAACTATATACATATCATATCCAGGAAAGAAAAAAGGTGATATTGGTAAGGGAGCTATAAAAGAGAGGAGGATGCAGAACAAAATTAACAGAAACCTCACACAAAGCGCAGGTAATCAAGGGGTAAGGGAGTGAGGGGGGCATGGGTCGGAATGATGCAGGGAGTGAAAATTCAGGTCAGTTAGAGGGTTAGGAAGACGGAAGTAGAGGCAGGGTAGGAATTAAGGTACACAGTTCTTAAATGGTAATGTTTGTAGTGGGCAGGAGAAGTGCAGAGGGTGATAATACGTAGATGGGGAGCAGTTAGAGATGGTGGAAACAGTGGCATACTTCTATGACCATTTTAGCATACAAGGTCTTGAATACTGCAAGACTAACTGGGACCTTAATTTCAAGGATTTCTGCAGCTTATTCCAGAGAGTCGGCAGCGAGAAGCCTATGGCTGCTCTCCTGAAATGTGTGCAGACCCTAGGAACCTTCAAAGAAATTATGAAGCAGCTCCTTAGGGCATAGTTTCGGAGCCCACTTAGAGGCAGTAAATCAGCAATATACTATAGTAATTTACCGGTAACAGCTCTGAATGTCCATACAGCTGCATTTCTATTGCGCCTGTATTGTAGGGAGGTCCACCCTCACTGCAGCATATAAGGAGCAGTGGTGGGTGGAGAGGGGGAGACCGGTAATGAATCGCGATGCTCTGTGGCATAGTACGTCTAGTTTTCCCAGATATGAGGCATTGCAATGGCTATAAATGAAGTTGGCATAGTCAGTTAGGGAGAGGAATGTGGACAGGACTAGCTGCCTTTTTGCCTCTGTGGTTAGAAGGTGATTTATCTGATAGAAGAGACCAAGCCTCTGCCTCAGTTTTTTCAGCAAATCCTCCAAGTGTTCCACAAAGGAGAGTTTGCAGTCTAGCCAGACCCCCAGGTATTTGAACTTCATTACAAACTCCAAGATTTTTCCTAATAAGGTAGTGATAGGGGGTAGGGTATCAATAATAGCAGGGTATGTCATGTGGTTGGCAGGTAAAAGTATCATCGCCTTTGTTTTCTTGGCATTGATGAGCAGTTTTTTGCTAAGAAGCTGATACCACAAGATATTAAAATCAAATTGCAAGTCTTCACAAGCAGCTTCAGGTGATGTCCAGCTTAGGTAGAGTACTGTATCATCTGCAAACAGGTGTATGTTGGCCTCCTTGATGCTAACATCTATGCTTTTAATATATATAGTGAATAAGAGTGGTCCCAAGGATGGAGCCCTGTGGGGCACCTCTTAATAATGGTTTGAGGGAGGAAAGTTCTCCTTCTGCCTTGACCTGCTGGTGCCTATCTGTTAGATAATCATGGAGCCAGTCCAGTGAGGTAGTGTCTAGACCTAAAGCTTTTAATGAAGAAAGAATCAGACAATGGTTGACAGTGTTGAATGCCTTACTGAGGTCTAGGAAAACAGCACAGACAAACTTTTTGTTGTCTAGGTCACGCTGCCAGCCATTTGTTATCTTAGCCAGCGCTGTAATCATACTATGGATAGCCAGGAAACCTGACTGTATAGAGTTTAAAACGTTTGTGTTTTTTAGGAAAGCTTTCAACTGGGCGTTCACAATTTTTTCTAAAAGTTTTGACAGAGTGGGGAGTGGTGAAATTGACCTCCACAAGCTCATCTGCAGAGCTGTCAACAGGAGATCCATTCTGCAATTCAGTGTCCTATTTTGTTGCACCTACAAGAAAGAAGCTGACAAAGTTCCGCTACATTTTGTGAGAAATGAGATGTATCCTAACAAGCTCAGGATATAGAAGTTAATTGCCAGGAAAAGACATTATATATAAATAAATAGAGCAATCTTTTGTTGGGGGGGGAGCTTGAAATTTAGATTTAGAGATACCCTCAGAGGAAGGACGTTGTTTTGTTTGAACTGCCTCTATAAGAGCTATCCTGCACAATTTTAATTTTTTATTTTATGAGTATTGATAATAAAATGCTACTTGCAATTTTTATGACATTCCTGGTTTGCCTATGCTTTCTGACCTATGCCTTGACTGCAGTTGATGTTAGAAGTGGGATTTATGCCATGTGTACTCTAAGCCAGGAGTTCTATGCATGGGTACTAGACCTGGTACCAGGAAAACATGGAAGAAATGTATGGATTTTGCAATAGCAAGCCCAGGAGTGATTACCAGAAGAATGGCAGACAAACTAGAATCAGAAACAAAAGTCCAAACTGAGACTGTACAGCTGGAACCAGTGAGAGAAGGAGAAGAAGCAGAGCAGGAAGGGAGAGAACCAGAAGGCATGTACTGTATACCTTCTTCAAATGGTGGGCTATACAACAAAGAGAAATGGAAAAGCAAAGAAAAGAAGAGATGCAGTGACAGGAGCAGCAGTGAAAAGAAGAGATGCATTGATGGCTGGATGCCTTGCAAGCTATCAAAGCTAGAGGATCTGATACAGGTCTAGCAGATCAACAAAACACAAACAACTTAAAAGACATTAAACTTACAAAGTTGTGTCCCTTGGATGATACTGAAGCATACCTGACAACTTTTGAAAGAGTCGCCAGAGCCTGCCAATGGCCAAAGCAGCAGTGGGCAATCAGGCTTGTACCTTATCTGACAGATAAAGCCCAACTTGCCTACATCGATATGGACACTGAGCAGTCAGAAAATGATGACCTAGTGAAAAGAGAAATCCTTAAAAGATTTCCCTGAAGTATCACTCAGCTAACAATCTTTGAGAAGCCTTCACCAGACTTAGAGAACTCCTCATTAAATGGCCAACCAGATGGCAAAACAGTCCCACAGAACATCAACATATCTGCAATGCAGCAATTCATCAACATCCTTCCCACAGATGTGCAAAATGGTAAAAGAACACCAACCAGAAAGTGGAGAAAAGGCTATTTCTTTGGCTGAGGACTATCAGATGGCCAGACAGACACCACAGCAGTGAAATAACACCCAAGGAATGATAAGACCCTCTTTTTTCCAGTTTAACTGCAGGTCAGATAAGAACTTGGCAAGGTTGGAGGAATGGTCAGACATATGGCAACTTAGATTCAATGCAAAGAAGTGCAAAGTAATGCACCTGGGAAACAAAAACCCAGGAGAAGAGTACACAATAGCAGGGGAGGTATTAACAACAACAAAAATGGAAAGGGACCTGGGAGTAGTCATATCAGATGACCTAAAGGTGGGTAAGCAATGTGAGAAGTCAGGGAGAGCCAGGGGGATACTGGGATGCATAGGAAGGGCATCACAAGTAGAAAAAGGAGTGATTATCCTCTATACAGACAGTTGGTGAGACCGCATCTGAGTACTGTTGTTGCAGTTTGGAGACCTCATCTACGCAAGGACATAGACAGGATGGAAGCAGTCCAGAGGAGGGCAACTAAAATGGTGCAGGGTCTACATCAGAAACCATATGAAGAGAGAATGAGAGAGCTTAATATGTATACCCTTGATGAAAGGAGGGACGGGGGACATGATAGAAACGTTCAAGTACCTCAAGGGAATCAACAAAGTCCAGGAGGTAGCATCTTTCAGAAAAAGAGATGTGTAAGAACAAGGGGCACAGTTTAAAGATGAGAGGGACAGCTCAGGGTAATGAGGAAATTCTTTTCATGGAGAGAGTGGTGGATACATGGAACAGCCTTCCTGAGAGGTCATTGGGTCTAAAACAGTGGGGAATTCAAACATGCTTGGGACAGACACAAAGCAATTATAGTGCGGGGTTGCAGGAAGCAGGCTGTTGGTTAACTAGAATCTGCAGCTTATCCAGTAGGTAGGAAAATGGGCAGACTGGGTGGGCCAAGTGGTCCTTTTCTGCCGTCAAAGTCTAAGTTTCTATGTTTCTATGTTTCTAACTCCAATGGGGGTAACAAATCTGCACCCTAAGACTTTATTTTCTATGACTGTAGTACACCAGACCATATTGCAACAAACTGCCATAAAAATAAGGAAGGTGACACTGGAGCAAATTTGGCCCTAGCAAATTGGGGCAAGACTGAAGGAACTGTAATCAGCCCAGTGGTGCTGAGGACTGAGGCATTCGCCTTACCTCATGCCATGCCAGTGGCCTGGGTTTGTAAGCAGACCCAGGGTGCCGGGGGGTCAACAGGGAGAGAGTATTGAGTGCCCTGAGGACTGCTCTTCTCTCCTGGGAGGGAGGGTTGGGGATTCCCCACCTCATAGTGGCTCCCAGTGGAGACTAGAAGCACTACACTTGCAGGGGCTACATGCTGGGGAAGGTGCGGCAGATATCTGCGGGCGTTGTGTGAGCATACCCTTCACATGCTGACTTCACTGCATATCTGCGCTTGGAGGGGGGGGAGAACAAAGGAAACACCCCAGCCAGTGGGAGGATGAAGATGGACGCATGAGTAGGTCTCCCATGCCCACCGCTGGATCCTGCCTGCACCAGCTCCCGAATCCTCCCACCTCCTGATGCCAACTAGCGCCTGAGAAATGACGCCAAAGAGGAGCAGTGGCCCTGCCATGGGGTGTATGCAAGCCATGGGGTCGGTAAGTTGCAGAGGTGAAGAATTCTGGAGAGGAGCAAGGTGTAGGAGGACCTCAAGCAGGTGGGAGAAATGGCTGGCTCCCCTGGGTCTCATTTGAGGGAAATCCCAGTGACAGGTGACCAGAGGAAAAAAGAACTGAAAAAAAAGACTGAAGGGACTTATAGATTTGGGAAGCAGACAGACCCTGGTGCATGTTGAAGAGCTAAGAAAAGACTGTGCAAAAGGACCAGGTACTGGGGTCATATGCATCCACGAGGACACTGGATTCTATCCCATTACCCAAGTCACTCTGAACATTAATGGGGTGTCACACCAAATGAAAGTGGGAGTAGTACCTAAGTTACCTGTACATGTGATTATTGGAAATGACTTTCCAGGATTTGTGAAGTTAACCGCAGATGAAGTAAACCCTGCTGTGACAGTAGCTGTGATAACAAGAGCACAGGCAAAGAAAATCTCAGATGCTGGAGACTCTTCCACTTGTGGTGATTCTGATTCGGATTTGTTTAAGTCATGCTCCAAGATCCAGAAGTCTAGGAAAGAAAGATGATGCCTGAAAAAACAGTGGCAACAGAAGACTGATGGACCTAAGGGAATGATGTATGAAAATGTTGAAACTAAACGGATAACTGATTGTGATTTTGTTTCTGAGCAAACTAAAGATGTTTCTCTCCAAGGTTATTTTAAGCAGCAGGGGGTGGAACAAAAATGGGGTGTACCAATGTTTAAAAATATAATGGACTACTGTACAACGTTTGGTTAATCCTCAGATGGAGGAACCAGTAGAATAATTGGTCATACCAAAAAATATAGAACTGAGTTGTTACAGATAGTGCATGATAATCTTATGACTAGTCACTTGGAGAGAGGCCGCACCCTTGCGAGACTGTTGTACAAATTTTACTGGCCTGGAATTCATGAGGATGTTGCTACCTATTGCAGTTCTTCGGCTGAATATGAGAAAGTAGCCCCAGTGACTAAAAGACAAGGTGCCCCTGGTGCCCCTACCCTTGATAGGTGTGCCTTTTGAGAGAATTGCAGTAGATGTGGTTGGCCCCTTAGACCAAAGTAAAAAGGGTGATCGATTAATTTTGATAATATGTGACTATGCTACTCGATAACCAGAGGCAATTCCAATGCATACTGTCACAGCTCCAAAAGTGGCAGCAGAGTTTGCCAACATTTTCAGTGGGGTGGGCATACCCAAAGAGATTACTGATCAGGGTAGTAATTTAAGTACTGCATTACTGAAGGAGCTGTACTGACTACTAGATATCACTGCCATAAGAACCTCTCCTCATCACCCTCAGACAGATGGTCTTGTTGAGCATTTTAATCAAACCCTAAAATACATGTTAAAAGGGTTTGTGACGGGAAGGGAAGGACTGGGAGCAATATTTACCTTACCTGCTTTTTGCTTCCAGAGAAGTGCCACAAGCATCAACAGGTTTTCCCCCCTTTGCAATGTTGTACGATAGACAACCTAGAGGGCCACTAGATGTAATGAAAGGAATATAGGAAGATAACCCTACTCAGAAAGAATCTATTACATCTTACCAAGGCATGCATTAGTGTCTGAGAGTGTATTAGCGACCTTTGCCAACCAAAACAAAAAATGATTAGCAATCAGCCAGTTTTGAGGAGCAATTTTCTAAAGTGGGTATTTTTACTTTAAACCATGTAATTATTAATTATCATTGTATATACTGACAAAACAGGCATTGAACACATAGTTCTGAAACTACCTTTTTATTTTATGCCGTTTTTCTCTGAGTGGTTTTACAATTTAAGTTTGTCTTTAATTTACACAAAATAACACACATTTGGCATTTGACACAGTCACAGTGTGACACATAAAGAGATGCAGCATTCAGCACAATTCAAGATAACACGTGAGTTGAAGACCATGACATTGGAAGAAGACCATAACAATGTAAACGCAACCGTAATTTAAAAACAAAAACTGGCTGTTTTGACACTTTCACTCTAGTGACAGACTGGTTTGGTTTCTTCTTGCTGAAGGGTTTTGAGTACTAGTGAAAATAGCTCATATCACATCTCCTCCACCAAGCATGTAGCCTGTAATTCTAGCCTGTTTTGGGGGGAGGGAACAGATTCAGCATCCTCAGCTGCCGTATCACCAGGATGTCTTGGCGTTAGACTTAAAAAAATATATCTACAGCCCTTTCTGGTTTGCATTCAGCTGCAGGGGGTCCTGTTTTTTAATATGAATCAATGTTTCTACAGTGTCCTCTGCCAGAGGTGCTCTCCAGTCAGTTTTAACCTTGTTCATACTAGAAAAACACCTTTCTACTATTACATTATACATAGGAAATACTCTCACCACATTGACAAGCTTCAAAAGATTAGGACAAGAGTTTTGAAAGTCACATGCCAGCTTTGACCAGATAGCAGAAGGAAACAAATTCATAAAATTAGGTTGAATGCTGGCCCAGTGGCACAGAGGGTTGAGGCGCTGGACGCCACACCTTGAACCACACCGGCGACCCGGGTTCGGGAACGGACTCGGGGCGCCGGGGGCTGGCAGGGGGAAGGAAAGGATTGAGCATCCGGAGGACTGCTCTCCTCTCTTGGGGTGGGTTAGGGATAGCCCCGCTCTGTAGCAGTCCCTCGTGGAGACCAGGGGCACTACAAGTAGCGGCGCAGGAGGGTCTCAAGGAAAAAAATGGAAAACAGCTCCGGAGTGCAGCGGATGACGGCTTCCGCCTTCCACACCATCGGGGCCTCTGGGTATCTCCTCCTCCACAGCAGCGCCTCCGGAGCCATAAAAGTAATAGTGTGCTGGGTATCCGCTCCCCCTAGTGCCTTCCCCCTCGAAGGAGGGTACCCGCCCTACAATGGGATATGTCGGGACTGCTCAGGGGGTCGGCTGCAATCTGTGGTTGGAGGGGGGTTCCTGAAGAGGTTCGCCGGGGTTAAGTGGGATGCTAGGAGGCCCGAAGGAGAGGTGTGGTCTGGAGTGACAGTGGGATAAAAAAAAAATTAGGTTGCGCAAAAATCTTGAACTCTTGCCATTCTGCAAGCACCAGAGCGCTGTGACAGTCAGGCTGTAAAAGTACTAATGTCATTGTTACCATACAGTTCCAGCTCCTTTGAGTCTGATGGCAAAAGTCTTGTATCCAACAGTTTTGCAGTTATAGATACTTTCATCAGTCAAAGAGAACCTTTCTTCACATGACTTCTCGATGTTTGTAATGTATTTCTTACATTGCTGTTTAAAATTTTTAACAGCTTGGCCACTGAAATGTGTTAATTTCACACCCTTGTAAGTTGCTTCAGGACATGCTCCTGAAAGAACATCAGACCCATTTTTCAAGAGAATTTCAAGTTCACTGCCACCTAATGGACCACTCTGCTTTGCAGAGCCAAGAGAGTTTCTCAAAGTTTCAACAGAGCTAAGTAGCGCTGGCATTTCAACTACTTCTTTTTGAAGTGCTTGTGAGAACTGGGCAAGTGGCTGAAGCAACTGTTCAAAGTACAAAAAGTGTGCCACCCTTAGGAATTTAGTCATAATTTGCAACAATCCATTGACTTTGGCCTGGTCATGAGCTGGGTCTGTGGCCTTAGATTCTAAATGGGCACAAATTACAGGATATGATTTGGTAATAGCCTGGGTGGCAAGAAGTTTATGCTGCACCCAACATGTTCCATGAGCCTTTTGGGGCTTTTTAAAGGAGAAGTCCACCCAAAACTTGAAAAAATATATGCTGTGCAGAGTGTTTTAATTTGTATGTGAAGTTCTAGTGTTTCCTTCCCTCTGACTAGTATTAAGAGTTTTTCCTAAATTAGCCTGCTAGCTTTAGGGTAGTTTTACGACCCCTGGAGATCTCCATAAGAAACAGCTTAATTGTATTTATTTGTCCTAGAATGCACCTTGTTTCATGTGTTGGTGATGTAGCAGAAACCATAAATCCAGCAGAAAGCATTGCTTTACAATCAGTTCACAACAGTAGAGATGGCTATATTTTAGAATCTGTAGAATTCAGCTTGGTGACCACCCTCATCATAAAGGTCTTACTCTCCTGAAAAACTTTGCTGCTGGTGATTTTTGTGCAGCTTGTAAAGCTTCCAAGATATTTAGTTTGTTTGGCATGTGTGGGCTGAATGTTGGGTCTGTGTTACATCACTGTCACATGAGACAAGATGCACTGTGGGAACAAGAAATACAATTAAGCTGTCAGGCATGAAGATCCCCAGGGGTCATAAAACTAGCATAAAGCTAGCAGGCTAATTTAGGTGGACTTTTCCTTTAACTGACATCTCCTTTGCCTGGGCAAGGGACCGCAATTCTCTCAGTCGCTTAGGACTTTTTTGATAGAGATAAAACAGTTGGGTCAAAAAGTTTGAAACCTCATTGAAACAGATGTTATCCAAAGCATCTTTTATGGCCAATTCAAATCTGTGTGAGAAACAGTGAACAACAATTAACCACTCAACTTCTTCCCATAGAAGCACAGCAAGTCCCCGTCTTACACCCATGCTGACAGACGCACCATCGGCCCCAAACCCTATCATAATAAGAATATTTAATAACAAGGATATTTAAGAGGAGATTTTTCAATCCCTCAGTTGTGCCATCTGATACAAATTTCATTTGTGGAAATTTAGTCTCAACTTGGCTATTGTTTGGATTTATATAAATAATGTAAATTAGTTCCATTTCAATTACACCACTGTCAGTACTACCATTCATAGGCACTGAAAAATAATTCGCATTTTTGACAGTTGCCAGCAGTGTTTCTTCTAGGTTCTTACCAATACTCATTGTGAGTTCTTTCCCACTAACAGCGTTAATGTATTTATTACCCAAATGCACTCTGTGGTGCTTCTTTTGTTCTGCTATCACTTCAAACTTTTTAATTGGGATGCCTTCTTTGACATCATATACAAGATCTCCATCAGCCTTCCTATAATCATTCTATGCTGCTCCTCTGGATTACTGAAAGCTCTCCCCTCAAATAAATGACATTTTTTTTAGCTAGCTCATCTGGGTCCAAACCCCTTCATTCCCCTCCCTTCACTCAACATACCAATTGTGGTGCGTCGATATACTGTATATCATGTGGTAACCTTGTTTTACCAAATGTCTTAATATGAACAGCTTTCGTGTGTTGCTCTGTCTGCAGATGTTTTCAAATGGTATCAATTTTGAGCTGGTGGCTTGTTATCCCTGCAATTAGTACCTCACTAAAGTCTCTCAACCGACACAACTCATCTTTGTGTTCACAGCACAATTTGCAGCTTGCACACACTGCAAGATCTCCCTCACTGATTATCTGTAGCCACTTTTTTTTCTGGATCATATTTTTGGTGCCATTCTTCAGCAGTTGCCCCAGTCCTCTGCACATAGTCAAACAAAACTCCGAAGACCCCAACAAAAACAATTACAGTTAGAGTACTAAGGGCTGGGCAACTGGGCCTGCTAAAAACACAACTCACCCAGCAAGATTGGGTGGCTACTTACAATTCCAACGATGTTGACAGTGCTCTTGAACAGTTTGTGTGTACCTTTAATGATTCCTGCAACATCTAAGCCACTACGAAAAAAGGAAAGTGAAGGCAACCAGCAAATCCTAGATCACCCCTTTCTGGAACTAATGAAGGCGAGTGACAACCTCTGGTGCAAGGTCCGAAATACTGGATCCATTGCAGACACCCAAAAATACAAAACTGTCACAACAAATGCACCAACGCCATTCACATAGCAAAGAGCCAGTATTTCAAACAGGAATTTAACAACTCCCAAGGAGATAGCCAGAAGTTCTGGGATAACTTAAAAACCCTGACCAATAAACCCACCAGAACGCCCCCCTCTATGCTGTACATAAATGGAAGACTAACACAGGACTCCGAAGTGATTGCCAGCACCTTCATAAAGGCCTTCACTGACCTTAGCAGGGTGATCTCACCTCACTTCTTCACCCCCAGAGTGACCCAAACCCAGGGAACAACAACAATTTGCACCCGCCACCTCCACCCCCCTTCTGCCTTAAAAATTATCTCCATTCCCGAGGCTAAAAATTATATCATGAAGGCCATTTGGAAATCAAGGGCTAGCGATGACACACTCAACCTAAAACTTTTAGCTCTCTCACCCTGGACTAGGTTATCCATCTGCTAACCCACATCCTAAACCTGTCACTTATCACAGCCAAATTCTCTAAGATCTGGAAAAAGGCAATGGTCACTTCCATCTTCAAAAGTGGAGACTGAACATCCAAAGCATTAGAAAAGATTGTCAGTGACCAGCTGGTGGACTACTTAGACAAATATCAGCTCCAGCGCAAGGAACAACATGGCTTCTGAAAACTACACAGCACCATCACTGCCCTGGTAGAGTTTACCAGCTATATCCATGATGCCTTGGACCATGGGATATGGTTGGCGCAACATATATCGACCTAACAAAGGCCTTCCGATACAGTCAACCATAATCTGCTTCTGAACCAACTGTCAGTCTCTGGTCTCTCCCAGGAATCAGTGGGGTGGTTCCAGAGCTATCTAACTGGTTGTACCCAACAGGTTAAAATCCTGGATGCCTATTCAGATCTTTGCAGTGTCACTACAGGGGTATCCCAAGGATCAATATTGGGCACCCTACTCTTTAGCTTATTCTTAAACAATCTCCCCATGGCCTACCCAGACCACATTCTCCTGTTCAATGATGACACAGTACTGTACTCTAGTCAGGCTAACCTTGCTGCTCTTGAAAATCAAATGCAGACTAGATTCTCAGCCATTGAGACATGGTTCCAAAACCACAAGCTTCTCCTTAACTATAAGAATACTAAGACCTTGCTGTTTGCCGCATCCCAACACAGACACAAATCATTCCATCTGAAGATCCATAATAATCGAAAGGAAGTGCTGAACATGGTCCAAACCTTCAAATACCTAGGGATCGCCCTCGACTCCTCTCTCTCCTACTCCCAACATATCGATTTGGTTGCTAAGGCTGTCAGTACTAGGATCAGCCTGCTGTAGCCCTCAAAACTGCAGTGACCAGCTCAATACTGTCAGTTATAGACTATGGGCGCGCTATATATGGATCGGCTAATGACACTGCCCTGCACAGAATTAAGGTAGCCCTCAGCAAATCCTGTAGACTGGTCCTAGGCGTCCACCGACTAACACATTCTTGCGAGCTCTACTCCTGCACTGGGTGGTACAACCTGGATAATAGGATCCAGTACCAAGTCTGTCTGCTTGCCCAGAAGGCCGCTCTGAGCCTTTCTACCACAGGGATACTTGGCCTCCTCCATACCAACAACAGCTGCAGAAATACATGTAGTGATGCAACCTGACATTTAAAGTACCCTCCAGGCGGACCTCCCAAGGTCAACATTCTTTTGCATATAGGGCCCCTAAATGGATGAACTCCCTCAGTCCTGACCTCCTGGCCAATACAAAAAATGGTCAATTTAAATCTAACCTGAGAGCTCACCTGGTAGCCAACAACTCTAAGTGCATCTGAGGTGTCCAACATCCATTATTCACCCCCATGCACCATCGGACTACCCCAATTTCTCCCCAACACCTCCAACTCAACATCCAGCATTTACTCTCTCAATGATAACTGTTATTCACCACTATCTTATACCCGTTCCCTCCTTTACCCCTGACAAGGGTTGCTCTAGCTCCTCTCCCCCCCAGCACTTCTCTTTAAATAATTACAGTTAAACCTTGTACTCTAATTACCAGCTCCCTCTAGTATTTCTGACAAGGCTTACCAGCTGCTCTCTCCCCTTCTTCTCCTTCTAAACCTCTCAACTCCACCTCACCTTTCCCCTTAACCATATATCTTCATCATCCACCCTGCTCCTCCAACTCCTATGCCTAATCTAGTGCCAAGTTCATTCTTGTGACCATTGCCTCTCCTTGACTCTCTGCTTCCTTACTCTGATTGTGCAATGTTACGTATTTTATGTATTGCGGTCAAGCTGTGGTGGAACTCCATTACTCTCAGACTGTCTAACCTCTTATATCTTATGTTTTGCTGACCATATGCTGTATTACAAAGTTTATGTACTTCACCTGTTTGTCAAGGATGTGGAACCTATGCAAATGAGCTTCTGGCTCATACGTATTTCCTAGCATCAATAAATAAAATAAATAAATTACACCAGCTGCCATGCCAGACAGACTGAAAAATTATTAAAAAGTTTGAAGTTAGGGCAAACAAGAAAGGTGTCATGGGTGTGTATTTAATACATTTCAGTGGCTGCACAGCGCACAGAATGAAGTTGATGGTGAGGGTGAGCAGGTGACTGCCTGCTGCTGCAAAGCTGATATGTGAGCACTGGTGTTAGCAGCTGTAAACATCCAGGCTAAAGCTGCACCAGTGTATATTGATCAGAATTCAATAACTGTGACTGTCCCTGTCTGAGCCTCTTCGCATCCTTTGGGCAATGCAGGCTTCTTCGCATGAAGTAAATGCCGCCTCCTAGCACAGTAAATCTTGGGAAGAGCAAGAGTAGACCCTTGACAGCAGCAAAGAGGGGCAAACTACCAGGGTTAATTAAATTCTTCCAACACTGACTGCAGCAACAGCTTTGATGGTCGGCACCTTCCCTCCCCAAACAGGCTGGCAGATACACTGGTTAAATCTTCATCATCCCCCTTCCAGACCTCCCATCTTTGGCTGCAGCATCCCTCCCACATACAAAAAAGAATACACTGCATAGCAGAGGTCATTCTCTTTTTGATCACACTGCATAATGCAAGGCACATAGGCTGTAGGCAGGCTAGGATTGCTCCTGTCTTTAAATTCAGTGACCCAAGTAACAAGGACAACTACCGCCCTATATCCATACTCTTCCCCTTCAGCAAACTACTGGAAAAGATTGTTCATCACCAGGTTATGGACTATGTTAATAAATATAACCTTCTGTGCCCCCAGCAACATGGTTTCAGAAAAGGCCACAACACCACTATTGCCCTGGCCTGTTTCTCTATGTCCTCTGCAAAATGGATGATGGGATACTTACGGGAGCTATCTTTCTGGGCCTCTGTAAAGCATTTGACATGCTAAACCACAGTATCCTTCTTAACAAACTTGGTTGCCTTGGATTGTCTCCTACCACGACGGACTGGTTTCACAACTCCCTTATTGGCCACACCCAAACGGTCTGTATGGGTGGTATTATCTCCTCTGTACTCTCTGTCTCTACTGGTGTCCCTCAAGGATCTGTCCTAGGGCTCATTCTTTTCTCCCTCTTTATAAACTCTCTCTCTCCAAGACTGTCTCTCCCACCACTCCTTACTATATGCAGATGATCTTATCCTCTACCAGAGTGACAAATCCCTGACCAACCTCTCCACTTCACTTAGCTCCAACTACAGTCAAACCCACAGATGGTTCACTATGAACCAACAGCTGTTCAACACCAAAAAGACAAAGTCAGTGCTCTTTGGCTCCAAACTGAGGCTAGCCAAACTAGCTCAAACCCACAACACACTCAGCATCGTATACCCTGATGGTTCGCCCCTTGAGACCGTCAATTCCTTCAAATACCTGGGCATCACCCTTGACCCTATTGAGATCCTAATCTGCCGCATTAACCAGAAACTGGAGGTCAACTACCACCTTGTCAATTACCTCACCCCAGAAGTCTGGTTTGCCATTGCCCAGTATAACCTCCTCCCTCTACTAGATTACTGCTCCCCCATCTACTCCCTTACCTCCTCTGCTAACCTGTTACAATTAAACACCACCTATACTAATATCTGCTGGTTTGCCCTTCTGGATTCGTTCACCATCCACCACTGCACCCACTATCAGACCCTTGGCTGGCCATCCATAATCCAGCTACTTCCCCTCTCTCCTCCCTTCTCCCGCCTAAGGCATTTCACCAGGACCTCCACCTCACCGCAGGCCCTGTGGTGGACTGTCCACAAGTCTCCACTTTCATGAGCTAGTGGGCCTTCTTATCTGCTGCCCCAACTCTTTGGAATAGCCTGCCCCTTCCCCTTAGAACTCTTGAATTCCCATGGCATTTCCACTGTCTCCTCAGGTTCCACCTACTCTCTGTCACTTGCTCTCCTGTATGATTAATGCTCCCCTGTTCCCCTCCTCTGGCCCAACTCCACTCAACTTTACGTTATGCCATTTGTTATTCATCCTCCACCATGTCTAAATGTTTTATTGCAATTGTCTGCCAATTCAGTCTTATTTTTGCTGTGTGTAATTTTTATTATTGCTGTATAATCTACCCCTTATTTTTTACCACCTATGTATAATTTCTCTTACTGTACTTAACTTTCCAGTACTAATTGATGCTTTGTACTTGCTGTATTCTTCTTACTGTATTCCTGTGCCATCTCCATGGCCCAGGTCATGCCTGAAAACAGTTCTTGGACCATTGCACCTTCCCGGTTAACAAATAAATAAATAACTTAATTTTTCACACTAGGGCTGGCATATATAAACACAGTACATTTTTTTCACTGCAAAAGCAGGACACAACCCTTGAGCAACTTGGACAGTTTGTAATTCAATCAAATCTTAAGTGTCTTTTTTTCCCCTCATCACTGCAAAGTCTGCAGGGTGCAAGCACTTTGTAAATGTCTTCATATTCTCTGCATTTAAGCAGAGCACACAGTTTCACATGGTTGCACTGACTGACTCAGCACAGAGGCTGAGTCCATCATCTCTGCATTTGCAGGGCACAGATCATGCACGGCACAGTACTTATTTTTTTTACGCTGGTACTGTGGGTACAATATAGCAGTACATTTTTTCACTGCAAAAGCAGGGCACAACATTTGAGCAAGTCAGTTTGTAATTCAATCAAAAGTGTCTCTTTTTCCCCATTGCTGCAAAGTCTGCACGACTCAAACCTATTCTGTAAAATGTCTTCAAAGTCTCTGCATTTAAACGGGGCATTAGTTGTTTCACACGGTTGCACTGATTGAATCATGGCTTGAACAAGATGCACTAAGGAAAATTTGTGAAGATCTGCCTTGACCTTAGATGTATTTTTTTATTCTAGAACTTGGGAATATATAATTGTATATATTTTAAAACTTGTATTTATGAGATATTTAGTTTTTCATTTAGTGTATGCATGTACAGTATGTACATATGTTTATAATACATGTTGTATTACATATTGTATTGTTAATGTTTGATGTATTCTCATACTGTAACTTAACTAGCATGTACTAAGGGCCTCTCTGGAAATGAGCTTGTCTCAGTCAAGTTGTACCTATTCACTGTTTGTTTCAGTTGAACAAAATTTTTACTACTGCTACTACTGCTGGAGGCTGATGTCCAAACATCTTAGAGGGCACAGAACTTACTCCCTTGTCCGAACTGGCATATTTTGTTTTTTAACACCCATGCTGTCACTGATTCTTGAAAAGTCTGCGAGTTGCAGGCTATTCCCTTGAGGCATCATGCCATTTGTTTCAGCTGCCCACCCCCTCGTCCTTGCTTAGTGTTCCTGGCCTTAGGCCTTGCCAGTCAAGTGCCCTTCTTTCTGTTTGTGCAGCACATCCTGATCCCCCAACTGACTCTGCATGCCAGTGCCCTGTTTGTTTCTTCACTCAATTCCCGCCCATAAACAATGAAAAGTTTCTACTTGTTTTTTGTAGAGTCCCTGATCCTATGCTGTGCTACTCTGAAAACAGACTGTATCAATTGGCGTGCTCGCCTCCGCCATGTCTCAGCCACTCCCGTCTCCACTCCCTTCCTCATGGGCTCTTTAGGAAAACAGCAAGGAATACAAAGCACCATCCAGCAGTTTACAAAAAATAGAGACGTAAAGCCAGAGATTTCCAAAATAGAAGTTGTAGCTAACAGTCCTGTCCCTAAAACAAATAAACATGTCAAGTCATTTTTAGGTCTGGCTGATTACTACAGGAGATTTGTTCCCAACTTTGCCCAGTTAGCTGCTCCCGTCACTGAACTCACAAATTAATGGTACCTGAATAATGTGAAATAGACCCCAGAGTGTGATGAAGCTTTTCAAGCCATCAAGGCTGCATTATGTTCAGCCCCTGTTTTAAGAAGTCCAGTCTTTGAAAAACAATTTCTGTTAGATAGATGCATCAGAGGTAGGCCTAGGTGCAGTCTTGAGTCAGAATATAGACTAGAAGGAACATCCCATTTTATATATTAGTAGGGAATTGCACGGCAGAGAGAAAAGGTACTCCACCGTTGAAAAAGAATGCCTTACTGCAAAATGGGCCGTGGAGTCCCTTAAGTTTTATTTGCTAGAAGCTGACTTTGTATTATAACAGATCACAGTCTTCTCTGTTGACTTAATCAAATGAAGGATAAATATCCCAGAATTACAAGGTGGTACCTGGCATTACAGCCAATTCAATTTAAAGTGATGCACAAATCCAGAAAAGAGACTGTCAGTGCTGATTTTCTGTCATGATATGGTTCAGGAATTGAAAATTCAGAAGGTGGGGGGATGTGTGTGCGCTTAAGCTAGCTGTTTGCTGTAAAATGCAGTATGGAAAAGGGAATACTACATATGCCAAGCTCTGTAAATATTATAAAGTAATGTTAAAAGAGAAATAAAAGACGTTTTTGAAAACCATTTTTTTAAGTGAAGAAAAAAAGACAGGTTCCCTCTTAAAGAGGGGGGTATGTGACAGGGTTGAATAAGACCCTGTCTCATTCACTATGCAGAGAGTTTAAAAAATGATCTGTTCTGTCCTTTCTTATTTCTGCCTCTTCTCTTTTTCCCCTCTGATTGCACAATCAAATTTTCCTGTGGCATCTAAGGAACTGGCCACTCCGAAGGTCCCCCCCCGGATCCCTTGGTTTGCAAATGTATATAGTTATATTATTGAAATGCTGAAAAAGCTATTTGGATTGAAGGGGGTTAACCTTGAGATGCAGTTGGACCTCCTCAAGTTCATCTGCAAAGTTGTCAACAGGAGATCAGTTCTGAGATACAATGTTCTATTTTGCTGCACCTGTAGGAAAGAAATTGACAAAGTTCTGATACATGTGAGAAACAGGAGATTTACAGTATCTTAATGAGCTCAGGATGCAGAAGGTAACTGCCAGGAAAAGACATTATAATAAAGAAAGCAATCTTTTGTTGCGGGGGGGATGACTTAAATTTTGATTTAGAGATATCCTCAGATGAATTACTTTGTTTTGTTTAAACTGCCTGTATAAGAGCTATCCTGAACAATTTTATTTTTTTATTTTATTGTTACTACTAATAAAAAATGCTACTTGTGAATGTTATGACTTCTTCTGATTTGTCTGTGCTTCCTGACCTATGTCTTGATCACACTGTACATTGCTGTAAGGTCAACTGCCACCTTGGGGAAGATGGAATAGTTTGGACCTTTGACTGAGAGGACATCGTACTCCCCCTAGGTATCTGGCTCTAGACAGGGAGGAAGTGCTGATCAATCCTGCTCTGCTTAACTGGGACAGACAGCGGGTCATTGTATCTCACTAGCACTGATGATTTGTGTGCAAGTAGATACACATACAAGATTTGCACAGAGCTGGTGGACAACCTGTGCTGATCTTCACCAAACACACTAGGCACCATGCATGGATGAAGTCACTTTGACATATTTCGAAATAAGCCTAGTCCCTGGACCCTTTGGATTTTTGGGCAGGTACAGGATCAGGAAATAAACCATCTCCTTCTCCATCACTACAGCACCACCACCAACAGATGAACTGTCAGCACCATCTTTACGTTTGGGGCAGTTACTCTCCATTTGGCAGTCTTAATTCCCAGTCCCACCAGCCTTCTGTGGTACACAGGCCAATTTTTTTGGTCCTCTGCTTCTTTCTTTGACCAGCAGCAACTTTCTTCTCTTCATCATTGTCTGATGTTAATTCATCGAGAACATACTCCACATCATCATCATCATCTATGTTCAGGTTCAGAGACTATATCCGTTGCCTGTTCTGTATCTGTAGCATCCCTCTTCTCTGCTGAATGCTTTACTGGATCATCTCCAGGAGCCACCCCCTCCAGGACAGCAACCATCACAGGCCTGGTTTCCTCCTCCAGCTTGGACTATGTAGGTGGTGGTGCTGCAGGACTGCTCAATGAGTCTGCATACTGGGACCGGGAATGAGATTACGCTTGTGTAATACTGCGTGAGTCCCATAAGTCACATGCACAGTGAGTTTAACTGTAGGTTTTTAACCTTCTCTGCCTCATGAGCTGCATCCTTCTCCATAACCTCTTTTTCACTACCTCCAGCACCAGTGCCAGCAACTCCTCCTCCAGAAATGATGGTACTGCCAGCAGATGCACCAACTTCTTCTGTGCTCCGCAGCTCACTGAGAGCAGACATCTTGTGTGCCAACTTGCCAAATGACACAAGGTGTGCCACACCTTCCGCACCACTGCTGGGTGATCCTCCTTTTCCAGCCACACTTGCTTGGGAAGACTCCTCCCCACATCAACTCCCTGACACACCTTACAGAAATACAAGTGTGCTGCATGTGTGCGGCATGCATGCAGCATGCTTAAGCATGCTGCACACACCCTGTGCACTTGTATTTCTTTAAGGGACAGTGCCAATGCCACGTACCACTACTTCAGTGTTTGTATGCTTTACATTTTTGTTCTGGAATTACTGCTGTCGTCTCCAGATATCCTTCACTTTAATGTTAACTTTGCAATAAATCAAGAAAGACAGCTGCAGTCAGAGACTACTGATTATAGATACAAAACTATGTACCACAGGAATTTTTTAAAGTACTATCACACAATGTAATAGATATTTAAGAGTTTTAATGCAACAACAAAGTCTAACAAATGTCACTACAAAACCGTGCAGCACCTCTGTGAGCTCTGATGGGCCTACTGTCCCTGTCAGCACACTCAGTCAGACACAGCACAGCAAACAGCTACACAAGTTTTAACACTTTTACAAGCCGACCAACAAGGATGGAGGAAAACTTGAAATATCTTTGAAAAATGCAGGCGAGAGGGTCATCGAAGGCACAGGCACCCAGGATTAGCTCAGAAAGGAGAGAACTGTTTCACCACTTAAACACTGCACATGATGACCATCGAACTGCAATTACAGCATGGACAGACAAGCAGGAAGTACAGGCTTCCACTTCCCACTGCAGGCCAAATATGAAAGAATGGGATTTCTTCTACTGGCATTTTAGTGATTTGGATTGTGTGGTCCAAAATTTAAATTTCCCAAACAAAAAAAAAAAACATTTGGTCAGAATTCATGGATTCATATTCTGTTTGGCAGATTCCAAGTAAGCATTAATCCACTCCGAAGGTGGCATCTAATGGGGAATTACGAAATTTGCCAGCAGATAAAGGCCTAGAGGTCTATCAAGTCTGCTCGAATGTGCAGCTAGCACCCCTTATTCTGCAGGCTACAGGCCGAGTGCCTACAACGGCCCAACCATGCATTAATTCCCCATTAGATGCCACCTTCAGAGTGGATTAATGCGCTTGTAACATGGTTTTCTTATAGTTGCCTGTGTTACAAATGCAGATAATATCAGGTCAAGAACTGTATGCAGACACAGTTTTGTTTGTTTTGAAATTTGTCAAATACTTTTGCAACTGAGAACAACTGTTTATTTACATGCAGATGCTGCAAAAATTAAAACCTGCATATTGACAGACAAAGGGATCGTTAACATTCTTTTGACTATATTTTGAAAATCTGCATAGCTATTATTGCAATCGTCTGCTTGGGAGGTCTAGCATGTGCTGGCATCTTTCTCTTCCGCAACTTAGCTATATGACTAATTTGCATACTGTCTGTGTGTTTAGGTCCTGCCCCTTTATCCGATTTTGTGCCCTTTAATGCTTCCATTCTATTTTATTATGCCTATTGCTTCTGGCCGAAAATTCTGTATGCATTTTATTCCACGGTACGCTGAGCGCAACAGTAATTATCATTAGCAGTTCCGTGCACCGTGAAAGAACCGTGAATGACTGACAGTTGCAGGCATTGGTCATTTCCTGGTCACGTACGTCTGCACGTATTCTCTTGTCTGCAAACATTTTTATCTTGGTGCTGGTTTCTCTGCTCTGGCCTTTGCCTGCCGTACTATTTGAGATGTGAGGGACTCATGCTCACTGTTTCTCTACCTTAGGACTAGTGTCGCTGCTTTGTGCACTTGATGACATCCGCCACATTTTTTTTCTATGTTCTCTGTGGGCACGTTCACTTGTGCTGCACTAGCTTGCGCAGGTATCTTGGTGTCACTAAGTACTGTGACTGTTTCGCTCACTGGGATACAGCACTCCTACTACATCTTCTGTGTCTTTGCTTTTCGAACACTGCTCTATTCTCCTCCGTGGCTCATTTTAGTAATACACAAGCAACACGGCATTACCGTTTCATAATGCCGTGTTGCTCTTGTACCACCTGACACCCTTAGACCAATCATCTTTCTTGCCTGCACTAGTAGTATTTTTGCCATGTTACAAGCAACCATAGCTGTGTCCATGAGCACATGGGTAAAAAGAATACTTCAAAATGAAACATTTCGCTGGTCTGTGGTACAGTGGTGCAGTGGTGCCTCGTTCTAAAGTCAGTAATATCCAATATCACAGGAGAATACCACTCATCTCCCTTTCCTGCACAGAAGACATGCCCTCTAGAGATCATTTATAGTCCTCCAAGGTTTATTTTATTGGTGGAAACATGCAGTGAAATAAAACAAGGTACAGCCACAGGAACTAACTTACCTAACGTTTCATACCAATCACGGGGTACTTTGTCAGAGGTAATAGGCAGGTCGTCTGGAAAAAAAAAAAAGAAGAACTGACGCACTACCTAGCTACCTCCAGCAGCTGTGACTGCTAAATGACCTCAAACACTTCACCCTCAAGACTGCTTTTTCCCCTCTGCTTTAACTAAACTGACTTCACCCCGTCCTTATCCATCTAATGGACCCTTTTACATCCCCCCTCATCTCCCTGCCACAAGCCTCCTTTTTCTACTTCCTCTTCCCCACTGCCTTCCCAACCTCAACTGCACACCTTTAACCCTGCACACGCCCATGGAACCTCCTCTCTCCCCCCCCCCAACTACTTGCACCTATCTCTCACTTTCTGGCCTCCCATCCTCACTTTACTGATACAGTAGTGACAATCCCACATCTCTGGGTGCTGGCCTATGGATCTCCATACCCTCCCTTATTTTTCATAATTCATCTATGTGTCATAGTTTTATCTTATTATATAGTGTTACTTGTACCTGGTTTGACTACTGATGTTATGTGCTCTGTAAAGTCATACTAACTGCTGTATACCCAGTATGCTTGTCTGCCACTGTATTGTTCTCCATGACGTGGAACCTTTTTAAATGAGCTCTGAGCTCAAAGGCTGCATCCAAAACGTAAAATAAATAAAGAAATAAACAAACAAATAATGGCTTTTACAGCCATCAAGCCATATGATTATTTTGGAAATTGCATAACTTTGTAGAACTTTCATTAAGCAATCTAGACTACCCATATGGTGTACTTAAATAGTGGAAAGTGCAGAAAGTACTTGAATAATTAATAATGCATACAGAACTCATCATACATTATAGTCACAGTATAACAGGTTACAAAGCCAAAAACTACATTTTTTCAAACATGAGCATAGGTAAACAAGTGAAACTTTACTGCCACCTACTGATCATTTCAGTTATATATTCAGCATTTTCTTGGTATGCAATTTTTATCTGCAGGGACAAGTGGAGGTATTTTTATATACTGGCACAGTTCTCTTAGCATTATTATATGCTATTGATTTCAAAAGGATTGCACTTTGTTATTATTATGAGAATTGAACATCTATATAGACATCATTTTAGTGTCTTTTTGTTTATATAGACTATCAGTACTGACTGATTCCACAAGAGAAGCAGTTTAAAATGATCAAATCATGCCTTCTTAATGAAAAAAAGACTAGACCCTCTGTATCATCCATATACTTAATATTAAGCTTTTACTAAACCCAAGTGACGTTACTTAGTTGGCAGCATCTCCATCTCTGTACCAGAAGGTTGTGGGTTCTAGTCCCACAGTGGGATTGGGCTCTTACCATAAATGTTGGCTCTTGAGTGCAGTACTAGGGGGGATGCTGTACTGTCCGGGTATGCCATCCTTTGGATGACATGTTAAATATTTGCTTTCTTCCCATCTCTGAAACTGTCCTGGTGGGTGTCTAGGTGGAAGTAAAAGAACCCAAGGCACTTTTTTGCAACAGTAAGGAATTTCCCCAGTGTTCTGCCCAACATTCCTCTTGCTATAAAACTGGTTCATGCAATTGTCCTAGGCTGTGTGTGGGTGTTGATGTCTGAAATGCCTGCCATTACACATTTACAGTCACTTCACTGCGAGTCTCTCTCATTGCGTGTAAAGCACTTTGGGATACAATATGTATGAAAAACACTATATAAATGCCAATTCATAGTATTCAAGTGCCTTACTACTCTGTCATCTGGTGTGAACAACTCAAATCACGGCATCTATGCTGCTGGTCCCTGGAGCCAGTCCTTTTAAATTTAAACAGACTTCATCTAAAAAAGAATGAGCAAAAACACATTATTTTAGTTTCAGTTTAAAGATTTTATTGTTTGACATTATGTCTTCAAAACATGTTATGTTAAGAAAGGGAAAATTTCAAATGAGTAATTCAGACCTTGGTATCCTAATACACCCAGGGTGAAGATCCAGAACTGCTCACATTTGTTGAGCACATTCTTAAAATCACTTGCCCTTAGGTTCTTTCTCATGTTTTCCGTTCCAAAAGCACATATAGTGTGCATTCTTTTATCTGATGCATGATTCACATGGGTAGCCATGACATACTACTATGTTATTATTTCATATGGCCCTTATATGCTTGCCAAGATTAACCTTTAATTTTCTTTTTGTTTGTCCCACATGGAAACAACCACATGCACATGTGAACATGTACACCACCCCTTCAGTATTGTATGTGATATGATCTATAATCACCATTTGTTTACTATTTTTTGGGAGGGGCAAAGAACTCAGCAGTTCTCATTGTAGTAGGGCATATCTTGCAATTGCCACAAGACTGGCAAACGTTTTTCAGTTTTGGAAGGCAATTCCTGTTGAAAACATTATGGGCCAGATATTCAAACCATTGCACCTAGCGCAAAACCATAGTGCTGGAATAGTGCTGGATTTGCGAGAGGCTGCAATATTCAAAAGCCCTATTAGCGCCGGTGCTGTGTGGTAGCGCCAATGCTAACAGATAATGGCATGCAGGGGCGAGGTAAGGAGAGCACCCATGAATGCCAGCAGCACGGCATATTCAAAGGGCTAGCGCCGCGCTACATGCATTAGCACAACCTGTAGCGTGGCGCTAGATACCACCAAAAGAAAGCTGTCGGTAATGTGGTGGTGCCCCCCCCACATCGTGGACCTGGGTAGCTGCGATATAGCACGAAGAGCCCTGGTAGACTAGTGGTCCCCCCCCAGCATGAATCCTGCCCCCGTTAAATGTCAATTAAGATTTTTCCCTGGTAGTCTAGTGGTCCTCCCAGCACGAATCACGACCCCATTCACCATCATATCGTAAGCTTTCCTTGGTAGTCTAGTGCCCCCCAGCACGAATCCTGACCCCTGTGAAATAAGAAAAACACTTTTTCCTGGTAGTCTAGTGGTCCCCCCCAGTACGAATCCTGACCCCGATGAAATAAGAAAAACACTTTTTCCTGGTAGTTTAGTGCCCTCCCAGCACGAATCCCAACCCCCATGAAATAAGAAAATCACTGTTCCTTGGTAGTCTAGTGGTCCCCCCCCAGCACGAATCCCGACCCCTGTGAAATAAGAAAAACACTTTTCCCTGGTAGTCTAGTGGCCCCCCCACCACACCCAGAATGAGCACCGATTCATTTCCGTAGCGCTGATGCATACTGTAGTTGGCGGGTGGTTGGCCGTGGTGGCGAGAAGAGGGCAGAGCCGGTTGTCGGCTCACTTTGCCAAACGTCAGTAGGATGAGCGAGGGTTTCACTGCTGGGTGGGGGGCCACTAGACTACCAGGGAAAAGTGTTTTTCTTATTTCATGGGGTCAGGATCGTGCTGGGGGGCCACTAGACTACCAGGGAACAGTGTTTTATTTCACGGGTCGGATTCGTGCTGAAGGTGGGATGGCCACCGAACTACCAGGAAAAGTGTTTTTCTTTATTTCACAGGGGTCGGATTCATGCTGGGGGTGGGGGGACCACTGGACTACCAGGGAAAACTGTTTATTTTATATTTCACGGAGTCGGGATTCGTGCTGGGGGTGGGGGACCACTAGACTACCAGGAAAGGTCTTTATTTTATATTTCATGGGGTGAAGATTTGTGCTGGGTTGGTGGGGGGACCTCTAGGCTACCAGGGAAATGTCTTTATTTCATATTTCACAGGGTTGGCATTCCTGCTGGGTGGGGGGCACTAGACTACCAGGGCAATTCCTGTTATACCAAAATAGAAAGGGCACTGTAGAAACAGATAATAGGCTACACTGTGAGGAGCACGGAGAAAGCTGTTGAGAGATCTCTGCATATTGGGCAATAAGGAGCGTCTTTATAATGCTTCTGCCTCCCCCATATTGCCCAAGATCAATAATATATGTTCACTTTGCGTACAGCGACCAACCCCTATAACGGGCAGAATATGCTTGCAAATATGTGCCTGTTATAGGTGGTGGGGAACATATATCTATTTATCTATATGTATATAGATGGATATACAGGTCCTACGTGCACATATGCATGGGTGTGTTGTATGCACTGACTGTGCCTGCCAGCACACAGTTCCTGCTGCTTCCAGCCTGTGCTTCTATTCCGACCAACAGGGGATGCTGTGGGCATGCCCTGGCCTGCAGCATCCAGCTTGTACTTCCATTCCGACCAAAAGGGGGGGCTGTGCTCCATGCAGTAGCACCGGGCAAACTGCATGGTAATGTATGCTAAGCAGCACTTAATGAGATGCAAATGTACCTGTTTGCCCATGGATTACCTAAGTAGGCTAATTTGCATGGGAGCTTTTGCTAACCAGTTTGCACTGGGCTAATGTGTTAGCACTGTGCAATCAGGTTAGCCCCGGGCAAACATCCGTCAGCATAGCACAGTTCTGCAGTGTGTGGCTTACATTATTGTTTGTAGTCATACCTCTCAACCGACCCTGATTTTCAGGGACATCCCTGATTTTACCTCAAAATTTTACTCTGGTCCTCCTAAAAATTGTGTTTCCATGACCAAACAGTGGGGGTTGTCAGCATAAAATAATGTCAAACATTAATGTTACAGATGTGTTCTTCCTTAGAAAATGCATTTTACACTAAACCACTTATTCTACCAACTTTCTGAGTGGATATCATCACTTATTAAGATGTGTCCCTGATTTTAAACCTCTATCCCTGATTTTTTTGAAGCCTTGTCCCTGATTTATGAGGCAAGAGGTTGATAGGTGTGTTTGCAGTAGATATGAGACATCTCTGTGCAATCACACACAATGTTCTCCACCTGCAACACTGGCTTGCTACAGAGTCTAATGAGCTGCAGTTGCTGTTTGCACTTCCCTGTTGCTATATTCAGTGCTGTCTTATTCTCAGGCTATTTTTGCCCTGCACTCCCAGACCAGTTTGCCCAGCTTCCTTACACTGCTATATTCAGCAGGATTAGCACCGGGCTATTTCTTTTTCAATATAGCTTGCTTTGTGCTCCGGGCTAAGTTTGCCCGCCTGGCAGTGCTAATTTAGCCCCGGGGCAAAGTTTTGAATATCTGGCCCTATGTCTGCTATTTACTAAATGATCTCTTAAAGAGCAACCTGCTTACATTGTCCCCCCAAGAAGCACAAATAACCCTTACCTTCCCCCAAATCCAAACTTTGTAATCTTTTCTTTTTTATATGCCCCATTTTAGGAAAGAATCGTATTTTTGCTTCAAGGAGCCCCGCGGTGCCGATCCCTTCCACCTTTTTGTAGCTCTGCAGAGTGCACTCCACCCCCAATCTGCCCCTGTGCTACCACATTTTGTGACATCGGTATATGAAGAGCGCGGGGTGCATACCAATAGACATGAATTGGGCTATTATTTAAAATTAAATTTCAGTACTTTAGATTGCCATGATTTATTCCGAATGGCCATCTAAAGTACCAAAATGTAACTTTAAATAACAGCCCCCATTCATGTCTGTAAGTATCACCTGTGCTCTTCATATATTGATGTTACAAAACGTATGATGCAGAGGCGGATCGGGGGTGGAGTGCACTTTACAGAGCTACAAGGAAGTGGAAGGGATCAGTGCCATGGGGCTCCTCGGAGCAAAAATATGATCCCTTCCCTTCCTAAACTGGGGCACATAAAAAAGAAAAGATTACAAGATTTGGATTTGGGGGAAGGTAAGGGTTCTTTGTGCTTCTCGGAGGGGGAGGGGGATATACTAAAAAGTGCAATAGTTGCTTTTTAAGTTTCTTATCCTCCTGTGTGAGACCTTCAAAGGTTCCTGTAGGTAAGAATTGAAGTGGGTACAGCTATAAAAACATAAGGATTGTTTTTTTTTACAATAGTGACAGTTTTGGATGAAAAATACCATAGGCAGAAGTGATGGTCAGTGAGGAAGGTCAAAAGAGATTGACCTTCGCTACCACCTATGGGGTTTTATTCACCCCAAATTGTTCACATTGTAAAAAACAATCCCTGTGTTTTAACAGCTGTACCCACTTTCATTTTTACCTTCAGGAATCTCTGACGATCTCCCACAGGTGGGCGAAGAAGTTAGATCATTTGATAATAGACAACCTGTTGTCAATTGGAATTGGCTGCCAAAAATCAAGAAATGTTTGCTAGTCCTGTGACAATTGCAGTATCTGTCCTACTATAACAAGGTCTGCTGACTTCTTTAATCCCCCAAAATGGTAAACATATGGTGATTATAGATCATATCACCTGCAATACTGAAGAGATAGTGTAGGTGCTCACAAGTGCATGTGGGTGTTTCTATGTGGGACAAATAAGATTCGATGCTAAGAAGTGCAAGGTAATGCACCTGGGAAACAAAAACCCAGGGGAAGAGTACACAATGGGGGGTGAGATACTAACAACAACAAAAATGGTAAGGGACCTGGGGGTAGTCATATCAGATGACCTAAAGGTGGGCAAACAATGTGAGAGGGCAGCAAGGAGGGCTGGGGGGATACTGGGATGCATAGGGAGAGGCATCACCAGTAGAAAACAGGAAGTTATTATCCCTCTGTACAAACAGCTGGTGAGACCCCATCTGGAGTACTGTGTGCAGTTCTGGAGACCCAATCTCCAAAAGACATAGACAGGATGGAAGCTGTCCAGAGGAGGGCAACTAAAATGGTGCAGGGTCTGCACCGGAAGACATATGAAGAGAGACGAAAGGAGCTTAATATGTATAGCCTCGAGGAAAGGAGGGAGAGAGGGGACATGATAGAAACGTTCAAGTACCTCAAGGGAATCAACAAAGTCCAAGAGGGTAGCATCTTTCAAAAAAAGAGGTGTGCAAGAACAAGAGGGCACAATTTGAAGATGGGGGCGGCTCAGAGGTAATTTAAGGAAGTATTTTTTCACAGAGAGGGTTGTGGATGCATGGAACGGCCTTCCGGAGGAGGTTGTGGAGTCAAAATCAGTGGTGGAATTCAAGCATGCATGGGACAGTCATAAGGCCATTCTAGGGGGTGGGGGTAGGAAGAAGTAGGCTGCTGGTTAACTAGGATCTGCAGCTTATCCAGTAGGTAGGGAAATGGGAAGACTGGATGGGCCAAGCGGTCCTTATCTGCCGTCAAATTCTATGTTTCTATGTTTCTATTCTTGGTGAACACATGCCATACAAAATAATAACAGGGATGATACCATGGCTACCCATGTGAATCATGTACTAGATAAAAGAATGCACTTGATACATGCTGCTGGAATTGAAAAAGTGAGAAAGAACTTAGGGAGAAGTGATTTTGAGAAAGTTCTAAAGAAATGTGAGCAGTTCTTGCTCTTCACCCCGGGTGCTTTAAAATATCCCAAGCCTAGAGGCATCAATGAGCACGTACATGTAAAAACGTCTTTAGCTCGAGCTCCGTCCTGCCTGAAATAAATCATCACATAATTAGTATATTTAGCAAATTTTTCTTGGGCTACTGTGACCCAGACGGAGGTAAAAGCAGCTATGGATGAATACCTGGTGCCAAACTCTACAAAACTGCAGCGATCAGCGAGCAAGAATATAAAGAAGAAGCCACAGTCATCCGCTGCACCAGAGAGCCTAGGCCCGATATAGCTGTTGGCGGCAGAGATGTTTGCACTGGGCAGAACAGTTATGGATCAGGTACAGCTCGACAAACTGGAGGCAATCGCAGAACAAAATGCCTTATTCCACGCCATCAGACTCACTGAAGCGGAGAGCCGTATTTCTGTTTTAGAGTACGTCACTGGCCCGCTTCCACAAAAATGGCTCACCTGGAAAAAGAGCTTGCTGATTTTAAAGAGCTCTTTGACTACCAGGAAAATTATCACCGGCGGCTCAGTTTGCATCTACACGGGCTACCAGAGGGCCTGCTAGGTGCAGATGTTGACAAAAGTCGCTCCTCTACGTTATCAGCATTGCTCGGACTACATTCTAAAGGAGGCTGCTACAAACTGGAGTGGACACATCGAGCCGTAATGCCTTAGCCCAGCGGCAGGCCAGTCCCCTAGGCAAATAGGCCCAGATATTCAAACTGCACCCAAAATGTGCGCAACAGCAGGAGCAAGCACAAGTCAATTGCACACATGTGCAACAGACGCAATATTCAAATGTGGAGCAAGTCAAATTGCGCAACCAGCCAATGTCTGAATATCGCACAACCTGCGCCATAGCGCAACCAGGTAGGGGAAGCTGAGCACATATGTCGCGCCATAGCGCAACAAGGCCAGCCCAGCTGAGCAGTCGAGATGCGCCATAGCGCAAGCAGGGAGCCCCCCCAGCAGCAGAGCAATGGAACTGTACAACCAGGGAGGTAGGCAGGGGCCCACCACCCATGCCACAGACGGGCACAGGAACACAGTGTAGAACTAACAACACACTCCCACACCTGAAGCACAGCATCACCGGTGGAGGGACGGAAAATCCACTGGCCCATGGGGACAAGCCTAAAAAGCACAGCAGGAGCCCAGCGCCAGAACACACCACTGGCAAGCAAATACTGACACACAAAGGGCGGACAACCCAGGTGTACCACAGCCCCCACTGTGCACAACACACTATGCTCTGGAACCCCAAGACACCACCCATGAGCAGTGATTGTGACTGGCACTGCGGAACCACCATGCCCCCAACCTGGCACAATGCAACCGTCGTGTACCACATAACCATACAAGCCAGACCCACCAGGAGCCCACAGTGGAGTGGGGCACTTGCAACACTCGGCTGGACAGCCACTACCACACCAGGGACACCCCCATGCAGACACACACACAATCCCAGGACCACACCACACCAGATGCCATGCACACCACTGCAACTGAGCACCTATAGCCAGCTGCAAATCAGAGACCACCACAGTATTCATAACAAAATAGATATATATATTCAATGAAAAACAGAAGAAGAACAACAACAGGAACAACAATAACACTATTTACATGTATATACAATACAGGGGTGGGGGACAGGTATAAGGTAGGGGTGAGTGTGGGGTAGGGGTAAAGAACTTGGTGAGGGAAGGCAGGGTGTGAGGGAAGGGTAAAGGGTGTAGATGTGGGGCAGCTACTGCCCCCCAGGCTGCAGATCTGCAGGACGGCCCGGACCCCGTGGCCTCCTCCAGCGTCGCACACCCCTCTGATTCATCTCCCTGAGGATGCTGAGTGTCTCCTGCGACACCTCCATCAGGCGGTGGATGGCCTGCTCTATCCTGCACAGGATCCGTACACCTAGGGCAAGGGAACAGAATCAATGGCTAGTACTGTACACAACCCTGAAGCCCACCCAGTATGCATGGCATACAGCCAAGTGCCCTGCCCCTGTGATGGACTGCACACACTCACAGTGACTGCGCATGGGCCAAGCCCAACCAGGCAGCAACAGCCATGTGTGCCACGACACACACCCCCCCCATGCCCAGCACAGCACAACCAAGGCAGTACAGTGACATGTCTACGTGGTGGGAAGGTAGTGCCACAGCCATGTGCCCAGTGCATGCATGGACCACCAGTGACGCACTCACAGACACGCAGTGCCACTGGACAGTGCTGACTGTCACACATCGCGGGCATAGCAGTGTTGTCCATGGATGGTGGCCATGCCCCATCCCCCCCATTGCACGCAATAGCATCCATGATGTAATGACACTCACCCTCATCCAGCCACTGCTGCTGCTGCTGCGGCTGCTGCAGATGCTGCTGCTGCTGCTGTTGCGGGCCCATACCGCTGCCTCCTCTTCCGGCCACCCCTGCAGCACCCCTGTGTGACTCAGCCTGGGCCCTCCTCCGCTCCTCCACGCCTGTTGGAAACAAATGTTGAGAAGCACATTAGTGAGATCCAAATGCAGACAGCCCCCTGCACCAATGAGTGTGCCTGCCCACACAGCCAGACCCATGCATCACACACCTGCAAACACTGACACAGCCAACCATGGAACAACCATCCCCCATGCTCTGTCCCCAATACACAGTCATACCTCTGCGGACAATACAGGTGCATAGATGGGTCACCCACCTGGCCTAGGCACAATGCCCCTCCTGGCACGGGACCTGAGGCGTGCCAGCAGTGCCTGCTCCCTCCTGCGCAGGTCACTGTAGCGGTGCCTGCACTGCTCTGCTGTCCTGCGCCACCCTGTGACCTGCTCCAGCGCAGTGGCCACCTGCTGCCACACTTGGGTGCGGGCCAAGTCTAGGGGTTCCCCCCCAAACAGTGGCCCATAGTGAGGCTCAACCATGGCCACTAGGTTGGCCACCTCCAAGCTACTCCACTGGGGAGCTCTCCTGCGTGCCATGTTAGCAACTTGATAGTAGGCAATATGGCGCTCCGCGGTGCGGCAACCCGCGTGGAAATGTTGCGTACAACCCCGTCTGTCCCTATTGCGCTGTTCAGGCAGTGCCATTGGTCCCTATCGCGCTGTTACCGAACAGCGAGCGAGAGCTGCACACATGCCAGACGATAGCCAAGGGGGCAAAGGTCGGGCACAAGGTCATGTCTCTGGTGCAGGCCGCGACAGCGCCATCGGACGTCTACCGTCCAGCGGGCGTAGCCTGCGTGCCAGTGCCACAGTGGACTATTGCGCAGTTGTGCCACAGCGCCATGTGGTGACCAGTGCTGTAGCACCACTGGCACAATGGTGGCCATGTCATGAATAGCTGACCGCGCACAGCACGTAATCAGCACGGCAGACGCCTGCGTAAGGTACCTGGGCATGCATGGTGCTGTGTACTACGCAGTCATAGAACTGCGCCATAGGCTCAGCCGGCCCAACCGTATTGCGCAAGGTGCAACAGCGCGATATTCAGCCGTCATATGCAAATCAGCTGATCAGCCATTCAAAGGTGCAGCGGTGCGATTTGCATCCCATTAAAGTTGCTCCACTCCTAATTTGCATGCATTGCGCTATAAATGTGCGACAGTGATCTGCAGTGGCCATATTCGGTTACTGCAGGTGATAGGTGGGTTGCATGCTGTGTGATGTTATGGACTATGGTCATGGGAAAATGCTGTGAACTGCACAGTCACAGGCGTCCTCTTCCACCCATACAGATCGTGACATGGCCGAGCAAGGACTGGGTGAGGAGGAAGATGGTGGGCGGAAGAGGAGGCCCAACTTCACAAAGGCTGAAACAGAGGCACTCTATGAGGCCTACCTGGATGAGGAGCCACTACTCAGTGGACGGCGGGGCACCCCTCAGGCCCATGCTCCTGCATGGGAGGGGGTAGCTCGCACCATGAACCTGCATGGAAGCCACCAGCGCTCCGTGCAGGAATGTAAGAAGAAGGTGGAGACAGACAGGAGAAGGGTTAAGGAGAAGGTGGCAGCACTCAGGGCGGCACGCGCTGCCACAGGCGGGGGCCAGCCAGAGGTGGCGCAGCTGACCCCGGTGGAGGACCATCTTGCTGCATCCATGCAGCGCAGTGCCATCGAGGGCATTCCAGGCGGTGGCTTCCAGACAGGTGGAAGCCCATCACTGCACGGTATGACATGGTGGGGGGGGGGAAGGTTGATCCCATGCACTAACATGTTCTCACTTTCTGTCACAGATCCTGTGTGCCTGCAGAGGACAGTGGTGGTGGGCCCGTGCACTGTGGATGTGCAGCCAGAGTTGGAGGAGGGTCCATCCACCTCTGCTGGTAGCCGGCGTGCATTGCACCAGTGTGCACGCCTGGCTGCCATCTCCGATGTCGGTGAGTCAGGTGTGGGGGGTGCCCTTCCTGTGTCCCAGCGGTCTGGCATGCAAGCATTCCAGCACGCTGTGGCATGAACCTGCACCATTGATGATGCAACGGCCGCTATGGACAGTGACACGTCTGTGTCACAGAATGGACACACAGCAGGACAGCCCATGCCCATGGACATAGAGGGTTCCAACGTGTGTGCCAGCATGTCAGCACAGTCCCAGGCTGTGCCTGTCAGCACCGGTGGGGCAGCACCAGTGACTGTGCAGGTCTCTGGCACTGTTGCGGACACAGCATTGGAAGGACTGGTCCCTTGGGCGCAGCAGGTGGAGGGGCAGCAGCGGCAGTCACCCACCAGGTCTGGGGGTACAGGGCTCAGCGGTGGCGTATGCACAACGCCTGTTGACATGCCCATACCTGGTCCTGGTGAACAACGCCCACCCTCAAGGGGTGTTGAGCATCAGGCCCTTCCATCCCCTTGGGGACAGGTTGCTGGTTTGGCAGACGACCCGTTTGACAAGCACACCTGCCTGCTGCGGGCATCAGTACAGCAGCAGATGCGGGTTGCAATGTCCGTGGAGGCACTGTGTGTGGCTGTGGAGCGGCACAGCAGGGACAATGCAATGATCCTGGCAGAGATGGTCCAAATGTGGCTGGATGTGACCACAGCCATTGACAGGCTGACCCAGGCATTGGTCACTGTCGTGGCCACATTTGGCACCCAGTCAGGTGCCCCTGTACCACACACCCCACGCAGTACGCTCTCCACTCCACGTTTCTGGCGTCGTGCTACACCCAGCCTGTCGACGCCGGGTTCTGCTGTGGGCATCCCAAGCACCCCTGGTGCAGGTATGTTCAGCATGCTGCAGACCCCTGTGCGGACAAGGTCTCGCTCACGCAGTGGGACCCCTGGTGGTCCATCGGTGCCACCCCATGTGGCCCATGCTCAGCCTGCCAGTGTGGCTGGGTCACGGCAGGGCCGCCCACGCATCCGTGGTGGCCGTGGCTCAGTGCCACCTGACTGACCTGTCTCCCAGTGCGGGCCCTGTCTGGTGCTGCCCTGTGTGCAATGTGTGTCTTGGTGGGCAGTGCACCAGTGGGTGCCCTGCCCAACATGCCGACACACGGATCGCCTGCACACCCACCCGACTGCTGTCCACAGGTGCGTGTGCATGATGATGCCTGCGTTGTACTGTACACCAAGGTGCAAGGGTGCCCAGCATCTGACACACGTACATGGACAGTACAGTTGGTGGGGGTGGTCTGTGGATCTGTGTGTTTGACATGTCTGTTCCTGCTCTACTGTGCAACTGCCCCTGTGCACTGTGTGCCTGGTGTGTGTGTGGAGGCAGTATGGCACAGTGGGTTAAGGCTTTGAGACTGCAAATCTGGAGACCTGGGTTTGAATCCCACAGCCCCCTAGGTGCATACCGTGTGACCCTGAGCAAGTCACTTAAATTCCTTGTGCTCCCAGGTTGCACCTGCAAACAAGCTTTCAGCTCAGTGTGTCTCACCTGGTAAAATAATTGGTTAATAAAATAATTGGTTAATAATTGGTTAATTGGTGTGTGTGTGTGTGTGTGTCCATGTAGCGTGTAACTATTCACCCCTCCCTGATGGTGTGTTTCTGTGCCTGTACCCTTCCACTCCCCTTGCTGTTATGCACCCCTGGTGTGTTACCCTGTGTGTATGTGGGTTGCGCCTAGACAGTGTTGGTTGCACATGGCCCCATGACTTACCTGTGTTGTGTGAAAATGCTCCTCTGTGATGGTGCTCCGGTGCAGCTGGGCCTGCTGGATCAGTCAGGGGTCATGCCGTCCAAGGGGGGGCTGCTCATACCCATCTTCACCGGCGTCACCGGCGTCCCCATCGCTGTCTCCCTCCTCGACCTGTACGGCTATCCCACAGTCTTTGGCCATGTTGTGCAGGATACAACAGGCCAGGAATATCCCACAGGCCTTTGAGGGGCTGTACTGTTGGGCACCGCCGGAGGTGTCTAGGCATCAGAAGTGTGCCTTCAGCATCCCAAACACCCACTCGATGATGTTGCGTGTGGCAGCATGTGCCTCATTGAAGCGTTGCTGCGATGGGGTCATGGGGCACCAGTAGGGTGTGAGCAGCCAGGGACAGAGTGGGTATCCACTCTCACCTGTGTGGAGATAGTGTAGGTTAGTGTCATGTTCAGGTCCATATTGTCCCTAGCCCTTTGTGCCACCCCTATGGCACCTGTGGCTTGCCCACCCATCCCCCAACTTTGCCGCTCCTACATGCATACTTACCCACTAGGTGTCCTGTGGGGATGTTCCCACTCTCGAATCGATGGCACAGTGCAGACTGGTACCATATGAATGAATCATGTGCTCCGTCAGGGTGCGTGACACAGACATTGATGATGCGCCCAGTGGCATCACACACCACCTGGCAGTTGACACTGGAGTACCCCTTCTGGTTGTGATATGCGCCCCATCAGGGCCAGGTGGCGTCGAATAGCCACATGGGTGCAGTCTATCGCTCCCTAGCATTCCAGGCATACGTGCTACCCTTGGAACTCCTGTTATGTTTGCTATGCGCTCTGCCGGCGGTGCTGGGGAAATGGATGTACTCCGCTGGCGTGTGGCAGCAGTGCGCTGAGGAATTGGGTGAGGATGCGTGACGTGGCCGACTGTGTTATGCCTGTGGTGTCCCCTGTTGGCCTCTGGAAGGTACCCGTAGTGAGCAAGCACATGCAGGCTGTTACCTTTGTCTCCACTGACAGAGCGTGACTCCGTCGTGAAGGTGCCTGCATCACATCACTGCACAGCTCACAGAGCCGCCTCAGTATTGCCCTGTTCAGGCGGTACCGCCCACAATCTCGACATCCGTAACAGCTCAAAGCTGATGCAGGCACGGTACTGCCTGTTGGGGCGTATCACGACGGCCCTTCCATGGCCACGCCCCCTGCAGCATGCCTCTCAGCTCCCTCACTACAGCTTCCATGTGGAAGGTGGCACTGTCCATCTCCGGCTTGTGTCCCCCCCAGCTGTTGTTGTTCTGTTCCTCCCGCTGTCCTGACTGCTACCTCCACTGCACCGGGTACACCCACTGGCCTCCAAACTCTGTGGCCCCACACGCCTTCAGCTGCCACTATTCTGTCCTGCCTACTCCCTGGCCTGCACTGGTTGCTGCTGTGGCCTGCTCCCTGTTGCTGCCTCCTGAGCATTCCCTGTCGGGTTCTTGCGCCTCATCCTTGAGCCTTTTTATTTTGGCTCATTTCCGCCGTAGTGTAACTTCGGCTATTCCACTGTTGCGATTGCGCAAGTTTCTATGAATATCGCATTGCGCTCTTTATGCATGGATCCACCCCCTTCAGTTGCGCATGCCTTCATTTGCATTGAGCTGTTGCTCAGCATGTTTTCAGTGGCGCAACTGCATCCCACTGAATATCGCGGAATGGCGCATTTTCGGACTTGCGCTGGCGCAACTCTTTTGAATATCCGGGCCATAGTGTTTCGATTTCATAATTTCAAGGATCGGCAATAAGTTTTGAATGCTTACAGAGGAATGAAGGAGCTCTTATATGAAGGCCATAGGCTGTATATTTTTCAGGATTTCTCCCAACGTCTCCAGAAGAAATGGAAGTCATTCTCTGCGGTTATGAATGAGTTGAACGTGGAATTCTTTTTCTCCTATCCTGTGCTTCTCAAAATCAAACACGAAGGGGCTTATACATTCTGGGAGGCTGAGAAAGCCATGGGATTTGTGCAGGAGCTTCAGATGAAACGAACGACTTGAACTGGCTGGTGTGTGGGGTTGGTTCGCATGAACCGGTTCCTGTCTTCTCAGCCTGGTCCCGAAAAATCAGCTGTTATTATTTTTTTTTTTATGGACAGTATCTCTGATGCTCTGCGGTGGGCTATAAAGGAACCGGGGGGGGGGAAGACGGAGATCAAGAGGAGCGGTGGGGCTCTGTAATGGACTCTGACACTGGTGATATTGCATTGGAATAAGCTGTGCACAAGTAGTTGGAGCCTGATGCTTGAGGGATGTGGAGGGTGGGGACCTCCAGTCTAGGTACTGTGGCAGAGTGTGTCTCTCCTTAAATGAGGTGGGGTCATTGGGTCAGGGGATGTATCGAGGAGCCCCCATCAAGGTGGGCTATTTATCTAATGGTGGTAGACTCCAACTATGTCCCTGTTTTAGATTCATAAAAGTGTGATGGCAGAAAGGGACCGAACTAGGCCCACCAAGTCTGCCCATTTGCCCAGCTATCTGCTTGGACCTGTATCTCCCCCCCCTTAACATTCCCATGTGGTTGTCCCATGCCCTTTTGAATCCCTCCACTGTTTCCTCTCCAACGACTGCCTCTAGGAGTTTGTTCCACTTTTCTACTACTCTCTCTCTCTGTAATAGTATCTTCTAATGTTACCCCTGAACTGTCCCCCCTCCACCTGCAGGCCATGCCCCCTCATCCTCTGATTTTCCTTCATCTTGAAGATGCTCCCCTCGGCACCCTGTTTATACCCTTAAGGTACTTGAAAATCTCGATCATGTTCCCCCTCTCCCTCCTCTGCTCCAGGGAGTACATGTTCAGATCTCTCAGTCTTTCTTCATAGGATAGGTGGCTTAAGCCTTTTACCATTTTGTCGCTCTCCTCTGAACCCTCTCTATCCTCCCCACATCCTTCCTGAGGTATGGCCTCCAGAACTGTATTCTGTACTCCAAGTGCGGTCTAACTAGATGGGTGTACAAAGGTACTATGACCTCCCTATTCCTACTGGTGAGCCCCCTTCTGATGCATCCCAACATTCCACTCCACCTGGCCACTGCCCTCCCACCTTCAGGTCCCCGGATATAATATATTAGGAGAGTGCAGTGCCATCATTTCAGTGGTGATCAGCTAGCACCAACCCACCATTGTTTCCTTATAATTACTTAGTTTGGGGCTCTATATACCTTAGTGGGTGAGACTGAGAGCCTGCTGGGGAGGATAGCTATATGGCTCATATGTGATGCCTGCTAGACAGTTGGGGTTTAGATTTGAGACACACGAATTTTGGGACACCAGTGTTGAGGGGTTCTTGAGGATTGCTAATGTTTATGGTCTGATGTCAAGACCTGGTGTTTGCTGGATTCTACTATATATTTGGCTGGGGGAGAGCAAATACATTTACTGTGGGGTTTACAGTAGTTTTACCTACTGTGTAGCGTGCCAGTGTACCTAGTCTCTTATACTTGGGAGTGGTAACACCTTACTAGTTTTTAGAGATATTTGAGGAGGGTTGATTGGGAAGAAATGGAAGAGTGGTGGGGAGGGCGGCTGGGTGGGGGGGTTGTTACTTGTTTCTATGTTAATAATTTCTGTGTTTGTTGTTTGTTCTGTTATTGCTATTGTTCTTGTAGTTTTTGCAGTTACACTCTATGGTCCATCTCACTGGTGGTGTGGGTGGGGTGGGGTGGGCATTTGCTGATGGGTGGTACTTGCTGATGAGTGCTCCCAGGAGGGTAATGGTGAACAATTAAAAATGATACTTTTATTTGTATGATGGGGTCATCCTCTGATATCACAGTCATTTCTTGGAATGTGAGGAGGTTCTCTTCCCCTGCCAAAAGAACCAGCATTCTTACCACTCTTAAGAGGCAAAATATGACCGTTGCTCTTTTGCAGGAGACGCACCTATCTGACAAGGAGCACGCTAAATTGGTGCATGGCTAGTCGGGTGCCAGCTGTGTAGCTTCATACAATTCTCATAAAAGGGGGATAGTAGTGTTGATTGATATATAAGAGGTTTCCCCTGCAGGTCCGCCGGGTGGTAGGTGATTCCCAAGGTTCAAGGGTGCTATGTTTTTGTAGAGAGGGAAGTGATGGGGCGGCAGGTTACCTATGTTAGTATTTATGCACCAGGTGTATCTGACCCCCTGTTCTACCAATCCATATTAGATATTTTGACATGGGAACAGTTCCCAGGGTTGATTTTGTGGGGAAGATTTTAATTCGGTTACGTGCCCTGAATTGGACCATTTGGAGGGGAGTGGGAGACATTCTAATGCAATGAAGCGGTGTCAGCTAGGTGTATGTGACTTGGACTTAATGGATAGCTGGCTTACAGCAAATCTGGAGGCCAGGGAGTACGCTTTTTGTTCTAATCCCCACAAGACCTGGTCCCGCCTCGATTACATATATATGCCCCCAGTACAATATCATAGGTTGATCAGGATTTGGCAAGGCCCTATATATATCATTCAGACCATGCCGTGGTGGGATTAACAATGAGGGAAGAAGAAGAAGAATGGATGGGTCCACTTCCCTGGAAATTTCCCACTCACCTGTTACTGAGGCAAGATTTTGGGGATTACCTCCAGAAGCAATAGAGAACATATAAGGAAGCCAATCATGGGTTGGTGGGACATGCTAGAGTCTACTGGGATGCGGGCAAGGCTTAAATGTGGGGGACCATCATAAATTTTGTAGCAAAATATAAAAAAAGCAAAACGGACTAAGAGGTTTGCCCTAGAGAAACAATTAAAGATACCGTAATACAGGGTTTTAAATAATTGATTAGCAGTTTTTTTCTTGGAACAATGCTAACTGTACAGAAAGTATTTATACAGGTTTTCTAGAAGCATTATGTTTGTTAAACACAATGAGGCAAGTGCTATGCATTTTCACAATGTTTTAGCGCTTTTATGAGCAAAACGCTGATCAATTTTTGGAGTTAAATAAAACCCTGTGACGCATGGTGGCAGCTGGTGCCCCGGAAGAGATTCAAAGGGAGCTCACTGCTGTGCATGAGGCACTTAACTTGTTGGTGAGGGAGGCTAGAGTATCTTGTTTTTTTGCTTGAAGGAATGTCTTAGAGTGGGGCAATAAACCTGGCCTATTCCTGGTTAACCTGATTCGGGGTAGGGTGGATTGTTGCATATTCTGGTAATCAAGAATGGAGACGGTAAGTTAGTGCATGGTAAGAGGAGATACAGGATGTATTCTACACTTTTTACCAGCAACTATACAAGGTGGAATGTGGGGGATGGAGGAACTAGCTCAAAATTTCCTAGATAAGTTGGAAATACCTCATGTTTCTGATGAACAAAGAGATGGGCTGAACTCCGAGATCACCCGAGAGGAAATAGGTAGGGCTATTGCAGGACTACAGAAAGGGAAAGCTATCAGTCCTGATGATTTTAATGCTGAATATTATAAAACCTGTTCTGGTTGACCCCCTTTGGGAATTAATGAAGGAGCTACAAAAGGAGGGGATCCTGCCCACCACTTGCTATGAAGCTGCCATTTGTGTTTTACTGAAACTGGGCAAGGATCCCGCCGACTGTGCCTCCTATTACCCCATTTCCCTCCTCAACTGTGATGTGAAAATCATTGTCAAGGTATTGGCCAATCATTTGGACCACCTTCTGCCTGCATTGGTGCATCCAGAACAAACCGGTTTCGTACGGGAACGCGTATCATACCATAACACCCATAAGCTCTTTAATGTATTGTGGTGAGCCTCTCGGTGTCTGGATTGCACATCTGTGCTGTCCATGGATGCCAAGAAGGCCTTTGACTGCATTGAGTGGGGCTACTTGTTCAAGGTTTTGGCAAAGTTTGGTCCAGGTGCTTCCTTTGTGGGCATGGTGCAGGCACTTTACCAGGCACCAGAGGCCTGTGTCTTGGTTAATGGATCGATCATGGACAGGTTCTCGCTTTACAGGGGCACACGTCAGGGTTGCCCCCTATCTCCCCTCCTGTTTGCCTTGGCCATAGAGCCATTAGCAATTTGTATTCGTAATACTCCAGAGATTGTAGGGGAATGGTGGAAAACTGGGCGTGAGCACAAAATCACACTATGTGCTGAAGATCTTCTCCTGTATATAACAGAGCCTCACCGGTCCATGCCAGTGCTGCTTCAGGCGATCTCGGAGTTTGCTGCCTTCTCAGGATACAAACTTAATCTGACAAAATCAGACATACTGCCCCTGAGTCGGGGGTTGGGGGTGATTAGGGTGATTGATTCTTGGAGGCTTCAGACAGTGTCCACTTCTTTTCGGTACCTGCGGATACAGGTGGGTGGGGATGTATACTCCCTATGTCGGTTAAATTATGTCCCCATGATAGGTACAGTAATAGGGGACCTGGAGAGGTGGAGGGCATTACCCATATTGTGGTTCGGTTGCATTAACTTGATAAAAACGAATGTCCTTGCACGGATACTGTATTTGATGCAGGTGCTCCCAATGGGGCTCACCAAAGCAGATTTAAAGCGGCTCAATGGGGCCTTCTCTGCCTTCCTGTGGCAGGGAAAGCAACCTCAGATGAGCCTCTTGCATCTCCATGCGGATAACACTGGGGGGGGACTAAATTTTCCCAATTTGAAGAACTACCACATAGTTATTCAATATAGGTACAGTATATTTCAGACTGGGTTAATAGACCTGTGGTGGCTGGATTTAGAGGAGATGGACTTCCCGGGACATTTATCAGCCTGTCTTTCTAGGAGGGGCCAGCAGGCGTACCTGTGGCTGGATGCCCCAACCCTTTAGTGGCATGGGTATTGGAGGCCTGGGGCTACATCAGGCATTAGCGGGGGGGGCAATGGAGGGTGAGACTTTGCTGGTTCCAATAGCAGGGAACCCCTTTTTTTTCTCCCTAGTCTGTCAGATGGGAGGTACAGAGAGTGGGAGTCCCGGGGCGTGGAATGTATGGGTAATTTACATAACAGGGAGGGGGTCGTGCTCTTTTGTGGACCTGCAGGGGATTACAGGCTTATCCCATGTGCACTTTTTTAGATATTTGCAGGTTAGGGCCTACTGGAGGGGGTTGGATAGGGATCCAGTAGAACCTTCGGCCCTGGCCCCTGTGGAGCAGTTGATGTATACTATTCATGATGATCCTAGAGGGTAATTAGAAAAGCGCCGAAACAGGACTAGCAACTTGTACCAGTCTTTACGCAAAAGAGTAAGGCGCTCAGGGAAAGGGACCTGGGTCCCACCATTCACGAAGAGGACTGGGGATCATTCTTACAATCTCATATGGGGATTCTGCTCTGTAACAAGTACAAAGAATCACAGTTTGTTTATTCACTGGTTGTACTGCCCCCCACAAATTGTACACAAGTATCACCCAGGAATATCCCCCCTTATGTGGCAAATGTCAGACTGCAATTGGTACTTATGTACACTATTTCTGGACCAGCCTGGTGTTAAAGAATTTTTTGGGGCAGTGGCAGCTGAGATATTGGCAATGGTGGGGTATTCCCTGCCTGTCACGCCTGTTGCTTTATTGTGTGGGATGGAAGATTGCAGAGCACAGGGGAGGAATTTTTGCCTTGCTGGAGCAGAGTATTATTGGTATTTGCTAGACACTGCATCTGGAATACCCGGATGTCTGGTGTGGTACCCACGATCCAGGCAGGGAAGAATTTGGCGATACAAGTTCTGGCCATGGAACGCTTAGCTTTTGTCCTAAAGGAGAAAGAGCATTGTTTTGCCAGGGTTTCAGAACCCTTTTTAAGGTCACTGTCTCCGGCAGAAGCTCTGGCCTTTCAGGATGGCATGGCATGATTTTTCCTGTCCTGCCTGGCAGTGGTGGTCATTTTGGACCCTGAGGACCCCTTGGGCTCCCCCCCCCCCGTTATTACTCCCCGAAACAAAAGTATTTTTTTTTGTACCCTTCTGATATTGCTTTCTGTCTTTATAGTTTCTAGGATTTGTCTACCCTGTGCCTGCTCAACTGATCTATCCACCGCCAGTCAATTACATAATGGACTCTGTGATGGACATTGCTATAGTTTGATAGTGATTGTGACTGTTTGTAATTAATTATAATACTGACCTTATTTCTGGTCTTTTGTTTCATCATGTGTTGTTTTTTACATTCTTGAAATTTTAATAAAAAGATGATAAAAAAAATATCCAAGCCTGAATGAGAAATTTGAAATTCTGTCTTTCTTAAAATAACATGTTTTTTGGCCTTTTCTTTTTTAGATGAAGTTCACCTGAATTTAAATGGATTGGCTGCAGGGATCTGCAGAACAGATGATGCCACTCGGGTTTGTTCCACAGATGATAGAGCAGTAAGGCATTTAGATTTAGTAAAATCATGATAGTAGGTATATGCAAGATGTAAAGAGTCTAGTACCCTTTCACTAAGATTCAATTCAATTCAGTTCATCTCTGTTTGTAAAAAAAAAAACACTATTCGCACTGATCATAGCGCTTGTACAGTAAAATACAATAAATACAACACTTAAAAGCTTAAAATACAAATTGGACACCTTCAGCTATATTCAGGAAAGGCAAGATCAAACAAATACGTTTTTAGAGCAGTTTTAAAGCTCTTTTAGATTGTGTGGAATGAATTACATGATCAAATAAGTCGCGGACAAATATTTGCAGACTACTGGTCACGAGGACTAAAAGGCACCAGTCCACATGTCGAAATTTAATGTGGTTGCGAGCAACAAAGGGCGAATTGTAATTGTCGAAATACGGACAAATAGTCGCAACTATTTAACGGTTTACTCGTTAATTAAAATCAATTTGTAGCATTCACAGTATACTGTATACTCTGATACCACCAGGGTTTTATTTAACTCTAAAAATTGATTAGCATTTTGCTCATAAAAGTTCTAAAACATTGTGAAAATGCATAGCACTTGCCTCACTGTGTTTAACAAACATAACACTTCTAGAAAACCTATATAAATACTTTCTGTACAGTTAGTATTGTCTCAAGAAAAAAACTGCTAATCAATTATTTAAAACCCTGACCACTCAGTGGCATTTTGACTGTGCTGCCCCTTGTCCTTGCTGCTGTAGTAGCAGTCCCAGAACTCCCCTGTTCTGCCAGTGCCACCGAGAATGAAACTGTAACAGAAATGCAGTCTCCCAAATGTGCTGCAGTAAGCAGTCCCGGAATAAGAATGCATAAAAAAAAAATAATCATGTAAATTACAAATTAGGGATGAACAGATCTGCCCCCAGTGAGTGTCACGGTGCCACATCCATGCAGCCTTTTAATACTGTTAGTGTAGGAGCCGGTTGCCACCCACAGCTGCAGGGTAACCAGCATCATTCTCAGAAACAGCATTCAGTGACACAGAAATCAGGCAGCAAGCCCTTGGTGGATAAGACAAGAAGCACGTGGCAGTTGACACTGTAAATGATAGGTGTATACATTAATCTTCGCGTGGTGAATGTGCTATGGTACTGTAAAATGTTTTACTAGTGTGACCATTAGCACCGACTGTAAACAGAAGCACAGACCCATGTCACAATCTCACAAACGTTTTTCGTCGTGGGATGATTCTAAAAATGTGTGCCGTAATGTTCGAGGCCTAAAATCTGTTGATGGATTGTCTTTTTGACTTACAGACCATGACGTCTTAACCGCGCTGATTAATACCGCAGCATTTTGTCCATATGCCCTTTTAGGGTATGGTTTGGTAGTAGTGCTCCTTTGTGGGATTCATCTGTTCTAGTACTCTGTTTAAAGGCAAACAACATTGAAGTGATGTTTTTTTTTATACAGATATTAAAGTCTCATAATGATAATAAAAAATATGTAATCCTTTGGGGATCAAGCGCATATAATAATGGTGAGAGATATAGTATATAAAAACACATTAATTACACTTCTTGAAGTAATTAACTTTAAGACCAGTTAGGCTCCATTCCACCCTGCCTGTTCTTTGCTGTAATACCCTATCTAGGTATTCCTGTGTTACAGGTTAGAAATTAAATTTTGTTAGTTTGCAGTTTACCAGTTGTTTTCTCACTGTTGCCTATTAGAGGGGTTGTCCTTTATCGTAGGCTATTACTGTAGGATCCACTTTTACACCCTATCCTTAGGCTTTGTGCAAATAAGGTGTCCGAGCAACTCGCTAACGGGGGTACAGTCCAACTCCTAATTCTGTACAGCACCTTTATTGCATCGATCCATTGTAGGATTGGTACACTGTTGAGTCTGCCAATAGCTAACTCTCAAGTTAGATTGTTGTTCCTGATTATAGTAATTGTCACATTGCTTCCACTAATAGTTATGCTATCTTAACAGGTATCCTAGCAACACCCTTTCTAGGTTCAGTATAGGGATGGGCTGCAGTGGAGAGATAATTGTGACGAATGTGGGGCACTCCGCTCCAGGGGTATGCTCTGAAGGAGGGGGCAGAGCCCCATCTGCAGAACCTTTCTGGTGCTTCATGCTCTGCTGGCAGTAATGAGAGATGAGATATTTATTCTGTGTTGTCAGCTCAATTGGAGCTAGCCCCCACACACCCACTCCCTCAGAGGCCCACTGGTCCAGGGGGGTGGAGTGTGGTGGGGAGAAGGAGGAGGAGGAGGAAGGGAGTTAGGGCTAGTCACAAGGAGCAATTTCCTTGCAAAGCTGCTCCGAGGGAACAGGGTGCCCAGTGACAAAAAGCTTAAACAGTCAAGCAAAAGCCATGGAACTCACCCTCCAATGAAAATATTTGGGAGTCCATTCATGTATACTATCAAAACTTCCCGTTTATTTGGTGCATGAAAGTAAAAATCCACAGCAGAGAAGGACAGGAAAACACCTGACGTTTCACCTATTACAGGTTCTGTCGAAGGTATGAAAGGATAAACCCTGTAACAGGTGAAACATCAGGTGTTTTTCTGACCTTCTTTGCTGTGGACGTCTACTCTCATGCACCAAATAAACGGGACGTTTTGATATTATACATGAATGGACTCCCAGTTATTTTCATTGGATGGTGAGTGCTATGACTTTTATTTGACTAGTCACAAGGAGGTTGTCCAGACCCACAACATCCTGGTGGCAAATCACTTTGGACCCCTGGAGGACCCTCAGCTACCTGACTCTGCTGGAGGGGGAACCTGAGTCAGTTACAGGAAATGGGTGGGGCAACTTAATGGCACCTGGAGGGAGCAAACAGGAAGAAATCAAATAGGAAAGTCTTGGTTGTTGGGGAGTCAGTGATCAGAAGGGTAGAAAGGGTGGTAAAGGGAGGGCTGGATGGGAGGGAGATGGTCAGGCACCTTCCTGGGGCAATAGCCATCTGGGTTTTTGACAGACTAGGAAGGATGGCAGAGAAAGGGGGGGAGCTGGGGTGCTGGAATACCTGGATACCAATGATCTGGCAAACCAGATTGTAGAGATGGTGAAATAGAACTTTCACAGTCTGGCGGACAGACTAAAGGTACACTAGGCCTCCCTGGCCTTTTTCGAGGCCCTTTCTTAATGGGGTGAGGGGGATACAGAATAAGGACAGAGCAGATAGAGGAGTTTAATAGGTAGCTAAGGAGTTGGTGTCAGGAGAAGGGGTAATACTTTATGGGAGACTGGGCGGACTTATGGGACAGGACTCTTCAAGGGTGATGACCTTCACCTGACAAAAGAGGGGGCACTAGTACACTGGGGCAGAAGTTTGACATCTTTATCAGACTGTTGAACTGACTGCAGGGCAAACTGAGCTTAGGGGAACTGAGGTGCTACGAGAGAGGATGGGGAACCTAGCTAGTACTCCCCCTAATTTTGGGGCTTGTAGAGGCACAGTGGGCATAGATAGGGTGGAGGTCCAAATTAAGCGGGGGGAAGGGACCAAAGGGGTGGATCACAGAACTTGCACTCAGCAGGAAAGGAAGGAGACCAGGGAGAAGTATGGAAAAAGGATAAGAACATAGCCACAATTGATCAAGAGTTAGATGGGAGGGAGTCTGCATCAATGCCAGGAGTATAGGTAGCAGAATTAATGACCTCTGGGTGATGATGGTGGATACTGAGATGGACCTCGCAGCCATCACTGAGACTTGGGCCTCATAAAATAACGTATGGGACCTGTCAATCCCAGCCTACATCATGTGGTAGTGGCTATCTGGTAGTGACTGGGGAGGATGTGGGGGCCTTCCCAGGCGGAGGCCCCAAGGTGGGTGAAGAGGACCCCAGGGAAGAAGGAAGCAACATCTGGTGAGGGACTTAATCGTCAGGGGGATAGGGTCGGGAGTAGGAAAGAGGGCAGAGAGGGAGATTAGGTGCCTATCTGGTGCCATGGCATGGAGGGATGGAAAGCGTGTCCTATGGATCGCTAGAGCAGTAGGAAGGGAGGGGGAGCTGGATATCATTGTCCACCTAGGGACAAATGACCTAGCTAGGAATGGGGCAGAAACAATGCTAAGGGAGTTTAGGGAGGTGGGAAGAAGTCTCAGACAGGTAGTACACTCTGTAGCTTTTACGGAGGTGCTGCCTGTCAACAGTAGGGGGAAGGTGAGGGAACTCCACACCAGTGCCTTCAACTCATGGTTGAAGGAATGATGCAGAGTGGGGGTATGGCAACATTGGGGACTGGGGGCCCACCTGGGAGGATAAGAGCTTATACAGTGGTGATGGCCTGCATCCATCCAGAAGGGGAACCACAGTCCTCAGTGGATGGTTAAAACCTTACTTCGATATTTAAACTTGCCAAGATGAGTGGTGGAAAAAAATGGGGAGGCAGAAACAGCCCCCTGTACAGGCTGATGTAGTGTGTAGGGAGATCCTGAGGGGCAAGAGTCCCACCATGGAGCAAGGTAATCAGTGAAGTAGGGGGTTAGCAAAGCAGAAAGGAGGGAAGGAGCAGGCAGAAAATAAGATGGAGAAAGGGGGCACAAAATGAAAAAGGGGGAAGCAACAAGCAGAGAGCTAACAAAATCTGGAAGATCATGTGTGCTAATGCTGGAAGTCTGGGAAATAAGATCCCAGACCTAGAGACCATCATGGCGGAAGCCGACCTGGATACCGTAGCCATTACCAAGTCATGGTGTACTGACAACCATGATTGGGACATGGTCATATCAGTCTACACAATGTTCAGGAGGGACAGGGTAGGAAGGAAAGGAGGGGAGTGGTGCTTTATGTGAAGGAAAGCATAAAAGCAATAGAAATACAGGGAATTTTTGGAGGGCAGAGGTGCTGTGGGTCACCCTTGAGTTGAGAAACATACTAATATACTAACATACTGATGTGCCAGCAGATTAGGCCTACTGGTCTATCATGTCTGCTCGAGTAGCAGCCCTACAGTCCATTCACTGCGGCTGCCCCCCATCCCCTTTGTGATCCCTTGTGGACCTTTTTCGTACCCGGCTCCCCCCCCACTCAGACTTTACCTCTGTGTCTGTCCCACCCTGTCTTGAATCTTCCCACTGTCTCCATCTCCACCAACTCCAATGACAGCGAGTTCTTAGGCGTCACCATCCTCTCTGTGAAGAAGTGATGCTTCGTCTTCCCCTTAAACCTCCCCCCCACCAATCTCGGGCTATGCCCCCTCGTGGCTCTGTCCTCCCTCAACTGGAACAGCCCATTGGATCTGACCTAGTTAATCCCGGTCAAATATTTAAAGACCTCTATCATATCCCCCATCCCTCCTCTCCTCCAGGGAGTCCATGTCCAACTCCCTTAGTCTCCCTTCATAGGACAGGTCCCTCAGGCTGTGAATCATCCTTGACGCTCTCCTCTGGACCCTCTCCAGAAGGGCAACATCCCTCCTCAAGTATGGGCACCAAAACTGCACACAGTACTCCAGGTGTGGCCTTACAAGACAGTTGTACAGAGGCAGTAGGACCTCTCTCCTCCTTAATGTGATCCCTCTAGCTATCTACCCCAGCATCCTATTCGCTTTCACAGCTGCCCTCCTACATTGCTCAGAATTATTCATTTTGGTGTCTATTGTCACCCCAAGGTCCTTTTCTTCCCTGGAGACAACCAGCTTTACCCCTCCCAGACTGTAGATGTACCTGGGGTTCCTGGCCCCCAAGTGGGGTACACTGCACTTCTTGGTGTTGAACCCCAGCTGCCAAGTATGCGACCACCTTTCAAGTGTCTCCAAGTCCTCTTGTAGTGTCCTGCTCCCCTCCTCCTTGTCCACCACTGCTCCCAGTTTGGAGTCATTGGTGAATAGACTCAGTCTGTTCATAACTTCAACCCCGATGTCTGAGATAAACACGTTAAAACGACCGGCCCCAGCACTGAACCCTGGGGGACCCCACTAACAACCATTCTCGGAGATGAGACCTCACCCTCAACCACCACCCTCTGATACCTATCCATTAACCAATTCCCAATCCACCCCAGAATCTTCACCCCATCCCCAAACTCCTTAGCTTCTCCAACAAACTACCATGTAGCACAGAGTCAAAAGCCTTACTGAAGTCCAGGTACAGAGTCACTATTCAGACAGGTGTGATCTATAGGCCTCTGGCACAGGGGGAGGACTTAGATAAGGAAATGTTATAAGCAACTGGCAAAATGACTGAAAAGGGGGAGGTGTTGCTGGTAGGGGATTTCAGTCTGCTGGATGTAGATTGGCGCCTCCTTGTGGCAGCTTCAACCACAAGCAGGGACATCCTGGACTCCCTGCATGGGGGCATTCATCAGGCAGCGAGTTATGGAGCCCAATCACATGGGGCAATACTGGATCTGGTGCTTGGTAACAGGGATAGTATTGTGGATGCCAAGATGGGAAGCATTGGCCGGCCCTGTGGTGCAGAGGGTTGAGGTGCTGGACGCCACACCTTGCACCATGCTGGCGACTCGGGTTAGGGAATGAGCCTGGATCGTTAGAGGTCGGTGGGGGGGAAGGAGAGGACGTGAGCGGTTGCCAGCTGGCGGCCCTCTGCCTCGGGAGGGTGTAAGTGGTGTCCTTGAAGCTTGGCCGTTTCCTGGTAGAGGCCGGAGTGGCGGTGCCACTCCAAGGACTGCCAGCATTATGCCGAGGATGGGGTGAAGAGACCTGGCACTGGAGCTGTGGTGTGCACGTGCACCTCCGCGCACATGCGCCACCACTTCTGGGGGTCTCAGGCATAGGATCACGGGGAATAACAGAGGAAAACAGCGGGAGCCACCAAGGATGATGCCTCCAGACCGGCTCAGGGGATCTGCCGGGGTGTGCATAATGCCTCAAGACCCCGAGACTGGTAGGGTTGGCGGATGACGAGGGTGACCCACTGCAGGAGGATAAAGAAACTTGAGAAAAAAAAGGTGGGAAGCATTTGGGGACCAGTGATGATTATACGGTGTGATCCAGCATAGGAACAGCTGCAGAATCCAGCCACACAGTGGTATGAGTCTTGGACTTCAGGAGGGCTGATTTTACAAAGATGGGTGACTGCCTCAGAAATGACCTGGCAGGGAGAGAGAGGACTGGGGTGGGGGTGGGGTGAAGGAAAAGTGGGTGCATTATGAAGCCCTGAGGTAGAGAGGTTGCTGTACTGCTATGCGCTTACCAGAACTGAGGAGGAATTCTGTGAAGTAGGGGAATAAAAAGCTTTAAACAAGTAATGTAAGGTATACCACCGCTGCCTAAAACTTTATTCTCTTACCAGTGAATCTTATTGTGGTCCTTGACTGGTACTGCTGCTTTTCCCAGTGTCTTTGTTCCCTCCAGAAATAAGGCCTGCTATCGGTGGAGTCCGGGCAAGAAACCCGAGGTGGGACAGGAGCTGGAGTAGAGCAAGGGAGCCCTTCAGAAAGGATGTAAGTGGCTGGAGATAACCCACCACACCCAAAACAAGAGACTTGCAACCACCGGGACTGAAAGTATTAAGAAAGCAAAGACAGTTAGAAACAGAGAAACATAGAAGTTGATGGCAGAAGGAGACTGCTAGGTCCAGCTAGTCTCCCCATTTGTTTTAGACATATTTTGACACTTTAGTTGCCCTTTCTTGTCAGCGCTCCCTTGTGTCTATCTCATGCATTCTTGAATCCCCCAACAGTGTGGACCCCCACAACCTCTTGGGGCAGGCTGTTTCAGGTGTCCATCACTCTTTCTGTGAAGAAAAATGTCCTGGTGTTGGTAGAGAACCTCTCTCCTTGCAGCCTGAGGTCACGTCCCCTGGTCTTGGAGCCCTTCTTGAAGTGAAAACGTTCCTGTGCCTGTACCTTGTTAATGCCTTTTATGTACTTGAATGTTTCAAACATGTCCCCCCCGCTCCAGGGAGTACATATTCAGTTCCCTAAGTCTTTCCTCGTAGGACATGTACTGCAGACCCTGAATCATTTTTGTCACCTTTCTCTGTACTGTTTTCAGCCGGTCAATGTCCTTTCTGAGGTGAGGCCTCCAGAATTGGACTCTGTATTCCAGATGAGGCCTGACCAGTGATCTATACAGTGGTAGTACCACCTCTCTCCTCCTGCTTGTGATTCCGCTCCCAATGCAGCCCAGCATTCTGTTGACCTTCAATGTTGCCTTCTCACACTGCGAGATTATGATTCCCAGATCTCGTTCCTGATTTGAGGCCGCCAGTCTTTCACCTCTGAGGTAATACTCCTTTCTTGGATTTTTCTTTCCTATGTGCATGACCTTGCACTTTTTGGCATTAAATCTCAGCTGCCACACTCCAGACCATTCTTCTAGTTTCTTGAGGTCAGCTTCCATCTTACTCACTCTTTCTGAGGTGTCCACCCTGTTACATATCTTGGTGTCATCTGCGAACAGACACACCTTCCCTTCCATTCCATCAGTGATGTCTGTTATAAAAACATTGAAGAGCAGAGGCCCCAGCACTGAGCCCTGGGGCACCCCGCTGGTCACCCTGCCTTCTGTCGTTTGTGTTCCATTAACCTGTAACCTCTGAGTTCTGCCTTGTAACCAGTTTTGTACCCATCTGACTAATTCTGGATCAGCCCCTGTGTGGTCAAGCTTCTTTACCAGCCTTCTGTATGGAATTGAGTCGAAGGCCTTATTAAAGTCTAGGTAGACCACATCTACTGCCCTACCATCGTCCACTATTTTTGTAGCGTAGTCAAAAAAACTCAAGCATATTTGTCTGGCATGACTTACCTGATGTGAAACCGTGCTGTTTAGGGTCTTGTTGGCCGCTAGTTTTGAGCAATGCTATGATCCTCTGTTTGAGTAGTGTCTCCATTAGTTTCCCTACTACAGATGTGAGGCTCACTGGTCTGTAATTACTAGCCTCCTCACAACTGCCTGATTTGTGAAGTGGAATCACTATTGCCTTTTTCCAGTCTTTGGGTACCACACTGCTCTTCAAGGATTTCATGAATAGAAGTGCCAAATGGGCTGCTAATTCTGCCCCAGTCCCTTAAGGATTCTGGGGTGCACCTCATCTGGTCCCATGGCTTTGTCTGCTTTTAGTTTATTTAGCGCCTCCTGTACTTTGGCTTCTGAAAAGGGACTCGTGTCTACCCTTGGTCCTGGGGTGTTGTGTGTTTTCAGGGCTGGGCCATTCCCTGGGTCCTCTTTGGTGAACACAGAGCAAAAGTATTTGTTGAGGATTTTGTCTTTCTCTGGGTCATGTTTGGTGCATTTCCCTTCTTCAGTAACAATCTTTATGTGAGAATCATAGCTCAGTGCTTATGTAACATATAGTTGAATGATGAATATGATTGATGGATACAGAGGCCAGCATAAAGAACAATGTTTACTGGATAATAGTATAAAATGTATTGTGCTTAAGTACTTGGATGCTTGAAAGAGTCGTTTGATAATATTTGAGGGTTTTGGCTTTTCTCTGTATCCCACCTGCAGAAAGGAGCTTGATTAGAATTGTATAGCCCCCCGGTGGGATAAGAGTGCCGCAGAAGGAGGAGGAGGTGTCAGGGAGGATGGTGGGAGAATGCGACTCGCTCTAAGCAGAGCTGGAGACATCTGCCTCACTTAAATAGGCTGTGGGGGAGGAGCTCTTCCCCCACATAATCACGGGCTCCTCCCTACAATTATGTGAGAATCATAGCTCAGTGCTTATGTAACATATAGTTGAATGATGAATATGATTGATGGATACAGAGGCCAGCATAAAGAACAATGTTTACTGGATAATAGTATAAAATGTATTGTGCTTAAGTACTTGGATGCTTGAAAGAGTCGTTTGATAATATTTGAGGGTTTTGGCTTTTCTCTGTATCCCACCAGCAGAAAGGAGCTTGATTAGAATTGTATAGCCCAAAAAGAATACATATCAATGATTGTTCTACAACTAAATGCTAAATAAGAAGTGCATAACTTAATGATAAGAATGGACGATCACCTCCTCCAACTCCGGAGAGTATGACCAGTAGCACTCAGGAGAGGAAAAACCCCCTTTGGGGGAAACCTCTGAGGACCCATAGCTACTGACCTGCCTGTCCTTCTGGGCGTACTAAAGGAGAGAGATCCTAATTAAACTAATTAATCAGTTAAATTCTGAATTCTAATTATAGAATTCAATCCATATGAACGGAGCTTAAGAACAAACTGAATTGTAAGTGTCCAGTAAAGTAATTCCTTCTAATAAAGTCTGAGTCCAAGAATCCATGTATAATTCGGAATGATGGAGAGTAATATATTGAAGAACTGACTTCCATACTTCAGTTGATATGCGGACATAATCCATGGAATTGAATGATGGTGGATGAAGTTGATGACTGACGAACTCAATACATGAGACCAAAGATATTTGCATCCAAGCTTTGACGACAACGAGGCAAGACAATATAAGTAGTACAATTTCCATGATTCTAATAATATAGGGCTTGTATGAGATGAGGAATGGAGAAGGCTTGAGGCCAGGCTACCGACTGATGAATCCAGTCCTGATAAGTGAAGTATAATCTTAGGAACTGATATGAAGGCAACGGCTGTAGAGCTGAACTGGAATAGTGGAACGCTGTAGAGGATAATTGGAGACTGGTACAAGGTATGAAGCGTCTGCGTAGTAGGATATGAAGAGCCCAAAAGAAAACAAATCCTATGAACTGCTGATCCAAAGGGAGAGGTAGTAGGAGTAGGGATCACACCCACGAAGCCAGAAGAGTAGGAAGAGGACGATGCAATCAGTCCCTTAGAAGTGCAGCTGAACCGAGCTGGTGAGGTAGGATAGAGGCAGCTGATTCCAGTATGTGAAGTGCAGCCAGACCTAGGAATGTCTGCTGGCAGAAATCTAGCGTGGAAGGTAGACTCTCGGCGAGATGGACAGCAAGCATCAGCTGTAGAAATACGAAAGGCAAGTAGCTCCAAGCAACATGAATGCAGCTACACCTATTTATTTATTTTATTTTTATTTATTTTAGCTTTTGTTGACCGGGTAAGTGCACTAGGCAAATCCTGCCTATTTTCAGGCACGACCCGGGGGAGAGGAATACAGATGAATGCCAACTGACCTTGAACCAGATTAAGCTGTTGGTGGTATTTTTAGTGGATGAGAGAAATTTGGCCAGGACACTGGGGAAATTCCCGTACTCTTTTCGATAAGTGTCATGGGATCTTTAACATCCACCTGAACTACCACCAATCCAGGCAGATGGGACCTCGGTTTAACGTCTCATCCGAAAGACGGCACCTCAGAAATGCAGCACCCCTCTCATGCTACATTACAGTGTCAGTACTGGGATATTAACCCTAGTGCCAGATATGGGAACTGAACCCACAGCCCTCTGATCTCCCGGCCTCAGAGGCGAGTGTGCTACCTACTGAGCCACTGACACTGCTATAAAGTCATAAAGTCACTGCTATGAGTCAGCTGATAGAATAAGGGTGTCATAGATCCTCCAGGAGACTCATCTTGAATCATCTTTGAGCATCGTAGTATTATAGTTGTAGGCAGACATAGAAGAAATGAAGCTGAGGACTGATACATCCAGATCAAGGAAGGTGAGGCAGATATAAGGCAACTGGATGAGGAATTCAACATCCAAAACAGAAGATAAGCAAAGTTCATGGTAGGAGAACCAGACGAGACTCGAAGAATCCCAGATTGTAGAGAACTGAAGAGGCGGAATCAACGAAGTAGTAGTAGCCACATGTCTGAAGTGGAGAGAACACAAGCAGGAGAAAGTCCATATGAGACGCCAACTAAGTCCTGGAAAAAGCAGCTGGAATTCCACTGCCGAGGTGACAGGGCAAAACATCCAAGACAGCAACTCCGGAGGCCGCTGAATGAGCACCGAGGCAATCTGCAGGCGGACGAGGAGGAGAACCATTCAACGAGTCAGAGAAGTAGGAGTCACCAGGCAGGTAGAGGAAGCACAGGGAAGATGGTAACTAATGTCCCGAAAGGTGAAGCATTGGGAGTTCAGGGCTAAGGCAGCAGAAGCAGGTACGCACAAGTAGCATGGAAGCACCAGGTATCGAACAGGGTGAGGCTGAAGGAAACAAAGCAGGTGAACCTCCCAGCCCGAAGGGCGAAGGCAGGTCAGAGGCAATCAAATAGGCAGGTAGGCTGCCCAGCTCGATGGGCGAAGGCATGACGTATAAGCAAGAATTAGCAGGAACCTCCTAACCCAATGGGGAGGCAGGTCAGAGAAGCGCAGTAGGAACCTCCCAGCTCTATGGGCAAAGGCAGGCCGTAAAATTGAGAAGCACCAGGCTCAAGCCGACGAAGCAGGCAAGATAGAGGTAGGCAAACCTCCCAGCCCGAGGGGCGAAGGCAGGTAGGAGAAGCTCACAGGGTCCGAGAAGCGGTAGAACATAAATCCGGACAGTGAAGGTCTTCAGGAGAAGCTCAACTAAGTGTCCTGGAAGGGTGAAGCAGCAGTAATTCCACACGGCCGAAGTGGCAGGGCAAACATCCAAGACTAGATGATGAACGAAGAAATGGCTGGATGCGAATCCATAGGAAAGGAGCTTCCAGCTGGCTGACACAGCAGCATGTAGGCATATAGTAGAATGTGTGAACCTCCAGGCCCCGAGCTGGGCGAGGCAGAAGTAGAGCAGAAGTAGAGAAACCTCCCAGCCTGATGGGTGAAGGCAGGTCGTAGAAGCAGATGATTAGTAGGTAAACCTCCCAGCCTGACGGACAAAAACAGGTCATAGATGCAGGCAAGTAGTAGGTACATCTCCCAGCCCGGTGGGCGAAGGCAGGTTGTAGAAGCAGGCGATTAGTAGGTAAATCTCCCAGCCTGGCGCAGGCGAAGGCAGGACGTAGAAGCAGGCAAGTAGTAAGTAAATCTCACAGCCTGATGGGTGAAGGCAAGCCATAGAAGCATGCAAATAAATATAGTGCAGCTGGAAGTCAACTGGTAATGTGAGCAAAGCAGCAGCTAAACCCATGGAAGCTATCATGCACGGCCGAACTCCATGAAGATCAGCTGGCAAGGTAGGAGAGTGAAGCAGGCAGCCCCACCTAAGCTAGTATGTGCGGCCTGACCCCACGCAGGTCAGCTGGCAAGATGAGTAGAATGGCAGATGGAAATGCAGCAGAGTAAATAGCAGGGAAGGGCACTGAATAATGGAGGTGAAAGGGAATGCACCAGCTCAGTACAAAGGTAATCATTATTGTACGTCCAGAGCACAGCTCGATTGAGAACATCCAGAATCTGATGCAGGCAAGGGACAGCATCGGAGAGCACAATCTCGGTAGTAAACTAGGAATCCAACAGGGAAAGTAAACAGAATCTAACAGAGCTGGAAGGTCAAGCATGGAGAGCTGCTGAAAAACTCGTCAGAAATATCACTAAGCAAACCCATCCCTAATCAACCATTGAAGTCGATATGCTAAGCAGGTGCAGATGATTAGTGCACACTGCAGGGTGCTGCAGGCTTCCAAACCACACTGAGAACAGGCCCATACCGAATGCAAACAATGCTGAGATACTGAAAGTAGAAAGGAATCCAGGGTACGACTAGGGAACACAGCATGTCCCAGCGACGAAAGCTAAGTGTCCAGAAAGGCAATGCTACATGAGCATACTAGCGCTACAAGTGAATGGCAAATCCAATAAATGTAAAGTCAGCTGTACATGACAGAAGGAAGCTTGTCATAGCGAAGCTGGAGTAATTGAACGAGTAGGGATCCAGACCAGGTGCGACTGCGCAGAGCTGGAACTGCTGTAGCGAAATTAAATATCAATATGTGAATCATTCTTTTAGTATAGAAACAGTACAAAGTCATAAATGCAGGTTCTTGTAAAGTTTGCCAGAATGAGCAGGTAACCGTGCAAAGGAAGTTGGTGACACGCAGCATCAAGCAAAGCAGCAAGGGAAACGACAGCTGAACGGTGAGGTGAAAACAAAACAGACGTTGAGAGGCGCATCCATTAAAGTAAGTCCAACAGGCAGACAAATCCGGAGACAGGAACAAGCAGTCAATGTAGGCAAGGATGAGGGCACCGAAGCAATGACGGTAGGAACGGCAGCAGGAGGTCAGGATTTTCACAGGCGGTGGGAACTGGAGAGCCTGGAGCCGCAGGGAGAAAAACAGGGTAGCGAGAACTGGCATGGTACCGGGCTGCTCGTAGTAGAGAGAAAGACAAGAAGCAAATGCAGAGGAAAGCTAGCATGGAACGAGTAACGGCCAAGCAGGAGGGAGGAAGCAGTCAGAACTAGCAGCAAGTAGCCCAAAGAAAGGAGAGAGAGAGAGACACGGACAAAAGTAACAGACCAATGGGGTTGGGAGAGCCAGAAACCCACAGAAATGAAAGAACAAGGGCAGGCAGGCAAGCAAGCAAGCAGAGGGGGGGGGACACCAGAAGAGAGCAGCCACGGACCAGCAACGATACTTACTGAATGCGACTCACTCTAAGCAGAGCTGGAGACATCTGCCTCACTTAAATAGGCTGTGGGGGAGGAGCTCTTCCCCCACATAATCACGGGCTCCTCCCTACAATTACTATCCCCCCATTTGCCTTCCTATGTTCCTTAATGTATCTAAAAAATGATATGCCGCCTCTCTGTGCCCCTTCTGCTATCTTTTCTTCTGTCTGGGCTTTTGCCTTTCTAATTTGTTTGTTAGATTCTCTCATCATTTCCTTGTATGACTCCCAGTCTTTCTTAGTTTTGGTTTCCCAGATCCTTTGGCCTAGACAGAACACAACTCCTTCAACTTACTTCCAGAGCAGGTAACAAACTTGAAGTGGTTGCCTCTACAAAATACCATGGCCTTATTCTGGACCAAGGTTTCATCCTAAAGCAACATGTTGATCAAGTCACAAAAGTTATGCATGGCAAACTTGGCACACTCTATCGGCTAAAGGATCAGCTGATCCCTGAAGCCAGGACTGCCATTGCCTCGTGTGTCTTACTCCCAACACTCACCTATGCTACCCCAGTACTTCAGGGAGTGGCCAAGCTGGAGTTCAGCAAGTTACAGATCTTGTACAATAAGGTGGTCCATTTCACCACTCTGTCCCACTCTAGGAGCCACCATTGTGAGTCATTGTCACTACTCAGCTGGCCGTCATTCGAAGCCCGCCTCAGGTACCCAGTACTCTGCCTAGCACATAAGCTAATTAGCTCCACGCCTCCCCCAAGCCTTGCAGGGCTCATAACTGCTAAGCGAAATCTGCGCAACCTGTGGACCTCAGGCCAAACTCTCCTAGAGGTCCCTAGGGTAAGGACCAAGGCAGGGTACATGTCCTTTTCCCACGCTACTCCTTCCCTCTGGGACAACCTTCCTCTGGAGGTTCAGGAAGCTACATCATTAATGTGTTTCCGAACAAGACTCAAGGCTCATATGCTTGCTACGAGTCAATGCCAATGCTATGGTACCTGATACTTCCACACTACCTGCCGGCCTGTGCATTTACATCGCTACCACCTGAGCTGGCACCACTAACACTTCAGTTGTCTCTCCCCCACTAGAGTTTTCCAAGAGGGTAATTGTGACTCAGCTAAGTCTCTGGCTCTCCTATATTGCACACCTCAATAATTCAATGTAACCTGCTATGTATGATATCACTGCTATATATACATGTTAGAATGTTGCATGCCAAAAGCTGTATCTGTACTAACCGTTTAACATGTTTTATCCAGTAACTCCCGGGTCGCCCCTGAAAAAGGGACCTCCGGGGCCCAGTGGGCCTACCCGGTCATCAAAATTCAATAAATAATAAATAAAAATATACTGTATGCTTTCTTTTTTTTCTTTGACTCTGGTAGCCACTTCATTGGAAAATCACAGATGTTTTCTTTTTCTTTTTGCTTTGCTGACCCATCTGACACACTGATCTGTGGCAGTCTTTATTGCTGTCTTGATTCTCTCCCACATGACCTCCACCTCCTCAACCTCTATTTTCATTAACTGGCTACTTATGTTGTTCCTCATTTTTTGGAAGTCAGCCTTTCTGAAATCTAGCACCTTTATCTTTGAGCGACTGGTGTCTTGTGCTATGTTTACCTTAAAGTTTACCATGCGATGGACAAAGTTGCCAATATGGCATCCCACTTCGATGTCCTTGATCCTTTCCGAGTTTGTGAGAACAAGATCGAGAATGGCATCTCCCCTTGTTGGGGTCTTAACAAGTTGGCATAGTCTCGTGCCTTGTAGTGACAATAAGAAGTCCCTACTTCTTCTTGTTGCTGCCGTTAGTGTGCTCCAGTTAATACCTAGTAGGTTGAAGTCCCCCACCAGTATTACTTCGCCTTTATCAGACATTTTGTGGATGTGGTTGTCATCATTCAGCACAGATACTAGGAGTGTTTTATTTTGTTGTTTTAAGTGTTTTGTGTGTCCTGTCCAATGCACTGTCTTGGTAAAGTCTATGTTTTTGCTTTTTGTTTATTTCAATAATAGCTCCTATTGAGAGCATTATGATAAGTTTTTACCAAATATTTTTCTCTATTTTTCCAGGTTCCTAAAAAAAAAAAAAAAAGGAAGTTAAAAGGCTAAAAGTTAAAAAGCTATTTAAAGGCATTCAAGGTCTATTTTATAGCTGGCCCGGTGGCGCTGAGGGTTGAGGCGCTGGATGCCACACCTCGCATCACACCGGTGACCCGGGTTTGGGCTCGGACTTGGGCCGCCGGGAGCTGGCAGGGGAGAGGAAGGATCGAGCGTTTTGCGACTGCTCTCCTTCCTCTGGGGAGGGTTGGGTCACTGCAGCACACTGTAGTGACAGCTGGTGGAGGCCAGTGGTGCAGCAGCGAGCAGCAGAATGGGGGAGAGCATGGCGTGCGTCGGCACGTTGTGCTTGGACGCCATTGCATGTCCGGCTCTCATGGGGAGGGGGGAACAGTTGGAAAATGGCAGAGTGCAATCTCGGCAGCAGATGGCCGTGCCTGGTGCCCCCCCGGTACCCGAGAGGATCCTGATACAGGGTGCATGGTGTTTAAGGCCGACGACCCTGTGGGGGTGTGGAGCGGGCCGGGGGGGGGTGCGGGTGTCGGTGGCTGGAGATCACGAGGGATCCGCTCCACAGGAGGAGAAATAGAGATGCTATAAAAAAAAAAGATCTATTTCAAAGTTTATTTAAAATAGCTGCTTTAATTTTTGCGCCGCTGAGATCACGTGGTTCCTACAGCCAATCAGTATAAGTTAGCAGTTGGACAGGGCTCTCATTCAGTTTACTAAGAGATGCCCAACAGACGCCAAGTGAGAGAGATAGAGCTGTTGAAAATCTTTTTACTTTCTCCGTTTTTCTTGCCTTTTTGATGTTAAAGCGCTTTTGTGCTATAGTGTTATAGCTTACAGGCCATACGGTTAATCTGTTCTCCTTAATCGTAGAACTAGGAGGGAGCTCGTGTGAGCTGGTCGGCATTAAAGGTTTCGGTCACCTTATTGTTAGTGTTGAAGCTTTTTTCTATTTTTTACTGGCTGGTAACATCCCAGAACCTGTGGGGATTCTGAGGTGAATTATTTTTATCACCGTGGAGCGGCAGAGAGTGAAGAAGCTGAGCACGCTGTATGGGAGGGAGAACAAGGCTGAGAAGGGAAGAAGCGAGAGCGAGAGTAAGATACGGTCCTGCATTCTTTAGCATCGCCTGTATTAACTGAATTATAGTTTATTTTTAATACCTTAAGAACTTGCTTAGACACAGGAAGTTTGTAATATCTGTGTCAGTTAAACCAAATATTAAGTTATTAATAGACCTACTTTAATCGTAGAGTATCACAATAGTCTTAATAACTATAAAAAAAAAACAGAATCTGTACGTGTGTGTAAAGAGATGACATGTGCTGCATAATGATAGTCTGTGCAATAAATCTCTAGCAACTCCTGATTATAATGTTATAGCTACCCTGTAGGCTAGATGTGGCACAGGTTCCTCACCAGCTTCACAAAGGGACAGCAAATACAAACTGCTACTATAACTTACGAATGTGTACTGTTTGATGCTAGCTGATTACAGCGACTAGATGTAGCACAAGTTCCATTACTAGGCTTCACCAAGGGACAGCATATATAGACTGGTAATTTAACTTCCGAGTATGTACTGTTTGATTACTGTGGCAGGATAAAGCAGCGTAGTCCACTCATTCTAGATACTGTAAGGTGTTAAGGTAAGCACAAGTTGTCTGTTAGCTTTTACTAGATAGAATGCTAATCCCATACCTAAAAACTTGCCTCCTGACAGGTTTTGCACCCCCCCTTAACATAGGGCTCTACTGCTGTCCTAACATGGCTCCTGTGGGGCAGACCCCAGACCTTGGCCTACCCTACCCCATGTCGCGTTTTGCAAAAAAGGCCTGTGCCTCTCTCCCTAACAGGGGAGTACTCCTGGCAACACTCTACATACTGTCCCTCCTCTGGGTGGACAGGATCATATGCCAAGATGACCCAGACATCAACGGACCTCTGGACTATGACACCCCTCCTGTGGGCCATTACAACTGCACGTCCCACCCCAGCACACCTGCCCCCTTGATAGCCCATGAGCTGGAAAGAAGGTATACTATGCGACACTCCACTTTACAAGCAGGAGGCTCCTTAGTAATTTAATCCTATCTGCCAGCCCAAAGTTACTTTTCCTACTGGCGGCGCTACTGCTCTGGGCAGGAGACGTACAGCCTAACTCTGGCCCTCCAATTGCCAGTCTCTTAATATCTTCTCCCCAGGACCCACACTGGACATCCTTCAAGGAGTTGAGGATAGCGCACATGAACGTCTGCAGTCTCAGACCAAAAATTCAAGAGGTATAAGCCTGGCTTGACCACTACAAGCCTGATATCCTCGCCATCTCAGAGACCTGGCTTAAGGCCCACATCCTTGGTCATGAGATTATGGCCCAAGGATACATCACCTTTCGAAAGGACAGGGAGAGCAAGAGAGGGGGTGGTGTAATAATCTATGTGAAAGACACCCCAGCGGTGTCACACCTGATACTGAACCAGGATATCAGCCAAGACGGTGAATCAGTATTCATCCATGTTATCCTCGGTCACTTGAAGCACCTCACTATAGGTTGTGGCTACAACCCTCCTAAGACTGCTCTCCAATCCCTAGAGGCTATCACAAAAACCGCTATGAAAGATGTCTCAATGGAGCTCCTTATCCTGGGAAACTTCAACCTTAACTGGGCCCATGACCCAAACAAAGCCCTCACGGCAGTGACCCAAGAGGCAAACCTGGTACAGGTTGTCTCAGAACCTACCAGACTAAACTATAAAATGGGGAACCACACCATTCTGGACTGGGCTCTGGTGTCTAACCCTCTCAACACCCAGAAAGCTGGCTTAATGGCCGACACCTTGAGTGACCACTCCCCTATATTCTGCAAGGTACAATCCAGAATATAGGGGTACAATCCAGAATACTCACCACCCATGACTACTCAAATTTCATGACGGCACAATTTAATGACTACCTCAGCAACCTGGACTGGAGCCCCATTCAGCTCCTCCCTACCTTGGATGAGACCTTGGAACACTTCCACAACTCACTAGTCAAGGCAGCCAACCTCTTTGCCCCGTTGAAAAAACTCGGATCAAAAGGCAGCTGCTATAAGTGGATCTCCCCTACTGTAAAATCCCTGATGATCAGTCGAGACAAGGCCTGGAAGAAGCTCAGGTACTCCTCTCTCCCTGCCGATCTTGTGGCATACAAAACATGAAGAAACAAATGTAAGAGGCCAACCAAACTTGCAAAAAGGGAGTACATCACTCACCTCCCAAAAAAAATGTAGGCAACCCAAAGTTTTTTTTGGTCTCACATTAACGAGCTGATTAGGGGCAACACCAAGGCTGAATCGGGCCCCATTGAGGTCAACGATCAGCTAGTGAGTGATGGCCCACAAATTGCCTCAGCCATCAACCTTCACTTCACCAACCTCAATGGATACAAGGCCAGATTACCTCCCTCAACATTAGCACAGAATACGACAGCCCCCTAGTCCTAATTGACCCTCATTTCAGATGAGACTGGTCAAGACCAAAGAGGTCCTAACTCTCCTGAGGGCCCCGAAAATCAAAGGTTCAGGAGGACCCGACGGCATCCATCCCAGGCTACTTAAAAACGGAGCCCAATCCCTTGCCAGACCCTTGACCTGGCTCATTAATAGATCCCTACTGGAAGGAACCATTCCGGACCAATGGAAACAGGCAAATGTGGTTCCCATCCACAAGGGTGGCTCAGGGAACACATAAGCAACTATAGGCCTATCTCCTTGCTCTGTACCCTTGCAAAACTGCAAGAAAGTCTTGTATATGGACAACTCTATGAATACCTGGAGTCCCACCAGCTCCTTGCCCCCTCTCAGTATGGTTTTCGAACAAACCATGGCACAGACACTGCCCTCACCAACCTCACAGTTGACTTACTCAGAGCAGTGGACAAAGGGTGCAGTTTTCATAGATCTGTCCAAGGCATTTGACCTTGTGGACCATGACCTCCTGCTAATAAAGCAAGATAAAATTGGACTAGACTATCTGGCCCTCAAGTGGTTCGAGAGCTATCTATCTATCTGGCTGCACACAGAAGATCATCTGGAAGGGTACGCTGTCAGACCCACTACCCTTAAAGGAGGGAGTACCACAGGGCTCAATCATCTATCCCATCCTGTTCTCTTTGTTCACAAATGACCTAAACCTCCACTGTGGGGGTAGCTTGAGCATTCAATATGTGGATGACACAGTCATCTGCCGCTCCTTGGATAATCTATCAGATCTTGGTCCTCTCCTCCAAGCTGACCTAACAACACCTGAGGCCTGACTTATATCAAACAGAATGGTCCTCAGTGCAGGCAAAACAAAAGCCATGCTGTTCGGTCCCAGATCCCTTGGACAAGATAGGACCAAATCCCTACAGCTTAACTCACTCTCTGGTAAAAACACTGATGTAATGGCCTCCTTAAAATACCTAGGGCTCACAATTGACCATGGTCTCACCTTTAAGAACCACGTCGACCTAGTGACCAGGACCATCCATTGTAAACTTGGCACACTGTATCGATTAAAGGACCAGCTTATCCCTGAAGCTAGACTTTCAATTGCCTCCAGTGTCCTGCTCCCCAATCTTACCTGTGCTGCCCCAGTAATACAGGGCATGGCCAAGCAGGAGGTCAACCGGTTGCAGATACTGTACAACAAGGTAGCTCGGTTTGCAACTCAAGGTCACACTAGAAGTCACCACTGTGACATGCTGGCCCAACTACAGTGGCCTTCATTCACTTCTCGCCTCCAGTACCCCCTACTTTGTCTGGCGTTTTAAGTTACTCAGTCTGCTCCACCCAGCCTAGAAGGAACTATTACTCTCAAGCACAACCCTCTGAGGCTTAGGACCTCAGGTCGGCCTCTGCTGGAAGTCCCCAAGGTCAGGACCAACGCCAGTGGCATCTTTCTCCTATTCTGCCACCTACCTGTGGAACAATCTTCCGCCCACAGTACAGGAAGCCCCCTCACTCTTACATTTTTGTTCTAGGTTCAAGGCCCACATGATTGAATCCAGCACTTGCCACTGTCATAGCACCGGACAGCCCTCCCCCCCATTACCTACATCAATCCGCTCACTTGTTCTTCTCTGCTCTGCACCGGTCTCTAATCATGCTAACTAACTACAACACTAGGTTTTTATCACACAATCACAGCTGGCACACCTTAATGTTTCAGAAAAATGCTATTAATGATTGTAACCTGCCAGTTATCTGTACTTACTCTGTAACCATTTGCCTCAGTGTTTTTCACCTTGTAATGTTATTCCAGGTCACCCCTATAAAAGGGACCTTCGGGGCTCAGTGGGCCTACCCGGTCATCAAAATTTAATAAATAAATAAGAGATTGTCATTAACTATAATAAACAGCCAGCTTTTCTTTGGTTTAAGTTTTAGTGGCAAGTGTTAAAGGAGCAGTAACCTTAACTAAACTCCCAGTTGTGCACATCTCCTGGTCCGAAAGAAGTAATTCAAGTGGTGGTGTCAGACTAAAAGAAACTTTTCTGGGACCTGACTTGTTGGCGTTTTTAACCTCTGCTTTATGGAAGATTTCACATCCAAACTTGAAAGGAGAGTGTAAGATATATTTTACTAACTTCAGTGAACTCAGGAAGAGATTACAAAAGATCAAGAACTTTAACCACTTTGGTGGAGATGATCTTCTGAAGTCTCGATTATTAAGTTGGCACAGACTTTTTAGCTTTGATATTTCTAGATATTTATTTTTCTATTTCTTGATTCTAGGTATTTATTCAATTAGAAGGAATTGAAGCAGGGACTGAGATTGGATTGGTTTGGGTAATTTATTTTGTAGAAGCTGAATATTATTGTGTAATTAGTGGAATTTGGTTGTATTTTATACATGGTCTCAGTCATAGGGAACGTGTGTTTAACACTGAATGATAATTAACTTTGTAGTTTAACCTTTATTAGGGGTTTAAAACCTACTGTAGGAAGTAAAGTATTTATTACTACTTATGGGACCAGATATTCAAAACATTGCACTGGGCACAAACTGTTTGTGCAGGTTTAGCACTTGATTAGTGCAGGTCTGCTATATTCAAAAGGTCAGATAGTGCATGCAGATTGCATTAGCGCTGGGCAAAATTATAATGTATGCAAGGGGCAAACTGAGGGGGTGTCAGCGCAATGCTATATTCAGTGAATAGCGCTGTGCAAAGTGGTTTGCGTGACTTAGTGCAACACTTTGTGCAGTGCAAATTACCACCAGGAAAAGGTAGTCTTAACTTTGGGCAAACCAGCTTTGCATGACTCTATGGCTTTCTGCAGCTTTGCATGACTTTTGCGTGGCTTTGCGCAATCCTAACCAATAAGTATGACACATAGAAATAAGCCAGACATAGAGGAAACCTGCTCACTGATGGCATCACTATGATGCCATCATCTGCCACCAGTCCCAGCCATGCTAGGCAGTAAGTGGTGACCCAGCTCCCAGTGGACACCATGGCAGTGTGGCCATATAGCATACACCTGCAGACCACCTTTCTGTGGACACCAATAGATGCCAGTACACACATGCAGCACAGTGGGCATGGAGGGTGTTGAGGGGAGGGTGTACAAATGGCCAGGCTGCACCACAGACTGTGTGCAGCCACAAGGCTGGGACAAACCATGCAGTGCACATGGGCCAGTGTTGATAAAATACCCCAATACCAGTGCACCTGTCTGATTGTATGTGTCCCCCAGCCACATACCGCCCATCTGTACAGGCACCACAGCACACACAACCAGCCGTGTATATGTCACTATGTGCATCTCATGCCAGTGGTGCAGCATCTGCTGGTCGCACAACAGCATAACAATAATGTCCACTGTCAGTAAACATCTGCAAGTTGGGTCTGTCGCTCTGTACAGTGCAGTGGTCATCACTGCCCTACACACCATAGGCATTGCTGTGTCCCTCACACTACTTGCCTCCTTGCTACTGTAGTGTCTACTGTGCACTGTAGCATGAACTACAGTTTGACAGTTGCATGCAGCACCATCATCTGTACCTGTGCTGTGTAGTCCCCTGGGGCACAATATGCTATGCTGTACTGTACAAATGTAGCCTGCAGCTACCACCATGCACTCCCAGACTGACCTACAGGTGGAGCTGTGGGCAGACCCAGCCAGCCCTTGTACTTCCAGATTGAGCTACAGGTGGAGCTGTGGATAGACCCAGCCATTTCATATACTTCCAGACTGACCTACAGGTGGAGCTGTGGGACCCTGCAATAGCACTGGGCAAACTGCATGCAAATCAGGTCATAATGAGGTGCTAATCTGGATGTTTGCCCACAGACTACCTAAGTAGGTTCATTTGCATGTCACTTTTGAATATAACAAAGTTTTGCCCCAGGCAAACGTGATTGCGATGGGCAAATGGGTGTTCTCCATGCTAAGCCTGTGCAAATGTGTGTTTGCCATGCAAACATTTTGGAAATATTGTACATTTTTGCACAGTGTAATTTTACATATGCTGCTGCTTGCAGCTTTACTGACTACACTCCTTTGCTAGCACACGCATTGGCCACATAGTTCACCTCTACCTTCATTCACGTCGCTGTGAACTTGGATACTGCTGTGGTGTGCACTTCCTGGTTGCTATATTCAGAACTGTCCTATTCCCAAGCTACTTTTGCACTGCACTCCCAGCCCAGTTTGCCTGGCTTCCTTAGCGTGCTATATTCAGCAGGTTTAGCACCAGGGCCATCCCTTTTGAATATAGCGGGCTATTGGGTCCTGGCTAATTTTGCACGCCAGGCAGTGCTAATTTAGCCACAAGGCAAAGTTTTGAATATCTGGCCCATGACTATTTAGTGACATTTATTATTTTGTTTAGTGAACATACTTAGGTGCAATTAGATGCATATAAGCTTATTAAGCTTGCTTAATTCCTTTTATCATCGGTGTGTGTGATATACATTGAGTATAAGTGCAGAATTTTATTAGTAAAGATGCCGGTCCAGACAAGAAGTAGAGGAGTACTGGAAACTGAGATTGCTTCAATTGAAAGCAGTAATGATATAGAGAAGTTCAGTAAATGTACATTAAAGATAAAGGCAGTTAAAAGTAAACACAATTCTCTGGGGGAAAGATTTGGATAAGAAAGTGACAGGTAATAGGAAAAGTAAATTAAGAAGTGATGAAGGAAATAATAGGAAGAGATAATCTAACCAAGTGCTGATAACTGCCTTCACAAGAAAAGAAGAGACAAATATGGGGCTGAAGGATATAATTAAAGAACAATTACAGATGTCTACCCCTATTGGTGAGGTTAATGTGTGGGGAGAGGTAGGAAATTTAACACAGGAGGTTGGTGAGAGGGTTAAGAGGCATTCTATGGACAAGAGGTTATCAGACCAGACTGAACAATCGGCTAACAGGTTTTACTCATTACCTGACTATGCTAATATAGGAAAAGGAAATAAAAGATCAAAAAGGGACATCAAGAAAAAAGGAAGGACTACAGATTAAGGATTAACCAGGAAAAACCCAGAAAAGAAATGAAGAAATAAATGCTATACTAACACAACTACAAAATACTAATATAGGATTAAAATAGAGAGCTTTGGCACAGAAATCCCAAAATATAGTTCCACCAGACAGAGTCTAACTGTGAAGGGACACCAGTCTATCGGGAACTTAGTAAAGTGATGGAAGATAACTCTATATACTGGAATCAGGAATTAATAAAAGAGGACATAATCAAAACCGTAAAAGACCCATTTAAAGCAAATTTAATGATTTTTGAACAAATGGTCAGCATCAAACAAGACCTCAGTTTCCTTAAAGGGACAGTAATAGAAAATAAAAAGGTAATTGATACGATGGTGAGAACATCTAAAGAGGAACAATGAGTAGCGGGACAGTAAAAAAAAAAAAAAGGAAGAAACAGTGAGAAACAACACTTTCAAAAAATATAACTGAGGTAAATGAGATCCCTAAAGATTTACAGAAGAGAGATGAAGTTATAGAAGAACCTTTGGAATTAATTGTTACCTGATGGGAAATACAGGAATGACAGTATATATAAAGATGTAAAAATAACTAATTTAACCCTATGGGAAAAGGGTGAGAAGCAAGAAGTAAATAAAGGAAAGTTAGTCCCACAGAGTAAAAAAACTAAAAGGAAAAAGAACACATTTAACTTGGGAGAAAGAGAAGATCATACAAGGGGAAAGTAAAGATGAAATGGAGGTAAAAACAAAAGATTGTAAGAAGGAAATACATCAGAAAAAAGAAACAAGGAAAAAAGAACATGAAAAGACAAATACTAAACAGAAGATAAGGAGCAAGAGAGTTATTGGAAATTCAGTAAAAGAACTGAAGAAAGAACAAGGTGAGTTATATGGGGAAGAGGAAGGGACACCCACAAATATTGTGAAGATGGGGGAAAGTATAGAGATATAGTCTATAGTGGATAGTAAGGGATCCAAAGAGGAAGCAAAAGTTACTCGGACAAATACAAAGACAAATGCGGGTGTACTAAGATATAAGGATTTTGAGCTGTTTATGAAAAAGACAAAAAGCACAGATTATGTTTTATTAATGCATGGGATAGAAAGTCTTCCAGGAGAAACTGAAGAAATCTTGAGTGAGAATGTGAAGACTCTGTTGATTTTGGCTACTAATGGAGACATTTGTAACGTGTTCTATCTGAGTATAAGACCAGTAGCCAATGAAGAATGGATAATGGTGGTATCAAATCAGTTCTTTATACTAAAAGCAATACAAAAGAACAAGGAAAAACTATTACATTTTGAAATTGATTGTGATGAAATAACATCATTAGGTACACTGTTCCCTGAATATTATGTTAAAGATGAAGTATTATCTAAACAAAATAATAACATACTCTCAGTCTTTGGTATTGACCAATTTCAGAATGAATCCAATAACAATTTGAAATAAAAGCTGGGAGAATTTCTAGATGTTATATTAAAAACAAAATATATAAGCAGAGACCTCTATAAAGTGAAAAGATGGGAACAAGGAGGAAAATGAGTTTATGGGTAAAAGAGGACAGTGTCTATCATAAAATTATGGATAGGAAAGAAGAACTAGATCCTTTGGTTATATACATGTATGATGATAATGAGAACATGGGAAGTCAAGTGAATACAATAAACAGTGGTAACTGGAAAGATCTGGTTAAACGGATGGAGAGGAAAATGAGGAAGGAGAGTAAGGAGTATGATTGACATAATGTTGTAAAATCTATTAATATTGGCACTGACCAACCTCTTAGAATATTATCATGGAATGTTACAGGCTTAAAAGGTAAATTGGATGATGGTGAGTTTCTCAATTATATTAAGAAGTTCAATATCATTAATTTTCAAGAAACATGGCTAAAGAAAGAAATTAATGTGAATGGCTATATAAGCTATTCTAAATCTGCTGTTCAGAAAAGAAAGTTTGGGAGAACTCTGGAGGTTTGTTAACACTGTGTAGTATTAACAAGGCTTGTTTGACAGAGGAGATAAAGATGGGCAATGCATCTTTGCTACAGTAGGAGTAAAGGTCAGTACCAATAAAGAAACATTTATATTTGTAAATGTGTATATAGCACCTATGATGAGACTAGAAGAAAGAACCACTATAATTGAATGTTTGTGTAAATTTATTAATGATAAAATGCTGGAAAACCCTTCTTTTGGGCAGACTGGATGGGCCTTGTGGTCCTTATCTGCTGTCAACCTCTATGTTTCTATGTTTCTTATAAATATATAATTATTGGCGACTTTAATGCTCGATTAGGTCATTTATCAACTATCCTGAGGGATGCTGAAAAATTATTGTCAGTTATGTCTAATATTTACATAACAAGTGAAAGAAAAACAATGGGCATATGTATAAATGAAAGAGGAAGAGAAGTCTGCAAACGATTAATTGATAAGAATTTTATTTTATTGAATGGATGCACACAAGATGATGAAATGGGAAAGTATAAATTTGTTAATATAAGAGGTACCTCTGTCATAGATTTTGTTAGGGTAAGTCTTACTTTAATAGCAGACTGTTTAAAAGTAGTAGTTGGGGACAGAATGGAAAGCGAGCATCTGTCACTGGAACTGGATGTTGCTTGGGAGATATTTTGCCGTAATGTTAATCTGAAAAATGAAGATAATATAGGCAGAACAAGAAAGGGAATAGAATGGAAACTAATAAATAGTTGTAGATTTTATGAAGAGGTTAATAACGGATGGATAATCCAAAAAATGAGTTCCCTAATATCCTGTAAAGATATGTTGGAAATAGAAGTATATGATAACATCCATATAAGAATTTGCAATAATAGTTCAAAAAGAGTCAGTTATACGGTGTATAAAAGAACTAATGCAAAATGGTATGAAGGGAAATGTAAAGAAATGAGAAGGAAACTAAATCAAGAATTCCGCCGGGTTAGCAACGATTAAAGCAAGGAAAGTAGGACATTATTAAATAATATTAGGGAGGAATATAATAAATTATGTTGCAAAAAGAGAAATATAGAATGGAAAATTGGAAAATTACAGGAAGCTATAACAAAGATAGTAAAAATTTTAGAATACAGTATTGTGACTAAAGGATGTAAAGATTTTAATGACAATGTGGAATTATATATTGAACCTGACACTTGGGTAAGATATTATAAAGGGCTTTTCCAGAATAATACATATGAAGAGGATATACCTTTAGACCAGGATATATGGACACCATGGGAGAATAAAACCAAACAAGACAAAATAATTAATTCAGTCCTAGCCTTTCAGAGACAAAAGGCGCCAGGGCCTGACGGTATTCCTATCAATGTAATTTTGAATTTACTTGATTATTGAGTTCCAATTTAAAATAAAAAAAATGATTTGATACAGTAGTAACCTTAGGAATAATACCAGATTCACAGAAAGATTCAAGTATCATACGATTAATTTAAAAAAGGCAGTAGACAGGACCCATCATGTTATAGACCTGTCTCCTTAATTGGTACTAGCCAAAGGATATTTATTAGAGTAATTTACAACCAAATCCTGGAATGGATCCAAACTAATAATAAGATAGATGAAGCACAAGCTGGGTTTATGCATGGACATTCTACATCAGACCAGTGTTTTGTTCTATCTCACCTGATCTATAAATATACCAAAATTTAAAAAACAAAAATTATTTTATTTATAGATCTTAAGGCAGCTTTTGACAGCATAAATAGAAAACTGCTATGTGATATATTAGAAGATATCTGCTTAATGCCAGCCCAGTGGCGTGGAGGGCTGCCTTACCTCTTGCCAAGCCAGCAACCCGTGTTCGCAGTGCGAGTGGTTCATCGGGGGCTGGCCGGGGTGGGAGAGGATCGAGCATCTGGAGGACTCTCCTCTCCTGGGGAGGAAGAGAACACAGGCTAGTATGTGCTTGACATCTAGTGGAGCCTAGGTGTTGGCACAGCCTGGCCCAGTTACAGGGGGGCACGGAAGTGGGAGCAGCCGGCGTGCATGCTGCATGTGGGTGTGCACGTGGCATGCCTGCTGTCAGCATTGTGTGCTCCATCCCATAACAAAAATGCAGAAAATGCCCTGGGTCGAGCGGCTTGATGGCCATCCAGCATGCCACACCGTCTCTCCTGGGGGTGGTGGCATCACCTGTACTGGATCCGGTCCTGGTGGGCAGGTAGGGGGCTTCCCACCACCCTGCCATGGGGGGTAAGCCATGGAGGTAGCAAGGTGATGCCCTGGAGTGGAGGATGGATGTGGCTGGACAGAGAGGTTGCCAGGATAGAGAGATGCTGATCAGGGCCTGGGAGGAGAAGAAAAAAAAAATAGGTGAAGAAGATATTGGCTTAGAAAAAGACATATTAGAAATGATCACCTTTATACCAATACGAATATCCAAATAAGATATAATATTGAAGGTGAAAAAACAGAGAAATTTATAGGGAACAAGGGAGTCGGACAAGGCTGTGTACTGTTGCCCATCCTATTTAATTTATTCTTGAATTATACTTTAACCAAACTGTACAAGCAGGAATACCACATGCCTAGGACTGGTGACAGACACTGACTGCCCTTATCTCACCTTTGCAGATTATATAGTTATTACAGGACCTGGTTTACATGACAACGGGGGAGTTGATGGAAAGCATCTGAGTGCGACTTACCTGTTCAGTGCAAATTTCAGGCCCTGAAGCAGCCCTCTCCCCTCACAACTCTGCCCAGCAGCGGAGCCTGAACGTGGGGATTGCCAGAGCCTGTAAGAGGTATAGCCTCCTGCACTACAGCCTGCCTGTTGTGTAGCTCTTCCTCGCCCACCCACCCAGGGTCGGCGCTTCATTTATTGCTGCTGGCAGGTCACATGTCATACACCGTGACCTACCGTTCATTTTACTAAGTGTCCACTTTCCCATTTGCAGCTTATACACTCCAACCACTAGGGGTTGCTGCACTTTCCACTCTGGCGCCCCTATCCACTCTCTAATCCTTCCTAGCAACTATTGCAATCCCTGTCCACTAGAGGTCTCTGCAGTTCCCTCCTAATCCTTTCTGCTATCTTCTTTCCTCATTCCTTCCCTTCAGCCCACCACTAGGCCCCCTTGCAAGCCTCAAACCTTGCACCCCTTACTCCAAAGTCTGCAGCCTAACCACCAAGCCAATATCTACCTCTACTTTCAAGCTTTTAGCCCTTCCCTCTTCCTTCTTAGAAACAAAAATTTCTGTCCTCTGTCCTATAGCTGATCTCAAACCCTGTACTCTTGCTATCAGAGTCAGCAGCTCTACCTCTTAACCATTGTATCTGGCTATCTTATTCTTACTTTCTAAGACTTTCATAGTCTCCTACCCCCCAAGTCTGCCAAAATATTTCACTATTTCTCTCTTGCTGCCACTGCAGGCATTGAACCCTGCACCCTCACTGTTTCACTCAGCAGCTCCACCACTCAGCTATCACATCAGACTATTGTTTGTGATAGGTTTTAAGACTCTAAAAGCCTCTAACCCTACTAAAATATTTTCTGAGTGTTACTGCAGGCTTTGAGCCCTGCTCCCTGCTGCTGCAGCTACTGCCTTGGGACCTTTTCTGTCACCTTAGGCAAGCCTTGAACCTGGTGCCCTGTGCGCTTGAGGCAGGGGCTCTGCCACTGTACCAAGGTGGCAACTACACTTATGGGTAGACCTTTCACCCTCTTCTACCCATCTCATTATTGCTATCTGCAAACCCATCCTGTTGTTCCCCCCTTCCCCTCTTCTCACCTCTCCCATCCAAATCTAGCCCCTACCATCTTCCCCTCTATCATCTAAGTTCCCCCATTTGTCTTCACTTCAGCTCTCACACCCTTACCAATCATGCATGCACACCTCCTGCCTACTTGCCTCTCTCTTCTCCTCCTATTGTCTTCCGCTAACCCTAATGTCCCTGTTAATCCTCAGCCTCACTACTCTAGTGCTTCTACCTGCCCTCCTGCCCTCCCCTCCTTCTATGCCACTGCCCCTTCCCCTCCCTCCTCCTCCTCCACTCACCCCATATGCTCCTCTCCACCTCACCCCCATCTAGACACTACCTTTCCTCCCCCCTTTGCTCCTTCGGGCATCTTATCACTCAAGCCTTCCCAGCCTGTGCTGCCCTACCCACTCCCTGTGCTATGAAACCCCACTTCTCTTCCTATCGCTCCCGGCGTAAAGTCTCCTTCTGCCACCCTCTGTCCAGAGCGGCTCTCCTCCTTCTGCTCCTGACTGGTAACATACATCCCAATCCCAGTCCAGCTTGCAAAGGCTCCTCAAAGGAATCCACCGGACTTCATATTGCTTCCATGAACATATGTAGCCTCCTTAAAAAATTCGACTCTCTCAATTGCTAGGTTGCGATTCATAAACCTGACATTATCTCAATAGTTGAAACTTGGCTATCAGACTCTACCCCTGACTCCCTGGTCTCACTCCCTCTATCGGGAGGACCGTGTTGGTAGGCGAGGTGGGGGCTGTGCCATTTATGTCAAAGACCATCTTGTTGGACTAGCCCTCCCAGTCCCGGTCCTTGACTTCAGGGCTCAGGCTCTAACCCTAAAACTATCTCCTGATCCCTCTAGGGGTCCCATCTACCTGACTACAGTGTACATACCTCCAAAAAATCAAGCACAAGCACTAGGCCCACTAATTGATTATCTTACCTCCCTACCCCACTCCTCTGACCAAATCCTTGTGGGGGAATTAAACATCAATTGGCTTAGCCCTTCATCCAGTTCCTCCCGTGACGCCTTTGCAGCCATCGACCTAACCCAACTAGTTTCCCAACCCACTAGAATGAAGCCTAGAATGGGCTCTAGCACACTCCTGGATGTGGTCCTCACAAACCGCCCTAACTGCATCCGTAATATCCAAATCCTCCCAGACTGCCTTAGCGACCACTCCCTGGTTCTCTTCTATTGGTCAACCTCCTTGCCCAAACCCACAGCACAAACTACCCTTCAGTGACGTCTTAGACCTGGTGGGCTGAAAGGCCTTAAGCAACTCCTAGCCCTCATAGAAGAAGAAGAAGAAGAATCAGCATTTATATAGCGCTTTTCATACATCCAAAGCGCTTTACAAGCAATGCTAGACTGGTAGTGAAGTGACTGAATGGTCCCCTATACTAAACACCCCGGATATTGACACGGCCCTTACCTTCTTTATCCACACCTTCAACTCTGCTTGCGACATTTTTGCACCCATAACTGCACGTCGGTCCAAAGTAAGGCATGCCCCCTTGGTTACCCCCACCCAGCGCCAACTTCTTAAGCACAGGGACAATCTATGGCATATTGCCATGGAAACAGGCCACCCAGCTGACAGGCTGGCCTATGCTGCTGCCCAGAACAAATGTACATGGGCCATCCGCAGCGAAGGCTGAGCACTATCAAGCCTCCTCACTTTCTCAGGGGAACGCTAGACCTTCTGGGACAACATTAAGCAGCTGAATGGTGGCACGATTCCCCACCTCGCTTATCAACATTAATGGTTCGGGTCTCCTCAGACCCTGTCCTTATTGCCAACCACCTCAACAAATCTTTCACAGACCTTAGCCCGGTGCTCCCAGATAATTTCTTCTTCCCCCTCCCTCCAGGTCTGTCCCTATTCTCCCACGCCTTGTTCTACCTGCACTGAGTCACTGCCCAGGAAGTCAGACCTTACCTACTCAAGGCCTTAAAGAGTAACACAATTGGCAATGACTCCCTTGATCCCAGTCTTCTCTGTCAGGTTCTGGATCTGGTTATCTCACCAATCACCAGCCTCTTTAAGAAATCTCTCTGCCTAGGGCAATTCCCCTCTGCCTGGAAGATAGCTACTGTCACCCCAATACACAAGGGTGGTGATAGGACCCTCACTTGCAATTATCAACTATCTCAATCCTCTCTCCTCTCTCTAAGGCCTTAGAAAAAATTGTGGCCACCCAAATCTCTGAATACCTCGATAAATATAGCATCCTCTGCCCAGAACAACATGGTTTCAGAGCAGGCCACAGTACCAATACTGCCCTCCTGGAGTTCTCTAACTTTCTTCACACCTCACTGGACTCTGGCTCCCTAGCAGGTGCAGTGTTCATTGACTTATCAAAAGCCTTTGATACTGTCTCCCACCCCCTCCTGCTAGCTATCCTTAGTCACTTAGGCTTTGCCACTGGGCCTGTTTCATGGTGCTCCAGCTACTTGTCGGCCCACTCACAATGTGTGAAAATCAATGGGAAACTTTCCAGCACCTGCCCTATCCGCTCCAGAGTCCCTCAGAGCTCCATTCTTGGGCCCTTGCTCTTTTCACTTTTTCTCAACTCCCTGCCCAGTGTATGTACTGGTAAAATCCTTCTTTACGCAAATGATGCTGTACTCTTTGCCTCTGACCGTAATCCCATCTCACTTCAGGATTCTCTGCAGGAATCCTACAATGACGCAGAAGCCTGGTTTGATGAGCACAGACTCATAATTAATCTAAAGAAAACCAAAACCATGCTCTTTGCCCAACCCCAAAATAAATCCAGTAACTACCCTCTCACAGTCCACTCCACCTCTAAACTCCATATTGAGCTAGTTCACTCTTATAAATACCTAGGTATAACCTTTAACCTTGCCCTCTCTTTTCATGCCCACATCTCTGCCCTTGCCTCAACCTCCAACACTCAGCTGAGTATCCTCTATCATCATAAAAACTGCCTCCCCACGGATGCCCTCTGACTTGCAGTCACATCCTCTGTTCTGTGTCTGGTAGACTATGGCCTACCTGTGTATGGTGCAGCAGACCAGACTGCCCTGCACAAGATCTGCCTCACCTTAAACAAGGCCTGCAGGCTCATAACTGGGGCTCCTAGTCTAACCCAGACTTGCCTTCTCTACACCATGGCTAATCTACTCAACCTAGATGAGCGCCTCAAATACCAAACCTGCCTCCTAACAAAAAAATCACTCCTTGGGCTATCCCCACCGGGTCTGTCAACCACTATCCACCGAGCAAACCCTACAGTGCATACCCGTATATCCCACAAAACTGCACTGGTTATACCGAGGGCGAGAACCTCGCAAGGTCAAAGGGCTTACCCCTAAAGAGCCCCCTGTTGGTATAACGGCCTCCCCACTGGAATCACTGATGCCGACTCGTTATCTTATTTTAAAACTAGCCTTAGAAATCACCTGCTCTCAACACGCAGCTGTACCTGCCTCTAAGCCTCCTCCTATCCTTCCAGACAAAGCTCATTGAGCCGCTCTCTGACCTTCTGTCCAGCTCTACCTTTACTTGCTACTATCTTTCCTCCTCTTCTGATGTCTTCCACCCAGCCTTACCTTTATTCTGCCCACTGAATCAATCTCCATGTAACTACTGTATATTGTCTACTCTGTAAAGCGCACATGTAAGCCTGTTGTATACTGTGTTTGACATATGCCTGTATTTTTGGCTGATTCCTAAATGTACTCTGATTTTTTGTCTGCCTTGATGTTTGTTTCTCGCACTGTTTTGTCCTCACTGTGACGAGGTACTTTTGTAAATGAGCCTCTGGCTCAAAGGTTGTTAAACTGATGTTCTAATAAATAAATAAATTATTTCAACCAGTGCACTAGAGTTAAAAAGAATGATAAAGAACTTACATTTAGATTTTACTAAAGTTTCCCTGGAAATTAATGTAGATAAGACAAAACTGATGGTATGTGGTAATACTATAAGAAATAACACTTACAAATATAAAATAGGAAATCAAACTGTAGAAGCAGTAAGAGAATTTAAGTATCTTGGAATAATATTTATACCTAATCTGACATGGAATAAACATATAAAGGAAATGGAAAGTAAAATAAGAACATTTTTCCCAATTGTATTTGGCTTTGAACATAAATTTGGTGAAAGTTCAGTGAAAGGTATGTTAAAAATTAAAAATGCAAAACCAAGAATACAAATCCTTTATGGTTCAGAAATTTGTGAGCTAAATAGCACAAATAAGACAGAGAAATTATTAAATATTTTTTACAAATGACTTTTAGGTTTACCAGAGGGAGTGCCATACATCTTAGTGAGAGCTGAATTGGGACAGCTCCCCCTTCAGTGTCTAATTCAAGAAAGAGGTATTACTTATTGGCTTAAGGTTTATAGTATGGAAACAACTAGATTACTCTGGAAATGTCTAGAAGAGGAAATAAGATACAGAGATGAAAATCTTACATTTCCTATGATATGAATTGTAGAACAGTGGGTAAAACCCTATGGACTGCTTGATTGTGTAACAGATACTTTAAGAAAATCTTTTAGGGAAATCCAAATATTAATTAAAAATAAATTAAGGGATATATTTAGACAAAAGGAACACAAAACAATCCCACTGTTTAAAACAAGAAGATGGTTGGCCTTAAAGAAAAGAGAGGTAAGATTGGAAAGTTATCTTCAGTTAATTAAAAGACTGGAATGAAAAAAAATGTTAATCAAATCTAAATTTGAATATAACAGCAGTGAGAGATTAAAAAAATGTTCAAGAGGAGACAAGTTCGGTTCCAGTGGCAGAGGCCACTGTGGTTATGGAGAAGATGATGTAGTCCTCCTTCTAATGTTATGCCCCCTATATAATAAATATAGGATATAATACCTTGGGGATATTTTGAGAGATTTGAATTGTACACCCATGGAGATGACAGAGATACTTCTTAATAATAAAACTGCATATATTCTGGAGAAAGTAATTTCATTTTTAAAATGGTAGAATACACTAAACTGCACTGGAATACTGAGGAGGAAGTCCCTAGGTAACCTGTTATAGAATGAGATTGTAAATGCTGATGCACTTTATTGTTGGATAATATTTATTTTTGTCTAAGAGACCTGTTTTAAAAGAAACTTTTAAGATTATGTGTAATTTATGTACATTGATGGTATCTTCTGTTGGTATTGTAATGACACAACTTGTTGAACAATAAAGAAGAATTGAATTGAAGTAAAAGTGGCCAAACTAAAACAGGGCAGAGTGAAGGCAATAAACCTCTGTGTCAAGCAGGTAAGCAAAAATAAAAGAAAGAGACGACTGCTATGGTTCTCAAAAGAGGTAGTAGAAAAGGTAAAGGCTAAAAAAATAGCATTCAGAAGGTATATGTGACAGGGTTGAATAAGACCATGTCCCATTTGTTATTCTGAAAGAGTTTAAATGCAAGGATCTGTTCTATCCTCTCCTTTTCTATCTCTTGTCTGTCTGGTTGTGCAAATGTTGTCATGAGACCTAGGAACTGATCACTCTGATGGTCTCATGATTCTCAGCCTCTCGCTATTTCTCTGCCTTCACTTGCTGTTTCTGTCTTTTCTTCCCCTTGCATATCTATGGTTATAAAATATATGTGAATCTTTGTGTGAAACTGTATGTGAAACTGGAATCTCTTTGTTAGAAATGTATATAGTCATACTGTTAAAATGATTGCAAAAATCTACTTGGAATTTGGGTGTTAACCTGAGATGCAGTTTGAGCTCCTCACAGGCTTGTTTGCAAACTCTTTTGCAGAGCTGTCAGCAGGGGGCCAGCTTGGGACATTGTTTTGTTTACAAGCCTGCTCTGCAAAGAAACTGACAAGAACATTTTGTGAAAAACAAGATGTATCTTAACGAGTTCCGAAGGCAAAGATTTATAAAAAGAGCAGCAGAGAGGAGGGGTACAGCTTTATAGGGAAACCCTTCTTATAAATAGCATGGTCAAACAAGGGGCTATACAGTGATGACAGACTACACCTTAACTGGGAAGGGAAAAGAACACTAAAGGATAAGCTGGGGGAATACATGAAAGAAGAACTGTGTTTAAACTGCTAAGGGGGCAGAACGGGGCAAAAGTCTCCCCATGATGGCAAGAATGGCAGGAAGGGTGGAGAAATGGATAAGAAATCTAATGGAGGGTGGGGGGGAGACAAACAACGACAACCCTGAGAAACAAAAAAAAAGAGGGTATTGAAGGGACAAGGTGAACAGTGGTATCACTGAATGCACGCAGCATAGGGAACAATATGGGGCATTTAAACACCCTCTTAACTGAAGGTAAGGTGGACAAAGTGGCCATTACTGAAACCTGGGCCACAGCCCATCACGATTGGGACCTCTCAATCCCAGGTTATAAGCTTCACAGACAGGACAGGGGGACAGGAAAATGGGGAGGAGGTTGCAGCATACATCAGGGAGGGGATAGTGTGTGCAAGGGAAGAGTTGATGGAAAAGGACAACAGTGAAGCACTATGGCTGCAGCTCCAGAGCAACAGGGGTAGGAAGATAAGGCTAGGGGTGGTATATAGACTGCCTAACCCAGCCAAAGAGATGCACAGGGTGCTGTGTTCTCGGCTGACAGACATAGTGGGGAGGTAGTAGTAACAGAGGACTTTAACCTGCCCAAAATAGGTGGGGGCACTCCCACCATGTCCTATGCCAAATGTCAAGTGATCCTTGATGCAGTACAGGAAGGCTTCATGATACAATCAGTGTTCCCAGATCCAAATAACCATTTCCCTGTAACAAACCCTCATTTTCCCCTGTATTTCACCATAGATGCAGAATCAAATTCCTGTATAAATCCCTGTAGATTTTTCCATAAGCAACTGGTTCCTTGTTTATGACTTTGTTCTTTATTTAATATATCAGCATCCTTTTATCAGTAAAAGAGCTCTGATTTGCTGTTAGGTATTAATATTATATGTCATGGTGGCCTTGGAATTATTTGGATTTACATGGTATGCATAAGGCATAATGGGGGGATATATGAAATCACAAATATCATACTCATTATTTTATGAACTATACTCAAAATTAGTAATCACGTCGGCCAATCTTTCAAAAGATACTAGTAATGCCTGTAAACAAATTTATTGCAAATAAATTAGAGAAATGTCCCTATATTTATATATCTATATCTATCTATATATAGATACATACATACATAGATACATAGACAGTGTCAGCAGATAAGGGCCTATGGCCCACCCAGTCTGCCCATTTAAGTTTCTAAGTTCAGTTTATGTTTTCCAAGAAGTCTGTTGCCCCTTACCCCTGACCTCCAGAATTCCTTTATGTCTATCCCATGCATTCCTAAATCCTGTGATTGTTTCAGCCCCCACCACTTCCTCTGGCAGGGTGTTCCACTTGTCCACCACCTGCTCTGTGAAGAAATTCTTCCTCACGCTTCCTCTGAATCTCCTCCTCCAACTTCATCCCATGCCCTCTAGTCCTGGAACATCTTTTTCGCTTAAAAATAGTGCATTCCTGCACCCTGTTCCTCCCTGTAAGATACTTGTATGTCTCTATCATATCCCTCTCTCCCTCCTCTCCTCCAGGGAGTACATGTTCAGTGCCTTCAACCTGTCCTCATGGGACTTGTAGATGCAATCCTTGCACCATCTTTGTTGCCCTCCTCTGAACCTTCTCTACCTGTCTATGTCCTTACGTAGGTAAGGTCTCCAGAACACAGTGTACTCCAGGTGTGGCCTCACTAGTGTCTTGTATAGTGGAATTATGACCTCCTTTTCCTGCTGGTGATGCCCTTGCCTATGCATCCCAGCATCCTATTTGCTTTACCTGCTGCCTTGTCACACTGTTTCCCTGCCTTGAGGTCATCAGAGATGATTACCCCAAGATCCCTTTCCTGCTTGGTGCATGCTACATCCTCACCCCCAACTGATACATTGTGCCAGGGTTTTGTGCCCCATATGCATCATCTTGCACTTCCTTGCATTGAATTTCAACTGCCAAATCCTCTGACCATTCTTCAAGTTTCTGCAGGTCCCTTCTCATTCTGTCTACACCCTCTGGTGTGTCTACTCTGTTACAGAGCTTTGTGTCATCAGTGAACAGTGAAATTCTGCCTTCTAGGTCCCACGCAATGTCACTGATGAAGATATTGAATAGTACCGTCCCAGCACTGATCCCTGTGGTACCCCACTGGTCACTCTTCCTCTGTGGAGTGACAGCCATTTACCACCACCCTCTGTGTCCTGCTGCCCAGCCAGTTACCTACCCACCACACTACTGTCCTGCCCACACCCATATTCCCCAGTTTGTGCAATAGTCTTCTATGTGCACAGTGTCAAAGGCCTTGCTGAAGTCCAGATAGGCCATGTCCACTGCCCTCCCCTGATCCAACTCCCTAGTCACCCAGTCAAAAAATTCAATGAGGTTGGTCTGACATGACCTCCCCTGGTGAAACCATGCTGCCTTGGGTCCTGTAGTCCATTGACAACCAGATGTTCCACCAATCTCTCCTTCAGTAGTGCTTCCATGATCTTCTCCACTACCGAGGTGAGGCTGACTGGTCTGTAGTTCCCCTGCCTCTTTGTTCCCACCTTTGTATAAGGGGACTACATCTGCTGTCCTCCAGTCTTGGGTACCTCCTGTTTCTAGCGATCGGGCTAAACAGGATAGCAAGAGGTTCAGCCACCACCTCTCTTAGTTCTTTAAGGACCCTGGGGTGCACCCCATCTGGCCCCATTGCTTTATCAACTCTTATTACTTCCAGTTCCTTCAGGACCCTTTCTCGTGTAAAGGGACTTGTGTCCATTTCTGCACTATTCTCACCCCTTGTACTCTGTTCAGACCCATTACCCCCCTCTTCCTCAGTAAAGACTGAGCAGAAATACCTGTTCAATATGTCAGCTTTACTGTTGTCATCCTCCACACAGCCCCCATCCTCCCCCTTCAGTCTCACTATCCCTCCCTTTGCCTTTCTTTTTTCACTTATGTACCTGTAAAAGGTTTTGTCCCCTCTACCCACTGATTTTGCAGTGTGTTCTTCTGTCTGAGCTTTGGCTTCCCTTACTGACCTCCCTGCCTCCTTTGCTTCTCCTGGTACTTCTCCTATCCCCTTCTACCTGTGTCTTTTTGTACTGCCTGAATGCAATCTTTTTGGCTTTCACTTTCTTTGCTACCTCTTTGGAAAACCATAATGGTCTCCTCTTCCTTTTCCTCTTGCTAACCTGCTTAATACATAATTATGTTGCTCTTGTAATCCTCATTTTAAATACTTCCCACTGTTCCTCAACCCTTGATTCCTGCCCAATTCCCCTTAATGCCTCTTTCAAGTATCTCCCCATTTTCCCAAAGTTTGCCCCCCTAAAATCCAGGATATGTGTTTTTGTGTGGTTTGGTTCTGCTCTTTCTGTGATTTCAAACCACAGCGACTGGTAGTCACTGTTCCCCAGGTGCTCCCCCACTCTTAACCCCATCACACTGTCCCTGTTTGTGAGCACAAGGTCCAGTATTGCCTTCTGCTGAGTTGGTTCCATGACCAGTTGCTTTAGAAAGGCACCCTGATACACACACACACACGTTATTTTTTGCATCTATCATTTGTTAGCTTTCAGACAAATTCTCACAGACTTTTTTCAGACCACCTGATGGAATCTTGAATGAGTTACATAAGTGTTATTATTTTCTTCAAAGCCCTGACCCAGCAACTCAGTAGATACACACTCAGTACATCATATTATAAAATGAAAAAAAAAAAACAATCTTCTGTTTCCAGTTGTTTGAATAGGACCTTTTACAAATGGTATAGTTATATACCTGTATCTTACAAGTTCCCCAGGAAGATCTCTAACATTTCAGGAATAATATCAAGCCTACATGAAACCTCCAAAAATATAAACATAATAAAAACAATTTCCTCCTAATAAGTGGCATGATCTATTTCATTCTCAAAAACAGCACATTATATATCATGTTGTGAGAGAACAAAGCAAGTTAACACATACCCTAGTTACATTAGCAGACCTCAAATTTATTTGTAGAAATTATGCAAGATTACATTACTAGTAAATTAAAATATTACTGTTCAGACCTTCTTACTGTTTAGATTGCTCATTCCAACCACAAACAATACATTTATGTTCCACAGCCTAGAGCTGGAGGTCCAAAACACAAGAAAAACTCTACTGTTGTCCCCTACAAATTTCTTTCTCAGTTGTTTTGACTTTTTTTTATAATTCCATATGGGAACATAAGGAATCAGATAATTATACAGATTAATGTCTCACTTTCATGGTTTGTCAGCAGTTAATTCATTAGATGAGGTCTCCCTTGCCAGGAGTTTGACTGTTTCTCCCCAACACACACACACACACACACACACACACACTATTCTGCAGCCAAAAAGCAGTTTAGTAGCAAGCCACTTACTGTATATCACTGAAGCAGCACAAACAGGTTGCCTACAAGGTCACATTTCAACTAAGGGAACTCAAGAGAACAGTTAACTAGAATAATAAATCATACGTTTACATTTCAAAATGCATAATAGTTTGCCAACATATCCTAATTATGTCACAGATCTTCAAAAAACTCTCACTTAAAAAGAGCTAATGTAATGAACTTGTTTTAACTAAGTATGCTAACTGAAGTAATATTAGGCTGCTTTTTTTTACCTGAACGGTGAACAGTTAAGCATTATAATGGTTTTGCCAGGTGTCCTGTGAGAGACCTCAGTACCTGACAGGCTCTTATTTGTTATGTTTGGAAAGCAGGCACAGGCCTTGCTGTCAAAAAGAAATTGATGCCTTCAGAGGAAAGCTACACCACTCAGGCTGAAACATTTTATCTGATGACCTTTGGGCAGCATTTCCCTGTAAATATCAACGAATACAGTTTTCCTTCCCGTATCCCGTTTTCAACCCATAAATCCTGTAGAATACAGAGATTCCTGTAGATGTGGGAGCACTGCACAATTGGTGAAGGTTCTGACAAGGGGAGAGGCAATCCTGGACCTAGTACTTATTAATGGGGAGCATGTTCGGGAAATTGATATCTGAGAACTCCTGGGTGGAACTGACCACAGCCCAGTGTGGGTCGAGATAGATATGGGAAAGAAAGATATCCCAACATGGACTAGGGTGCTGGACTTCAGGACAGCAAACTTTAACAAAATGAGGGAAATGATTAGGGAGCAACTAGGGAGCATAAATGAGGGGATAGAGGTGGAAACACTATGGGAAACCATCAAGGGAGCCATTCAAAATACTATGGACAGCTGCATAAAAACTAGAGGGAAGAAGAAGAGGGCAAGATGGCCTAGCTGGTTCAGTGGGGAAGTCGCTAGAGCAATAACGGAAAAGAGGGCAGCCTATAGGAAAAGCAAAAGAACTGCCAGGGGAGAGGTTGAAGAGGAATTCCAAAGGCTGGCCAAACTAGCAAAAAAGGAGGTACAGAAGTCCAAGGCACAGAAAAAACTCGAGATAGCAGAAGGGATAAAGAGGGGAGAAAAGGCCTTCTTAAACTACATAAAAGAAAAAAGGGACACGAAGGATGGCATTGTCAGACTTAAGAAAGGGGATGAATGGATAGTAGAAGACAGGGCAAAAGCAGAGGTATTAAACAAATACTTCTGCTCTGTCTTTATGAAAGAAAATGATGGACCAGTGCCACAGGTGGGGATAAGAAAGGAGGGAACTGGGGCAAATCCAGTAGGGGTCATTGGCATAGAAAGAGTGAGGGGGGGAATGAGGACACTGAAAGTGGATAAATACCCAGGGCTGGATGAAGTACACCCCAGGGTACTCAGGGAATTGGCTGAGGAGCTGGCAGGCCCAATGACAATTCTATTTAACAGTTCCCTGAATTCAGGAGTAGTGCCAGAGGAATGGAGAACAGCAAATGTAGTGTCACTCCACAAAAGTGGTCCCAAGAAGATGGCCTGGTGGCGCTGAGGGTTGAGGCACTGGACACCACACCTCGCGCCATGCCAGTGACCCATGTTCGGGAACGAGCATGGGCTGCCAGAGGTAGGCAGGGGAGGGAGAGGATTGAGCATCCGGAGGACATCTCTCCTCTCCCAGGGAAGGGAGATTTGGTTGCCCCGATGCATGACTGCCCCCAGGTGGAGGCCTCGGGGCAGGATGGACGAGAGTGAAAATGGAAGGGTGGGTGCTACGGGACTCCGCAATGTGCGTATGCCTCCACGTACACATGTTGACGTGTCACACCCCAGCAATGGGGAGGGAAGAAAATGGAAAATCCCTCGCAGCGACAGGTTAAGGACCAGCCCTCTGCAGGCTCCACACCAGTAGCTGGGTGACCACCCTACAGCCAAGGGCGGCCTAAGGTAAGACCCCCAGAGGAACTGTGTGATGGGGCTGGGGGGTCGGTCAGATGGAGGCTGCTGTGGAGAGAATGGGAGCATAAACTACAAATGGAAAAAAAAAGTGGTCCCAAGGAGGACCCGGGCAACTACAGGCAGGTCAGCCTGACCTCGATAGTATGCAAACTTATGGAGACCATACTGAAGGAGGGACTGGTGGGATACATGGAGGAGAATGATCTGCAAGACAGTAGGCAGCATGGGTTTGTGGCTGGCTGGTCCTGTCAAACAAATATAGTTGAGTTCTTTGACTACGTCATGAAGACAGTGGACAAGGGTCAGGCAGTAGACATTATTTCCCTAGACTTCAGTAAATCCTTTGATTCTGTGCCACACAAAAGGCTGATAACAAAATTGAGGGAGCTAGGGGTGGGGGAGAAATTAGTAAGATTGGTTGAAAATTGGTTGGGCAGGACACAAAGAGTGGTGGTAGAGGGTGTAGCCTCCAGTACAAAAGAGGTCCCCAGTGGGGTTCCACACTGGTCGGTTGTGGGCCCAGTATTGTTTAATATATTTATAAACAACATTGGGGAGGGCATTCAGGGCAAGATGTGCCTATTTGCTGATGACAGCAAGCTCTGTGGGATGGTGGCCACCCAGGAGGGGATAAAAGAGTTAAGTGAGGACCTACCCATGCTGGAGAAGTGGTCAGGGATGTGGCAGTTGCGATTCAATGCCAAAAGGTGCAAGATGAGGCACACTGGGGCAAGAAACCCAAGAACAGAGTACTACATAGGAAAAATACAGGTAGCTGAGTCAGAAGAAGAAAAAGACCTGGAGGTGGTAATTACTAGTGACCTGAAGCAGTACGTGTAATGCAAAAAGGCGGTAGCAAGGGTCAACAGGATGCTAGGATGCATCACGAGGGGGTTCAGTAGCAGGCACAGTGAGGTTATTCTACTGTTGTATAGCTCTCTGGTAAGGCTTCACTTGGAGTATGGAGTGAGGTATTGGTACCCGTACCTAAAAAATATATTAAATTGCTGGAAGGGGTGCAGAGGAAGGTGACTAAAATGATCAGAGGACAGGTCATAAGAAGAAAGGCTGGGAGCCCTGAAGATGTACTCATTGGAGGAGAGGAGGCAGAGGGGGGATATGATAGAGACCTTTAAGTACCTGAAGGGAGTGAACAAAGTAGAGTGCGAAGGTCTCTTCAACAAGAGAGAAAATACCACCACCAGAGGACACAGCCTAAAGCTGGTAGGGGGAAGATATAGGAAGGATGTGAGGAAACACTTCTTCACAGAAAGAGTGGTGTTGGCCTGGAATGAGCTGCCCGAGGAGGTTGTGGCAACCAGCTCAGTGGGAGCATTCAAAAGAGCCTGGGATAAACACAGAGGAAAGTTGTGGGACATAGGCAAAGGGAGGCAGAAAGGGGGGAACTGACACTGGTGGAGTAAAATACAAAACCCCAATACATATTGAGCAGACATGATAGACCAGATGGTCTCGTTCTGCTGGCTACATCTTATGTTCTTATGTAATTCTTTTGCTAGACAGAGTGAGAGACAGAGATTGAGATTTGGAATTGAAAAGAAACCCTCAGATGAAGAAATTTGTTTTCTCTGTTTGTACTGCCTTTGTAAATAGTTCTACTGAACAATTTTTATTTTACTGTTATTGATAATAATAAAAATGGTACTTGCATATTTTAGAACTGCTCCTGGTCTTCCTATGCTTCCTGACCTGTGCCTCGATGACAGATGGTTTTAGAAGTGGGATTTACGCAGTGCATACTCTAAGCCAGGAGTTTTGTGCATGGGTACTAGACGTGGTACCAGAGAGCATAGAAGAAATATATGGATTCTGCAGCAACAAGCCCAGGAGTGATTACCAGGAGAATGGCAGCCAAACTAGCAGATACAAAAGTCCAAGCTCAGACTGTACAGCCTGCACCACGCATGGAAAAAAACAGAACAGGCAGTGACAGAACCCGGAAGCCTGACTGCTTTTTTACGGCTGCATGGCAGAGTTCTGCAGATGTTTTGCTAGGACAGTAGAAATAAGGAGCACACCATATGTCTAACAGACTTCCTTTAATTGGACTTTTATAGCAATCCCTGCACTCAGCAGTCTGTTTACAGCACTATTTTTTCTGTTAGTCAGTGTTTCCCAGTGAGGAGTGAGGTTCAGATTTCTCAGATCAACACAGAATGAAGTTTTTTATATCACTGCAGGAGCTTTAGGCTTATAAGTATATCAAGTCACTCTGCCTTTCCCAAGCATAAAGTTTAACTGAGAGTGAGGAAGGATGTTTCAGATTTTAGATGCTGTGTTAAAAGACCTGAAACAGGCCAGGCAAAAACTTAAGCATCAGTGAGAAATCAGACCAGAGACCTACTTTCACATGAAGTGTATAGTTTTATTTTTCATCAACAATATTACCAAATAAACCAAAGGTATTTGTAATCCTAGAATAAATAAATAAATAAATAAAATAAATAAAAATATTCTTTATTCCAAACCAGGCAACATTTCGAGATCATAAAGACTTCTTCATAAGGGAATTGGCTGAAATCCACATAATAATCATAAAATTAGTATGCAATGTTCACTGGTAACATACCTCACAAAATAATTCATATAATCAATTTTTTTTATTGTTTTGGTAACTGGGTAAGGCCTACTAGGTACAAGTGCCTGTTTTCAAGGGCAACCTGGGAGCACTGGGGTGGTTAAGTGTTTTACTCATGGTCACAAAGTATGCAAGTGGAGGTTGTGGAGATCAAATCCAGGTCTGCTGGATGTACCAGCTCATTCATAGCTCATTAACCTCTAGTTACTTTTCCTGACACTGGGTGTGCATGAAGGATCGCCACCATCACCAACGGCTACTGAAAAATCAATGTGGCTAACATTTCTAGGCTCCCTTTCGCCACTGTGGTCTAAGACATTTTGATGAATGTAACTGAATGTGGCTGACTGTCACAGCACACCACTGCAGGCTGACACTGTCACATCCATCAGTATGTTTGGCCAGTTGGTGACATGCAGCAGAGCAATTTTTTTTGTCTTCACAAAAATCATGAGCAAGGCCTGCTAGAAAGTGCGAGTTCACTCACTGCACCTTGAGAACATGATATCTGTCAGTTCAGATCTGACACCAAACAGTGTATAACCTCATGATGTTTGGGTCACAGAGACAGGAAAGCAGTATCAGACCACGTTTGTAGAGTGGCTAATTCAGTTCACGAGTGGCTAAAATACCAGGTGCATTTTAGCCAGTGGCTAATTTTTAGACCCTAGCATTTACTCTGCTGGCATGAAGCAACACTGGACCAGTTGCTGGATGCGTAAGGGAAATATATTGCAGCCATGTTACAAGTGATTTACCAAAAATGAATAAAGTGGTTAAAACAAAATCCAGTGTCTCAAATTGTAAGCAGCATCATTGTCTGTGTGTTATTACTGTGTAGACAATGTCTGGATTATTAAAGATAAAACAAAAATAAATAAAATCCCATATTGTAGTTTATTCAACATTGGTATACAGCTGGATACCATCATAATACAGTAACTTCATACAGTATGTACGTATCATGGTGTTACCACTCTATGAGTAGTATATTTCTTCACACGTTCCCCTTGATTTTTTCCACCCTTGCTCAATGCATATATTATTACATAGACAATGACGGCAAAAAAAAAAGACCAAAGGTCCATCTAGTCTGCCTAGATGTCCCTATCTGCCATGGGACCTATTGCCCATACAGAGTGCCCCCTGCTCCCCTCCTTCATACTGCTGACCTGAGCAACCACCAATCCCTTCACTCCATCCCAGTCATGCCTGAAATCATTTATGGTCTTGGTGCCCACCACCTCTGCTGGTAGACTGTTCTACAGCTTCACCACCCTTTCCATAAAATATAATTTTCTCACATCCCTCTTAAACCTTCACTCCTTCAGTTTCAGCTCATGACCTCAGGTATTTGTTTGTCAAAACATGTTTGTTTACAGTCCTTGATCAACTCTCACTGCATCTTTCCTGAACTTGGTCCCCCCCTCCAAAATAAAACATCATTGCACAGCTGGAGGGGAGGAGAATATGGCATCATGAGTGGCTACATTGTTTGGGGGTGTCCCTAAAGTTCAGGGAGTATACTGTAAGAGTAGGTCAAGGATCTGAAACAAAACAACTCTGGGTACACTAACACCATTAGCATGCATTTCAGTTTTACTATGAAAGTAGCAGATAAAAGAGCCAGCAACATTCATGAATTTTAGAAAAGATAAGCAATTAGAAAATATGGGGTTTCGCCCGGCTCGGTGGCGCTGAGGGTTGAGGCACTGGACGTCACACCTTGCACAACACCAGCGATCTGGGTTCAGGAACAGACCTGGATCGCTGGAGGTCAGCAGGGGAGAAGGATTGAGCATCTGTAGGACTGTTCTTCTTCTCTGAGGAGGGTGTGATGCAGTGCACAGGCAGTATGGGGTGACATGCTGGGGCAGACACCAGGAAGGAGTGCGTGTGCAAGCACGTGCACTCCTGTCCATTGGTGTCATTGCATACCACACACATTGGGGGTAAACCAGAACAGGGAAACAGGCACCAGTCATGGCGGCATGATGGCCATCTCTATGGGGTTGTACTTGGCTCCGAGGGGAGTGCGGCAACATTGGATCTGGTCCTGGTGGATGAGCATAGCGGAGGGCTCTCCATCTCCCCGCCATGGGTTGAAGCTGCTGGGACCTGAATGGGAACTGGGAGATCCTCGGGACGGTGGCCAGAGACCATTGAGGAGGATGCCAAGACAGAGAAAGGTAAGGCAGACTGGTAGCCAGGGGGAGAAAAATCACTAAGAAAAAAAAAAGAAAATATGGGGTTTCAACTAGAAATAATATGATGCAAAAAGGGCTGGTAGTGACCCCTTTAAAGTAAAAATTAAGGAAAAAAAAGAGAGGTCCTGTTCCTTCTTTATCTCAGTCATTAAGAAGGGTCAATTTTCTATTCTTCTTGCACTGGGTGTGCATGAAGGATGGCCACCATCACCAACGGCTACTGTGAAATCAATGTGGCTAACATTTCTAGGCTCCCTTTTGCCACTGTGGTGAAGACATTTTGATGAATGTGGTTGGCTGTCACACCACACCACTGCAGGCTGACACTGTCACATCCTTCAGTATGTTTCAGCAATTGGTGCAATGCAGCAGAGCAATTTTTGTTTTTCTCCTCACAAAAATCATGAGCTAGCCTGCCAGAGAGTGCAAGTTCACTCACTGCCCCTTGAAGACATGATATCTGTCAGTCCATTCCCAGCACCAAACAGTGGAGAACCCCAGGATGTTTGGGTCACAGAGACAGGAAAGCAGCATCTGACCATGTTTGTAGAGTGGCTAATTCAGTTCAGAAGTGGCTAGAACTCTGGGTGCATTTTGGCCAGTGGCCAATTTTTAGACCCTAGCATTTACTCAGCTGGCATGAAGCAACACTGGACCAGTTGCTGGATGTGTAAGGGAAATATTTTGTGCCCCTCCCCACATCATTTTCTTTTACACTTTGGGGTTGGACAATAGCAATTTTTATTGGTTCTTACTCCTTATCACAGCCCTTTGTGGAAATAAGGGACCTAGAGAAAACTAGACACCCATATATGCATGGGGGATAACTAAATGACCATTCTACATGATTTTGAGACAACAGTATATGGACATACAACGTCTACTGTTGTCTAAGAATTCCTGGTAATAACTCCCAAGTATTAGAGAAAACAACTTTGGAAACAGGAAAGCAATAAGATCTAATCAGTTTTTATACCTACAGTGTTATGTAGAGGTGTGACATCAGGCTGTGCATGGATGGCAGGTATCCAAGCATCCCTCTGCACTCTGTCCACAGGAAAATACATGTGACCAACTGCCACTGAGCTTGCAACACCTCACTGTCTCAACTCCTCTATCCTCTATTGCCCATTTGATTATTGTGTCTGTGTAGCATAGTACAACATGAATTATGTGTGCCACACAGTATACAGTAAAGTGCGTTGCGCATATTAATAATTTTACACTGAAGCCATTTGAATCACATGACATGTCATACATAGAAACATAGAAATTGATGGCAGATAATGACCGCTGGGCCCATCTAGTCTGCCCATATTTAATTATGTTCACTTTGCTGCAGACCCAACTTGATCTACGGCACCATCTCTTCCTCCACCTTCCGTCCTCCAAACCAAAAGTTCATTGGTTGAAATGAATTGCAGTCTCTTTACAAGTGAGTTTCCAAAAATGAATTAACCAAAAAAAAAAAAAAAACAAGGTCTCAAATTGTAAGCAGCATCATTGTGAGTTATTACTGTGTAGACAATGTCTGGATTATTTAAAAATAAGACAAAAATAAATAAAATCCTATATTGTATCTTACTCAACATTGGTATACAGCTGGGTACCATCATAATACAGTAAATTCATACAGTATGTACCTATCGTAGTGTCATGACCCTATGAGTGGTATATTCCTTCACACATGTTCCCCATTGATTTTTTCGCCCTTGCTCAGTGCATATATAATTACTGATTTGATTAATATGTCTGTGTATCATAGTACAACATGGATTATTTGTACCACACAATTTACAGTATTGACATTGTGCATATTAATAATTGTACACTGTATCCATTTGAATCGCATAAGCTGTCATACATAGAAACATAGAAACTGGTGGCAGATAATGACTGCTGGGCCCATCTAGTCTGCCCATTTTTAATTATGATCAGTTTTGCTGGAGACCCAACTTGATCTACAGCACTTTCTCTTCCATTCCCTTCCTTCTTCCAATGGTTTCTTTGTGCCTATCCGAGGCATTTTTGAAACCCACCGCTGGTTTCATCCCCACTGCCTCCCATGGAAGGCTGTTCTAGGAATCTACCACCCTTTTTGTGAAGAAGTACTTCCTCACATCTCTTCTGAATAAATCTACCTCCTTCCAGCTTCATATGATGATCTCTTGTGCTACAGCAACCTTTTCTCTGAAACATACCTCCCTTCTGTACCGTATTAACCCCTTTGAAGTATTTAAAGGGCTCCATCATATCCCAGCTCTCCCTCCTCTCCTCCAGGGTGTACTTATTGAACTTTTTCATTTTCCTCTCATAGCACTTCTGATGCAGACCTTGCACCATTTTGACATCCCTCAGCTTTCTTTTTGTCACTTTCTCCTTTTTCCAGTTGTTCCTCCTTCCTCAACTTTCTTCTTTGACTGCTTCTTCCCCCCCTTCTTCCTTTGCTAACTCCCTGTTTGGGATCTTCCTACTCTCTCTTATCTCAGCCTGTGGTAACCCACTTTCTGCCTCTCCCATTTGTCCATCACCCCCCTTGGCTACTTTAAATGTCCATCAAAGTAACATTTCAACTGTGCACTGAGGACTGTGGTTCCTTCCTTAATGGAAGCTGGCCATCACATCAGTATAGGCTCTTATCCTTCCAGGTTGGCCCTTAGTTCCCATTGTAGCCATCCCTCTCCTCTCTGCACCATTTCTTCTACCATACCTTGAAGGCATCAGTGCAGAGCTTCCCCTCTTTCCTTGCACTGTACAAGACACACTCGCCACTCACATTTTAAACACAGGGGAAACACAAGATCAACCAGATAAATGATTAGACTTTACCGAAAATGAAATTCACACACAAAGCTGCCTCCAGCAATTCATCTTTACATTTAAGCACATGAAACACACGTATCACCCTTATATTCTGTATTTGCCTTTGTTGTACCCGTGTTCTGTTTTTTTTACCCCTGGGTCACACTTGAAAATGAGCCTAGGCTCAGTGTGCCTTTCCTGGTTAACACATTTTAGATTAATAAATAAAATTAATAAAGTTTTTTTTTTTCAAATACATTTTTATTGAGGTTTCCAAAAAAATCAGGTTCATAAGTAATATATATGTTCCATCTCAGAACCTTAGAAAACAGTCATCCCCTTACATTACATAATAAAAAGGTTCATGAGAAAAACACCAATTAACAGTAGATCAAGTGATACCTAGTAGCATGCTAGTAAGTATAGTTGCATGCCATCATCATAAGAGCACCATTTAACACATCACCCATATCAAGTTAATGCATTAGCAGCCATAGTGGCTCTGATCAGAAGTTGTTCAAATGGGGGATATATAACAAAAAGAAATGGAGAAAAAGAAAGGAATAAAGATGCAGCTGAGGAAAAAAGATTCAGGGTTTAGAGGCACAGAGAAAAGAAGAGATGTAGCAACTTGAGAAGCAGAGAAAAGAAGAGATGCAGCAACAGGAGCAGCACAGAAGAGAAGAGACACAGAGACAGGAGCAGCAATGGCTGGATGCCTTGCAAGCTATCAAAGCTGGAGGATCTAGCATAGGTCCATTAGAGCAACAAGACACAAGCAACTTGAAAGACATTAAATTTACAAAGTTGTGTCCCTCAAATGATATCGAAGCATATCTGATAACTTTTAAAAGAGCTGCTACAGCCTTCCAATGGCCAAAACAGCAATGGGCAATCAGATTGGTACTTTACTTGACAGATAAAGCCCAACTTGCCTACAGCAATATAGACACTACACAGTCAGAAAACTATGACCTAGTGAAAAGAGAAATCCTGAAAAGTTATGACATCTCAGGAGAGACCTACTGGCAAAAATTCTGGTCCCTGAAGTACAACTCAGTTGACAATCCTCAAGAAGCCTTCACCCAACTCAGATAACTCCTTATTAAATGGCACCAACCAGAGGGCAAAACAGTCCCACAGATTGATACACTTACAATGGAGCAGTTCATCAACATTTTGCCTACAGATGTGCAGCTTTGGGTAAAAGAACACTGACCAGAAAGTGAGGAAAAGGCTGTTTCTTTGGCTGAAGTCTACCAAATGGCCAGACAGATGCCACAACAGTGAGTAGCAGCCAAGCACTGTTAAGACCCTCTTTTTCCTGATTTAACTTCAAGTCTGATGAGAACTCTGGTGGGGGTTACAAATCCACATCCAAAGACTTTATTTGCTATAAATGTAATAAGCCAGGCCATATTGCAAGAAACTGTCATAGTAAGGAGCATAACACTGGAGCAGATTTGTCCTTAACAAATTGGGGCAAGTATTTAACAGCTGTTAAAGTGGGAGTTAAGACTGTGAAGGGACTTATTGATTCAGGAAGCAGAAAGACTCTAGCGCATGCTGAAGTGCTGGGAAAACATTGTGCAAAAGGACCAGGTACTGGTGTCATATACATCCACAGGGACACTTGATACTATCCCACCACCCAAGTGACTCTAAATATTAATGGGGCATTGCACCAAATGAAAGTGGGGGTAGTACCCAAGTTACTTGTACCTGTGATTATTGGAAATTACTTTCCAGGATTTACTGAGTTAATCACAGAGGGAGCAAAACCTGCAGTTTCAACAACTGTGATGACAAGAGCTCAGGCAAAGAAAATCTCAGATGGTGGGGACTCTTTTTCCTTTTGGTGATTTTGATTTGGCCTTGTTTGAACATAGCTCCAAGATCCAGAAGTTCAGGAAAGAAAGAAGATGCCTGAAGAAACAGTGGCAACAAAAGACTGATGGACATAAGTGGTTAATATATGAAAATGCTGAAACTAAACTGATAACTGATTGTGATTTTGTTTCAGAGCAAGTTGATATTTCTCTCCAGGGTTATTTTTGGCAGCTGGGGGGGGGGTGGTGAAACCAAAACCCGGTGAACCAATGTTTAAAAAATGTAATGGACTACTGTACAGAGTTTGTGTTAATCCTCAGATGAAAGAACAGATTGGAAGAACAGTTGTTTATGCTACAAAAGTATAGACCTGAGTTGTCACAGGTAGCACATGATAGTCCTATGGCTAGTCACTTGGGGAGGGATCGCACCCTTGCCAGATCGCTGTACAGATTTTACTGGCCTGGAATTCATGAAGATGTTACTACATATTGCAGTTCTTGTGCTGAATGTCAGAAAGTAGCCCCAGTCACTGAACTAGACAAGGTGCCCCTGGTGCCCCTACCCTTGATAGATGTACCTTTTGAGAGAATTGCAGTGGATTGGTTGGCCCCTTAGACAAAAGTAAAAAGGGTAATTGATTCATTTTGGTAGTATGTGACTATGCTATTTGATACCCAGAGACAGTTCCTATGCATACTGTCACAGCCCCAAAAGTGGCAGCAGAGCGGGTAGTAATTTAGGTGTTGCATTACTGAAGGAGCTATACCGACTACTAGGTATCACTGCCATAAGAACCTGCCCTTAGCATCCTCAGACAGACGACCTTGTTGAGCATTTTGAGCAAACCCTAAAATGCATGTTAAAAGATTTGTAAAGGGGGAAAGGAAATATTGGGACCAATACTCACCTTACCTGCTTTTTGCTTACAGAGAACTGCTACAAGCATCAACAGGTTTGGCACCATTTGAAATGCTGTATGGCAGACAACCTAGAGAGCCACTAGATGTAATAAAAGAAACAAAGAAACTGGCAAAATATGTTGAAATTGTTCTTAGTAATCAGGAAGAGGCCCAAAACCAGAAAAAAGGCATATCATGGCCATGGAGTAAAAGAAAACTTTTTTGAGCCAGATGAAAAGGTCTTGCTACTGTTACTCACTACAGAAAATAAACTGTTAATGAAGGGGCTAGGGCCCTATAAAGTGTTTGGACATACTGGCACCATTAACTATGAAATTGAAACCCCGTTAGGAAAAATCTTATCAAGATATACCATGCTAACCTCCTGAAGAAATGTGTTGAAAAAAACACCAAAGGCTACTTTTCTAGTTTTACCAGAAGCTGATAAAGAAGACACAAGGACAGGCACAAGGGAATCATAGGGGTAAGGAAGGGGAGGGGGAAGAGATGGTGCTGTAGATCAGCAGCAGATCTGCAGCAGAAAATGAAGGTTAAAAAATGGACAGACCGGGTGGGCCCAGCAGCCCTTATCTGCTATCATATTCTATGTTTCCATGTTTAAGAGGGAAAGAGAAGAAGGTAAAGGGGAAGGTGTACCCTCTGTGTCAGGGATGGCATTGAGGCTGTGAAGGATGGACATTTCAGGGTAGTAATGCAAAGACAGAGTTTCTGTGGGTGCAGCTGACAGTGGCCATGGGCAAGAAAATACTGGTAGGGGTGATCTATAGACCACCAGGACAGCTGAAGGACAGGAATAGGGAGTTTGCGGAAGAACTAGTCAGGGGAGTGGCAAAGGGCAGAGGTGGTGGTGTTGGTGTGACCTGAACCTGCCAGACATCAACTGGTATGTTCTGGCCACAAGGTGCATCAGCAGTCAAGCCTTGCTGGATATAATCCAAGACTATATGCTGGTACAGCTAGTTAGAGAACCCACCGGCAGGCTGCCCTTCTCAATGTGGTGCTTGCCAACTCAGAGGTTGTGAGAGCAGCGTGGGTATAGGATGCATGAGGAAACAACAACCATAACTATACCTGGTTTCAGCTGGCTCTGGGGACCTACAAACCCTAATAGAAAGCTGAGGTCATCAATTTCAGAAGAGTGGACTTCAAAAGGGTGAGGGAGTTGGTCCAGGTCATGTTATTTGCGGTAGAATGCATAGGAGGGGTGGAAAGGAGATGGGGTAATAAAGGGGCCATTCTTGAGGCATTAAAGATAAGCCTGAGAACAGTAACCAAGAGTAACATGTTGTCCAATGTGGTTTTCAGAAAGGGCCTAGGAAGCAGTATGGGCCAAAAAAAGGGCCTTCATCAGGTACAAAGAAAAGCAGGGGGAGGAAGAATGGAGAGAATACAAAGTGAGAACTAGGGAAGCAAGGAAGGCAGTTAGGAAAGCTAAAGTTAACACTGAGCTGCGTATTGCTGAGTGTGTCAAGAATGAAGAAAAGTAATTCTTCAGGTACTGTATATTAGGAAAAAAAGGAGGGGAAATTGTTGGGGTTTCGGAGGGAGATAGGACGGGCATAGAGGAAGCTGGGCAAAAGACAGCTGTCCTTAATACTGCCGCTTTGTCTTCAACAGGGAGACAGTGGACCCTTACCAGACAGTGGCATCAAGGCAGCCAGTAAGGGGGTCCTGGAGATGAAGCAGCCAGTATTTACCAGTGAAAGTGTCCTGAAAGGGTTATCAGCCCTTAAGATGGATAAGGCCCCAGGACCAAATGGGATGCACCTGAGCGTGGTCAGGAAGCTGGCAGCAGAACTAGCTGAAACCCTGGTAGGGCTATTCAGTAGTTCATTACAGACAGGGTTAGTTCTGAAGGATTGGAGGGTGGCAGCCATGGTTCCACTCTGCAAGGATGGCAGTGGTGGTGGGGGCAAGCAGGGAACAACAAACCAGTCAGTCTTACCTCAGTTATAGAGAAGCTGATGGGAGTTGCTAGTCAAGCAGGATCTAGGTCCTGCACAAGCACCTCAGGGTTTCCTCTAGCTGCCACCAGCCCCCAGACCTGGTGGCAGCACCACAGTGGCAACTCCACAAGGGTCCTGCACAGGCACTTCAGGGCTTCCTTAAGCTGCCCCCAGTCCCAGCGGCAACTCCACAAGGTTATCATTGAAGCCAATCTCAACGTCCAGTGCCATTTTTCAAAATCCCTCTGCACAGTATATTTTCAGCCTCTCTGTTACTCAGATAAAACAATTGAGGTTCCACAGACTTGTGTCTTGACCTCTCATTACTAGGAGGTCCAGGACCTTAATTCTCCTCCTACTCCTTACCGGAACTATTCAGCCCAACCCTGGCTCCAGAAACCCTAGCCCGTCTCCTGGCCTGTCCGACACCACTAAAGGGAAAAATATTAGTTTAGTCCACCTTACCATCCAGAGCCTCCCTGCTAAAAAAGATGGGTCTGTTCATGAAAAGGGGTTACCAAAGTGTGACATGAGGGTCAAATTTTCAAATTATTTCTAGATTACATTTGTGATGCATTTCAAGATATTATGACCCAAGTATGAAAAAAGAAACATTGGGAGATAAAAGTCTCACAGGTTCCTGAGATAAAAGAACTGTATTGAGGTGAGAGTAACAAGTGACACCACACACCGTGGTGAATGTAATACCTGACACAATACATCTGTTTTAATAGTACAAACTTTAATAAACATATGTAATGAGTTTTATTAAAACATAAGAAACAAATATTTATAAGAATTACATTACATTAATTACAAATGTGATGTTTTGTACCACATACCATGGTGAATGTAACAAGTGACACCACTCTTACGTTTCACTTACTAAAACTGTACTAAACATGCCTAGCAATGCTATAAAACATGAACAAATTTGACAATTACATTACTGGCAAGTGCAATCCTTAACACCACATACCGTGGTGAATGTAATGAGTGTTACCACACATTTGTTTCAGTTTTACAGAGTTTAGTTGACATGCCTAATGGCTAACATGCTACTAATAATAACTTACACAGTGCTACAAAACCTGGAGAAATCTGACAATACTAATAGTACTGACAGGTGAGAAGTTTGACACCACATACCGCTGTGAATGTAACCAATGATACTACAAATTTGTTTCAGTAGAAAACAGTTTACTGAACATGCCTAATGGCTAACAAGCTACTACTAATGACTGACATAGTGCTACAAAGTCTGGAGAAATTTGACAACATTAATGTTACTGATGGGTGTGATGTCTGACCCCACATACCGTGGTGAATGTAACAAGTGACACCACACTTATGTTTGGCTTACTAAACTTGTACTACACTTGCCTAACAACTAGCATACTACCATTACTGACTGACATACTGCTATAAAACATGAACAAATTCAACAGTTATATTATTGGCAAATGTGATGCTTAACGCCACATATCGTGGTGAATGTAACAAGTGACAGGACACATTTGTTTCAATTTTAAAAAGTTTACTGAACATGCCCCATGGCTATCATGCTACTACTAATAACTGACATAGTGTTACAAAATCTGGAGGAATTTGACAATAATAACAGTACTGGCAGGTATGATGGTTGACACCACATATTGTGAGTGTAATGAGTGACACCACAAAGAAAATCCATTTTAACCCTCCACACCATATACACAGTATAATCCCTATTACAACTGATGCCCAGCACTTTCCCTAGACATGCAGTTGTCACTGAAATATGCTCCCTGAAAATTTGCCCCAAAATCAGTGAATGATGGTAACCAAAGCCTACCTGTGGTGAATGTAACTGCAGCCCTTGTTGTTGCATGCATTGCTTATCTTCATGGAATGTAGCACTACAAATGGAGGAGCCACATGCAAACAATTGGTTTTAAACTGCAACGCAGCTCCTCCTTCTATTTTTCCTCCTTGGTTCTGATGGGCAGGTTATAACTTTGCAACTGTCACAGACTGGCGGGTAAACATTGAGCATAATGTGACTCCAAATAGAGTGAGGGTCAAAGGTTGCTCTCCCTTCTGTGGGAAAGCTAGAGCAAGCAGTAACACAGTCAGTTATCACAAGGAGGCAAACTAGGAGAGAAGCCAGAAAATCTTTTAAAGTGCTAACAGCACAATTACAGATTTGGGGGCCATGCGGGTGAATGTAACGTGTTGTGACATCAACTGTTACATTCATCACACTAAATACAAAGCTGACAGTAACTGTTAATATCAGACGATAGGTTGTGTTGGACATGCCACGCCTGGGGCGACAGGCACGAGGTCCGCAGGCCGAGTGCAACTAATCACCCCAGAAGTGACGTTATCCCAGCACAACACACACCCTGGAGTGCATTATTGCTATTATACAATGGCTCATTAAAAAAAAAAGAAAAGAAAAGAAAAAAGTGTCTTTTAAGTACATTTATTTTCATTTTTTGCATGGGTAGGGTTACATTATGAAAAAGTAGTGCTGCTTTAGCCAGCAGGTGGAGCTGAAGTGCTTTTCAGTGGCTGTACAGTCCCATAGCAACCTTTGCTGGTGCCACTCGTTGTTAATATGCCGTTTGATTCTTTGTTTATGCTGTGTTTTGGCCTTTTGGGATGGTATTTACGTTGTTTTCCTCTGTGTTTCCATGACTGACTTTTAATTGTGGTTCTGAGTGAGAATCGGGACTGCCGTGCCACCATCCCCTAACAATCTGTCTTACAGTGTGCCACTCGCTGCCATCTGAAAGAGCTAGAAGGAGGAGGTAGGGAGGATTTTTTGGACTGCATTTTTATGGGTAAGTGGGGTAAAAAAAAAAGACAGATGTGTTGAACCCAGCGAGCATTACAGACAGCCTCGCGCGACTGTTTAAACAGTCAGTTGCTCGCTTGCTTGCTCGCCTCACTGGGCGACTCGTCCACTGTGATTGTTGAATTTCTCTTATCATGCTTTCAGCTGCAGGTTTCTTTTAAATGGGAGAAAAGACTTTGGTGGGGAGTGTGAAATGGTTGTTTTTGTTTCTGCTGCTTTTTTTGGGAAGATGGCTGGTGGCTCCAGAGCGAGTGAAGTGAAGTGCAGAGCGGAAGCAGCAAAGCGTGGCTGCGTGTAATGATTTTTACTTGATGCGGTCTTCTGTGTTACTGGGACTAGACCTGTGATGTTGTACTGGGATAACATCACGGGTCCAGTCCCAGAGTGACCAATCAGAGTTCAGGAATTTTTTTTGCCATTGTATAATTAAAAATAGAGCATTACAATGGGCTAAAGAGTACAGATAATAAAAAACACAACTCCAGATTTGTAAACAGAGTTATTTTATTAAGGGAAAACAGTAAATAAAGCTTGCAAAAACAAATAGTAAAATGTGTTTTTGCATGTCACACTTTTTCAGGTAAAAAAAGGAGCAAAATGGTGCGGGACACCCCATCAAAAAATATGGATACCCTAGAATTCTATAGTTATGTTATTTATCTGCATATATAGCCAGCATTTAGATTTAGTCAAAAACATATGCCGGTTAGTTCTTGATTTTTAAAAATGTGGTATGCACTGTATGGTGGGTATTGGTAACCCCTTTTCATGAACAGACCCAGATGCTTTCTACTCCTGGGTCACCGGGAATTACTTTGACGTTATAGTGCTCTCTGAAACCTGGCTCTCTCATAAAATCTCAGGCAGGGAGATCTAACTTAGCAGCCACACCTCTGTCAGAAAAGATGGACTGGGAAGAAAAGGGGGGTGCATGTTCTTTGTGTTGAACAAGTTCTCTTTCACCGAACACAGTCCCAACGCAGAGTTCATCTTGCTTGAGACCTTCTCCATCCACCTACTCCTCAGACAAAGCAAAACCCTTACCCTCACAACTGCCTATCTCTCCCCAGGAATCCCCTCCCCTCCAACTTTGAGACTCTGCTTGCCCTCAAAAACTCCCTCCCCCTCAACAGAGTGGGTGCTCCATGGGGATTTTAACATAAATTGGGTCTCCAGCTAAGCTGATGTAGCCGAATGCTGCATTGTTGGCCATGGCTTGCGCCACCATATTTCCACTCCCAGCAGGTCAAATTATAAGACTGGGACCCAAACGCTAATTGACTGGATCATCGTCTCCAACCCATCCTGTATTACCAACTCAGGAGTACTGCCAGACTGTTTAAGCGATCACTGCACCACTTTCTGTCTCTGGTCAGCCCAATATCCCAAACCCTCCCCCTAAATTCATTTTCTACAGATACCTCACCAACAACAGTATCGAGGACATAACTCAAGCTTTCCACCTGGTCGACTGGTCTTTCACCTCTGCTTCAGTAGACGTTGATACTATCCTAGACAAATTTTCTACAATCTTCAACAGTGTCTGCAATAAATTCACCCTGCTCAAAACAATCAGGGTCAGGGGACATTTAAACGAATGGGTCTCTCTCAACATCATCAAATTGATGAGGACCAAGGACAAGGCATGGGTCCATTACTCTAAGCACAGGGACCCTGCCTGGCTCTCTCTCTCTACAAAGCACTCAGAAACAAGTGCACATCCACCATCAGAAAGGCCAAAATTAATTATCTCCAAAATAAATAACTTCAGGAATTGGCAAATCCCCATCAACTTTGGGGGAAACTCAACTCCCTACTCGGGAAGAACAAGAGTGCAGAATCCATCACACTTATCCAAGGGGATAAGCAGACCAACAACCCCACTGAAGTTGCAAACATCTTCAATTCCTTTTTCAGAGACCTTGATAAATATAAACCATCCCCTTCCACTCCCCCCCACCCTTCACCCACACCTTCCCCTCCATCTCCAACTTATTACCGAGCCCAGACCCAAATTTTCTTCTGGGTCCTTAAGCCCTTGGACACTATCAAGCTTATCTAGAGTAACAACCCTAAACCAAGCAGAGGGGCAGACAGAATAAACGTTAAAATCCTTAAATACACCGTTATACCACTAGCGGCCCCATCACCAACATACTCAACTTCTCACTTTGCTCTGGCCATTTCCCTAGCATCTGGAAAACCACCACCATAAAACTGCTCTTCAAATCAGGGTCCAGGAATGATGTTGGGAATTACTGGCCTATCTCTCTCATAGCTCCTCTCTCCAAAATCATTGAAAAAGTAGTTCATACCCAGCTCACTGCCTTCCTTGACTGCCATAACCTTCTCTCAGATGCCCAGCATGGGTTTAGATTTGGTCACAGCACTGAAACAGCCCTGATTAAATTCACCAGCAATATTCACATGGCCAACGACAAAGGCCAGTACACAGACTCTGTTTTTGTGGATCTGACCAAGGCTTTTGACCGGGTCGACCATAGCTTGATTCTTGATACCCTCAAGGGCCTGCAAATCTTGGCAAACATTGTTAAATGGGTTGGTAGCTACCTCTCCCACAGATCCCAGAAAATGACCATCAATGGTCACTTTTCCATTGACTGCCTAATTAAATACGAGGTACCTCAGGGTTTCATCCTGGGCCCGCTGCTGTTCTCCCTTTTCATAAACAAGCTCCCAGATATCTGCCACTCCACCAAAATTGTCCTATGTGCTGATGATGTGGCCCTATACTGCAGCAACAACAACCTCGACACAGTGTTCAGAAATCTGCAAGTGGATTTCAGCAAACTACACTCTTGGTTCTCTGCCAAACGTATGGTCCTCAATTCCAAGAGAATTAAGTATATGTTCTTCTCTGGCCCAAGAAAAACCATAATCTCAGGCCTAACCCTCATGGACAATCTTGGAAACTGTTTAGAAAAAGTGGATGAATTTAAATACCTGGGACTGTTCCACAACCCACACCTGACTTTCAATATCCATATTACAAACCTCATTAAGAAGATCCATATGAGTTTGGGTCTCTTATACAGAATCAGAAGGTTCCTAATCCCCGTCTCCAGACTACATCTGGCTACCTCCCTGCTTTTAACCCTCCTCGAGTATGGCTCCATTGTCTACTCCCCCCATACCACATCCCTCCTTTTCTCTAAACTCAGGACCTCTTATAATAGCATTGCATGCTTTGTCACAGGTCTCCCTTGGAACACTCACCACTGCACCCTTTATAGTCTCCTCAACTGGCTCACCCTTGGCAGCAAAGTTTCATTTATTTACCAATGCTCAAGTTTGAAAATGTGCTTTTTGGCTTTTTAACTTTTATACCGTGATTTTAAACTATGCATTGTTCTGTATGCATTTTTGATTGTATAAGTACTCTCTGCACTTTCTCTGTTTAAGTATACCATAGGGGAAGCCTGAATTGCTTAATGAAAACTTTGAAAATTGTCATGTGATTTTGAATATATTTTGGAAGGGCTAAAGCCCATGGTTCAATGTGGAGGAAATAGTTCCTCCCACATCCAACTCTTAAGCCAGTCACTTCAGTTAGCTCTGCTTGGAGCATCTAAAAATCGGGAGTGCCACAGCCGGTCAGCTTGCTGCCTTTCCTGGACTTTGTTTTGCTCCATTTTGCTGCTCCCTGCTGGGAGGTTGCTGCCCACTACCTAAGCTCCTTTCTCCGCTCTTATAGCCCCCATTCAGTCTGTTTCTTTTTTTTCCTTTTGGGCATCTTTACCTTATAGAGTAGCCACTCCATTCCTCGCCAGCACTTCCAGGGTGTGACGTCATTCCTGAGCATCCAGCCTCCAGCAACCAACAATAAACACTCTCTGAACCAGTGTACTTCACCATTTGATGCTGAATACTGTTACACGCTCTTTGTTTGTCCCTGGAATGTGCACTGTGATACCCCAGCACTCCACCTCGGGTCTCTATTTGGTTCGTACTCCTGCAAATGATTTTTTATTTATTTATTTTTATTTTATTTGAATCTCAGATAACACCTATAAGCTTATAGCAAACAACAATAATACAGGATTTACAAGTTGAACAGAGAACTAACAAGATATCAGCTATTGCAAAATCAGACAATACAAACAAGCAGAGTTATAGTCCTTGTATATCGTATGCAGACCAAGCTTTGGAGGAGGTATAGAGTAATTAAAGGTTATTGCCAAGTCAGAGAAGCAGCCTAAGAGACTTTGTCGAGGATAAGCAGGTAAGTTTGTGGAAGGAAGGGTTGCATAAGTAGCTGGTGGAGGGAAAGAGAGGGATAAGGGCAAGAACTCCATTAAATGGAAGAGAGCGAGGGGGTAGGATTAAGGGTTGAAGAGGATAGGGATAGACTCAGGTGGAGAAGGGATGAGTAAAAGGAAGGGTGGCAGTAGGGGGGTAGATGAGGGGTGGGGGAGAGCTGATGGATATGAAAGTTGGGTGTGTGTGTGTATTCAAGGTGGGATATGGATGTACCAAGCTGGACTGCCAGGCAAAATGAGAATAAGAGAGAGTGAAAGTAGGTCTGTATCTGCTGCGAACATTCAAAAGTGGTCCAACAGGAGGACATGTTCAATTGGCTGGATTAGCTGATACAATCACAGCTGTTATTTGCCAAGACGTATTGACGCAATTTGTGTTTGAAAGGGGACAATTTGGAAATTGAGGATATGTCACTGGGTAGTGAGTTTAGCCATTTAGGAGCTTTGTAAGCAACAAGCTTTGTCCTTGTGTTCTGTGGAAGAGTGGGACAGCAAAGAGTTGATTGTCTGATCCTCGAATATGGTGGGGGTTACAGGAGGGAATTAAACAATTTTGGACTCCATATGGCATGAAACCTAGATTAACTTTCTTTGCCAGCAAGCAGGTTTGGTATTTTATTCTGTCCCTTAATTGCAGCCAGCCTGCCTGGGCATAGAGGTCACACATGTGAGTGAGGTGTGCTGCACCAGTGGGGAGCCTGCAGGCTTTGATGAGAACAGTATTGAGTCTCTTCAGGGATATAGAGTTGGCAGAGCCATAGACAATCAGCCCATAGTCAGTGATGGAGATAACAGAGCTGTGAATAGCCATTCTAAGAGCTTCCACAGTAAGGCTATGCTTATGTCTATAGAGTAGTCCTAGTTGAGTGTTGACAGCTTTCATGACATTCTCAATGTGTTGGGAGTAGGATAAGGCACTGTCAGTGGTGACACCAAGGTATATGAAATGCTGAATAAGTTACAGTGGAGCGCCAGTAGTGTGTCTGTTTGTCAACGGGTAGGATCTATACTTGTTTTGGGGGAATTGAAGAGCATTCCATTGTTTTTTTTGCAATTTAAGATGAGTTTATGATTGTTAAACCAGTCCTCAACAGATGTAACGCTAAGCTGGAGCTGTTGTTCAAGAAGTATGGGGTTTGAGTCATTCATGAAAATTACAGCATCGTCCACGTAGAGCAGGAGCTGATCCTGACAAGAACTGGAGAGTCCATTTAGGAATATGCTGAACAGAGCCCAGTATGGACCCCTGTGGGACTCCAGAGCAGACTGCTTGGCAATCGCATAGTGTGTCAGCGATCTTGACTTGTTGGGTTCGATTGACAAGATAGCTTCTGAACCAGTTTGTGGTGTTATTTGAGAGCCCAGTGTTGGTGAGTTGCTCGAGGAGGTTATGGTTCACAGTATCAAAAGACTTTGATAGATTTATAAAGACTGCCCCTGTGAGCTGGTCATGGTGCAGAGTATTGTGAATAAACCTGGTGAGCTCAAGTAGCACTGTGGCCTTTCCTGAATCCATGTTGTTGGGGACTTTGGAGGTGATATTTTTCAAGATACTCGACCAATTGATCTGCAACTATTCGCTCGAGTGCTTTTGTGGGGTTGGGGAATGGAGATCAGTCGATAGTTCCAGGGAAGTGCTCTATCACCATTTTTGTGGACTGGAGTTACTGTGGTGGATTTCTATACTTGTGGAGTACAAAGCCCACGTTAAGCTGTGACTTTCTGTGCACACAAAAACAGCATCTCAAGCAGTCCCACATACCCTAAATGACTCTGTTAGTGCAAATCTATGTGAGACCAAGAGTAACTTCAGTTCATTATTTACTGTGCATCTCCAGTTAGTGCATGCGTACCCAAACTCCTTATGAATACCTTGCTAATGAATCCATGAATAACTAATGGGTTTAAAGCACTGTGCCACAGGATTTGTGCCACAGTGAACTGGGAGAAGCTCTTTTGAGAACAATCCCTGCTACATCTCTAAAAGGACTCCAGTTCCATTTAAAAGATTTTTGATGTTTTATGAGTTCCATGCATCACAGTAACTTGAACTGAGTAATTTATTTTGCCACTATCAGGACCACTGACAAGCCCTGTGCTGTGTGAGAGTATACCTCCCCATACCTTTACAATTAAAGAGCAGTTATGTGCAATTGGTTGCATTGCACATGGAGCAAGGATAGCCCCTTGCTGTGTACATAAAACGTACTTAGTTTCTACTTGCACTTTCAAATGGTCAGTCTCTGAAACCCAATCCCAGCTGTGCCAATCATTCATTTGCCTGTGTGCCCTCGCTAATCAGTTTCTTCAGTCCTTTTATCTGGCTTTTGTCTCCACTCACTTTTGTTCACTCAGTCCTGGCTTTGTAATTTTTTGGGGGCTATTATGTCATTGTCCAGTTGTTTCTCTGCTGTATGCTGCCTTTCATTGTCCAGTTATCCACACCCTGGATTTCCAAATCTTTTATTCTTGTTTCCCATTTTACTACCTTAGGTACCACCTTGCTCTTCCATTGACTCTCCTCCTCTCATCACATCTCAAAGCTCTCCACTCCCTGATATGTCCTCCTAGCACTTCTGAATTGTCTCAAACAGCAGTCCTGCTCCTCTGTTTTTCTATCCTTGCTTCACATCATGGTTTGCCTGCCATCAACCTGCAACTCCATTCCTAGCTCTGCCTGGCAGTATTGAGCGAAAGTGGGCTTGTCCTGTCTGCCAGGGTTGGGAGTTCTGCTCCTCCATTTTCCATCATCTCTTCCAATCATGGTTTGTCCACCATTATGGTTTGTCTGCCATTAACCTGCAGCTCCATCCTTAACTCTATCTAGCAGTATTGAGTGACGGTGGGCTTGTCCTGTCTGCCAGGGTTGGAAGTCCTACTTCTCCATTTTCCATCGTTCCTTCCCATCACAGTTTGTCTGCTGTCATCCTGCAGCTAAGTTTTTAGCACTGCCTAGGAGGCGTTGAATGAAGGTTGGCTTTCTCTGCCCGCCATTGTCCCAAGCCCTGGATGTCATTCAACTCAAACCTATCTTCTTCACCTGTAAGCTCCCCTCGACTTGGATTTCTCCACCAGATTCAAGGATTGCCCTTCTACATCATCAAAGACTCAGACATCAGGTCCTCACCATTTTGTCCATTCCATCCTGTACTTTCTTCAGCGGATACTTCCTGCCCCATTGATCAGATGATTGTCAGATTCCTCATAGTGATACATAGTTTCATTATTTAACTTGACCCATCTCCTTCCTCACCTTCAGACTGGCTGTGGATTGCCTCCTGGGCATCCTTCTTCTGTATTCCTTTTGGGGCCTTCAAGTGCGCCACCCTCTAGTACTCAACCATCCATTGATTTCATTCCCTGGATCCATCCTTGCTTTAGGCTTCAAGTAATTGAATACCACAACAGAAATCCTGCACACCATTTAACCACTCATCTTCCTTCATCTGGACATTCTTCTGACTTGGATTCTCTTTCATCTTCCAGAATCAACCTTTCTATTCACACCTTCAAAGATTCAGAGAATATTAGCTGGCCCTGTGGTGCTGAGGGTTGAGGTGCTGGACGCTACACCTCGCACTACGCTGGTGACCCAGGTTCGGAAACAGACTCCGGCTGCCTGGGGTTGGCAGGGGAGAGGGTGGATCAAGTGTCCCAGGGCTTCTCTTCTCCCTCTGGGGTGGGTCTGCAGGGTTTGCTGCACTTGAGCGGCACCTTGTGATGACCAGGGGCAGCACAAGTCACGATGGCAGCAAGGGTGTAGCAAGGCAAGATGCCTCGCACAAGTGGTGGGCATCATTGCACTTCCAGCTCCAGGGGCACTAACTGGAGGAAAAAATGGCTGGGCGCAACCGTGCAGCTTGATGGCCACGCCTAGGAGGCCTGTTCATGGAATTGTGTCTTGGAGGTCTGGGCCAGCAGGTGATGGAAAGGTAAGGGGAGATCCTCAGGCATGTTGGAATGGCCATACTGGACCCCCTCGTATCGAGTGAGCCTGTGGTCCTCTGGGGTCAGGGGTGGTGGCTGGATGTCCCTGCCAGTGCGCCACAGTAGGGTGCAAAAACAGAAAGAATAAAAAAAGATTCAGAGGATATGACTCATCAACCTTACCAGAAACAAAACTCAGTCCAAATAATTTAGCATTATCTCCTCGTGGTTTGACTGGAGGATGGGCAGGTCAGTAGCAATGGGTCCTCAGAGGTTTCCTTCACGGGGGGGGGTCCTCTTCTGTGTGCTACTGGTCACACTCTCCATGAGTTGGAAGAGGTAATCTCAAACCATTAACAATCTTTTTCGGCCTTCTATTCCCTACACCTATACAACATTCCTACCAAGGGTAGAATAGAGAAAGGCCAAACTTCAAGTTCATAAACTTCAAGTTCATACGTATACACAAGCACCATGCTATACACCAAACATTGAATGGAAGGGCTAAAGCCCGTGGTTCAATGTGGGGGAAATAGCTCCTTCCATATCCCCCAGTTAAGCCAGCCACTTATGTTAGCTCCACTTGGAACATTTCGAAATCACCCACCATCCTCCCCTGCCTCCTCCTCCTCTGGCACACTTCTCACCCTTGACTCTGGGCCTTCTATTCCCTACAGCTACCCAGCATTCCTACGAAGGGTGGGAATAGAGAAAGGCCAGACTCCAAGGTCATAAACTTCAGGTCCATAAGTATACACAAGCACTGCACTATGCACCAAATATTGAAGTGTGATTTTCAGGCTATAAAAGCTGTTACCACACTAGCTACCTGTTAGCTCTTACGAAGTGCAATGTGACTGGTATGAAATGTTAGCTCAGTTTGTTTCAGTTGCCACACCTTGTTTTACTGTACTACATATTTGCACTAATAAAATAAACCTTGGAGGACAGAAAGTGATTTCTGGGTGGTGTGTCTTCTGTACAGTAAGGTGGAGGAGAGTGCTGTTTTCCTGTGATATTCATTTCATTTTGTTTATTATACTGGATAGCAAGATGCGATAGATAGCCCATTCTTGAGAGCAACCAGTTTAAAACAAGGAACAAAGAAAAACAATTAGCCAGGATGCAGGCACTGGCAAGTTACCGTCGTACAATCTGGTGTAACAATTTACAACAGTACAATTGGGTATCACGCTGTACAGATAGCAGGAAAAGTTATACAGTAATGCAATCTCATATCACACAGGTAACATAGTCAAGTTGAGAACAGTTACTCTGCATTTTGTCTAACAAGAACTGGTGGAGGTTAGTGCTGAAGGTAAGGACTCTTGTTCCTAGGGTGAGAGGAGCAGGTTGGAGGTTGTGGGGTCCAGCTCCCTGGATGGAAAGAGCTGTTTGTCCTACAGCAATGCGCCTGAAGTGGAGTGAGAAAGTAAATTTGGTCTGGAAGCGAGTCCCCAGCTTGTTGTTGGGGAGAGTGAGGAAATACAAGGGAGAAGTATGCCAAGTGTTACCTTATGCAGGAACACAGTCAACCTATGGGCAAGGCGATCTTCCAGTGAAAGGTGGGCAGCAGATTTAGAGTTGACAGTGATGAATGCAGTGTGGTAGGTCAGTCATGAAGTGACAGATACTGTTGTACACAGCGAGCACTTTAGTGAGAGCCCTGGATAGAGCAGCAGCATGCACAAGGGAATCATAGTCAACCATTGGCAGCAGGCTGTGAGTGAGAGGCCTGTTAGTATCAGTGGTCAAGAACCTTTTGGCCCTGTGTAGGGCATCAACTCTATGGTACACAGTCTTTACTAGGTTATTAATGTGGGTGTCAGAGGACATTGTGTTGTCTAGGAGGATGCCCAGAAACTGGAACTGAGAGACCAGTTCCATCACAGTGCCATCTAAATCGTAGATGGTAAACAGGGAGCAGGCCACTTCATTGACCAAACAAAAGACTGCCTGGTGTGTATGGAGTTAGCTTTCATAAAAGAGAACAGTTAATCTAACTTATGGATTTCAGCTAAATATGCATTATCTAATTTAAAATGAGCTGTTTTAGAGAAATAGTCTCCCTGAAATTCTAGGACAGAAAATGTCCAGAGTGTTTTGACATAACCAAGGAGGTGTGACAGAAAATGAAGGGTGAGATAAGAATTACTGCATACTGGGAGCTTGCAGCATGTGTAGTGTTAAAGGGAGAGTGAAGGTAATTGTGTCCTCGGTTATCTTCTCAGTGTGGACAGACACTGACACACATATATATATATATATATATATATATATATATATATATATACAGTATATAATGACATCACAGGTGACTGACCTGGCAGGTACTGAGTGGCTTTTCCCGAGCAGCTGTGATGTTGCAGTCAGCTAGGTCACAATGCTTATGATGTAATGGGAGAAACAGAGCTAAATACGTCAGCTGCCAGACAGAGTGTTGTTCCACAGATCACACATACTAACATCTGGTAAAAAATCTTCTAATTAACCAACGGGAAAGGAAAAAGAACCTCAGATATAAAAGGTAATAGCTGACTACCTTTAAAAACTAATACTAGTTTTAGGCAGTACACCAGCTCTTAAAGTCTGATTAGTTAGCATTTTCCTATTCTGTGTTTTTGTATTTGAACCTGTTTACTTTAAATTTCCTAGTATGTGTGCATCCCCCATGAGTTTACTGTATAGCTTGTAATTCTAACTACAAGAATGGTACAGCAGATCACTCAGACTTGGGTATTATCTCTATTAGCTGCATGGTGCCTCAGGACTTAGAACCTTTTTCCAAGATGCTTTCTTTCACCGTGCTGGTCTAGAGCCTCCCAGCCATCCAGTGGTAGATCTTTAGTTTCCACCGATGAGAGCAATTGCCCGGATGGTAGTCCCAGCTAATTCAAAGGCTAATTCCTAAAGAGCTGCTGTTTTATGAAGTTTGAAGTTCATTTAATTTACATGTGTTTGCTCTCTCTTCTGAACTGTGTTTTAGTGCAAAACAGTGTTTTTTCAGCATTTTTACATGGTTCCTGAATGGTTCCGGAAGTGTGGTTTAAACGGCAAAAGATGCTCTACTTGCAGTAACTGTAGTAGTTTGTGGTTTAGATTATCAGCCTTACAGTTCCAGTTTAACAGTTCTGTTTTAAATAAAAAAGATGTTAAAGTGCTTCTGTCCCTGTTTATACATCACTTTATGCTGTGTTTTAATTCATAATTGCTGTGGCTGACTGTTTTTGTTTAGCTCACTACGACTGTGGTTGACAGTAAATAGCTTCTGCCTATAATTTTATTTATTTATTTGCTTTTGGTAGTAGGGTTAGTGCACTAGACAGAACTGCCTATTTTCAGGCACAGCCCAGGAAAGTACAAATCAAAGAACAGGTAAAAACAAATACATACAGTATACAGTGCAGTACAATAGGAGTTCCAACAGTTGTACAGAGGTGCAAGTTACTTAGCACAATATTGGAGGTACATATCACATGTTATAATATTTTATTTTTATTTATTTATTGAATACTAGGATTACAAATACATTTGAACCATAAGTTCTTTTACAAAGGTTCCACATCAGCATGAATTAAAACAGACAGAGAAAACTAAACATCATAAAATCATACAGTAAATAAAGTACAGTACATTTGATTCAGGTTACATATTACAGAGATGCGTTAATACATAGACAAAAGTTAACATCATGAGGCAACTACAGGAGGTACCTTTCATTCAGGAGACAATAATACAGGATTACAGGGAGTCGTATCCTAAAAGATGCACAACAAGGAGGGAGTTTGAGGAGCAAAACTGCATGGGGTTTAGGCGAACACAAAGTGCATGATGGGCGGTGCTCAGTGTGGAAAGAGGCAGGATGGAGAAAAGCTGTCAGAACTAAGACATTGTCGTAAAGTGCATTCAAAGGAAGTGCAGTGGGGCACAAGGGGGGAGATGAGAGAGGGAAGGGAAGAGTAAGGGAGAGGACATGGGACAAGGAGGGGAGGGAATTAGGTGGTTGTAGTCGGGGGAGGAGGTGAGGAGTTAGAGTGGGGGAGGGAGAGGACATGGGGCAAAGGAGGGGAAGGGAAGCAGGTGATATGTGATCGGGGGGGAAGAAGGGGGGAGAGAGGGAGGGAGAGGAGGAACGGCGTGGGTGGCAAAGGAGGAGGGTGACAGGGAAAAGGAGGGGAGATGGAGGTACAGGGGATAAGGACCAAGGCTGAAGGAGGAGATGGGGAGAAAGGTGAGCAAGGGGAATGGGATGGTAATAAGAAGTGGCAGGGGTCTGATGATGGAAGGGGTAAACTGCAAACCTAGTGGGTACAGTCACATTTGGTAAGGTTAGTTAGGCGATGGTGCAGTTTTTGCTTGTAAGGGCCAAGCTCATTCTCATCAATGACTTCAGATGGGAGACCATTCATTTGGGATAGTGCCCTGATGCAGAAGGCACGTTGAGCCTGAGAGATACTACAGAAAGGGACAAGATATGTGGATTTGAGCGTGCTGTGTGTAAAGCGTGAGTTACGGGTCGATTGCATTAAGGCATGTGTAGCAGGAGGGGTGAAGCAAAGGCAGATCTTCTTTGCCAGGAGGCAGGTCTGATAGGCTAATCTACCATAAAGGTTGAGCCAGTTAGAGTGTTTGTATAAGTTGCAGGTATGCGTATGCTTACTTGCTCCTGTGACAAGCCTGCAACACTTATTCAGGGAGGTCCTAATTCTTTTTAGGGTGGTATCTGAGGCAGCGCCATAGAATACTAGTCCATAATCGGTTATGGACAGAATGGCGATAGTTACCTCGGTATGCATGGCTTCATTGGTAAGACAATGGCGATGGCGGTAGAGGACTTCAATTCTTGAGTTAATGGCTTTATAGATGTGGTGGACATGTGAGTTGTAGGAGAGTGTGCAGTCAAGGGTAATACCAATATATTTAAATTTCTGCACTTGATCGAGTGGTTGTTGTTGTTGTTTGTTGTGAATAGCAAGGCTGGCCGTTCTGAATTTGCTGTAAGAGCCATAGAAAAGTATGGCCTTGTTTTTTTTATAATTCATCAGCAGCTTATGCTGATCGAACCAGGACTCTGCATGACTGAAGTTTTCTGTAGATCCGGGGCAGGGTCAGAATGGGTAGAAAAGAGGACAGCATTGTCAGCATAGAGTAACATTTTATTTTGCAAGCTGCAGTGAGGTTGTTAATGAAGAGGCTGAATAAAAGCGGGCTAAGTATGGATCCTTGGGGAACTCCAGATTGCATTGGGAGGCTACTGGAAAAAGTGCCAGTGATCTTAACTTGTTGGCTCCTGTCAGTAAAGTAGCTTTCAAACCACTTACTGACTACATTCAAGAGGCCAAGTGCAGATAGAGAATCCAGTAGAAACCAGTGATTCATGGTGTCAGAGGCCTTTGTTAGGTCAATATACACTGCACCAAGTAAGTTACCTGTATCCAAGGCTTTATGTATATGGCTAGTAAATTCTAGTAGGGCAGTGGCAGTGCTATGGGCCTTATGAAAGCCATGCTGCTGTGGACACTGTAGATCATATTTCTCAATGTGTTCAGACAGCTAGTCTGCAACAATATGTTCTAGCACCTTGGAAAATAGTGGAAAGATAGAGATGGGGCGGTAGTTGGAGTGCAGAGACTTATCACCACTTTTATGTATGGGTGAGACAATGGTCAATTTCCAAAGCTGGGGAAATTGCCTGAGGGAGAGATTTAGAAGTTTAGTAAGAGGGAATAGGATTGCATCAAGGGAGAGTGAGAGAAGTTTAAGATCCAAGGTGTTGCAACTGATTCTAGTTTTACCTAGGACTTTTTGAAGGTATTTCCTAGATTCAGAGAGAGAGAGAGAGAGAGAGAGATATTGTCTTGAAATAGAAGGTGGGGGAGGGTAATCTTGAGAGGGTTGATCTTACCATTGGGTCCTGGCAGGGTGGAGTTATCGAAAAAGTTTGAGGGAAGTATACTGCTAAGATCAGTAAAAACATGACTGAAAGTATCAGCAGTTTCTTTATGATCCTATAAAACAGTCCCATTATCCTGGAGCATGGAGGGGAGGATCTGCTGGGTTTTCCTGTAAGGTTTTTTATGTTTTCCCAGAAGGACTTGCTATTACCCCACTTGTCTGTTAGCTCACGTGTGTAATATTCTTGCTTGACTCTCCGTATTGCCTGGATATACTGATTCCTGGCTGCTTTATAGCGTTGCAGGTCTGGTGGTTGCCCAGATGCCATAGTACAGTGCCAAAGGTTATCCCTGTGATTCATCATGGTAATTAGCTCAGGGGTAATCCAGGAATTATTAAAAGATCTGTGTTTTCTTTTTTTAAGGGGGGAAAAGTTATCACAGTCTTTGTTAAACCGGGTAATGGAGCAATTGAGGGCAAGGTTGATGCAGCTCACAGAGTCGAGAGGTGACCAGTCAATTTGTAAAAGAGTGGCAAGGAGTTGGGGAAGCTTTCCTTTTTAGTATACGCTGGTGGCATATAGTGGGCTTTGACTTGGGTGCCTTGTTTGACCACTGGAAGATAACGGGAATGGTCACTAAGGGAGTCAGGGAGTACTTGAGTATTTGTAGTTCTGCTAGGGTGGGTGGTGAGGATCAAATCAAGCAGGGTGCTACAGCTAATTCTATAATTGAGTCTTGTGGGGGTAGGGACCATTTGGGTTACACCTATTACAGTAATGATGTCTTTGTATGGTTATGCTTCAGGTGCCAGCCAGTTCACATTGAAGTCACCCATAGCAATTGTCTCACTGCGGTGTGGGTGATTGTCAAGGCAGTCAATAACCTTTTGAAATCCTGATGCTTGTTCACGAGGAGGGATATACACAGATATAATGGTGAGAGACTTACCTTGCTGGCCAAGAATTATTTTGACTGCCAGCATTTGAGAGTTCTTGTGGGGAGAAGAAATAGGAAGGACTTGTCCTTTGAGCGTATCCCTCAGGTAGATGGTGCATCCACTACCTTGTTTATCAATACAGTCTAGCCTGAAGAGGACAAAAACCGGAATGGATACTGCATTATCAGGGATTTGGGGGGAGAGCCAGGTTTTGTTAAGAGCTATGATGTCAGGATTATGTTGTAACACCCAGACATGCAGGTCATCAAGCTTGGGCAGCAGGCTGTGAATATTAATGGAGGCAATCACTAGGGACCCTAGTTTGCAGGGTTGCGTGAAGGATAGTACAGGGGGACCAGGGTTTGGGTGAACATTCCCAGCAAGAAGTAATAGGAGAAATGCAATTCTCGCAAGATAATTGTCAAGATGTTTTGCTGCCTTATGCTGTCTCCTGTATGTGGGTTTTCCAGTGGGAAGATTACTACAAGGGGCGAGAAACTGGAGGAGAAGGGGGTACTCCAGTCGAGGATTGTTCAGGTTATAACCTGGGGGGGTTATGCATGGGTGTGCAGGTGTAAGGTGCAGTACTCCAAGGGATGTCTCTAGATGTGGGGTTGTGCATGAGAGGGACAATGGCAGTTGTGCCATCACAGCTAAGCGGAATGAGAAAGAGAATGATTAGCAGTGAGGCAGACATGTTGTGAGACTTACTGTATGTGGGGGCATGCAATGTGCACACAGTGCTATGAGGTTGCACAGATTTGTACTTTAAATAGGTGACCATGGGTGGTAGAAATCTAGAGGTAGATAGACAGATAGATAGGCCTGTGTGGGAAGACACTGCAGGCTTAAAACTGCACCCTATTATTATGTGTGATAGCTACAGTGCAGCCCAGAACTAAGTGACCTGTGAGGGAAGACACGGCAGGCTTAAGGAAGCACACTAATAATAAGGGGAATGGTTCCAGAGCAGCCAGGACCAGAGGGACCTGTGAGGGAGGACGCTGACAGGCTCCAGCCAGTAAGAGGGGCAAGACTAACAAAGGGGAGGAGCACAAACGTATTTAATTAAGGTTGAGGAGGGAGGATGGGCCGAAAATTCAGTCCAGAAAAAGCCATACTTGATTAAAATAGCTAAAAAACAAGCTGTTTTCGGCTTCCGCTCTGGAAGGAGCATGGCAGCCAATCATGGACAAGCTGGAGTTGAAGGCATCCAATCAGGTGCTAGCACTGAGAAGCCATGACAAATCAGCTACTTGGTTAGCAGTCCCAGTCTTAGGCTGTGAGCGTACCTGAGGCATGAAGATCCTGGTGCTGCCGGTTGGCTCCTGAACTGCCATGGCCACTGAAACAGGCAGATAGCTTGCTCAGGGCTTGCTGAGGTGTGGAGATCCTGAGTCGGGCTAAGGTGGCTGGAGCAGCTGGCGGGCTTCCGGACCACTGTGGCTGCCAAAACAGGCAGATAGCTCACTCAGGACTTGCTGAGGCATGGAGATCCTGGGTCGGGCTGAGGTAGCTGGAGCAGCTGATGGGCTTCCAAACCACCATGGTCACTGAAACAGGCAGATAGCCCGCTCGGGGCTTGCTGTGGAAAGGGACAAAAAACAGACAATGGGACAATAAGGGTTAATAATTTACAAACATGACAGTGCCATTGGCTACATCAGCAAGGAGACAATTCATAAAGTGCATACCTGTAAAGGCAAGGAGCTGATAATGTAAATCTACAGACACTGTTATAGGCAACATCCCACATTTCAAGGATGTTTGCCTGTGCCATAGCAAAGACAGGCAGAGCATAGCAGAGTCCAGGGAGGAGAAGGCCTTGGGCAACAGAGAGTGTCTGGCAGCAGGGGTCAGGAACTGCCAGACTCGGTAAGTCAGCCCAGTTTTAGTATGGACTGATTTGCAGACAGCTTTGACATGCAGAGAGAAGTTAAGAGATGGATCCAGCATGACCCCTAGGTATTTGAAGGACTGGGTTACTTCCACAGGGGAGCCATCAAGACAAGAAACCTGGAGAGATGGAGTTGAGGCGACGGATTTCCTTTGTGACCCAAAGAGCATAGCCTGGGTCTTGGCAACATTTAATACCAGGCAGTGGGACGTAAGCCAAATTTGGATATGATGAAGATCAGAGGAGAGGTGGGAGTTGATTTCTTGGACAGAATTGGAGGAGGCATAGAGAACCAAGCTCTTTTAAAGATTAAATGAATAAAACCTACATATAACGTGTTAATGTGATTTTTCTGATGTCTGATACATATATAAAAAAATCTAAAAATAATGTGACATCTGTGAATTTTCTCACTTTTTTTTATTCTGATCATTAATTTTAAGGAACAGTACAGAACAACATTTAACATCATCATACAATTGACATTACAAAAGAACCATTGCATAGATACATACATTTCACATTCAAAGCCCTTGTATAATAGCATTAAGCATGGATGTCTTGAATGACAACTGCGATCCTGATTCTCACAGTTTGACTCTTTTTCGATTGTTGTTCTCTAGTGCTGACTTCCACTTCCAGAGTCAGCCTCTGTGTAGCATGAGACAGCGATGATGTCTCTACCTCTGTGACTGTCTGTCAATGCGACGGTGTCCTCAGTTGACAGTTTGCAGTGTCTAGCATTCAGAGAGTACCACGCTTCATTCAAATTACAGGACTGAGTTAATGGCAAGCCAAAGATATACTATAGCACTCTAAACAGATGGGGTATTTATTCACTCTTTGCATACAAATTTCTACGTGCCTATAAAAGGTAGAGTTGAACTAAATGATTTATTTACATTAAAGATGATTATATTTTCTTGGCCATCTGCTGAGCGATTGTCATTAGTAGCACACTTGCAATGCAAATCCATAAACATGCATGCTCATTTTCCTTTCTTCAAGTACTATTCACATATGGGATGTACAGCCTTTTTTTGTGGAACCCCCCCTCCCAAAAAAAAAGAAATTGATTAGGAAATTCTCCTAGTAGGGGATGAATCACAACATAACTAGAAGGAAGGGTTTAGTTTGAGATGTCCCAATAGAACAGCCTTCCTGAGGAGGTTGTGGAGTCAGGAACAGTGGGGAGAATTCAAGAATGCATGGGACAGGCATAAGGCAATTCTAGTGGGGGGCAGGAGGAAGTAAGCTGTTGGTTAATTAGGATCTGCAGCTTATCCATCAGGTAGGGAAATGGGCAGACTGGGTGGGCCAAGAGGTCCTTATCTGCAGTCAAATTCTATGTTTCTATCAGTAGTCACCATTTCAATCTCCTGATCTACACCGATTTCCTTTATTCAGTTCTAGTAATCTTATTCAATGTCAATGTTTACCACAATGGCGCTTACAAATGTTCTTCCTGCTGACAGTAACGTATTCATAGCTTGATTTTGTAAAACCGATTGCAGGCTGTTTGTTTAAAATTGTTTTGGGTTGGGAGATGGTGGGCTTTGTATTTGACACATACATATCCATGTTCATCAATGAATTATAGCTGTAATTATGTCATTATCCAACTGCAGTTTGCTAAATAACTCAGATCTACTGGCAGCTGGATTTATTAGTTTACACTGATCAATTTCTTTGCTAAGATCCTCAGGAAAAAATATTAATCAGGCTACAAGTTTTATGGATCAATTAATCAAATAATTTATTAACTTTAGCTAAAAAAAATAAGAAAATCTAATCAAAGTGTGAGAGCGCTGCCAGCAATAAGCTGTTCTGACACATTGACATGATTTTCAGCCAATTCTTTGTCAATACTGCTTACAATCCTTCCTCTAACTGACAACTATAGCATACTACTCAAACAGACATTTTTGACACTTGTTAGGCAACCTTTTGAACTCTACAATAAAACCAGTATGAAGGATTAGAAACAAACTAGTATTACAGTTTGACTGAACTGCCTGTCAGATGAGCTGTCACCTGTGTCACACTATTCACGGTTTGTCTTTGTCAGCCTGCAGCGTGATCAGGGGTAGTGATGTATCTGGTCACCTGACTGTACCTCGGAGCTCCTCATGCCCAGCGGCTGAAGACATCGGTAAAAAGAGCTGAACGGTCACATTATGCTCCTTATGAAATAGACATTTAAAAATATTTTGAGTGGGAAACATTTAATTTCCTTATGCAGAGTCCAAAATTCAGTCTTGCAAGAAATGAGTATTTTTTTTTTTTTGAAATTTCTTTTTATCCTCCTGGTCACCCTTGTCACTCTACTCCTTTGAGCTAGCTCAATGCCCTCCAGTCCCCACTGGGTCTGCCCCTAGAGTGCCTCTTTACCTGCCTCCTTCACCTTGCACAGCGGGGTCTGCCCGTGGTTACAGACTGGGTGGCTGGAGCGGCCATCATCCAGAGTGCCGCGGGTTGTTTTCCGGTTTTTTCGCCGTCCTCCTCCCTCCCACTGGGGCGGCTGGCACCGGTGAATGTGCTTATGCTGCGCCTGCCAGAATGCGAATGGCGTCCCCTCCTGAAACTCCCTAATGGAACGCCGCTGGCCCGAGAGGCGGTGCTTCCACCAGCTCTCCGGCGTCGGGTGTATGAAACACCCCGGTGTCCCTCCCCGAAGGAGGAGAGTATCCATTGGGATGCTTGATCCTCCTTCCCCCTTCCGACCCCCGACAACGCGAGTCCGTTCCAGAACCCGGGTCGCCGGCGTGGCGCGAGGTGTAGCGTCCAGCGCCTCAGCCCTCAGCGCCACCGGGTCGGTGAAATGAGTATTTTAGTACCACAAAATTATGTAATACTTCATCTTTAAACTGTGTTGGGCTCACAACTGTTATGGAATGAATTAAAAGTGGTTGTCTTATGATGACTGTGTTCACCATAAAACACTAGAGGTCCGATTCTTAAAAGGTTACGTCTGGCGCAACTTGACTTGTGCCAAAAAAAATGGTGCAGGTAGCAAATTAGCCAGCAGGTGTGACATTTGGTATTCTGCAAAGCAGCCTGCAACATGCCACAGACTGCTTGTGCCAAAGTGGACTTTCGACACTAGTTATGCCCTAAACCCCCTGCGACATGGTGCTAGGGGGTTTATGGCAGCTGTTGTGCCCTATTCTGGAAGGGCAGCAACAAAGTCCCCATACTTGCTATTCTAGAACAACCTCTGGAGGACATCCATTAAAGTACAGTTACATCAGCAAGTGTACTTACACCCTTCGGGGGCTGCGTGTCTGTGCTGTTGGCCCAACACCCGATGCCATGTCACTCCCCCCACCACTGTCTGCTCCCCACAAAGCCACATGTAATACCCCATCCCCTGAATTCCCCAACCACCTAACAACTGAGTTAAAGCCCCACAGGGCTATCCATGCCCTGACCCCCTGAACATGAGTGCCAAAGCCCCACAGGGCTATTCATGCCCCAATCCCTGAGAGGCCACCTCCTGAAACATGCATCTCTTGTGTGATAGCATACAAAATTGACACCTGTAAATGGCATTTATTAATTAATTTAATTATTTAGATACCCCTTAGCCCTGGTAGCCCAGTGGCCCCATACCCCACCACCCAGCAGTGGCAGACATCCCCATTTCCCCCCAACCCAGCCAGTGACTGGGGCAGCCCACCTCTCACCTCCATGGTTAGCCACCGACTGGGCTCCATATCTCGCATACTGTAAGAGACAAGATTCAATGAATGAATGAGTTCATTCATTCATTGAGCATGTATATGCAGTACCTGCTCCTACGGAGCTCAGTTGGTGGCTGGCCCTGGTGGTGAGAGGTGGGTTGTGCCAGTCGCCGGTTAGGGATGGGTCAGGGGGTGCGGGGTGGACTGGCACTTCCAGGTGGGGGGCCACTAGACTACCAGGGACTGTCCAGTACATGTACTGTACAAACTGTACAGTACACAGATGCCTTGGGTTGCCAAGCTGGGGGGGATCTGTGGGACACTAACAGTGATGGGGTCCTCTAGCCCTGCAGGGCTCTGTCTGCTCTGTCCAGGGGATCGGGCATGGGGGGGCACTTGCCCATGCTGGACAGTGGTTGTGGCTTGTGACAAGCTCACCAGGTACACCCTCTGTTTGGTGTACCTGGCTAGATGTTACAAGTCACAGGACTTAGCCATGGTGATCCTGCCCCTTCTAGAATCAGGTACAGGGTCCTTGTCACAACTCAGCTTGGTGTAATTAGAATCGTCCTCCCCAGGTCTCAAAGACTGAGGTAGGGGATTTTACTGTGGTGCCTTTTTTGTGGTCTCAAGTCTGAGTCAAAATCCAAACAGAAGCCTAAAAAATGAGCTGGGTCCACAGTGTCCAAAACGTGTCCAAGGTGTGGCTACTATTTCCCTATGGCAGATAGGCATACTGAGTGCTACTCATTTTTGGGCATAGATCACAATTGGTTAAACTTTGATCTGTGTACAATGTTGTCCGAAGATCTAGAAAAAGAGACCAGCAAAAAAGCAGTTGCCACCCGCTCCAGCCTCTCTGTCTATCTCCAAGGAGCAGTCACCCACTAAAAAGGTTAAGAACATCTCTGTGATAATGCCAACTGGCACAGTTTTCCTTAAAGACCAGTCTAAAGCAGAGTCTGTAAGAAAGCCCACTAAAAAAGCATACATCCTTGGCTGAGGAATGCACAGTTAAATGAGAATCTTTGAAAAGGCAGGAAGAGGAGTCTTCCTCTTACACTAGCCTAAAAAAAGGAGACTGAAAAAGAAAATGTAAATGAGACTGTCATCCTACCAGCTGGCAATACAGAGATGCCCTTCATGGAGGAATTCACACATATTTCGTAATTCTTCCAGGACCATGAAAAAACAGGCATTAAAAATTTCTCACATGGGTTCACATCATGTCACAGAGGGAAGGAATGCTACTTTGAGAAGAAACAAGAGCCTGTTTCTCCTGAAGTCACACGTGATAAAGAAATAGGGCTAACTCCACGCCCTCAAGAGAATTATTCCTCATATTCTCTTCCTTAGGGGCATGGTAGCTCTCTCCCCACAGTGAAAACTGATTCTGACATTGGGGAGTCAGACTTCTTAAGCAAGTTGGGACTAACATCAACAAAACAAACTCTGGCAAGAGCTGATAGGGCTACATAAGAGGAATTTGGGGGAAACATATTGAAAATTACCAAAGTTATGAGCCAGCATTCACAAAATTCAATGCAGGCTTATAACGTTGTTGTTTTTTAATATTTGTACACCAAATTTTCAACATAGCCTTCTTATGATCCCACCTCATGAACAAGGGCGGAGGACATTTTCAACTCCTGCCAGAAAGGTGATTTCATGCAGGGACCGCGTAATCACCTTTTGGGATGTGAAAAACATTTTGGCCAGGATTTGAAAAATGACAGCTGTCATATTCATGAGCTACTGTACAAAAATGGCTATGTTATATATTTGGAGTCAAAATACTGAAAATTACTAATGTTATGAGCCTGTGTTTGCAAAACTCAACGTAGGCTCATAACTGCTGTTTTTCAATAATTTACACCAAATTTTCAACATAGCTTTCTTATGACCCCACCTCATGAACAAGGGCAGAGAAAATTTTCAACTCCTGCTCAAAAGGTGGTTTCACACAGGGACCAAAAAATCACCTTTTGAGATGTGAAAAAACATATATTGGCGAGGATTTGAAAAATGACAGCTGTCACATTCATGAGGGGCTGTAAAGATATGGCTATGTTGTAAATTTGGGGTCAAAATATTGAAAATTACCAAGGTTATGAGTCTGCATTCACAAAATTCATCGTAGGCTCATAACTTTGTTGTTTTTTAATAATTTTCCACCACATTTTCAACATAGCCTTCTTATGACCCCACCTCATAAACAAGGACAGATAACATTTTCAACTCCTGCCCAAAAGGTGATTTTGTGCAGGGACCACAAAATCATCTTTCAGGACAGATTTGCCTAATGACAGTGCAATTATTTTGGGGGGGGGGGGTCCCAAAAAAGTCATGTTGAAGATGTGGGCCAAAAATATAACAAAATGGCCAAGTTATGCCACTAAGTTCAAAGCACCATTGAAATACATTGAATGGCATATCTGTTTCCTCTGTTTACAGTCTGACTCTGAAGAGTGAAGACATGTCTGCGGTCCAGAGAGGATTACAGCGTTGGACCCCCGATGGGTAAGTAAGGGCTTGGGGGGCATGGAGTGTTGGGTGCTGAGTGGGAGGGTCAGGTGGGAGGGAGTTCAACTGCCGAAAAAGACACCAATGGACTTTTTTTAGTTTCTGGTTAAAAAATAAAACATTTGAGGATTCCTGTTTTGGGGATTGGGCACTTCCAATGCCACTGTTACATTTTCTGAGGGGGATGGGGTGGTGGGTGTTGATAGGGAGGGTTGGGTGGTGGGAGAGCAGTAAATAGAAGAAGTAAAAGAAAGGCACAAATAACACGTGACATGCACGGTAGTTCCTGAGGGGGTTGCAAATGGATTCCTGCACTGTTGGATCAGGTAGCCCCAGTGCCACTCTTACATTTTTTGGGGGGGAGTGGGGTGGTGGGTGCTGAAAGGGAGGGTCAGGTGGGGGGAAGGATTTAGGTCAAATAGGCAGCTGGACCCAAAACAGCATGGTTTCACATCTGGAAGGTCATGCAAAACAAATCTGGTCGAATTTTATGACTGGGTTACCAGGCCTACAGACAGCAGGGGAGCAGTGGATGTGGTCTACCTGGACTTTAGAAAAGCCTTCGACTCAGTTCCACACAGAAGGCTGGTAAAGAAGTTAGACTACACAGGGATTGGACAGGAGGCGGAAACATAGGTAAAAAATTGACTCCAAGGTAGAACACAGAGGGTCCAGATAAACAAAGCAGTATCATCGGCGGGTAAGGTAACCAGCGGTGTATTCCAGAGTTCAGTAATGGGGCCTCTACTCTTTAATATTTACATAGGTGACATTGCAGACGAGCTTGATGGGAAAGTGTGTCTATTTGCCGACAACACCAAGATCTGTAACATGGAGGACTCCTTGGATGGAGTGAGCAAGATGAAATTAGACCTAAAGAAGCTCAAGGAGTGGTCTGCAGCATGGCAGCTGAGATTTAATGCCAAAAAGTATAAAGGCATGCACATGAGATGAGCAAACCCAAGGACGGTGTATTACTTAGGAGGAGTAAGACTTGCTAACTCAAACCAAGAGCGGGATCTGGGAGTCATGATTTTGGATGACTTTAAAAAGGGAAAACAATGCAAAAAGCTAGCACCTAAGGCCAGTGACATGCTAGGATGTATAGCAAGGGGAATCATAAGCAGGAAGAAAGAGGTGATCATGGCCAGACCACCGGTGCAGGGGCAGGGCACCTGTCTTTGATACCGACAATCCAGGTTTGGAAACGGACTTGGGATGTTGGAGGGCCAGCAGGGGGAGAAGGACTGAGCAACCTAGGGACTGCTCTCCTTCTCTGGGAGGAGGGGGGATAGAGTGTCTGGCACACTGCGTACCCCTGGCAGAGGCTGGGAGCACCACTGTGCTAGTGCCATCATTTGAGGGGGGAAGGGCAGACATGGAACATCATTGCATGTCCCCGCCCCCAGGGAAGCATTGAAAAAACAAAATACCAGCCCCGTGGCAGGACAACCAGCCCTGTCACCATCTTCACTGCCTTCGACATCCACCAGGTCCTGCTCCTGTGGCCCCAGCCTGGGGAGTAAGCTGGGGTTTGTCTATCGTGTCCATTGGGGGGGTCCTCCCAGTGGTCCCACCCAGGGGGGTAAGCCTGGGTTGGGGGGATGGTGAGCAGGGAGGGTCTGAGGTTTGGGGGGGTTAAAAAAATAAATAAAAGATGGTCATGCCACTGTATAGAGCTCTGGTCAGGCCATACCTGGAGTACTGTGTCCAGTTTTGGAGGCCACACCTCAAAAATAACATTGACCTATTGGAGACAGTGCAGAGGAGGGTGACAAAAATAGTACAGGGGTTGCCAGAATTGCCTTACAAAGAAAGATTAAGAGAGCTGAACATGTACTCCCTGGAGCAGAGAAGGGAGAGGAGAGACATGATCAAAACCTTCAAATACATGAAAGGTATAAATAAAGTATAGGCAAAGAACCTCTTTCACTTCAAGGAGGGTAGTAGAACTAGGGGACATCATCTGAGGCTAAGGGGAGGGAGGTTCAGTACCAATATAGGGAGGCAGTATAGCGCAGTGGTTTAAGGCTCTGAGCTGCAAATCTGGAGACCTGGGCTTGAATCCCACAGCCCCCACTTGCATACTGTGTGACCCTGAGCAAGTCACTTAACTTCCCTGTGCTCCCAGGTTGCACCTGTAAACAAGCTTTCAGCTTAGTGTGTCTCACCTGGTTAAACTATTGGAAAAAAAAAAGTTCTTCACAGAAAGAGTGGTAGATACATGGAATAGCCTGCTCCCAGGGGTGGTTGAGGCAAAGACAGTGGGAGAATTCAAGAGAATGTGGGATAGACACAGGGGTGCCCTCACACAAAAGGGTGATTGGGGGGTAGAAAAGAAATTAAGGGCAGACTAGATGGACCAAATGGTCTCCTTCTGTTGTCACTTTCTATGAGAAAACAATAAATATAGTAACAAAAAAAACCAAAGGCAGAAATAACCACACATGCGTGGTAGTGCACGTGTGTTGGTGTGTGTGTGTGTGTATGTGCAAATGAGGATCCCTGCACTGGGGGATTGGACACCCCCCAGTGCCACTGCTACATTTCTGGGGGAGAGCAGTGGGGTAGTGGGTGCTGGGAGGGAGGATCGGGTGGAGGGAGGAAACATATAGTAAAAGAAAAAGGCACAAATAACCACACATGCATGGTAGTGCACGGGGGGGGGTCAATAAGAGGACACTGCCGACAGTAAAAATAGTACAGTGCAACTCAGTACAACTGTCTATAGAGACAGCGAGCAGAGTACTTCACAAACGTGGAGGCGACTGTGTTGGCACTTCAACATGTTCGGTCGCAAGGAATATGGGATTCCTTTTCTCATAGCAAGAGGTCTGCAGGGCTACACCCACTGCAGCCCTAAAAAGTTGCTATACCCATCCATGACCCTTTTAAAAAGAGTAAAAGGGGCCAGCACGGTGGTGCAGAGGACTGAGGCACTGGACACCACACCTCAAACCACGCCAGCGACACGGGTTTGGGAATGGACTCGGGTCATTGGGGGCTGGCTGGGGAAGGAGAGGATTGAGCGTCTGGAGGACTGCTCTCCTCTCCTGGGGTGGGTCGAGTGTGAAGCCCTGCTCCTCTAGCAGCCCCCGGTGGAGACCGGGGGTACTACTACACAGCGGTGCAGGAGGGACAACCAGGAAACCCCAAAAACAACTTTGGCACCCACCAGATGATGGCCTCCACATTCTTCACACCTCCAGACTCTCCGGGAGCTTGCTCCTCCACAGCAGCACCACGAGTCAGTAGAAAATATAGGGTGCTGGGGTTCCTCCTTGCCCCCGGTGCCTTCCCCATTGGAGGAGGAGGGGGAACCGCCTGGAGACAGGGTTACTCTGGGATGACTCAGAGGGTTGGCTGCGTTATGTGGTATGAGGGCAGTGCTTGGGAAGAGTATGGACAGAGAGTGGAGATGCCAGGAGGGCCCGAAGGAGAGGCAGAAGCCAGAGCGTCATAAGAGGTAAAAAGATAATAAAAAAAAAAAAGAGTAAAAGAAAGTCTACAATTGCCTGCATCAGCACAGCAATTGATAAGAAAGTAGAGAAAAGATATACTGTATGGTAACCAGGACTTGTTCAAAATATTTTTACCAACACCCTAACCCTCATGATTTAACGCAGTCTGCTGCACATGAAAAAGCAAAGACAACCTTTTCTTCTTTTCCAAATTCTTTTTATTAATTTTAGAAGAACATTGGTACAGTGTTGCATTTAACCTCTTTTGATATCACATATACAACTTGATCAGTATATTTCACTAAAGACAAGCTTTTCAACAGCACCATCTGACAAGGCTACCAGAAACAGTGACACACACACACACACACTTGGTAAGAAATCATACTTATCTACCGCCCTCATTGTGAGGAAGGCAGCCTTTCTGAGTTGCACATTACATTACCAGGAAGCACACCGGGACGCTGTGCTTCATTTCTCTGACAATCTGCCCTCTGAGGAGAGGTCGAAGCTGCTGCAGCCTGTCAAAGCAAGTCTGGATAGAGTCAAGCACCAACTGCAAATGGGTGCCGATATTAGTGATATGTAAGCAGTAAGACATGATGGGGTGAGCGTTGTGCTGTCACAATGCACACCTGGAGCATTATGAGGCACAATTTCACAGGTGGAGTGCCTCATGCTTCTGTGTGTGCATTGCGACAGCACAATGCATACACCCCAAATTGGTTTATTGCACGGATGAAATGGCCCATATACATTTACACAGAAATTAAAAATATGCAAATTATACAAAGTTTTGCGTGTGTCCTGTGCTACCACAACGCATGTCTCTCAGCCAGTTAGGATGCAATATTTAACCTACCCATTTCATAAATCATTGCAATTATAATTACAGGGAGTATTACCACATAAACACATGCCAGTGGAATGCTGCAGCCAATCAGAATACAGTATTTAACTTGCACATTTTTTAAACATGTTAAGATCATAGGTTTATCTGCGTATCTACAGAATACAGTTGTTGACTTCTCCTTTAAAGGTATATCTCTCTTTGGAGAGCAGACAAAAAGCTACATTAATAAGGTTAAAACAAACAGAACTACTTTTAAAAACCTTGTAGAAAAATAAAAGTCCAGAGGGTACTACAGACCCTGTGGTAGGGGAGGCAAGGGAAGGGACACTATCATAGGAAGTTCCACCATCAACCACATAGTGCACCCAAAGGTTCAAATAGTGGTAGAGGTGGAAGAGGCAAGAGGCAAGCATCAGTGCCAGCTCATCTACCACAAACAAAAACTAACCCTGATGAGTCACACAGCTCACCACATGTCAATCCAACTCAGTGTTCAGGGGTCAGGCTGTGGACATTCTTTACCTCGATTTTAGAAAAGCCATCAACTCCATCTCTCATGGAAGGACGGTAAAGAAACTGGACAAGTTGGGGACTGGGGAAAGATAACTAGGTGGGTAAAAAACTGGCTGAGCCAGTAGGACTCAAATGGTAATACTGAATGTAGAGGCATCAGGGATTGGGGACATCACAAGTGGGGTGCCCTAGGGATCAGTGTTGGGATCAGTTCTCTTTAATATGTGTAGCTGCAACATTGGGAAGAGAGTCCAGGGGAAGATATGCCTCTTTGTAGATGACACCAAGATATGTGGTAGAGTGGACTACGAGGAGGAGGAGGAGGAGGATGAGGAGGTACGGACCTTAAAAAAGGTATCTGAAGAAGCTGGAGAGGTGGTCCAAACAGTGGCAGTTGAAATGTAATGCAAAGAAGTGCAAAGTTACACCCATAGGGACCAAAATCCTAAAATAGGACTACACAATGGGCGAGTGTGTGTTGGACAGCACTGTGAAGATAAATGATCTGGGAGTAATGATCATTGATACTGTGAAGGTACTGGCACAGTGCAATACAGCGGTGGCAGAGGCAAGTCGGATTCTGGGATGCACAGAGAGGGGAATCACTAGCAGAAGAATGGAGGTGATGAAAACAGTTTACAGAACCATTGCAGATAAAAGTTTTGCAGCCTCTCTAGAATTTAAGCTCTTCCAAGAATCAGTCTTCACTATTGATTCCCATTGATGGTTCTGGGGCTGGAGGCACTGACCTCACAGGACCAAACTTTTTGCTGGGAAGGAGCTGACGTTGGGTAATGGCTGTGCCTGTGCACCTCACATGGTGCTGTGTACGCTAGCCATTAATCATTGCTGACTCCCCCAGCACTTCTGTTCTGTTCTACCCGCCACTGAAGCATCAGCAACACCTTCTCACCGAATTTAAACTGCATCCCTGTGAGTTTAATATGCAATGCAGTTTTCTTTCCTTTTCTTTATTATTTTTCTGATGATGCTGAAACCAGACAAAAAGGGGGCTAAGAATAAACCCTGCCTCCCCCTCAATCATGTGTTGGTGTTCCTGTGGAAAACAGATAGCGATGATGGACCAGCATTGGACCTACATGACCTGCCTTGGCCTGGATCACAGTATGGATGAGTGTGACAGCTGCTTTTTGATGGACTGCTGCTCATTAAAAATCCATGGGATGAGGTAGAATTGGCCGACTCCCACCTTTGGAGGCAGGCATCATACTTCTGAGGCCAAGGTAAGGTCTCTGGGCCATTCCCCTGTGCCCATTTCCAGGACCTTAGATTTCAAGGAAGCACAGGGTCCTCTTTAACCTCACCCTGCTTAGGCATTGGAGGCCCGGGGGAAGGGGTCTGGTGGACAGCTGGCTCCCTCTGGGTGGCCAACTGTGAACCACCTCAACTCTGTCTACCCTGGGCAGCATACATACATAGTGGCGAGGCCGAAGCTATACACTCAGTCTTCCTCATTGGCTGTCTCAGTGTTATGGCCTGGTGTTGCACCGGTTCCTGGTGCCATTTGAGGTGTCAGTGAAAGTAGTGGCACTGGATGCAACATTGGGTTCCCATTCCAACACTATTCATGGTGTCAGCACAGGGACCAGCACCAGGACCTTGCAGTGTCTTGTAGCTGAAGTGGAGGTGGTTCCCACCTATGGTATCATTAGAGATACTGAGGGGGAGGGCAACACTGCCCCTGGTGATGAACATGGTGCCAGCCATGGTGTTGGCCTATGCCCAGCACTGAGTATGATACCAGTGGTGGTGGAATTCCCAGGGTTGTTCCTAGTGCCGGTGTCACTCCTGGCACCGGGCCAGGCCCTGGTGCCACTCCCAGCATCAGGGTCGGGGATGGCTCCGAGGTTGATGCCATACCCAGCTTCAGGCTTGACACCAAGGATGGTGCTATCCATGACTACGGGGGTGAACTTGTTTCCAGGCCTGTTGTTGACCCCAAGCCTGGTGCCAGAGGCAGGGCTGGCTTGGAACAGGTGACGGCTTGAAAGTGGTGTCCTCCCCAGAGCCATTGGCTGACATCATCCCCAATGGAGACAGGGGCTCCCTACTGGGACTATACAACGCTGCTCTCCATACTTGGGGGAATCCTGCCATGAGCACAACTGTTTTTTTTTTTTTGTTTTGTTTTTTCAATTGTTTAACCAGGAGTGGCACACTAAGCTGAAAGCTTGTTTACAGGTGAGACCTGGGAACACAGGGAAGTTAAGTGACTTGCTCAGGGTCACACAGTATGCAAGTGGGGGCTGTGGGATTCAAACCCAGGTCTCCAGATTTGCAGCCCAGAGCCTTAAACCCCTATGCTATACTACCTCCCATCAGATGTAGGATGACCCTATTCAAGCGGTTCTATCAGGCTCTCCTCTTGGGAGAGGCATCCTGTGCAACGCTGTAGCCCAGGCAGAAATCATGCAGACCCCGGGTCTCTGTTCACTCCTGGACCTCTGCCAGCCTTGCCAAAGTTACCTAAGTAAATGAGCCCTCTGGGGCCAGTTACCTGGTCTCAGCACAGAGAGGTGGTTGGCGCCCTAGGGCAGTTCCACAGGGAGTCCAGTAGGGTCCATTTTCAACTGGTCCCCCTGGCGCCACCACCCTCTGGTTTCAGTGCCTGCTTTTCATCAATGTCTTCCTCAGAGCACAATGAAACATTTGTTCCCTTGTCCTCGGCTTCTGAGTACACTATGTACCAAAGATTCCTAGCAGACATATTTGAGGTGCTGGTTGTTGGCTCATATTCAGGTCGTGATGTGATATTCTTGCTGCTGGGACTCCTTGGCGCTTTCAGTGATGGCTCTGCAGTCATCCTTCCTTGGCCTAGACCCATTGAGGATGCATAAAGGATAGCATGGAGGTGTCCCTTCTCTTGTCCTCCAGCCCCTGGGACCTCATGCTATGGTATTGCACACCCTTGTGATCTGCAGGGGAAGTGCTTCACCTCTCTTCAGGGCTAGAGGTCTTGCAGACCCCGACAGGGCCAAAATACTGGTGTCCTTCCTTGAGGATAATGGTCTCCAGGATGACAGGCAGCATGGGTTTGTCAAGGGGAAATCTTGTCAAACCAACATGGTTGACTTCTTTGACTGGGTTACAAGGTTGTTGGACAGGGGACTGGCAGTGGATGTCCTGTACCTAGACTTCAGCAAGGTGTTTGATTCAGTACCACATGGAAGGCTGCTCAACAAGCTGAGGGACCTGGGACTTCTGGTTCCTGTGTGCGCTGGTGAACAGCTTAATTAATTAGCTCCTGCCTCAACATTCCAAAAATGAACAAATATCCATTGATTCTCTATACAAAAGATAGATTTTTCTTTTAAAATCGCTCTGGAGCACAAAATAGCTATGGCTAAGGCTTCACGAAACTGATTCCTCCCGATTGCTGTCACTACTGATTTGGAGGAAACACACTCCGATGATGGAGAGGCCTGTCCAGGACCATCCCAAGGCCCCAAGAGAAAATCTCAGAAAGGGAAACCTCCTAGGCGACCGACTGAAACCTCTACAGATACTATTTTACAAGCCATCACCGACTTTAGGGTCGAGGTCTGAGATTCTCTGAAGGAACTGAGAGGAGATTTTACTCACCTGGAGTCCCGATTGGCAGAGTCCGACCTTCAGATACCTAGTAACTACTCGAGGCTAGACGCTCTGGAAGATGTGATTAAATCTGTTCTTTCAGAACAGATTTCTAACTCTGCCCACCAAGAAGATGCAGAAAACAGAGGTCAACGATGAAACATCAGGATCTTTGGCATTCCTGAAGGTGAAGAAGGCTCCGATCCTAGGGCCTTCTCTGACTACCTCCTCCACACTGCTCTCTCTCTGGATCCTGCCTTCCACCTCGACATCGAAAGGGCGCATCATGCCCTAGACCCCAAGCCCACCCGTCCTGATGCCAGGCCCAGATCCTTCCTGATTAGATTTCTCAGCTTTCAAGTAAAGGAATTCCTTCTGGTCAAAGCCTGGCAAAAAGGCAAAATTAAATGGGGTCAGTCCCGACTGCTATTTGATAATGACTATGCACCTCTTACGCAGAAGCAGCGTAGGGAGTACGGGCCTTTATTTCCACTCCTTCGAGCTCAGCAAATCAAGTTTAAAACTCCCTATCCCGCCAAGCTGATTGTCCATTTACCTAACGGAATGCAGATTTATTCCTCAGCCGCAGAAGCAGCTCGCGATTTTCATACCAGAGGTGTAATCCCTGAACACCTGCAGGAAACCTTGACCCAGCGCTCCGTTAAACCTCTAAGCCAGAAGAAACAACAGGACTCTAGCAATCCGACGTCGATCCATGACCTCCTTCTTCAACTACAGCAGTTTCGAAATACAAATACAAATAAATGAGCCCTATGTTTTGGAACTCTTAGCCACTGCGAGACCTCGACAGCTTATGCTGAGGTAACGACTTGGGAGAGAAGGGGGCTGCTATGGTTTGAGTGGGGCTGGCGGGGGGGAAGTCGATTCAAGGTGTTGTCTGCCCTTGTGAGGTCCTTGCGGTGTCTATGCGGATGGGGACAGTGTGTTGGCCAGGATGTCCTCGACAGCGCTGGTCCCAATCCCCTTGACTTTACCCAATCTCCTGGATGGTGGGGACCTCCCTCCCTTACTCAGGACTCGCACTCTCCGGGCCTGGTCCTGGGCGATGCCTCCTTGGGCCCTCCCCCTCTTCCCCATCAGCCAAGCTCCACTTCCTGCTGGCATGCCTTACCTCCTGGGTGCGACATGGATCTCCACTTTCAACTAGAGCATCACCCTTCTCTGAAGGATTCCAGATTTAAATGGAGGGGACTGTTGCACCAAGATATCGTTCACCATTAGCGGCCAAGAAATGTCGCAATCTTTAAAACAGTTATTGTGCTCTCATGTCACAGTTGGGTTGGGTGGTGGGTTGGGAGGGTAGAACGCTTGGATTGGAACTGGGTGGGATTGGGGATGACACGCCTTGAACATGAGAGGCCACCGGATCCCTTTGGATCAGTTTTCCCCCCTTCCTTGCGACCTTTAGCAACTGCCTGGTCTGGGGGGATCCCATCCCTACGCCTTTTTAATTCTCATGTAGCGACCGGTCCGGTGGCTTCTCAGGCCCTCTTTTCACCCCACCAAGTCCCTGGGTCTTTCTCCTTTCTTTACCTGTGACTGTCGAGTTGCTCCCAGGTCCTCTTGGTCTGCCGTGCTGGGCTTAGTTCCTGTTTGGCCGTGGGCCCTGGGGGGGGAGAGGCCATCCAGTTCCATCGCGATGATGGCCTCGCTCTGGTCCCCTTTCCATCGGCACTTTGAGAGGCGGGGGGGGATGAAGGGACTGAACCATTTGGGTAGGGGAAGGGGTTAGAAGGTCTCCATTGGTTTTGGGCTGGGGAGGAGAGGGGCTTCTACATACCCCTATATGGAGGGAATTTTCCTCAGCACATCCTTACACTAAACAAGTGCAGTTCCTTGTAGGATTGGGTCCACATGCCAAGGGGATGTCCATTAACATTTTTTATCCATCTTTAAGCTCTTTCTACATAACCCAGAACCTTTGAGGTTAGATGAGGGAGGATATGACTGGGCTGTCTTAACGGGGTCCTCCCCCTCTCACCCACTTCGCTCCCTTTGCCCCTCGAGTGTCCCTGTTAGGACTGTCCTTCCCCTTCCCCAGTGGTGATTTCCCCTTACTATATTATGATGCCTCCCCACTGATTTTATAACTGGACCCTGGGTTTCTCCTCTCGTCAAGCCCTACTGCCCGGCTTATATCCCCAGCACCCTATGGCTGGGAGCGAATTAGACATTAGAGGGGGTGTAGTGGGTTTCCCCCCTTTTTTTTCCCTCTCTCAGTCCCCTTGTTCACTCCTGGGGGCACTCTCCCTTTAGGAAGCAGAACGGGGTCATTCTGGATATTCCTCTGAGATGTCCCCTTTGACCCTTGGGCCTTTTTGGATGGCAAGGAGATGCCTCCTTCCCTCCCCCAGCTGATCATCATGGGACCATACACTCGAGAGGGTTCCTGGCCCTGTTTCCAACATTAACCCTTTACCTGGTGGGGTGCCTTGGACTCGGGTTGAGAGTCCCCTCAGCCATTTAGGTGGGGGAGTGATTTTCCGGGGCTTCCTCTGGAGGCGAGACAATGAGGAAGCGGAGGGGGGGGTAGTGTTCAATCCCCCCTTCCTTTTTTTTCTCTTCTCTGCATTTACAACTCTCCCCATTTCATTCTTTATCACCCTTCCCTCTGTCTGCTTCTCCCCCAACCTACCCTACCCATCTATTAAGCTAGTACTCCCTGAAACCGGACTTAGAACCCCTCCAGGTCAAACCCAAGCTGCATCGGACCTGGGGTCTGGCGTTCAGAAGTCTTCCTCACTCGGGGTAGGCCTCCCTTAGATCCATGATCTTCTTTTTTTAATACACTGGACCTATCTGGTCCCCCTTCCTGTCCCTCCCCCCCTTTTTTTTCCCCAAAAACCTCTAAGATACCCTTCTCCTATAAATCATAGACCATAGCCTTTCATCTCTGTTCTAGGCAGTGAGCTAATTTGTTACTCTATCTTCTATCTCTCTTTCACTAGCTAGATACTGAACCACACAAGGAGTGGTCTTGATACTGCTCCCTTAGGGGTTCTGTTCCTGTTCCCGGTACTTTATCGGGGTGAGGTTAAGAACCCCTTCTCCACCAGGGTCAAATTTGACCCTTGGGTAAGGAGAACCTACTAGAAGATCTAGATGAGCTCCTTCCTTTTGGAAGTCTTGTTGTACATGTTTTTCCCCTGACATAACCTTAAACATGTGTTACCTCTTGCTACAGAAGAAAACTAAGGGGATAAGTTGCTGGTATTACTCAACTTTGTATATAGTTTTAATATTTTGCTTACATTGGCACCTATATAGTTGCCATAAAGGGGGGTTGGGGACTAGGTTGGAAAATAACTACACAGTGGACTGGATTTCTTATATAAAACATTTATTAACAGGTAAATGCATTACTATCTTGACAAACTTGACGAAGCCTGGGGTCTGCCCTCTTGGGGGGGTAGCATGGTCTGGTTCTCCCCCTCTATCTTTTTCTTCCTATGAAGAAAGGAGACATATTATTATCAACAATAGATGTATCCTCAGAAATACCCATGATTAGCCCGGTAAAGATTTTCTCCCACAATACAAATGGGATACACGATCCAATTAAGCGGGCTAGAGTTATGCAAGGTTTATCCAAACAATCTCTAGACTTAATTTATTACAAGAAACTCATCTTTCAGAGACTGAGCACCTCAAATTGAAATGGGGGGGGTAGATATAGAGTTGTGGCATCACTTCATCCTAGGGGTAGAAAAAGGGGAGTGGTAATCCTGATTCCTAGAGACACTCCACTGGAAATCCAAAACACACATATTGACCCCAGTGGGCCGTATGTAATTGCCCAGGCTTTGTTGTTTAGTAAGCAGACAACCCTGGCCAACGTGTACTTCCCTCCTGCTACCACCCTCCCAGTATACAAACACTTCATCTCCATCCTACTTTCCAACCTGAAGGGTCAACTGATTATGGGCAGCAACCTTAATTTGACTCTATCTCCTCAACAGGATTGTTCAAAACCCCTCAATCATTGGAACAAAAATACGGCTAAGCAATTTAAGAAGTCTATCAAACAATTGGGCCTACTTGATGTTTGGCGTGGGTTTTTTCCCTCTGATCCAGGTTATACTTATTTCTCCCCTAGATTCAATACCTATTCTAGGTTAGACTACTTTCTGACCACCTATGAGCATTTCTCTCTTGTCCAAGACATCACCATTGGTCCAAAGTTTCTATCGGATCATCACCCACTGATTATCTCACTTGACCTAGGTAGGGAGACTAAGAGATTGATTTGGAGACTCAACCCATTCTACTTGACAGATTCAGAGCTTGTAGGCTCTCTGTCGACTAAAATTAACAGATTTTTCACAGAAAACTCTAACCCCTCTACATCACAAGCAATGATCTGGGATGCCATGAAAGCAACAATCAGGGGCGAACTGATAGCATATTCTTCTAGGAAAAATAAGGAAAGAGATCTAGAATATCACAGATTATCTAACCAACTTAAAAATTATCAGCTGCTTTACAGAAAAGGAGATGCAGATCGTCAAATTCTGATTAGAAACACTAAGGAAGATCTCCAGAAATTAATAGATAATAAAATTCTACAGTCCCTGTACTACTTACGTCAAACTATACATGAGGGTGGCCCCAGGAGTGTTAAAAACATTACACGCCAACTAAGGAACAGCAAAACATTCTCTACTATCCTCAGACTTAGAAACCCCCTGTCTGGTCAAACTCACCATACTACTGTCCACATCCAAAAGGCCTTTACTGATTATTATGTCAAACTTTACTCTTCTCCTAATCCATTAAATTATACAGAAACCATGCAATTCCTGGTTCAAGCTAATCTCCCAACTCTCTCCCCCTGTCAAATCAACTCTTTAACAGCCCCGATCTCGATACTTGAGATACATGAGACAATCAAACATATTAAATCGGAAAAATGCCCAGGCCCAGATGGATTTATCCCGGAATGGTACAAAACGTTTAAAAAAGACTTGACTCCAAAATTACATGCTCTTTTTAAAGAACTATCTCTGGGAGGATCCCCCCCACCTCGTGGGAATATGCCACAATAGCCCCAATACTAAAACCCTGTAAGGACCCAATTGACCCTAAATCTTATAGACCTATTTCTATTCTAAATGTTGACTATAAAATTTATATGGCCATCCTATCCTCTTGAATGGAAAATATAATTCCCACAATAATCCACCCTGACCAAACGGGATTTGTCAAAAGTAGGAACACCATGGACAGCATCCGAAGAGTTCTACTGCTACAAGAATTTGTCTGCTCTAGGCAAATCCCAGCGGTCTTCATAAGTTTAGACATGGAGAAGGCCTTTGACCGGGTCTTGTGGCCCTTTTTATGGGAAATGCTTAAAAAAGTTTCATTTCCCATCACAATTCATTGCATGCTTAGAAAAGTTATACGCCTCCCCCAAAGCATACCTTAGAGTGAATGGCTCCCTATCCCTCCCCCTCCCGTTGGCCCATGGAACTAGACAAGATTGTCCTTTATCCCCTTACCTTTTCATGTTATTCATTGAACCCCTGGCTGCCTGCCTTCGGAGCACTCCCACAGTTGAGGTTATCCCTATTGCTCAATCGGAATACAAAGTGGGGTTATTTGCTGATGACATTATGCTAACTCTGTTATCCCCTTCACAATCGATCCGGGTCAGCATGGGAAATATTCACACAGTTTGAGAAATTGACAGAATTCAAATTAAACATAAATAAAACCGAGATACTAACCTTCAACTATTCTCCTCCTTCCCAGATTAAAAAGGCTTTTCCCTTTAAGTGGAGGACAACTAAAATAAAATACTTGGGTGTTCACCTCCCCTTGGACCCTGGAGTCATCAAATTATCTAATTATGAACCTCTCACAGTTCAGATACAAGCAGACCTGAATAGATGGTCCATGATTTGTACCTCCTTATATCAAAAAATCCTAGCAATTCGTACCAATGTCCTCCCATGAATTCTTTACCTACTCCAGACTATTCCTTATTTTCCCTCCAAATTTGACTTCACATCCTGGAATAAAACGATTCAGAATTTCATTTGGGGGAAAAAACGTCCCAGGTCTAGACTAACCATACTTAAATTATCCCCTAAACAAGGCGGGCTTAATCTCCCAGACTTCCTTCTATATGCCCAAGCGGCATTCTTAAGAACCCTAGTATTATGGCTTACGACCTCATATACTTCCCCATGGAAGACCATAGAATTCAAGCTTAATGACTTACACGACATAAAGAAGATATTGTTCTCCACAGACGGTAACTCCCTAAGCCCTTCCTCCTTAACGCCCATAACAGCACAAACCTATAAGCAGTGGAAACAACTAAGAAAAGCAGGTCCTACCCAGCAAGTATTTGAGTTCTGTAAATTAATCTCTCAAGATGAAAAGTTTATTCCCAATTACATGGACCTAGTCTTTCTCAGATGGCGTGCACTAGGTCTATCACATATATATCAGTTCCTCTCCCCCGAGGGCATCATTCCTTTCAAAAAGCTCCAACCCCAATTTTCTCTAAGACCCTCTGATCTTTTTCGCTATTTTCAAATTCGAAACCATCTCTTACGCAATAACATAATACCTCCTAGAATACCCTCTCCTATACCTAAATTACTCAAACTATTCATTGACACAATTGAGGGGAGAATGGGAACCCATCTAATTGGCCTAATATGTACAGAACTACGATCTGGTCTCCCTAACTCCACACTTTTGACTTTGTCCGCTTGGAACAAAGAGTTGCATTTACAAATCTCGCCAGACACATGGTTAAAAACAACATTAATGGAGACAAGATCGACCTCATCTCCGTACTGGAGAGAATTTGCCTGGAAATGCCGTTCCAGATACTTTAGAGCCCCCTCAGTCCTAATGAAATACCTCCCAGATACATATGGAAGGTGCTGGAGAAATTGTGGCTGTTCCCGAGCTACTCTCGCGCACGTTTTCTGGATCTGCCCTTGCCTTATGCCTTTCTGGCTAACTTTTCAAAATGAATTAACCACCCTATTCTCTGAACCAGTTGAACTAACAGTCGAACAGTTCCTCTTGGGGGTGTATCCAGACCATGTTCCCCCCTGGGCAAAGACCATATTACAAATATGTTTCGTGGCTGCTAAAAAAGCAGTCACATGATGTTGGATGAGAATACAGATTCCCTCACTACAAAACTGGAGACAAATAATGTCTGAAATCTACAAATCTGAGACATTTAACCTAGAACTAAGAGGAGATTCCATCCTTCAATTAAGAAAGTGGAATCAGTGGATCCAACATATTACTACTCTAAACTTAGATTTTGCCCTTTAATCTTATCTGGTCTAATTTGGAGATGTCCAATTAGGTATTTACCCCGCTTTATAACTTGCTCAAATTTTTAACTTGACCCCGGGCTTCACCTAACAAATCATCATGTTCATGTAAACTGACTAATCACAATTGAACCTGCCTCTTGATATTCTTCCTGTAAAAGGTTAATTGCACATCTGTTATTGAACTGTACTTCATCTGCATCTACCTGTACCTAATTTTACCCATTGTGTAGTAAACAAAATACTTCTGAATAAAAAGAAATTAAAAAAAAAAAAAACAAGCTGAGGGACCTGAGAATAGGGCACAAACTGCTAGGGTGGGTCAAGAATTGGCTGCAGGATAGGAATTGGAGAGTGGTGGTGGTGGTAGGGAACTATCCAAACCTCGGCCTGTAACCAGTGGGGTCCCACAGGGCTCAGTACTTGGACCTGTGCTGTTCAACATCTTCACTGGTGACATAGCAGAAGGGGTCAAAAGTAAGATCTGCCTCTTTGAGGATGATACCAAGCTCTGTGGGAGGGTGGACACAGTGGAGGGGAGACAGGAATTAAGGGAGGATCTGGCTAGACTGGAGAAATGGTCGGGCATCTGGCAGTTGGCATTCAATGTTCAAACTTGCAAGGTCATGCACCTGGGTGCCAGGAACCCAGGGGCCAGCTACTGGCTGGGGAGAGTACAGGTGGCAGTCTCAGAGGAGGAACAGTACCTTGGGGTGATGGTCAGAGGAGACATGAAACACTCAGCACAGTGCCGCAAGGCAGCAGCCAAAGCAAATAAAATGGTAGGTTGCATCACCAAGGGAATAACCTCTAGGAGGGAGGAAGTCATCTTGCCACTGTACAGGTCACTGGTGAGGCCGCACCTGGAATACTGTGTGCAGTTCTGGTGCCCGTATCTGAAGAAGGATATCAAGCTACTGGAGGGGGTTCAGAGGAAGAAGATGACCAGGATGATCCAGGGTATGGGGATAAAACATATGAGGAGAGGCTGAGTGAGCTAAACATGTACTCCCTGGAGGATAGAAGAGAGAGGGGGGGACATGATAGAGACCTTCTTGTACCTTAAGGGGATAAACAGAGTAAGATTGGAGGGCATTTTTAATTTAAGGAATGAGGGTACAACAAAGGAGCACAGCCTGAAGCTAGTTGGGGGAAGATTTAAGAAGGAGAAAAGGCTGTCTAAGGGGTTCGATAAAGGAGGGACTCTGTGTCCACCCCCCCGAGGAGCTGAAGGAATGTGGGAAAAGGCCGACTGGTAAGGTGTGACTGGGGGAAGACAGAATCCCCATGGGAACATGAGCAGGGGGAAATGGAAGTATACGGAAAGGGTGGAAGGTAGTCCTGCTAAATGCCAGGAGCTTGGGCAATAAAATGCCTGAGCTCCCAGGCGATGCTACTGAGGGGCAGGTGGATGGGCAGTGGTCACTGAGACCTGGGCCACCGATAGCATAACTGGGACCTGAACCTGGAGGGTTACACCATGTTCAGGAAGGACAGGGGAGGGAAGGGGAGGAGGGGTAGCAATAATAGTCAAAAACTGCACTGGCATAGGAGGCGTGGAGGAGGCAGAGGGAATTGTGGAGGCGATTTGGGTCATCTTGATAACAAGGGGGGGGCAAGACAGTAAAAATAGGAGTGGTGTATAGACCCCCTGCACTGGTGGAGGAGCTGGAGGAGAGTCTGGTGGGATGACACTGCAGATTGGGCAGGGGAAGGTTGATGGTGTTGGGGGACTTAAACATGCCAGGAACGGACTGGGAGACTATGACATCCTTGGTGGCTAGGGAACAGAGGTTATTGGATATCTTTCAGGATGTGTTCCTAACTCAGCAGGTGGGGGAACATACCAGGGAGGCGTGGATACTGGATGTGGTCCTGGCAGACAGTGACCAGATTAGGGGCCTGGAGGTAAGGGACCCATTGGCAGGGAGTGACCATGCCACAGTCTGGTTCTGCCTGGACCTAGGAGGGGTAGAAGACTGCACAAAGACGGAGGTAACTGACTTCAGGGGGGCAGATTTCAAGGAAATGGGAAGGATCCTTAAGAAGCATTTGGATGGGATTGGGCCAGACGTGGACGCTGACAGTAGGTGGGAAATCATCAGGAGGGGGCTGCAGGATGCTACCAGCACCTGTGCATGAGTAAGACGAAAATGTGGTAGGACCAGTAAACCCTGCTGGTGGACTAGGGAGGTTCAGGAGGTGGTGAGGGGAAAGAAGGCGGCCTATAGGCATTTCAAGTTCTCAAGGAGTGAAAGGGATCGAGGGGAGCACGAGCTGATGGCCAGAAGGGCCATTAGAGTGGTGAGGGCAGCTAAGGCAAGGAAGGAGCAGAACCTGGCCAGGGAAATTAGGAGAGGGAACAAGGGGTTCTTTAGATACACTGGGGAAAAACGAAGGGTGAAGGGGCAGATTAGCAGGATTAAAACAGGGGAGGGATGGGCACAAGACCCGGGGAGCAGGCTGAGGTACTAAAGGAGTACTTTGCCTCAGTTTTCACCAAGAAAAGGGGGGCTGCATCATACATGGGAGGAGATGGTGAAACTGAGGAGGGGGGGACCCTTGCTGATTGGCAGGTCTGGGGAGAAGGGGGCCATCACTGGCAGTAGGGGAGGAAGGCAAAGCAGGGGGACGAGGTAGCAGAGGTGGAAATCACAGCAGAGAGAGTGAGGGAAAGCCTCAGGTCCCTTAAGACGGAGAAAGCACCAGGGCCGGATAAATTACATACCAGAGTGCTGAAGGAACTGGCGGATGTCCTGGCGAAACCTCTCGCGGAGCTTTCAGCATCTCTCTGAGGACAGGGTGGGTGCCCCAGGACTGGAAGATAGTGAATATAGTGCCTATCCACAAGGGAGGATCAAGGGAGGTGGCAGGGAACTACAGGCTCGTCAGCCTGACATCAGTGGTGGGCAAGGTGATGGAGGGCATTGTCAAGGAGAGGTTGGGGGGGACCTGGAAAAGTCGGGGTGTCTGGATGATAGACAGCATAGATTTTTCCTGGGGAAATCATGTCAGACAAACCTTGTGGAGTTCTATGACTGGGTGATGAGTGCCTTGGACCTGAGTAGATCGGTGGACGTCCTCTATCTTGACTTCAGCAAGGCGTTTGACTCTGTTCCTCATGAGGGCCTGTTGAATAAGCTGGGAGAAATGGGGGTTGGGAACCAGATGATCAGATGGATAGGCAATTGGCTCCAGGACCAGACCCAGAGGGTCATGGTTGGTGGGATAGTCTCATCCCCAAGGAGGGTCATTAGTGGGGTCCCTCAGGGATTGGTCTTTGGGCCCCTCCTGTTCAATGCCTACATGTCCGACATAAGGAAGGGTATCAGGAGTGAGATGAGTCTCTTTGCGGATGACTCAAAACTTGGGGGCGGTGGTGGATGGGGAGGAGGGGAGGGAGGCCCTACAGGGGGGGACCTGGAGGCTCTGGAAAAGTGGTCTAGAAAGTGGAAGCTGAGGTTCTATGCAGGGAAATGCAAGGTACTGCATCTGGGAGCCAGAAACCTGGGCCAAGTGTACACTGGGGATGCTACAAGTCTCAATGGCTGAGAGGGACCTGGGGGTGGTGGTGGATGTCAAGATGAACAACTCTGAGTCTTGTAGGAGGGTAGCGGCCAAAGCCAATAGGATGCTGGGATGCATCGCTAGGGGGATCACCTCCGGAAGGAGGGAAGTGATACTCCCTCTGTATAACTGCTTGGTGAGGCTGCACCTCGAGTACTGCATGCAGTTTTGGAGGTCACACTTAAAGAGGGACACTGAACTCCTGAAGAGGGTCCAGAGGAGGGCAACCAAAATGGTCTGGGGCCTGGGGGACAGGCCCTATGGGGAGAGGCTCGAAGAGCTAAATATGTACACATTGAAAGAGAGAAGGAACCGGGGGGACATGATAGAGGTCTTCAGGTATATGAAGGAGTTAAATAGGGGAGGAGCAGTCAGGGTGCTCCAAAGGAAGGGGGGGCGGCAACTAGAGGGCATGGGTGGAAGTTAGAGGGTGGGAGATTCAGGGAAGAAAGGAGGAGGTGCTACTTCACTGAGAGGGTGGTGGAGCCATGGAATGCACTGCCCAGGTGGCTGGTGGAGGCAGAGACGGTGGAGGAGTTCAAGAGGGGGTGGGACAGGTACAAGGGAAGGGTTCTGGAAGCAAAGTTCTGTGCAGTAGGAATATCTGGGACTGGGAAAGGAGAAGCCAGAGAGGGCGAGGTGGGGCAGTAAGGTCAGCTCCCAGGGTGGGTGCTGACCAAACGAGCAGTCACAAAAGACCATTAGGCCTATTCTGCTGGCATTTTAGTATGTTGGTATGTTAGTATGAAATGAGGAGCAACATTTTTACTGAAAAGGTGGTGTCAGGGTGGAACGAGTTGCCAGAGGAGTTGGTCATGGTAAATACAGTGGCTAGTTTTAAGGGGGGTGGGATAGGATGAAGAAAATTGGGGTGGGTGTTCCGGGGATGGGGAAAGGGGAGGGTACTAGGGAAGGGATAGTTGACTCCAGGGAGAGTGGGGGGGGGGCTGCACACTCGAGCAGACTTGATAGACCATTATGGTCTGTTTCTGCCGGAAAATTCGTATGTTCGTAAAATACCCTATGCATGACTGAAACTCTGCTCAAACAGATGCCTTGGGCAGAAAGATGTTTCCCTTGACACGCCTCATGATGTTCATTGCAGCACAGTAGGCAAATCAGGCAGCCTTGAGTTGGCATGCGTGGTTGTAGACAGGTCAATTTCTATCTGTAGTGCCTAAATGTGAGTAAGTCTGGCAAGCCATTTGCCTTTCTGCTAGAGGCCTGGAGGTGGAAGGCATCAATCAAGCACATTGTATGATGCCAGTGAGATGCCTCCAGGCTTATGGGAACTGTAGTATGCCTCAGATGGGCAGCATAGCTTCTCCTTTCCAGGCTGGTACCCTTGGATCAACATAAGGTGCTCAACTTTCATTTCCAAAGGGCTCACTTCTGCAGGGTCAGGCGAGAGCTGTTGGGGCATCATTTCACTCCTGTGCTACAGGAGCACCCACCTAACCCTAATCAGTCTCGGGTCCTGCCAGACCTGTAAGGATCCCCCACCCTTAGGTGTTCTCCCCATGCAGAGGGTTGAAGGATTTTGTATACTTCAAGGTCAGCCAGCTCCTCCTCATTGAAAAGGGAAACTTGATACTCCAAACCATCAGTGGAAACCAATAGTGAAGATTGTTTTCTGGAAGATATGAAAATTATGTACTCATTGTAGTTGTTGATCTGGAATATTCTCAAAGTTGATTACCATCCCTCCTCTCAAACAGAGCCAGGACCTCTAGGTAGCTCACCCTGCTGGTGCTGGCAGCTCCCAGCAGGTGGTAAACATCTCTCCAGTCACACGCCGTCATACCAACAAAACAAAATGAAACAAAACAAAGAAATACACAAAAATTGTGCTGAGGGTCTTTGTGCCTTTACACCACAAAAAAAAAAAGAAAAAGTAATGCCCCCTTTCCTTTCTTCTCTTCCTTCTCTATGCTCAGGGTATATCCCCTAGTGGGCATATTCCTATTAGTTGCTAAATGCAATCTGTACTTCCTGAGCAGTTTAAAATCTAACCCTGCTTGGCAGTTCACTGCATGTGGCATCCTATTAGATTAACTGCACTAGCTCTTCCATAGGATACATCCTTTTGGTTTCAGGGGAAGCTGGTGTTTTCTTTATGCTACATTTCCCTGACTGTGTCAGACTCTTTTGGTTGGTATCCCAGTTCTTTCCATGTATTTGGGCCTTAGCCCACTACCCCTAGGGGTGTCTGGGGATATGATCACATCTTGACTCTTTCAGTTATCCAGCCTGAGAACTCCAGATGCATCAAGTTCCCCCTTTCTTGATTCTTGATACAAGGAAGAGGGGACATTACCGACTTATGAGTTAGCTATCTACTGATAGCTGGAGCTGCTCCCTTTTTTCCAGGAGTCTATGTATAATTTTTTCAAGGCACTTTGTATTTGAATGTGTATTTATTTTACCAAGAAGAAGCTCCCTAGAGAAATTCATTTACAAGGAGGTCATGGGTAGGAAAGAGTACAAAACACTACAAAACAGAGTAATCAGCAAAAATTACACAAAGAACATTTGTTAACAAAAATTGTAAAGCAGTACTGGTATGGACTCAGGAAGGTAGTAAAAAACACAAAATAAGGTACATTGCAGATTAGGGGTTACAGACAGGTGAAGAAAATACAAACATGGTGACTTTCATGTTTCACAGGAATACAGACTCCAAGGGGTCAGTAGCATACACAACTGTCAGTACAGTTCATAGACATCACCCTTGTGTTTTTCTTGTTAGAGCCACATGCTCAGGGCTGCTGCCCTTTTCCTTGCTATTGCTCATTCCCTGTCTGGCAAGTGCTGTGAGGCTCTGGCTCTACAACCCTTCTGTCCTTGTGCCACCTAATGTGCCCTGTCCATATTAGTTTACGATTAGTGGTCAGGTTTTATTGTGTTGTTTATTTGTATTCCTATATCTGTTTCCCTGTCCCTTTGGGCTAGACAGGATCTGGTTCTCTCTGGTTTTCTCTCCACTTTGTTTCTGTCCTGGCAAACAGAACTGAGGTTCTGAGGGAGCTGACAATGGTTATTGGCTAGCGTGCATGGCGCCACATGAGGTGCGCAGGTGCCATCAGTACCTGACGTTGGCTCCCTCCTTCCCTGCAAAAAATCTGCTCCCACGGGATCCTAGTACCTCCAACCCCAGGCCCATCAGTGGTAATCAATGGTGAAGATATTTGGGAAGATCAACAATTATGGCAAGTATGTAAATTTTCATTACTGCTCAGAAGATAAAGTTTCAGTAGTAACCAAACAATTGACTAAGACAAGAGTACCTGCTGAACTTTGAGACATTCTAAGACTGTGCTGCCATGGACAGTTAAATGATAGGAATAATGATAAACATAAAAGTATGCAAAAGTGTTTCTGCCCCAGACAAACCTGTGCCAATTATCTAGAGACCATTAAACATTTATTTGCTGACTGCCTCTTCAGTAAACAATTTTGGATGTTGCTAGCAAAAAAAAAAAAAAAAAATTGAATGAACAACTGTTTGCATTACTTACAAAAACATTGGTGTTGGGAATATTTCCAACCAAATAGAAGAAAAACAACTCGCACACTCTTGCTATTCTTTTTGCTTGTTTGAGTATTGGACTTGGCAGATACGCTGTCAGTATGTACTACAATTGAAAAAAGTTTCACGACTTCCGGTGACGTCAGCCTAGGAATGGCCGATAGTTAGAAGAGCTCCAGCAAGGTCCGTTTATTAAAGTCTCTAAAACAAATGAGAAAAGCTTAAATTTAAAATCCAACAAATCAGAGAATGTTTGGAGGCAAAGATGGAGCTAAATGTCGCTCAGGGAGACATAAAAGTCGGCCGGATCCGATAGGATCACAAAGAAGGCCTAGCCCCAGCCGTAGTGTCTCACCTGCAAGCAGCGCTACGGGAGACATGGATACGGATAAAGAAGGAGAGAAGCTATCTTGCTCACGCTTTGAAATGCTGCTGTCTGAAATTCGACCATTTAGAGCGGAAAATAAAAAAGAATTTAATTTGCTGCAGACTCGACTTTCGGATGTGGAGGAAAGGCTGGATGGGTTTGAAACCACGACAAATGAGATGGCAGAGGAGACCCAGAATCTGCATAGAGCTGTGGACGTCCTGATAGATCAGCATATGATGTTCCATGAGAAGCTACTGGACTTGGAAGCCAGGTCCCGCAGAGACAATCTCCGAATATATGGTCTCCCGGAAGACTCAGAAACTGGGAAAATGGAGGACTTTATAACAGATTTGCTTAAAGATGTCTTGGACCTTCCGCCTTCATTTCAGTTCCGAATTGAAAGGGCTCATTGAGCCCTCACACAAAAACCCACAAACAGAGATGCCAGACCTAGATCAATAGTTCTGAAATTTTCTAGTTTCATAGACAAAGAAACTGTTTTGAGGGCTGCATGGAGTAAGAAAACGGTCACTTACAACTCTTCCAAACTCCTGTTCGATAACGATTACCCGACTGAAATAATGAGAAGACGAGCAGCTTTTGCACCAATATTAAGGGTACTTAAAGAACATGGAGTACGCTTTCAGACTCCTTACCCAGCATTTTTACGGGTGTTTTGGGACTCTGGCAATAAGAGCTACGCATCTCCTGAAGAAATATACCCGGAACTAAGGAGCAAAGGTTGGAGTTTCCAGTCGCCAGGTCCGGCGCAACATGAAAAGCGTCCCCCTCGATCGAGCTGGCAGAGGAGGGAGGGTCTCAGTAAGCAGTGGGATGTCCTCGGCTCTATAAAGAAAATTAAGGAGAGTCTCCAGAAAGGACAGAATCCTGCGGGAAGAGTTACGGTGAACGACCAGAACACTTGACAGGGATAATAGGACTAAGCTAAATTCTGCATGGATCATGGCTTCTGTACTTCACATTGAGAGAGATCTCTCTGTACTCTCCCTTCTTCTGAGTAACTTGAGTACAAATTTTGGAGGGTCAGCCTGTACACAGAAACATACAGATACTTTTCATTCCATAATAGCCTTCCATATCTTATAAACTGTGTTTGGCCAAAGACACTACCTGATTTGGAAAGCAAAGGACAATATTGTGACCCATAAAGCTTTTGTTCTAGTTTGGTCTGTCCCTGATACTTTCCTACCCTATCCTTGTCCCCTTTTTCCCTCTCCCCCCCCCCCTTTTTTTATTTTTTTTATAATCTCTCTCCAGTAGCGCTTGAATGGAGGTTGCAGAGTTCGGACCTTGCGGTTGGAGGCTTGAGGTCCATTCCTTGTAGGGTGATGCACCTTGCACTCGGCCTCACTAGAAGAGGCCGGGGAGGACTGGCTAAGTCCATTGGCCACCTCTCCTCCTTAGGGGACTTTTGTTCCCTGCCCCGGAGAGTGAAGAATATCACTCTCCTCCTTGGAAGTACAACTGTATATAGTTTGTTGATGGTTATAAGTCTGTTAATGTTGGTTATGGATAAGTATGTTATAGTTATTGTAAAATCACAGGTGCCTGAAAGAAGAGAGTCTGAGGTAAGTGGGAGAGAAAAGTTGTTTCTCACCCCTTCGATAATAGGGAATGATACACCTTTGACTGATAGAACCCAGATCAGTTCAGGGGTGGCAGGTTTAGGATTTAAGTTATATATATATGTGTAAGTCCCCCACAATATTAATATGCTCCCATAATGTAAATGGGCTTAACAATCCCATTAAAAGTAATCATAATGTAAAGTAATCAGTAATGAGTAATCAGTTCCCTTAAAAAACTGAAGCCAGCCTTCATATTATTACAGGAAACACACCTAAGTAAGAAAGAACATCAAAAGCTCTTGAAATTTGGTTTTACTACTGTAGTAGCCTTGGTGTTTCAGAAGGGCAAAAGAAGGGGCACAGCAGTTTTAGTTCCCAAAAATGTTCCATTCCAATTAGTGAACTCATATGTAGACCCAGAGGGCAGACTAGCAGTTGCAATAGGACAACTAGAAGGCCAAGATATTACCCTTGCGTCTCTGTATGTTCCTCCCGGCTCCGGGAGTGAAGTAAGAAAGTCACTGCTTCAAAAGATTATGGAGGTACATAGGGGAATGCTGGTACTAGGAGGGGATCATAACCTGACGATGTCACCTATGAACACCACAAATTTAAAAATATATAAAAAGAGCCCAGCTCAAAGGACAACCCAGGTCTTCCTCTCGGAAGCCCAGTGGATAGATGTGTGGAGACATATACATCCTAATAAGTGGGAATACACACACTTTTCCTCCCCATGTGGGATCTACACTCGTATAGATTACATACACACCCCTAAGGAATACTTATATAGGATGCAAGAGTGTATACAATCTTTCTCAGTTTTCTCGGATCACTCTTGTGTCTTAGTGAGAGTGTCTTGGGGAGAAAAGAAAAGAGTTAACACTTTATGGAAAATCAATAACTCCCTTTTAAACAGGAAAGACTTTAGAGATATGATTCAGAGGAGAATTAAGCAAATTATTTCGGAGAATGACAACCAGGGGGGTCACCAGGAGCACCCTATGGGACACTTTGAAAGTTGTCCTGAGGGGGGATATAATAAAATTTGCATCATACCACAAAAGGCAGCAACAGAAGCATTTAGATAAACTCCGGCATCAATATGGTAGACTTCAGGCTCAACACGCTGTGGGAGATATCGGGGTTCTTCCCCTCCTTCAGGCTACTAAGGACCAAATACAGGAGATACTAGATGTCCGTACAGAATTAGCTTTGCAGCTTATTAAGCAAAAATATTATGAAGAGGGCCCTAGAGCTACTCGTTTACTGGTGCACAGGCTTAGGCAGCATAGAACACGTTCCAATATAACCCAAATTAGAAATCCAGCAACAAACAATTTGGTCTCTCTTCCCCCAACAGATTGAGCAGGCCTTTCAGACCTTTTATAGATCTCTATATAACTCAGAGGTAACAACACAACTCCATGAGATAGGGACTTTCATGCAGGATCTTGAACTCCCAACATTAACAGCAGAACAGAAGCAAGCCTTGTCAAGACCTTTCTCAGAGGAGGAAGTGAACCGGGTACTTAAGGCCCTAAAGTCTGGTAAGAGTCCAGGCCCAGATGGGTATTCCGGGGAATTTTATAAAACCTTCGGGCGGGATCTGATCACGATTCTGAGGGAGACATACAGGGAGGTACAGCAAGGTAAAGCGATTCCGGATTCATGGAGATATGCCTACATAACAACCATTTTAAAACCAGGCAAAGACATAACATCCTGCTCATCTTATAGGCCAATCTCAGTACTGAATATAGATTATAAGATATTTGCGTCTGTTCTGGCGGACAGATTCAAATAATTTTTACCACATATAGTGCACTTAGATCAGACAGGATTTGTCCCTGCCCGGCAGGCGCAGGACAACATTAAAAGAACCCTTCATCTGATCCATGGGATGGAGAGAAATCGAACGCCTTTCCTGCTCCTTTCACTGGATGCTGAAAAGGTGTTCGATAGAGTTGAATGGTCCTTCCTGTGGGCGGTATTAGAGAAGGTTGGAATACCTGAACAGGTAATTGCAATAATCTACTAATGTACTCTGGCCCCAGGGCTTTTGTCAGGATGAATGGCTCCTTCTCCTCTCCCATCGAGCTGTCCCATGGTACCCGAAAGGGATGCCCTATGTCACCCCTCCTGTTTGCTATTTATCTGGAACCTCTGGCTCAGGCATTGAGAAAACAGCAGGGTATAGCAGGAGTGGATGGAGATACAGAAACCCATAAATTAGCATTGTATGCGGACGATTTACTAATCTACATGACAGATCCCGAGAACTCTCTTCCTTGCCTCTGGGAACTCTTGATCAAATTTGGAAAGATAGCTGGTTATAAAATCAACTTTTCCAAAACGGAGGCTTTGGCCATGAATTATGTCCCATCCCTGAAGCTGAGATCTAACTTCCCCCTCCGTTGGGACTTAAAATGTATTAAATATTTAGGGGTACTAGTTGGGAGATCCCATACTGACCTTTTCTCACTAAACTATATCCCTTTCCTGGAAAGACTGGCTGCAGATATAGAGAGGTGGAGAACATTGCCCTTGGCTTTACATCATAGGGCTGAAATAGTTAGAATGATGGTCCTGCCCCGTTTCCTGTATTTAGCCCAAACTATACCGTTGGTACTGCCAGAAACTTTTTATAGAACCTTGCAGAGAAAGGTGGGCCCGTTCATTTGGGCATACAGGAGACCGAGGGTAAGACTATCCATATTGCAACTACCCAAAAAGCAGGGAGAGCTGTCAGTACCTAATTTTAGACAACACTATATAGCCGCCCAGCTCAGAATACCCCTTTACTGGCTGGACGGAAGCTATAAGGCGAGGTGGAAATCTATTGAGAACCAAGAGGTAGAACTTAAAAACTTGCATCAGACTCTGCTGTCATTCCCTTCGGTTATAAAACTTACCACAGTAAGTAATCCATATACCCATTCTACCTTAAAATACTGGCAGGGAGTACTGAGGCAAGAGGGTATTGAAACGTGGAGGTTAGTTCTATGCTCCCTACCATATATAGATTCCTTCATCCCTGCCAAGTTAGACCGGGGATTTCAGCAATGGGAGAGAAAGGGCCTCCATCTGGTGTATCATTTTATGCTGCAGGGAGAGATTTTACCTTTAACAGAGTTAAGCCAGAAATACTAGATCCCCTACACAGATAGGTTCAGATATTTTCAAGTGAGGGATTTTATACGGAAAACTGGAGCGGTTAAATGGGGAGAATCCCCAATTCCTGTGCTTTTACAGATTTTTATACAAGCTATAGACAAGCATTGCATTCCCCGTCATTTAATTTCTGTTTTGTACAAAGCCCTTGTCTTGACAAAAGCCGACTCCACAGAGAAAATTAGAGTATCATGGCAAAAAGATCTAAAAATGGAAATCTCCTCCGAGATATGGGAGGAATATGTGCAAACAATGGGAAAGGGAGTGAATTCAGGGCTTTGGAAGGAGTTTGCGTGGAAGCTGGCCATAAGATACTTTCACGCTCCAGCCATCAGCCAAAAATTTAACCTTTCTGGGGGTGCTTGTTGGAGGCAGTGCGGACATACCCCAGCTACATTGGGACATATATTCTGGGCATGTAGTACACTACACACCTTTTTTACCAAATTACAGGAAGCTTTGCAGCAAATAATTTCTCCAGATATAGTAGTGGATCCCCCTTTCTTTCTTTTTGGTAAATACCCCTGACATGCAAGGACACCCACGAGGGACTTTTTGAATTGGCTACTCTTATGCAGCTAAAAGGCCATAACTAAAACTGGCTGTCCCCACTTCCTCCAACATTAGACCAATGGTCCTCATTAATGATACAGCTATACAAAATGGAAAGACTAACAGCCATGCTTAATAAGTCACTGGGGCGGTTTGAGAATAGATGGAGAAGATGGGTGATGTACATCACACCTTTACGGAAAGACTTTGTTCCTTAACCCTTTGAGAAATGTACCCAAATCCCTGACTGTAGATCTAGTATATGAAATCTAGGACTCTGGAGTATTGAAGGCACCTTCCTAATGTGATTAATTTTAATTTTACTGTGTCATTAGTTCGTTTTAGTCCTATGTAGTTTTACGGTTTCACAAGCTGTCATTGAACCGTATTATTAATTTTTTTTTTCTTTGTAAAATGGAATAATAACAATAAAGATGGAAAGTTAAAAAAAAAAAAAAGTTTCATAGTTATACTTGCAAAACGAAATCTTGAATGAACTGGGAAAGATGCAGCAGAGCCGACCACAGTGCAATGCAATAACTTGCAGTAAATGACATGTCACAAAACACTGCAGTAGACAAGCATTTGTTGATGCTGATTGTTTGCCGCTGGTATTGCTCTTGTACCAGGTCTTCCCTGTACATATTTTTACTATATGTTCACCAAGGATAGAGCAGATGAGATGCAATATCTCATTTTCAGTGGTGTCCTGCTTTGACACATGGGGCCCAGTTTTAAAAGGGTGATGCAGGGTTTGCGTGCATCTGCCCCAAATGCATCTGCTGCAACTGCACCCAATTTAAGAAAGCTTGGTGCAGTTCTGACATTTTCATAATTTATGGCAGCTTGCACAAAGCTTTGGTGCAAGCCCCGTAATTGAACCACTAATGGTGCAAAGTTAGACCAGGGAGGAGTTGGTCTAACTTGTGCATTGATGCAAGGACTTGCCTCGGGGTTTGCAGCAGACATCCTTCCAAAATCACGATTGCCGCAAAGATTGCTGCAAGTCACTCCTTGCATCTGACTCCCTGGTGCAAGTCCCTTGTGGTGATCCAGGGCTGTTTTAAAATTGGGCCCATTGTTAGATTGCAGTTACTGAGGATAGGGCAGCTGAGAGGGAATATCTACTTTTAAGTGGGCTGCCATGTTTTGACCCCAAATGTCCAACAGTCTTTTTATGACCTGATGTTATGATCAAGACACTTGGAATTTTTAAAATCCCATCTGAAAGGTGATTTTGCTGTGCAACTATGGAAACAAATTTCGGAGAGGATTTGTAAAATGACACCTGTCATGTTCAGGAGGTGGGGTAACACAAGGGATACGCTGAACATTAGAGGTAAAATCTGCAGAAAATAAAGTTCTGAGTAAATGTTGGAACAATTTGTTTCCTCATAACTTAGTTGGTTTTTCACATTTCTACCCCACATTATAAACATAAATCTTTTTATAACCACTCCTTCTGAGAATGACAGGTGTCATTTTTTTAAAATCTTTATTTATTAAATTCTCGGATTACAAGTACCTTTGAGTCGGGGGCTCATTTACAAAGGTTTCACATCAGTGGGTAACAGGACAACATACATAATTTGGGAAGACAGTGGGTACATGAACAGAATGTTTGGTTACATTGCATTTAAGGACAGCCATACAACCAATACAACATATTAGAGTTCATACAATTTCAAAAAACTTCAGGTAGTACAATTTTAGTGATAAAGCTTACATACAATGTAGGATAGAATATTAGATATTTTACTTAATTCATACTGACTTAAACTTCGTAGCCAAGAGGCCTTGTCAGGAGCCCAGAGAGCCGGGAATGGTGGAGGAAGGCATAAGGACTAAAGGGAAGAAGTTGAATGTGAAAAGCATAGGAAAGTATAAGGTGGGAGATGGTGAGCAGGGGACAAACTAGAGAGGTATAGGGGGTGATCTGTGGTAGCTGAGAAGTAAAAGTAGGGGATGAATGTTCTGGTGTTTGTCATAACAGCTAAGTGCAACAGTTGGGCAGTGTAAACAGCCAGCCAGATTCTGAAATGTCATTTTGTGCCACAAGTGTTAAAAAACATTTTGGGTAGGATTTAAGAAATGACAGCTGACACATTCGTGAGGTGGCCATATTGAAATGTTGGGGTCAAAATGTTGAAAATTACCACAGTTACGAGTGTGTGTTGAAAAACTGCAATGTAGGCCCACAACTTGGTTGTTTTCTCATAATTTTACCCCAAATTTTCAACATAGCCTTCTTACAGTATGACACCATATAGCCTTCTTATGAGCCCACCTCATGAACAAGGGTGGAAAAAATGTTCAAATCCTGCCCAAAAGGTTATTTTTTGCCACAAGTTCAAAAACACATTTTGGCCAGGATTTGAAACATGACAACCCTCAGATTCATGAGGTGCTGTGAAGAAATGGCTATGTTGAAAATTTGGGGTCAAAATATTGAAAATTACCAAAGTTACGAGCCTGCATTTGTAAATTTCTACATAGGCTCATTACTTTGTTGTTTTTTAATATTTTTACCCAAAATTTTCAACATAGGCTTCTTATGACCCCACCTCATGAACAAGGGCAGAGAAAAAATTCAACTCCTGTCCAAAAGGTGATTTCACGCATCACCTTTCGGGACAGATTTTTCTTGTTTCACTGCCATTTTCTTTATGACATGGGGTCCCAAAAAAGGCATGTTGAAAATTTGGGGCAAAAATATTCAAAAATGACCAGGTTATGCCACTAAGTTCAAAACCCCACTGAAATATATTGAACCTGATTTCCTTAGTTCGCAGTCTGGCATTGAAGAGTGAAGACATGTCTGCAGTCCAGAGAGGATTATGGCATTGGATCCCTGGTGGGTAAGTAAGGGCTTGGGGGGTGCTGAGTGGGAAGACTGGGTGGGGGACTAACAGTGGTGGCAACAACGGACATCAATGGATGGTTTTCTTTTACAGGGTATATAATAGCAAAAAAATCTATGAGGGACAATTTTCTTTATTTCAGGAGGCAACACTGGGGGATTGGGCACTCCAATGTTGGTGTTATGTTTGTGGGGAATGGTGGGGGGGTGGGTGCTGACTGGGAAGGTCAGGTGTGGGGACAGTAATGGCGGCTACAGCAACAGACATTGATAGACGGTTTTCTTTTTTACAGGGTATATTGACAAAAAAACTACCATGGATGGTTTCCTTTATTTCAGATGGCAGCACTGGGGACTGGGCACCCCCAATGTTGGTGTCATGTTTGTTTGGAATGTATGTGTGGGGGTGGGTGCTGAGTGGGAGGGTCGGGTGGGGGACCAGCAATGGTGGCAGCAGCAACAGACATTGTGGGGCCAGTTTCCTTTGTTACAGGGTATATTACCAAAAACAAAAAACATGAAGGACAGTTTTTCTTTTATTTCAGATGGTCACAGTGGGGATTGGGCACCCCCAGTGTTGGTGTTATGTTTGGGGGGGTGGATGCCGAGTGGGAGGGTCGGATGGGGGAACAGTAGCGGCAGCGGCAACAACAGAACTCAGTGGATGTTTTTCTTTTTTGCGGATGTAATTCAACCTCAGCAGGCTAATCATGACAGATCAGTTGTGCTTGCTGGGCAGTGGTTATGTAGATCAAAGGAAAGAACCAACCTATGATAGGGTTGGCTCTGTCCTTTAAACTACACGACATTTCCATCCAGCAAGCCAGCCAGTGTCATGATCAGCCTGGCTGATGATTGGTGTGACATTGATGAGCCCCTTGTAGACCCCTCTGCATTGGACTGACAGCATTACACCCCTCAAAAGTCACTCTCCTAACAAAATGGTCACTGCCCGTGCATGCATGGTGAACATAAAAAGGGCTTAATTGCCATTGAATTACATTGTTTCCTGCATCATTACTGCATTGCATCCTGGCTTTATATAGAATGGAATTTTGTAAAGTTCCAAGGAATACCTTTGATATCTGGTGAAAAAATTTAACTTGTGAGAATTGAGATCCTATAGGATTGAACAAGGGGGACTACTTTAAACATTAATCATAATAATGTGTCCTTGATACACCCTATCTGGGTAAACTGGGCAGTATCTTATCTGTTCTTTCCTAGCCTCATACTGCTACAATGACCTGTTGTTTATAAAAAATTGGGTGTTCCTTAGTTATTCCCTATATGGGTAGGCATTACATTTAATTTGCTGTTGCCCCCATTGTGTCTAGTACTTTTTTCTTTTAATTCTTGTGAGTGGGAGTAGCTGTTTTCTAGCAATACCCTAGCTGGGTTTGAACTACATTTTCCCCCTGTGGTTACCTAAACAGGAATTACAAATTAATCTGTGTGAGCTTTCTTACTGAAGTCTAAAATTAATATTGGACTATATTGGTCTACTCTTTTTCTTGGATGCTACCGTTCACTGACTACCTACTTTAACACAAGAGGCTGTACTAGTCTGCCCATCCTGAGAGTCTCTCATTCCACTTCATCTGAATTTGTTTGTCTCGAAGATATGGGTACTACATTTATTGCTGATGTTAAAGTGGATGGACCGCCCATCTCATAGTGACGGTCTCAGACCCTGCCTTACCATCCAGCTACAGTTGGAAGTGTCACATTCTGATGAGCAAGCCTTTCTGTGGGCTCCTAACTGCCCAAGATTGGCTGAGGTTCTGGTGTTCCCTTCTCCAGAGGCCCACAAATCTTGTATTCTAGTATTGAACCCACATAGCTCCTCTTGCCCCCACATGGTGACTTCCCTTTTAAACACCTGAATGCTCTGATATAGATATCATAAAAAGTTACTTAAGGATAATTTCCACCAGCCAGCCCACCGGCACAGTGGTAGCACTATGACTTGCAGCACCGATGACCTGGGTTCAGGAGTGAGCCTGGAGCAGTGGAGGGTCAGCTTGGGGGAGGAGGACAGAGTGTCTGTCAGACAGCTCTCTTTGTTTGGGTGAGGCATGGGCATGCACTTGGCAATAGTCTGACTCCTGGTGCTGGTCAGGGGCTAGTGCACTGGAGTGCCTCAGCAGTGCAGGGGACTGGTAACCATGGTTGACATCAACATGCAGCATGTGCTGCATGCTGGTATTGTCACTACACCACCATGCCATCAGGGGACATAATAATTAAGGAAAAACCACATTAGCCACAGCAATGTGAAGCCTGGCTCCTCTGAATCTCTCCTTGGGATCTGGATCAGCATATACTCACTCCCTTCCCTCTCAGTCACTGGAGCAGAGGGGGCCCACTGTTTACAGTGGTATCCCTTTAAGTTATGGGGGGAAGGCTGGTGGACTGCAATGGCTGGTAAGGGGTACATCCCCACAGGCTTAAAACAGCCAAAAACAGAGTTTAAAAAAAAGAAGAATTTCCACCTTATGAAACAAACTATTGCATTACCCCTCATGTGTTCTGGCAATCTTGCACTCAATCCAAGTCCTCTAGACTTGTGCCTATCACCTGCTAATTTTGTTAGACCCCCAGGTTAAAAATGATGGCAATCAATGTTCTTAACCTAATTAATAAACTAGATAGTGTGAAAATGTGGGCGTGCCTAATTAACCCTAATATACTTCTAATCACAGAAACGTGGCTTAACAATTCTATTGATCCCAGTGTCCCTGACATGCCTACCTATATCCACTGTCATTTGAACAGAACCTCTAGAGGTGGAGACATAATCCTTTTCATTAAAGATGTTTTCTTCATCTATCATTAACTCTCTGTCTATGCCCCATGAATTTTAATGTCTTGAGTTATCTGTAGCCTTGGTTCGAAATGAGAATGTCAAAATCATTGGGTGTTGGAGACCTCCTACAGGCTGCTCAAAACTGACCAACCATCTGACTAGGTTCCTCAGTACGCAGAGCAATGAAATCTTAAGTCCTGGGTACTTACATTTGGATTGACTTTCTTCAAAACCTTATGAGATTAAGTTGCTGTGTGATGAATTTGGCTTACATCAAGTGGTTAATGAATGCTCAGACCCAATCCTGAAAACCTAACTCCTCAATACTGGACACTGTACTTGCCAACACACTGCAGAAAGTTTTAGCTACGGCCATATTTGACAATGACTTCAGCAACCATAATGTGGTGGCTTGTATCAGAGACTCAGAGAAAATTTATTTAAAGCCTACTTTTCACTACAAAAGAGACTCTCCCACTTCTGCAATCTGAGTTAACTCCTTGCTTGGCAAATATTAATTGTCAGGATTTCATCTAGCTCCTTCTGTGCACCCACCTGCAGAATTCCTTAATCAACAACTTCTCTCCGTTATCACATGTCCTTAGTAAAACTGAGAGTTAAAAGAAATTGGCCTTGGTTCAGCCAAGAGGTCAAGCAGGCACTGAGAGACGAGGATAACCAGTGGGACAGAGCCAGAAAAAAAACCCTACATGATTAAACTGTGTTCAGGCAAAAAAATTAGCTATTGTACTAAATTCATCTGATCAGCTAAGTCAAATTACTATATAATCCTTCTTGAAGTTAATTAAAGGGACTCATTGAAATTCTGAAGCACAATAAAAGCCCTGGAAGGAGGGGCAGTGCCTCTGTCCTTGCCATGCCAAATTGCGGTAGATGGTAAAACTATGACTGACGAGCAGCTCATTCTGGGAGAGCATAACTCACTTTTGTGTCTGCTGGATTGGCCTTCTATCAGTCACCTGCTGCATTATCACTCCCATTCCTGACACAACCTCTACCTGCTAGCAGCAACCATCCCCCATTTTCAGACTGTCACCTACAAAGAAGTGGAAGACCTGCTCCTGACCCTCCATCCAAAAAAGAGCACAGGGGAAGACAAACTGGAACCATTTGTCCCTAGAACTGGGACCGTAGTGCTAAGTTACCTATAGCTCATCTTTTTATGCTTTCCCCAATCGGTAATGAAATTGCCTTATTCTGGAAAATGGCTCACATAGTACCCCTTTACAAAGCTTGTGATAAATCTGTCAAAAGCAACTACAGACCTATACCCATACTGGCTGTACTAGCTAAGGTACCAGAAAAGCTAGTCAATAGCCAGATTTGGAAGTACCTCACCAGTAATAATTTAATGACCCTCTCTCAATCTGGTTTTTGGGCCTTTCATAGTACCACAACTGTGCTCATTAATGTGATGAAGGTCTGGTTTTCTGCCCTTGATCAAAACTTTTCAACAGCAGCTATCTTTCTCGACCTCAGACCTTTGATATGGTTGACCATCAAATTCTGCTGCAAAAACTGTCCTTAGTTAGTATTGGCCATGTGTCCCGCCCTAGTTCTGAAACTACCTGAAGAATAGGCAACATCAACTTAAATCTGAAGGCTACTTTCCTCCTGTTCCCAGATTTCTAGAGGAGTCCCATGAGGCTCTGTCCTAGGCCCTCAGCTATTCACAGTCTAGACCAATGATCTAGGGCATGATGTAGGACATGTCATGCTCCATTGCTGTGCTGATGGTACAGTCCCATATGCAGCCAGACGTAATATGCCAGAAGCTTTAAATGACCAACTTCTGCCTTCAATACTCTGCAACTGAATTGTCTGCATCCAAACTTCTGAATGCCTCAAAACAAAAGTACATGATTTTTTGCTGCTATTAGTAAGCAGCCAACTAGTTTCACCCTTCCTAGCATCCTGACACTCCTGGGTGATAGCCTGGAGCTAGTAGACACTTTCATATACAGTATCTGAAATGTGGTTAGATAGTATGTGTTTTTTCAGCACCCATATTGAAAACTTTGGTTAGAAGCTGTGCCCAAGACTGGGCTTCTACTACAGAAATAAGTTTAACCTCCCTGTGGATGCCCTCAAAACCATAGTCAGAGCACATTCCTACCTCAGCTTGATTGTGGAGACCTGGTGTATAGCGATGCTGCTGCTGCTGTACAACTTGTCAAATTAGATGCCCTCTATCATAGGGCATTGAGATGTATTGCTGGGCTGCCAGCGAGAACCCACCACTGTACCCTTTATTCTTGGTCATCCTTTATCACCAGACGATTTGAAAACCTGTGTTTATGGCCCTTCAAGTCTCTATGACATGATGTACTGCAATACATTTCAGACTTTTTTTCAGAGCCTCTAGTCTATACAATCTGAAAGCATGCTATTATATTTTACTTGAGGTCCCCAAATTTGCATCTGATTATGGTAAAATGGCTTTCAGCTGGCTTGCCCCCCAAGTACTGGAACAAAATACAAACTTCTTTCAAATTGAATTCACTGGTTAGCCTTCATACTATCAAACTATTGTTTGCAACCCCTTTCACTGATGACTGTACTTGTCTCTAGGTTCTCCTTTGTTACTTATTGTACACTGATTGCGATTTTTGGGTCGACTTGATAGTAACAGCCAGCTATTTAATTATAATAACTGCTGAGCAATTTTTACTTTGGGCTCAACCAGTTATTAGTTGCTATAATAAGCAGCTGGTTATTATGGTAGACATGCCCTGCCGCAGACACTGTAAGCGTGAGCTCCATTCTCACAGTTGCAGAGCTGCTGTCACTTTCACTTCCTGTTGCAGCTGTGAGAATGGATGCACTCCTATCAGAAATGGACTTTACTGGCTTTCTTCATTTGGAACTGTTTTTTGAAAATTTTATTACAGAATCTAAATAGTCGCAACACTGTGCCACAAACAGTACACATTTCAAAGTTAAAATCTGATTTTTTTTTTAAATGTGGCTTTTTCAGCAGCTCCTCGGACAGTTGTTCACGCAGTTTATTAATTCAGCATGGTTCTAATGACATTGATGATGTAAATGCCAAACTTGGGGATGACTTCAAAGTGCTTTAATCTTGGTTTGAGTTAAACAAGCTATTAATAAAAGGACACTGTCAGTGTTTGGGGCTAATTTGAAAGTCACCGACTGATGGTTTCTGGAGCAAGCTTTACTGGTATAAAATACATATGTAACAACATGCATGCACAGAAATGCGATATGTTTACTATTTTTGTAAAAATTACATTTTGGTCGGTCTGCCCGAAATCTCAGCTCCCTGTGTCCACGAGCTAGAATGGCATGCCTGGAATCATGGCTTCAATTTTTGCATTCAAAATAAAGCAGGTTACAGCACTCGTTTGTGAATGGAATGAACACTGTACTGGGTCTGTTCATGAAAAGGGGTTACCAAAGTGTGACATGAGGGTCGAATTTTCCTATTATTTCTAGATTACATTTGTGATGCATTTCATGATATCATGACCCAAGTAAACCAAAATAAACATATTGGGAGATAAAAGCCCCACAGGTTCCTGAGATAAAAGAACTGTATTGTGGTGAGTATAACAAGTGACACCACACACCGTGGTGAATGTAGCACCTGACACAAAGCATTTGTTTTAGTAGTAAAAATTTTAATAAACATGTAATGAGTTGTATTAAAACATGAGAAACAAATATTTATAAGAATTATATTACATTAATTGCAAATGTGATGTTTTGTACCACGTACCGTGGTGAATGTAACAAGTGACACCACACTTATGTTTCACTTAGTAAAACTATACTAAACATGCCTAACAGCTAACATACTACTGCTACTGATTGACATACTACTATAGAACATTGCAAAATTTGACAATTACATTACTGGCAAGTGTGATGCTTGACACCACATACCGTGGTGAATGTAAAGAGTGACACCACACATTTGTTTCAGTTTTACAACCTTTAGTGAACATGCCTAATGGCTAACATGCTACTAATAATAACTGACACAGTGCTACAAAACCTGGAGAAATCTGACAATAATAACAGTAGTGACAGGTGTGATGTTTGATACCACATACCGTGGTGAATGTAACAAGTGACACCACCTTACGTTTGACTTACTAAAACTGTACTAAACTTGCCTAACAACTAACATGCTACTATTACTGACTGACATACTGCTATAAAACATGAAAAAATCAACAATTACATTACTGGCAAGTGTGATGCTTAACACCATATAACGTGGTGAATGTAACAAGTGACACCACACATTTGTTTTAAGTTTTAAAACATTTACTGAACATGGCTATCATGCTGCCACTAATAACTGACATATTGTTACAAAACCTGGAGGAATTTGACAATAATAACAGTACTGGCAGGTATGATGGTTTATACCACATATCATGGTGAATGTAATGTGTGACACCACAAAAGAAAATCCATTTTAACTCTCCACCCCATATACACAGAATAATCCCTATTACAATTTATGCCCAGCACTTTCCTTAGACATGCAGTTGTCACTGAAATATGCTCTCTGAAAATTTGCCCAGCAATTAGTGAATGATGGTGACCAAAGTCTACCTGGGGTGAATGTAACTGCAACCCTCGTTGTTGCATGCAGTGCTTATCTTCATGGAATGTAGCCCTACAAATAGAGGAGCCATGTGCAAACAATTGGTTTTAAACCACAACTCAGAGCCTCCCTCTGTGGTTGCTCCTTTGTTCTGATGGGCAGGTTATGACTTTGCAACTGTCACAGACTGACGGGTAAACATTGGGCCTGATGTGACCCCAAGTAAAGTGAGGGTCTAAGGTTGCTGTCCCTTCTGTGGGAAAGATAGATCAGGCAGTAACACAGTCAGTTATCACAAGGAGGCAAACTAGTTGAGAAGCCAGAAAATCTTTTAAAGTGATAATAGCACAATTACAGATTTGGGGGCCCTGTGGGTGAATGCAACGTGCTGTGACACCAACTGTTACATTCACCACACTAAATACAAAGCTGCATAAATTAAAAATGGAGCATTACAATGGGCTAAAGAGTAGAGATAATAAAAAATGCAACTCCAGATTAGTAAGTGGACTTACTTTAATAATGGAAAACTGTAAATAAAGCTAGCAAAAACAATTAGTAAAACATATGCTTTTGCATGTCACACTTTTTCAGGTAAAAAAAGCAGCAAAATGGAGCGGGATACTCCTTCAGAAAAAAATATGGATACCCTAGAATTCTATAGTCATGTTATTTATCTGCACATATAGCCAGCATTCAGATTTAGTCAAAAACATGTGCCTGACAGTTCTTGATTTTTAAAAATGTGGTATGCACTGTATAGTGGGCATTGGTAACCCCTTTTCATGAACAGACCCTACTACTCTGTGTTGTAAACAGTTACAAAAAATACCTTTTCCTCATATGGCACCTAAAATAGGTAACTCATTCATGAATGAGTTTTCCTTCGGCTCTGCATTATTCTGAATCATGGATGCGGGGAGCCGAGATTTTGGGCAGACCAACCAAAATGGAATTTTTACAAAAATAATAAACATCTAGCATTTCTGTGCATGGATGTTGTTACATATATATTTTACACCAGTAAAGCTTGCTCCAGAAACCCTCAGTCTGTGACTTTCAAATTAGCCCCCAAAACTGACAGTGTCCCTGAAGAAAACAAAAGCAATGCTGGTTGGGTCAGAGGTCAAGCCATATAGAACGATAGTAGCTTTTTATGTACCAGCCAATGATAACAATCCCGCCCCCTTGACTGGGTTAAAAGACTCTAGATACTCTATGTGGGGATATACATGAACCTCAGTTTAACATTTAAGTCTCACATGACACACATGCTAAAACAAAATCATCAAATAAACTGGAATCCTATACAGAATAAAAGATCAATTATGTATTTGTAACATATGGATTCGTAAAATAATACCCCAAAAAAGCATATAAAAAACTCCTTGTAATAGATTAGTTAGTCCCGTAATAGTATACTTCCAGTCCTCGTAATACTATACTTCCAGTCCCTGTCATACTATCGTTGTGATTACCAGACGCAACTACTGTATGAACAGTGTGTTTTTATTTCTCTGAGAGAAAGAAGCGGGAATGGATTGGGAGCTGGGGGTGCAAATGAGGAGCGAGGAACAACACTCAGAGTCTGATGAACTCTGGAGACCACAGCAGCACAAGTAAGAACTTGAAAATTCCTCGCATCCATATATTACAAAAAATAACAAATAGTTTCTGGTGTTTCAAGGCAGAAATTCTATCTTGAGGTTCTGGGGACACAATAAACCTCTCGACCTTCACTCTCGAGGTTTCTTGTGTCCCCAGAACCTCTCAATGGAATTACTGCCTTGTAATACACCAGAACCTGTCTATTATTCTATTTATTTCAAATGTTTCACCAGGAAAGACATACTGAGTTGCTGACAGCTCTTTTCCAGATACATCCTGGGGGGTGAGGGGAAGTGGAAAAAGATCAAGTGGTGGAAAAAAGTGAAAAACACTGATAACAATATTACATTACAAAACTAAAAGTCATACTACAACAATACAGTACAACAAAGGAGCATGCTCATAAATACTGAAGGCAAGTCAGTACAACAGATACATGTGGATGATACAACTGAGTTATGGTAGGTAGGGGGAAACCACTCACACAGGTATAGCAAGGGGATGGGGAGAACAAAATGGCCCTGGGCAAAACTGGGGGAACAAGAGGTAATGGGTCATGGACAATTGCAGGTGGCAAAAGAAAAGTCACGAAGAAGAAACTTTAGGGAGAAAGGAGGCGATATGACAAAGCAGACCGATCAACAGTAGATTTTCTACAAGAAATACAGTAGAGAGGGAATGGGAACTATTACTGCAGAGAGGGTAGGAGGAAGAGGAGAGAGAGAGAGGAGAGTAGGGATGTTAGCAAGGAGGGAAGTGAACCAAACCAGAATCAAGTGACCGAAGACACAACACTAACTTTTTTTGCCATTAGTAAACTGTTTGGTGATCTTGCACTGCACCTCTGCCAAGGTACAACAAAGCAGAATGGTACTTTACATTGTGATTTGTTGATTTTCCCTGATTGCCAAATCTGACCATTACCACTGCGACCTGATGCGCCAGCTAAACTGCTTATCAATGTACGCCCTATCTAAACTCTACCTTGCAATCTTTACTCAAAGGGTTTTATCCATGGACACGCCCACTTGTCTCCATGATCTCTTTTCATTTCACACAAGTCCAAAGTATCACTAAAGTTGCAAAACAAAAAGCTTTTAAACATCCCACTGTTAAAAGAGGAACAGAGAATCCATATGCAATACAGCAGTAAACGTCTGAAACAATCTACCTCTTGTTAGTCTCAACATCAATCCCTCAAAATTATGTACAGCCACCTGTAAAACGCATTTTCTCATGAATGTCAAATGTAATTGTTTTGGTACTTAATCTCCATTTTACATTTGTAAAACATATTGCACTCTACTATGTAATTTCTAACTGTTACATTGTCATCCTGGTTGAATTATCTAGTGAACAAACAAACTAAATAACAGGGTGTGTCTTGTGCATCACAGTTTGGGGTATTGGAGCCATGAGACAAAGCTGAGTGGCTTCAACCGCTTGTAATTATGTAATAATGCACTGAGATCAGCCCACAAACTCTAGAGTGTGGTGTGCTTTATAAAAATATGGAAATTATTATTTGGAACCTTGAGAAAGTGTAAGTGAGGGTACGTCAAAAGGTTCAGTTACTGGTGCAGGAGTGTCAGAGTGTCCAACTGTTCAACTAATAGAGTGAACTCTATTTCTTCTTCCTTTAATCCAGCTGTGGTTACTTACTGATCCAGAACTGTGGAGCCAAACTGTTTCTGAAGCAAGTGTTTTTTATTTGTCTGAGCTCTGTTTTTTCTCCCTTAGACACCTTTGCCTACAGATATAAACATGGCCAGATTAATAGATGTGGGGGCCCTACTCAAAGTCATATTTTGTGGCCGGGGGGGGGAGGCCCTAAATGCCAACATTCCACTCTTCTGCAGTAACGACCAGGGTACTCAAGCAGGATGTGGTTTATAATGCTATGTGTTATACCACATGACTTGACAGGTCACATGCCCTTGATTATAAACAACACAATTCAGAATGACTAATTACTGCACAAAGAAACATTTTATCAGTACAATATTAACATTTTGTAAATTTTCACTTTTTAGTTACCTTTAACTCATCTTGTTTGTCCCTTTGCCACTACTGTACCTTGTAACTATTTTTGTTATTAATTATGGATCCTCTTTTCTTCCTCTTTTTTTCCCTCCCCTGAGACACACCCGGACATTAGACTTCAATTAGTGTGCCCTGCCTTCCCAGATATCAAATTCAAATTCCACATAAATAAATTAATAAAAATGGGTATTGTAGCTGCCATGATCCCCCTGCACATGCCTCCTCGAATACCTATTCTCTCTGCCAAAACCAAAAAACTGAAGCATGTATTGAAGCAGTTAGTGGGGCTCACAGCTCCCTCCCATTATTTCCCCGCTCAAGGCTCCTTTGAGCTCCAAACCTGAGACATGCTCAAGCTCCTTGCCTCTGCAATGCATCTGCCACAATCGCCCTCTGTGCAGCTACCTTTGTCCTCAATTCTGTCTGTTCTCCCACTGTCTCCTTCCTCCATCTCCATTGTCATTTATAGTTTTGTTCTCAACTTAAAAGTTGCTTTATTGCCAATGCTGAGTTGCCACATTCTTGCCCCTACGCCAAGTCATTGATACCAAAGCAGCTAAACAGAGTTGTGCCAAAAAGACTGAGCCTTAAGAACCCTGCAGGACCTGCAGGTGTTGACTGCAGTCACTTCAGAAATTAAGTTTCTTAGAGCAACCTGCTGCAACTTCCCAGTAAAGTATACGACTCAAATCAAACCAAGACAAAACTGTGCCAGCAAGAGCAAGTTGCACAAGTTAGTTCCCCTCAGGTGACTTATTAGCATCCCATGGTCCACTCAGTGTCAAACTCAAATCTTATTAAAGACTCAATACACTACTCAGGTTACTGAACACTCACAGACAGACCATGACCAGAGGCAACCACAACTTAGTTTGTTTCTCCAATGCAATAAAACTAGTTATTTCTGCAGCACAAATGACTTGGACACTGCAGCACGCAGACGACTAGTCAACACAACATACCTGGTGTGGCCTGACTGATGTGAATGTGACTGTGATGAGTCCAGTCTGTCCTCTTGATTGTTTCCTCAAGATCACGCAGGCGGTGGTGACACAACTCAGCATTGCAGCGCTGCCCAGCATGGGAGGACTCCTCATAGTCACAGCAGGACCAAAGGCCAAACTAGCAGCAGCACTGACTGACTCTGGCTAGTGGCTACACTGAAAACACCAGCAGCACGTGACGCTGCACTGAAGCCAAATCTGACTCTGGGTGACCCCCCGTGGCCTGTTCAAACTCTCTCTCTCTACTTTTGTGTCTTTAGACAGAGACTGTTCTTCTTTGATAGACGAGACCAACCACCGGCACTGACGACTGACTGCCACAGCTCTCTCTTGTTCTCCTCCTCTACGCCTCATTACTGCCCGGCCACATGTCCTGACGCCATGCACATGCACACACTGATTCCTGCTCCCCAGTAGCCACACTTCCAGAGGACCTTTGATGGACATGATTGGTTGTGTGTGGTGGGGTCAGGGTGGATCAGAGGTGAAGCTGGAGCAGCCATCAGAGAAACTGAGAGGCTCACTTGCTCAGAGCAGCTGCGGGGGGGTCATCATTCACCAGGCTGACTCAGTGAGATAGGGGGGCTGACTGACTCCAAGGAGGGAGCTGCTTTTTGGGCAATTCGGCCTGTCAGCGGTTGTTCAGTATAGCCAGAATTAAAGAAAGTAACTGTAAATAAGTTAACAGTGGGGGCCCTTCTGAAACTCAGGGCCCTACCCCATGGCATAATTTGCATACAGGTTAATCCAGCCATGGATATAAATTACTATTTGCAAGTATAAGGTAAAAAAAAAGTGACAAAAGGGAAACAAAATAGAGATTACTGTTGAAATGGGAAAGTGAAACTGTTTTTCTTGTTGCTGGAGTTGGAGGTCTTGAAACACCGGCATAGGTAAAGTGCTTTAAAGTTTACTTTAGTTGGGGTTTCTTGAAACATTCAAGGATCCCTGATGAAAGTTAGTGATTGTGCTGGATTAAACAGTTTCTGATCAATCATATTAGAGATTTTTGAAATCCGTTTTATAGAGTAACGTAGTGCCTGCATAGTTGTCTATTGTGTGCGCAAAATACATCACCCTAAGTCATGTTCCAAAAGTTAACCAGTTGAAGTCTATCAGGTCACATGACCTATGTGCCCTTCTAGCTGACTTTTCTAACTCAGACTGATCTTTTTTTTAATATATAGATTTTTGGTCCCCGTCGCCTGCTTCCGCCAACTGGCAATGGGGACACATATGCATTTTGCAGGTTTTCGCCGATGTCTCCCCTCAAGGCCCTGACACATGGCCATGTGAGCATGTGGAGGCTTGCTTCACACCCTGTGGCACCAGCCTAGCCCCTTTCACCTCCCGATACTTTGCCACCCTCTCTCCGCTTACACTACCCACTGGACCTCCATCTGGTGGGAACGGAACTACCGGGGGGCACTAACCCACCCTCACCACCCTCAGGAGAGGAGAGGAGAGAAGAGCTACATGCTAACATGCTCAATTCTGCTCTGCCCTCCCCCCCATGCCGGCACCCCAGTGACCCAAGGTAATTCCCGAACCGGGTCGCCAGTGTAGCGCGAGGTAAGGTGCCCAGCACCTCAACCCTCTGCATCACCAGGCCAGCTAGACAAATCTTTCATCTGATCAACCTCTGAAATCAATGTTAGAAACACAGATGACGATGAAAGAAAAAGACAGATGGTCCATCTAGTCTTCCCATATTACCTTACCATACCCCAGCACCTATTGTCTCTGTGGGGTTTATGATTACTTTTTTCCCCTTCTGATCTCTGTGTTTCTGCCTCCTTCATCCTGCTGAGTAACTAGTATAACCTTAGCTCTATCCCAGCCATGTTTGAAGTAATTTGTGGTTCTGGCACCTATCATTTCTCCCAGCAGACCATTCCATGGCTCAACAACTCTTTCAATGAAATAATATTTCCTCACATTTTTTTAAACCTTCCCCTCATTAAGCTCCTCTTTTGACATCTTTTCCTAGCTTCTCTATTCCTTGCAAATCACTTTTCACAGTTCACCTTGTTTACTCCTTTCATGAACTTGAAGGTCTTTACCCTCCCCCCACTTGTCTGGTTTTAAATGAACAGATGCTCAGCACCTTTAGCTGGTCCTCATAGGATCTGTCTTCCTGGCCCCAAATCATCTTGGTCACTCTGTGCTGTACCATCTCCAGCCTGTCCCTGTCCTTTTTTTAAGTGGGAACTCCAGAACTGAGCAGAGTACTCCAGGTCTGGCCTTACCAATGACCTATACAGATGTAACTGTACCTCCTGCTTTCTACTGTCAAACCTTCTCCCAGTGCAGTCCAGCATCCTGTTTGTCTTGCTGAAGGCCTTGTAACACTTGCTGGTTAGTTTAAGGGAGTCACTAATGATGACTCCTAGGTCCCTGTCCTCTGATGCTGTGTCCAGCTGAACCCCTTCCATCAATACTCTCTTCTTGGGTTTTTGTTGTTCCCTAGATGCATCAGTTTGCACTTCTTGGCACAGAATTTCAGTTGCTAGACTTTGGACCAATTTTCAAGCCCTTGCCGGTCTCTGTAGAATTACTTTAGCCCCTCCATGGTGTCAACTCTGCCACAGAGTTTAGTGTCATCTGCAAATAGACACAACTTGCCCAAGATGGCAGCAGAAAGGAGTGAGACATGTTTTTGTATCAAAGTGCCAAGAACCCTGCTAACCTATTCAATGGAAATGTTTTTTTTTTCTTGTTATGTAGTACTTCTGTAAAATAGACTTGCAAAATGTTTTTCAAGTAACTTGAACTTATCAAGAATGTAGTTGATTACTGAAAAATTCCTGAACTTGCATTCCTAGCTGGGTTTGCTTAAAAGCAAAGTATCTGAGTGAAAGGCTTTTGCCTTATTCATATCCCGCCATCTGTTTTGCCTGACCTCATATCAGACCACAGAGTCAACCACTCCTACAAACAAAAGTCAAGCAGAAGACTTAGACGAGCTACAATCAAAACTGAGATTGTGGGCAGACGAAGAGGAGATCTTAATATGTTACCTCCTTTGCATAAATTGCATAGCCCCATGCATTCACCAGTGGCTTGTAACACACCCTATACCTCAGTGAGAAAGGAAAATAAAACCAAATCAATGGAGAAACAGTACAAAGATAAATTAATTTCCAATATGCCTGCTAAAAGCAAAACAGAACCACTCTCATTACAGAAAGACTCTAAAAAAGACCTGACTAAAGTAAAATCAAAGGGTAGCGTTTGAGAGCCATAACGTACCAGAGATCCTGCTGATGAATCTTACGACAAATCCAAGGCTGAAACAGCCAGGAGTGCAGAGCCATGCAAAGTTGGTCTGAGAGGACACAGCTAGAGGAATAAGACACTCCCTACAACAGAGAAGAGTTCATGGCGGGAGACAAGAGCACACTGATTTTGTAAATGACCATCAAAATGGGCATCAAAAGTTTGTACCTACTGATTGTGTTGATATAAATGTGAACATAGATGCAGTGAACAAGACAAACAGTACAGTGACAGAACACTAACTTGTCTCATAAAGTTATGATGAGTGAGAATGTTAGAAGGGAGGGGCCAAAAGAGATGTTGGAGAAGGAGAGGCAGTTACACGACTTGAAATTGCAAAAAAAAAAAAAATCAGAAGGACAGTGACAAATGTGTTGACTTGCATATTAAAACTTTAATCCCGGCAGTCATGTTGAATTAGGAAAAGGGTGGCGCAAGAGGCACTAAAAATAAAAGAACAGTTAGATATGACAATCAGCTTTGATACAGAAATGGTAAATGGTTCTGACACATTTCAAGTAAATGATATGGACAACTGTGAGCTCAACAAAATACAAACTGAGCAGACTGAATTAACTGAAAGCTTACAAAGCCCACTTTTGCACCCCAGATCAGACCACGAAATGCATTAAGTGATTACAGCATTAGTACTATTTAACAAGCACAGACATCTTTTACTAGTGAATTACAAGCACTTGCTTGGACCATGGAACTTACTAGAGACATTCAATATACTATATCAAGGTTAAGATGGAACTGGTTGCTGAAATTAAGCCACAAACATCTGATCTTAATGCAAAAGTTACAGAATCTATCCTTGCTATTAGAGAGGTAAAAGAACAAACTCAGAGGTGGAAGTGAGGGCATCTGTGATTGAAGATGAGGCTGTTGTTTCACATCAAGCCATTAAACAACATGAAAATGAGTTGAGAGAAGCTAAATCTAAGCTGCAAGACCTTGAGGTGAAATCTAGGAGCCTGAACATTCATATCACGGGCCTTCTTGAAGCGTTGGACAATGACACAAGCTTGGAAAAAACTGCTCAGAACATATATAATATGTATATGGGGAACAGGAAGAACAGAAACTATTTGAACTAGACATAATACACAATAAGTTAGGCAAAAGCCAGATTCAAGA